>OZ034974.1:24102729-24828729 GCA_964030785.1 Siderastrea siderea | reverse complement strand
TAGAATCAGTTAGAGATGAGGGCCTCATTCCAGATCGTATCGAAGAACCATTGCGGACTTATGCTGCAAAGGCTAGAGAGGATTCATTACAAGAACAAGACATTGAGGGCATACCGTTAGATGAACCCATCAAAGAGGAGGTTGCTGATGTTCTTGGAGACAATGGCGTCCCACTTAATGACCTTATCAATAAGAAAGCAGACGGTTCAGTTGATGGTATGTACATGTAGTCTACCATGCTTGAATAGCGAGTTACAGCCCAGGCAGCCCAAGCTCACGCCTCGAGAAAGCGAGGAATTTGTAAATTATTTATGGTTCTCGAGCCGGGACGTGACCTTCGAGAGAGACCGGTATTGGGTTACAAGCGGCCGTTAACAATTTGAGACTTTGTATGGGAAATACAATATTGTCGATTTCGAACGTGAAATAAAACTCAATTTCAACACTTTTTTAGGGAAATGAATAAAACTAACTTACCTCTTGCGTCTTTGTGTGTTTTTTGGGCTTATTTCATCGTTTTGGGCTTTCTTTGTCATGACTGTTGCTACCTTGATAAGACGAAGTCAAGGCACCACACTGTTTTAGGCCGGAGATTCGAACTTGTCGACTCGAAGGCGGTTTGCGGCCCGAAAATCCATGCTATCGCAGATTTTTTCGGCCAGAGGTAAAGCTCTATGATCTCTGCACCTTGTAAAATGTTCGTTCGCCAAATATCCCCGCCCATTTTCCTGAAAATGAGCATTTTCTCGCTCCATGTCCAAAATCCCTTCTTTCGGCGAACGCTAATGATTTTGAAAATCGACACGAGGCTTGGGTCCGAGGTCCATTTTCTCTCGACCGAGGGTGGTACAGAAGAATTGAATCAAGCGTAAATCCAGCTAAAAAGGACACAGGAGATACTGCATCAGTTGGTTTAACGTTGTGTAACACATTTTTTTTAGGTTTTTATCTCACTGCTTTGTTATATACTAAAACTATTATTACCGTCAGTAGCTGTACACGAATTGACTGAATTGACTTTACCACCCTCGGTCGAGAGAAAATTGACCTCGGACCGAAGCCTCGTGTCGATTTTCAAAATCATTAGCGTTCGCCGAAAGAAGGGATTTTGGACTGGAGTGAGAAAATGCTCATTTTCAGGAAAATGGGCGGGGATATTTGGCGAACGAACATTTTACAAGGTGCAGAGATCATAGAGCTTTACCTCTGGCCGAAAAAAACTGCGATAGGGTGGATTTTCGGGCCGCAAACCGCCTTCGAGTCGACAAGTTCGAATCTCCGGCCTAAAACAGTGTGGTGCCTTGACTTCGTCTTATGAAGGTAGTAACAGTCATGACAAAGAAAGCCCAAAACGATGAAATAAGCCCAAAAAACACACAAAGACGCAAGAGGTAAGTTAGTTTTATTCATTTCACTAAAAAAGTGTTGAAATTGAGTTTTATTTCACGTTCGAAATCGACGATATTTTATTCCCCATACAAAGTCTCAAATTGTTAACGGCCGCTTGTAACCCAATACTGGTCTCTCTCGAAGGTCACGTCCCGGCTCGAGAACCATAAATAATTTATAGATTCCTCGCTTTTTCGAGGCGTGAGCTTGGGCTGCGTGTGGTTACAGTGTTTGCAATGTATCTTTGCTGCTTGGCGAAGTATTCGATACCACCTTGTCTCGGGAAACTAAATTGTTTATTGCAGCTTCTTCAGGTTTATAGTAAAACAACGATGCAAAACGATTTCATAGGCCTTTTGAAAGTTTGCTTGCTGTCTTAGAGGCTGGTTTCCATATGATCGCTACGATCGCTGCAATCGGTGGAAAAACGTTCAGTAATCATTGTGATTATATGGAAACCACATTTCAGCGATCGTAGCGATCACACCATTTCACAACGATCGCTGAAGAGTGGTTTCCAGAAGATCGCAACGATTGCTGAACGTTTCCAGCGATCGCTTCGATCGTATGCATGGAATTGAAACTAGCCTTTATTATACTATTGCAAATTCTATGCCCCAGCATACTTTCACTTTGAGTACGAACATTTGCTCCTTCTACTAAGGGATGGTCGATCTTAAAGAATGTGCCAGTGCGCGCAAAAGCCGGCTATCGCATGGAGACGTAACATGCTAGTGGACCAACTTTCCCTGCAGTCGCCTTTGGTGCATATTTGCATTTTCTTCATCCTCGACTATCCTTGAAAAGAAGGAGGGTCTGCTTGTACTCTGGAATCCTGTAATGCAAGACTCTAGCGTAAAACGTATATGGCATATGGTTTTGTTTCTCGCAGGTGGGCGCGCATCACAAGGTAGATCTTCAAGAGATCAAGAACAGCAGGAGGATCAAGAAGGTAGTAGTCAGTGTAATCGCATTGCGTTCCTATGTTCTTACAATTGCTCTTATCTATACCTGTTTGCGAAAATTAAATAGACGCTTCTATCTGATAAACATTCCATGTCTCATTAACATCGTCGCCGAGATTTATGAACAAATTTATGACGTTTCGCGAGGTCGCCGCTTGAGCCCTCGCAAAACGACGTCTGAGTAACGAGCGCAGAAATTCCATACTGATGACGTGCACTACCCAGATCTTGGTAGTGCTTCTGATTGGTTGAAAGAAAATTACCTCGCGGCACAACCAATCAGAAGCACTACCAAGATCTGGGTAGTGCACGTCATCAGTATGGAATTTCTGCGCTCGTTACCCAGACGTCGTTTTGCGAGGGCTCAAGTGGCGACCTCGCGAAACGTCGGCTGTTTTCTCAGGCTAGGGCATTTATTAAATCGTTATTTTACAGGTGGAGGGGGGTGACTCCCCCACGTACCACGGTGGGGGTGTGACTTTGCTTTTACGCCCCGTAGGTTGTGTTACACATCAGAATGTACTGAACCAAAAAAGTTATATATATTTTTTTTAATTCAATAGTCAAGCCATCTGTGTATGAAGCAAGTGGCGAAGAAAGAATAGATGCCCGAGAAATCCAGGATGACAAAGGTAATTTAAGACATATATTTGTGTTATTCAATGGTACACGTATAGTGGTTTCTATGAGCAATAAGTAGACGTTCTCCGGGGTTTGAATAGTGAATATCCACATCAGATGAACTCAATCGTCTTTTTATGTATGGTGAAAGGCAACAACGATCGCCATCATCATCAGAGTCAAGGCTTCCGCTCTGGTTGTCGAAACGTCAGTCAATTTCATTACAAACAGTCTTTGTTAGGACTACACTCACCCGGGGGACGATCATACTTCACCGACCTACATGTATGATATGACTCCTGGGTTCAAACCATTGACAGAATAATTACACCTACTGTTTGAAATTTCTGTGAGTGATAATCCACTGTTATGTGCCTCATTGTTTCCTTGGCTATTCTCTCATAAAAATTATTACCTTGGCGTTACATTATTTCTAAACATTTTGCTACACAGGGTTTATTAAGTTTCTGTCTTTCAGAAGACAAAAAGAAAAAAAAGCAGCAAAGAAAAAACCTCCTAAAACAACTGTATGCACCGTCTTAGAAAGAACTCAAATTCTCAGTAGCCTTTAGCCTACGTTCCAAGCGTATTTCCACAGGCTTTTCGCTTTTTGGCCGCATGAAAGTTGACGTGAACTCATGAAACACTTGCCCAATTTTTGTGAAGCCAAAAAGCGAGAAATGCTTCAAACGTGCGGAAAACCCTAGGGAAACGCCTGTTACGTAGGCCACTGTGCTCTCGTCAATTTCAAGATCCGACATTTTACCTTAGGAAAGGTTCATTTGTAGGAGAAAAAATCTCTCGCTTTTATATTTTCTCGTCTCATTAAAGAAACCGTCGAGGACAAACCCATTGATCAAATGCCGGCTGAAGAGGTGGCTGATGAAGAGATTGAGGAAAACAACGACAATAGAGAAGATGCAGAGCAAGAGAGTAACGACAGGCAAGCTGAAGAAGTACAAGAAGAAGAGATTGAGGATAGTAAGGAGACCAGTGAAAAAGACAATGAGCCAGAAGAAGAGATTGAGGATAATAAGGAGACCATTGAAAAAGACAATGAGCCCGAAGAAGAGATTGAGGATAATAAGGAGACCAGTGAAAAAGACAATGAGCCCGAAGAAGAGATTGAGGATAATAAGGAGACCAGTGAAAAAGACAGTGAGCCAGTAAGGAAGATGTTTTCAGATTTTCATTGACGACATTTGTAAGGGGTGTCACGTAGAGAAAAAACAATTATTTATTTATTTATTTATTTATTTATTTATTTATTTATTTATTCATTCATACAAAGTGGACAAATTCACAGGGAACCGTACAGACTGTTTGGTGTTTGTGTGGCTGTTTGTGTTACGGCAACATATTGCGAGGAATATTAATTTTATATTTAAGCTGAAAATAAACGTAAACACATTAAACCATTGTGTTTGACATCCTTGTGGTTCTTATGGTGACTTTTTGCGGTTAGGTGGTTTTGAGTTTTTATAATGTACAGATGAGCGGTTAGCGCAAAACCATCTAAATCGTCAAAATTAGCCGTTAAGAGCTGCAAAAATGAAAAGAAAATAACTTGCATATATTGGTGCGGACTCCTAGAGTTCACCATTAGATTAGCTTAAAAATGTCAAGTATTCAGTAGCTAATGTAGAAAGCTAGTACAGTTTTAACCTTGAAAGTTAATGTGATAGGTAGCTCAGAAAGAAGGCACATTTGTCAAGTCACAATCATCGCTTCACAGAATAAGGCGTCAGAAAAAAGGTGCGTCTTATGTAGTCAGGCTGTCTGAATAGACCTTTTTAGCGATACAGCAGCCATATTGATTTTGCTCCCTGGGCATCCCATAGTACTCACTGAAATGTATTTATTCTTTTGTAGTGATAATGCAACATTGTCACAATAATAGAGTCAATCCAATATTATGGGATGCCTAGGGAGCAAAATCAATATGGCTGCTGTATCGGTAAAAAGGTCTATTGTATTTAAGTTCTAGAGTAGCAATCGTTCCGTAGGTTTTTCTCACATGTCCAAAACATTTTTCGTTTTTGGCCGCGCGAAAAGTGGGGCGAGAACAAAAACAATGCCGTCGCCCTAATTAACGCGCGGACAAAAAGCAAACAATTGCTTCGAACGTGCGCAAAAGCCTACGGAAACGCTTGGTATGCAGGGTAGTTCTAGAGCCAGCTCATAACTCTTGTAAAGGAATTAGAAAGTTAGCACTACTCCGGTAGTGCAACAAGTAGACTGGAAGGAAAAACGTGGGACTTGCTGATGATGAAACTGTCCCAAATTCAATTGGATAGATTGTGCTGAAGGTATTGAGCAGGGTGGTCTAATGGTTAAGCAGTGTGAGAAATCAGTTGAACAATCTAGAACAGTTGAATGGTTCCTGCTAAGAGAAACCAATAAGGATCATTCCGTATTTCGTCGGTTGAATTTATGAAGAAGCACAAACGCGCTAAACGACATAATAGGTCGACAGTGTAGACTTTTTTTTTTTTGGTTTTGTTCTAAAGGGGCTAAGTTTTGGCGCATTTGATCATATCCACATGTTAATTTGCGCCTTATAAGTAATAAATTATTATTATTATTATTATTATTATTATTATTATTATTATTATTATTATTATTTTTATTATTATTATTATTATCATTATTATTATTATTATTATTATTATTCCCGATAGATCTTCATGTAGTCCGACATTAATGCGCAACAATCAACGAGTGAGAGAATCAACGTTTTGTTACGACAAAAAAAAATGGTGTTTTCGCAAGTTGGGTTATGTTTGGATATTTAAAACCTTTCCCACGACTGTTTTTTAGCTTCAGACCTTCAAAAACTTCGGATGATCTTCGGTTATGTTTCGAAAGCCTTCGGGTTATCTTACGACGTTTTCGGTCATCTTTGTAAAATATTCGAAAGCCTTCCGGTTGTCTTAAGAAGTCTTTGGAAGAGTTGAAGTCATCGTCGAAAATCTTGGAAAATGTCAGTTTTTCTAAGAATAGCCCGACTTAGTAAAAAGCCGTTTCAGAGACGCAGTATGGAGTTCTGCATTTTGGGTAATGGCCCCTCCATAGCGGAGCCCGCGCGCTAGCGCGCCAGCGGAGCACCATTGCTAAGCAAATTTGGTAACCTTTCGATACGAGAAATTTTGGTTGTGACGTCAGCGTACCTCCGCCCGCCCGTACAGACTCTGGGGGAGGGGGAGGGGAGTTCGAAGACAATCCAACGGGATGCGGGGGGGGGGGGGGGGGGAAATGCCGTATCTTCTTGGCGGGAAACCGTGCGGTTCTTTTGGGCAACCGGTGTTTTTGTGGGCGGGAAATCGCATGACCACCCTTGCTTTTAAAAAAGAGGTTTTTTTTAAAAGTTCGACAGAAGTGAAGTTTAGAACTTGAGAAAAATATCAAATATCTATAAATGGAAAGAAAAAGTTCAAAAGAATACTCAGTTGTCTTTTTGGTGGAAGGCAAAAAGTTAAAGTTACTAAATTTGCCTTCGACGACTTCATCTTTGTTGTTGGTAATCTGCTGCGAACTCGGTCGGCGCAACGCTTGAGTATTTCGCAGCGTTCCCGACCGTAACTATAGCAGAGCTAGTGCCTTCTGGTTTTTTCTGTCCACAACCATGGTTTTTGCGGCGGTCCGAACACATTTTCCCAGGAAAACACCCGCCTGTTTAGTCGACCGCACTGCGATCAATAAACAGCAGTTTAAGTATAATCATGGACATGATCATGAACACACTTTTAGAACATGATCATGAACACACCTTTCTTTTCTTTCTTTTTTTTTTTTTTTTTTTTGGTTGTTACTTTAAAAGATAAATAAGTTCCAGCAATAAAAAGAAAAAAAAAGTGGGCTCCCATGTTTGGCTTGGCTAAATCTATATAATTATTATGCATTGCTGGTGCAACATTTGATCATCGTGATTGAACTTATCCAGTATTTTGTTTGATTTCAGGCACCTCCCGAGGAAAACGAACGAAGTAAAGCCGAGACACCGCTCCAGGAGAACGATTCAAGTGAATCCCAACAGTGGAAATAAATATTTATTATTATGATCATAGATTAAAAGGAATATTCTGAATTTCCTGTAACGAGTAAAAATGATATACGCGATCCTGCTGTTCTCATACGTAAGACGGGAATGAAAGAACACTGTTTTCAATCTTGCCAATAGTCGCCAGTGTCCCTCGATATATTTGTCGAGCAATTATTGCTATAATTACGTGATGAATAAGAGGGCAAAAATGGTTTGGTGGTATGTGTGTGTTTCAGGGATAACAGCTATTAGGGAACACCCGCTTACATATCGTAGGAACGTTTATGTGCCCCCAAGTTTAGTCCATAACTTCATGACTTGCTGTCAATCCGTCAGCTCTTAATTTTGGTTCAAAGTTTAGAATAAGTTTACAATTCAAACAAAAGCTTGCCGACCGGTACTTTCCTGTGTTCTGATCTTTTTCTAGAGAAGGAGTTACTCTTACAGTCTAGGAACCCTGAGACCGATTCAGGATTATCAAGCCAATCTCGTTCTCCTTAACAGAGTGGTTTTCTAATGGCTTAAAAAAGCATGTTAATGCTTGCTCTGCATTTTTCTCTCGCTGTAATAGTCAAGTCTAGTTTGCGAAAATCGTGGAATATGCTAAACCATTCCAAATGAAAA
Organism: Siderastrea siderea; assembly: GCA_964030785.1. Lineage (NCBI taxonomy): Eukaryota > Metazoa > Cnidaria > Anthozoa > Scleractinia > Rhizangiidae > Siderastrea > Siderastrea siderea. The sequence continues at coordinate 24,821,088 of OZ034974.1, read as the reverse complement.
ACGAAGAAACGTATGCTGTCTTTTCAGGCAGTGAAACGCAAATAAGAGCAAATCCTGATTGAGCTCGCGTGACTTTCCCGCGCTTTTTTGCCGGCTACACAGTGTCTCGCGTTTGGAATCGGTCACACGGTTTCCCGGGCTTACGACCGCCCACGCTGGTTATATGTTTTAAACTTTGAGTCATGATTGACTAATTTTACTGTTTCCACGTATTTGATTGCCTCCGTAATTACTCTGGTCATGGATAACCCTAGTTGAAAACAGGTTTACATGGTTTTGAAACTGGTTTATGAAAACATGCTTAAAAATTCGGACCATCCAGGCTAGAAAAGCTCCTCTTGCTTAATCAAAATGACTGCCGTCATAGGTTACAGCTAAGCTTAAGTAAAACTCTAGTTAAAAGTATTACAGGTCATTTCCATGTAATTCTGGAAGAGAACAATTAAGTTCTTAGACGTCAGCTCGTTCTTTTCCTGTGAAGGGTTTTCTCGATTGCTTTTTTGTAAGTCTGCTACTATCATGCAACGAAACTGCCCAGTCTTGCTGACCGTTCATGCATGTTATTGTTAAAAATACTCTAGGCCACTTGGGGTTTTGCGGGATTTTCTTTTAAGAAATTATTTTATACTGTATATAAATAACCTTGATAATGAGAACCGTAATCTTATGGCTATATTTTTTAACCATTCTCAAATACATTACGCGTTGTACATAAACTTCAAGTCTTGTGACATATTAGTGACTTGGAAATGTAATAAAGTTGTTCAGTGTCACTGAATAGCAGTGGTTGCGTGACTTTTTTCGCAGAGAGCCCTCAGGTCCAATTGTTGTTCACTGCGTTTATCAAGCGGCGGCCACAGTGAATAATTTATACGCGGTCAGATAGTGCGAGATCTGGAACAGAGAAACTACGAGGCCGAACTGGGGCTTCGGAGTCTGTTCGGAGCTTCCGATCGCATGCCGAGAATATTGAATTAAGTTTACAAGATATTGTACGACTTCCATTCCGGTGGGAGATGAAAACTTTCTACTGCGTACACATTAAACGTTTTCATGGTGGTGTGAATTTCAATTATTTTGAGTATTTCAAAAATTTTCCAGAGCAATAGCTCGACAATCCATTCCAGGTAGCTGTTGTTAATAGCTAGTGTAATAACATGATGAACGCTCTGGTGGCCTGGGGCCCACCTAACGAAAGAAGACAATTCGCACACATCAACGTATATGATTTATTATTTCCACTAACCCTTCACCTACATTGCTTCTGAAAATTATTAAACAAAGCTTAAGTCTTGTTCCGAGGAGCCCGGATATTAAGCAATAAATTCCCAAAATGTTTTAGAACAATCGGTTAACGTACTTATTAAGATTAATTATATTCATGCATTAACAAAATACTTGTCACAATAACAAGAGAATATGTATACATCAAAGAGATAAAGGAAAATCTACTGAAAACTACAGGTGCTCATAAAAAAAAATCTTGAAAAAATTGGAGAAAAGCCTTAAGGAAGTGGGCATCCACCCGCTGTGCATACGCCCTGTACACTGGCAGGGTGAAAAAATATGGCTCTCCAGGTCTATTTTCCTTGAACAAACAGAGCCCCTCTGAAAACGTGATGTCGGGAAATTGATGTAAAGAGTGTCTAAATTTAGTTAATTTAAAAGACTGGCGTTGACTTTGAAAAATTTACAGTTAAGGTAACGAGGTTATCAGTTGTGGCTATACGAACATTGAAATGAACGACGAGACCCAAGTTATTTTTACAATAAGAACTTAAAGAAGGTTTAAAGAGAAGTATTTTTTGTTTTTGTCTGTAATCCAAGTAAAATAATTACATGATGTCATATGAATAAACTAAGTATAGGTAATCATACGGTTTCGAGTTCAATTTGGAATTAATTTGCACGAGTGAGTTTTTCAAAAAGCTGAAATTGAACGAGAAAAACCGTATGATTACTTATTAATAATATAAACATGAAAAAATTCGCGTGGAGGAAAAGCCGGAAGATCTTACTGCAGACAGGAAGTGAGCATTTGACGCGGATTTGACACTTTATTTACTGATTGGCTGATGAAGATCAGCTGATAATGCTACGAACTCAAAGCGGTTCGTTTAATAATCATAATCCAGAATATCGATGTGTAATTTGCACTGGTGTTACACTTTTTGCACTGGTGTTACACTTTTTGCACTGGTGTTACAACTGAACTGCACTGCTCTCAGCCAATCAGAATCGAGTAATTTTTTCATGTATATTATTAGTAAGAAAAGAAGGCGAAAAAATGAGCATTTTTAGTTCAAAAGTTTCAACTTATATGTCAATTAACGTTTCGCATATTTACGAGAAGTCTCTACGATCAGTTGAATTGGGAATCTGGAGGTAAAAAACACTGGGGTGATTTTTGCACTATTTTTGCGTCCTCTCACGTGAAAACGTGTTTTTAGAACTTATCGTTCAACCTCCACTCACAGACGTTGCTCGTAGGACATTTGCAAGCCATTCCATATCGCACACCAAAAACTAAATTTTTCGCGTCCGTGTTGAACAAAACGAAAGAAAAGACAGCTGATTATAGGCCATGTCAGCTTTTCATTTCCAGCAATTGTTTTTCGTGATAACAGATTGCCTTTCGAATCGCAGAAAATTCAACTGATGCCTGCAAGTACCAACCTTGTTTTTCTATAATCCGTTCATACCTTCCGATCATGGTAACTAATATTAATGTCTGAGAAACTATTTCCTTTTACTTTCCAATTGAAGATTTTTTAGTAAGTATTTTCTCAGTCACTGAATATAGCAACTCTTCATTAACTAAAAGATACCTTGATCTTTAGCTTCATTAGATAGGCGTTACATTGTAATTACCCGTGCATGGATATTTTACAATGTTCCTTTCCGTTCAACAGATGGCAATTCTTTGAAAACAGGTCACTAGAAACTCACGGTGTGAAATGGATTCTGTGTTCTTTCATCGCGTTCTTATTAAAGATTATTGTTCAAAATCATCTTGGCTGAGGCACGTCTTAAAGCTTTTGTCTCATCTGAGGAAACAACACTCAAAAATAGTCATTTCGATATATAATAGTCCTTGTTCCGAAGGCATTTTAGCGTTCTTTTTTTTCATAATAAAAGCACGTGTATTTCGCACACCGTAAACAGGAGATTTCTCAGCACAAACTCAAACACAAGTTTCAAACACGTGAAGCTGCATTGGCAGACTATTGTCGTCCCCAGAGCTGATCTGGGCACAGGATTAATTAAGCCAACCCAAGACTAGCGTCCACCTTCAGTTCTGTTTTATAGCCCGGCAAACGATACGGATTCCTGTAAATCCCTTTTTGCCCTACATTTTGACTTTGGCTGCCTTTGAACAGTCGCTAATTATTTGCTGTGAGAACTCTTTTGAACAGGACAAACAGGAACCTTGGTTAAATTTTACTCCTAGGCTAGCGTCAACCGGCTTTCGAACAACCGGTCCCTGCAGGTTTTCTAATGTCGAAGCTCTGGAGCTCTATTACTAATCTCGTACCCAGATCTCCTCGTTTTCGGCTTCGTCCACAAGAGATCTGGGTAAGAGATTACTCTGGAACCTGACTGGATCGCGTACCCTAAAAAGTATTTTATCCTTTGGCTCATTTAAAACACATGCGCGATAAGATCCATTTGCTGACCACACAGATTGCTTCCTCAGGGTAAAAGAATACGACCTTAGGGTGCAGTGTGCATGCGCAAAGAAAGCTGTTAAGACTTTGCATGCGCTCTAATCCCATCCCACACCCGCACAACGTTTCAAAATCGCTACTTAATCCTGATAAGATGGCCTTAACTGAGTCGTATCGAAAACCGCCAGCAGCTAACTTGCGAAATTAAAGGGACAGGTTCACGGCTCGGCACATGTGCGTTAATCGAATTACTTTATTCAGATTTATTAGTAGTTCTATCGGTTAATAATCCGACTCACATGTATCTCAGCGATCACATACTATATTAAGCCCAAGTGGAAAGGCGGAGGACTAAATTCGCAGGAAATATTAGTGGATTACACCAACACTGCCAACGTTGAATTTATTGTTGACCGGAAAGTTTTATTCCATGGTTGATGAAGTGACTGTTATTTGCACGCGCTTTAATGGCTGCCATGGGCGCGTGCAGATAGCTGAGGAATCATTAAACGCGAAACTTAGGCAAAAAAAAATTTCACACCCGAGCAATGTACTCACTATTGATTGGTTCTTTAACAATGTTATGAAATAATATTGCTTGTGTACTCGCTACAGCATGCACAGGCGAAAAAAACAGCATTTAGATTTATGAACATGCGCTAAACCGTGAACCCTCCCCTTTAAACGTAAGATCGGCGCAAAATCGCTGCAGAGGTTGTCTGTGTAAACGGCCCTTAACCCAGCTCTTTAGACCGCGCTTTTTTGGTCTTCTGGGACGAGTAGCCCCGCAGCTCTTAACAACCTCTAATTTCATTGGACCTTGGTATCACGCAGCTCTATTGTTTTCGGGGCTAGGGTCCATTGTTTTGTTGTTTGGTGTATTGTTTTCTCAGCAAATCAGAGAAGACCTTGTAAGAGCTGCGACATCGCCCTCTGGGACTGGGGAGCGGATTCCTCTCCCCCGTTGCCTCAGCAACTTGCCTGACTTGCAAGCAGAGAGTACGTCTAAAAATGTTTGCTTTGAGATCCCTAAAAAAGCTGATGACGTCACTGACGCAGAATGAAGAAGACTTAAATGAACTAAAAAAGTTAAATTTTCCGCTAGAAAGATACAATTTATCATTAACAGAGGACAATTACCTGGAAAATTGTCTGTCGAAGAATAGTTGCCATGGTAGCATCAACGACGATGCATTACAAAGTCAACAATTTTGGTGGCTTCATCTTGCTTATTTAAAAAGATATGAAAGTCCAAAGTTTGCGCGGGCAGATTCTGCTTACCACCCACCTCCCCTACTTGCGGTCCGGATAGGGTTAAAAACCGTTCGTGTCAGTAGAAGGGAAAAAAACAGATCTTAAATCTTGTCAGTGCTTCCACACACAATTTTGTTATGCCGTCGTTCTGCTTGTTCTTATTTGTTTTCCATTCTGCTGGTATATCATCTAATTCCAGTTGTAGTTGTTGGTAAAACGCCAACTCTCCTAACTAACTCTTTTTTAGAACGCTGCATGACATTGCTTATAATCCGTCGAAATTGTTCGCTTTCCTGTGACTGGTTAAAATGCGTCATGTTACGCAATATGCCCCAAGTAAAACTGGAATATAGTATAACTCAGTGGTATTCACAAGAGATTTTTTGCCTCAAGTGCATATCCTAGTATTTTAAGCAGTATTATTTGTTCTGTGTTAAGATTTTTGCAAAGAGTGATATTTTGCAAAAACTACACTGGAAAAACGTGTTGACATGCAGCAGTTCTTGTCGAAGACACAGCGTTACGACCGGTTTATGTTTTACTATTTTAGCTAACAAACATTAATAAACTAAATCCCGGGGAAGAAAATAAATTTCAACCGAAAAACGGAGGCCAAAAGACTAATTTGCAGTTATGCCGTGTTCAATCGTTGTTTTGTCAGCAAAAACGGAGGAATACTCCTCTTTGTTGGACAATAACCAGGCCTTTTATTCCATTGCTAATTTTTCCTTTCACTTTACAACGGTTAGTGAGGGAAAAGTTCCATTCTAAGAATAAAAACCCAACGTTTCATTGCACTGGAGTAAAATGATCCCACTTCAAGTTTTTCATGGATTCCAGAGCGGGCCGAATCGTATCGTGAGCAGGCAAGATCGGAAAATTCCTCCTGCTCCCGGAACCACTCAGACTGCAGGATTTGAAAAACCCCGCCTGATCCCGAACTGAGAAAAAAATAACAACTGTTATTGATAAACGCGATTCCTGATTGAAGAGTGATTGAAGTGAAAAATACTTTAATCGAAGAGAGTGATTTATAAAATAAGTCAACCTTGTTGGAAACGCCAGGGGAGGGAGAGGGGGATTTTGTCATCAAAGACTTGTACGTGAAGGCTCCACCCCGAGGTTCAAACCCTAACCCTCTCATGCTTATCATCGTGGGCTTTTAGTCGCATAAAACACTCCAAGCTATCGTATACTTTCTGCGTTCTGATTTCGGCCAAAATTTTGCAACTCTTTTTTATTAGTACTTATGTTTAGCTGCCATGCCCTCTGCAAAAACAATTTTCTCCACCCTTTCGTATACTGGAAGTGAATAAAAAACACCCCTTTCAGGCGCCAAAAGGTGTTTCCTTTGAAGTTCTCAACATGAGCTGATGACGTATCATAGAGGGGATATTACGTCATGGTTTCCAAACGGCGGCCATCTTGGATCCAAGACCTCCACTAAACCAGCAAAGTGAGGCCAATTAACAAATTGACGTCAGTATTTTTACGTCTGTCCTCTTATTGATAACTGATAAATTACGTCATAACATTGTCAAACTACGGTGTTGTGGATCCACGAGCCGCAGGCGACAATGTTATGACGAAATTTATCATAAGACAGACGCTTGAAAAACTGACGTCAATTTGTTTTTTTTTTTACAATAACAAAAAGCCAAAAGGCATTTTCAAACATGCACAAAAGAAAGAAACTCCATAGTCAATGCAAATGCGATCGCTGCAGAACCTGAATTGCATCGCTATATTGGAGAATCGCAGGCTCGTAAGTTAAACGTTTAGTAAGAATAGGCCAGAAATACAAGGGAAAATTAGAGTTGCTAAACTAACCTTCATTCCGGCCAGTGAAAACTGTTTACAAAATAGTCCGCTAAAACACGATTCAGCTTATAATTTCATCGACAGCACAAATTCCCGCTCACCGCCGATTTTCAGGTCTGAATCCTCAACAAACAACTTCATCTTTTCGCTCTAAGATTGCAATGGATTCTTCAGTTTCACCTCATATATTTAGATGATTTTCTCATTGAAGAATGCTAGATTTGTGGTACAATTTTTGCCACATCGAGAATGCAGCGCTGAAAAGTTTGACTGAAATCTTTTGCTGATTCTGTCAGCTTTACTGTTTTCATCCGTCTGTACTCTAATTCGCAATAAAAATTAGCCAACCAGTGCACTAGAATTCGCCCAGTTATTGTAAAAAAAGTAATCGATCTTCCTGGTAATCTACTTGTAATAGTAACGATCGTCTTGGAAACAGCATTTCATGGCATGCGTTATATTCTCCTGCCAAGCTTTTTTCGAACCTTTGAGAGTTTCATTTCGGTGGGGGAGAGGGGGAATCTTTTCAGTTATGCGAAATATATAAATATGCTTTGTACAAAAATTCACGTTTTCTATTGATTCAAACCGTGCTCTTAATTTTTGGATAGAAAAAAGTAAATCGGTTGAAAAAAAGTTCCCGGTGTGCAAACCTTTTTTGTCAAGAACATTATTTCGTTAAAAAGCCAATTTGTTAAAGCAAATGAATCTGGAGGTTCACTCAGGCGATTCAAGGTGATTTTATTGCAATTTTTAAGCAATGAGAACAAAGTGCATTGGTAAAAGCTGCCTTGAGGCCCACCGCCTTCCCCCTCCCCTTTCCCCATAGGGGAGATTTCACGTGTCTTTGCTCATGCCGCGTGCTCTCTGCTCTGATCGCAACAAAATCACGTTTAAATTGCAATTAAAATCCCCAAAATTACAAAAATTGTAGCAAAAAAGGCACGAAAAACTTTTCTTGAAATTATGGGCTCAAAACGTTTTCGTGCTTTTCAAAATGTGAAGCACAACCGTATGTGGACTAGAGCTCAAAAGCAGACAGCTACTAACAGAATGGTTTTAAACACGTTTCATGCTGAAGCACACCTTTTACAATGAGCAGCACAGCGGTGGTGTTTGAGTCCTGGATGAGGGGGGCTGAATTATTCCTTATCCTAACTAGTCTTAATACAATCATTTTTATATTTACTCCTTTTCCTTATAATTATTTTTATAGTTACTCCTTATTCTTCCCTCATCACTTAAGCCCCCAACAAGACTTTGAGGGTGGTTTAACCACGATAAAATACTTCCCACTCGTCGGGTGTGTAGTACTGGCTTCCAGCTAGGATTGTGTTGCCGTCTTTCATTCCGCTTGGAGCAGTATAGTAACCACCAGACCCAAAATAGCGAGAGCATGATTTTTTGTTGGTGTTTGCATGGTCTGCAATGTAGATTTCCTCTGCTCCAAATTCTGGTCCACGGTTTCCCAAACTGAAAATTGCATATCGTGTCACCCTTACCATGCTCTTGAAAGGCTTCATTCCCTCTTTGTTGCGAAGTGAAAATATGAATGATTTTGCAGAGTATTGGTAGGCTCTATCGGCCGTTGGTATACCTGGACTGACTGGAAGAAAGAAAAATGATCTGTCGTTTACAATTCGCGATTATTAGGCATTAACTATTACTATAACTTTCCTTTTAGGAGTTTTCTACTTTCAAACAACAAAAATTGTTTTATCAGTTAATGTAGCCCCCCAAAAGTCTTGAACTATAAAGCTAATAAAATCAAGGGGGGGGGGGGGGAGGGGATTAAAAAATTGATGCGTGAATGATCATGACCAAATGGGATTTAAGACAAGACTGAGATACTTTCCATCGTTGTTAACATTTGACCAAATGTTTCTCCTAAACGAAATTGTAGAAGATGTAATCTGATTAATGAATTAATGAAAATCAATACGGCTATAATTCAGTTGCAGTTGTAAGGTTAACTTATTTCAGGCAAGAAACAACACTTTCATAGCACGAAAGAAGAACGGTCGATTGTCGTGGGTGTTATAATTAAGAGAAGGGAAGGTAATTAAGCTTAATATCTGTTATAACATGCCAAATAACATGAGAAATAATTTGTAAAATTCATTTGAGTGAAATATTAATTAAAATATAACTACCCCAAGCAGCGTCAACGTATCCTCCGAAGATGTACTGCCCCACTTTGACTATGAGGACAGTGTCACGTTTCCCGTCACACCTTTGGTGGAAAGTCTTGGCTGCCCAGTTGTGGCTGGAAGCGCGATAACAAAGTTTCCATTGGGCGTCTTGGCCAACAGCAGGTGCAACGAACTCACTGAGTTTGCGCTGATGCTCTTTGTTGCTTGATATTATTACGGAGTCGCGGAATGCACCAGCTGAAACTATAGGAGCAAGAAAAACGAAAAACGTACGAAAAACGTAAGATTAAAAACACGATTCAATAACATGATTTATCTTATTATTCCATATTCTCCCAACACTACGTGCCCATAACTACCCCTGCTATTTCAAACCACTTAATGGAAATGGAAAATCGATCGCTATTCAAGAAAAGACTGCCATTGAATCAGTATATTTTTTTTCGTTCTTAACAACAGTGGATTAAGAAGCAAATCACCACATCAGCTATTGTTACTTTTGCATGGAATACTGAACAAGCGTCAGTCCCATGTGCGTCTTATATTAGTGTTTTCTTTTTCTCATTGAAACCATTCAACGAGCAGTTTAGCCCGCGTAGTAAGCGTTTCCGTAGGTTTTTCCGTCTGTTCGAGGCATTGGCATTTATCGCTTTTAGGCAGCGCGAAAACTGGGGCGAGTGCAACAAATGGAAGGAGGGGGAGAGGGAGGGGAGGCGAGAAAAGGAAACGCTTGCCCGCAAACCCATTGATTTTGAAAAATGCCCCTTTGCCACTTTCAGAGTTTGATGAAGTCATAGTGTTACGAATAACAGATCATCGGATGATACAAATTTACTTTCATCAAAATCAAAACATGCTCCTCAAGTTCAAAAGCTCGTTACAGGATTTGTCGTAATTTCACAGTTAAATTTGTAACTTTATCTCAACCTGGCAAATCGGGTTAAATTTCTTCGCAAAATCTTTTTAAAGCGTTGCAAAGAAAGTATTCTTATGAAACATTTCTTGCTGATCTTTGCAAAACTTGCAGCTATATATTTTCGAATTGTCTGTGCAATTCTTGCGCTCAAAACTGATTTTAGGGGCATTATATGGTGAAGAGTCTGCTCAGTGTTTCCCATTTTCGCGTGGCCAAAAAGCGAGAAAATGCTTCAAACCTGCGGAAAGCCCTAAGAAAACGCTTGCTCCGCAGGCTATGAACAGTGCAACATGTTCTTTTTGTAAACGTTATGACTGTACAACGTTGCACCCCGTTGTCATATGATCACGATCAATGCTACAACCTGAGACAAAACTGCTTGAGACAAATTGAAAACACACCCGTATTTTCCATTGTTTTTATTAAACCTTTTACACTACTGCATAAGTATCTATCCTCCCCCCTCCCCTCTTTCAATGTTGTTTTGAAGACCACAGGATTTGTATGGGCAAGCATGATGCCCAAAACAACATTGTACGGGGGTGGGGAGGGGGGGCAATTTGTACAGGACTCGCGGTGTCCAATTATGGCGTTGATATTGGAAAACAGGCGGATCTGTCTCAAGAGTTTTGTCCGAAGTTGTAGCTAGAGAAAAGAGACACTGACAGTTGCTCTCGAAAAGTTCAAGGTAGCAGTAATTTTCCGGAGTCCTACAAGTTTCCAGATTTGTATGCAAAAGTGCATGGTGTGAACTTTTCATGTTGAAAGCAATACATCTTATTTAGTGATTTGGTAGATAATACGCGCGGATATTTTACGAGTTGCGCAGCAATGTGAGGTTCGCGCGTATTATCGACCAGAACACCGCGAATAAGAGCTTTTTTAATCCACAACATTTCAGCAAAAATCCCCTCAAACCGGGATTGTACAGTGTAATACGCCGGCAAATTTTGCGCCTTTTCGTATCCTAAAACATCTAAACTCGTCTGAAGGTCTGCCGCCTCGACAAGGACCACCAGGAATTCGCAACTCCTCAATATACCACTTTTCCGCACTGTCAGCAGCCAAAGGACGTTTCAGTTTAGGCGACCTCTCTGTGGAACGAGTTATATTCTGCACTCAAACTGAGCAAAGCTGTGACTGATTTTAAGCGTCGACTTAGGGGAATGCTTTTGAATGTTTCTTTTAGTCAGGCTTATATTCATGATCGTCACATTTGTTTTACGATTTTACTTTTGCATTTAGCTTTTGTGTATTTTTCATCCTATTGTATCATTGACTCTGAAAAGCCCCGAGGGGACGAGCCAATAAAATATGTATGTATATGTATGTGTGTATGTAGGTAGGTAGGTAGGTAGGTAGGTAGGTAGGTAGGTATGTATGTATGTATGTATGTATGCACAACAGTGGAATAATAAAAAGGAATAACAACAAAGCTTGGGCTTTCCACTGACCTGCGTTTTCACATCGATCTCCTTTAAAACCTGCAGGACAGGAACAGTTGAAACCGCCTACCAGATCGTGACATGTGCCGTTGTTTATACACGGAGAACTGGAACATTCGTTAACATCTAGGGAGAACCAACAAAAACAAGACCAACAACAACACAAAATGTGATAAAAATTCCATCCTGAAGACAAATCAACAGTCTATCTCGACGAAAATCTTGGTTGGTGCTAACAAAGGCCAGATTTCAGCAATGCCCGGATGACAGGAAAGCCCACAAACCGGGAGCTACTACTAATAAGTCACAATCGGGCAGCAAACCATTTACTAAGCTTTGTTTTCACAGCGGCTACGTTCTTTTGTACCCTGACGACACATGCAGTAAACTCTGATATGTTTTTCTAGTTGTTTTCCAACTGGAAAACAACTGTAAAGTTTTCTCAGTGTTTACTAGAGCTGTACAGCGACTTCAGTAAACCTTAACAGATTCCTTCTAACAGTTCATCGTCAGTACCTGGTTGACTCCAAGGTGTCTCAGGCTCTTTCACGGATTTCATTCTCCACAAAAAAATATTGATTTAGCTAGCAGGTACATTTAGGTCAGTCGACTTCTGCATTCTCGACTTCTCTCACAGAGTCCTCTAATTCAATATTCAACGAAAAGCTAACATATAAACTTTGTAAATTTAAACACTGAATTGAATGGGAGGTAGACATGACATGACAAGGGCATAAACAGTTAGATATGACATGCCATTGTTGACATTCACAAGGATGGTTGTCCAAACATTGCTTTTTAACAGATTCTGGTCTGAATAAGGTTATATACATTGCTTTGGGAGTTTAACACTCTAAACTTTTCAAAAGAAGTAAAATATCTTAAAATGTTTTGGTGATTTAATTAAGGTGTTTCAAATTTCCGCAGTTTTGTATTTCAATAAAAATTTCCCATAAACTGTACTGCATGATGACTTACCCTGGCAACGTTGAACTTTAAGGGACAAATCATTGAGTTGCGTCAGGAATTGTGTCTTCATCGTTTCTATCTGTTTCTTTAACTCTTCCGCAAGACTTTTTTCATTAACCCCGTCATTATTCTGTTGAAAGACTATGGGAAAACTTTCACTTTTTAGTGCAAAAAAGAGTAAGTAATAGACAAACTAAAGGCTGGGATTCTATTGTGCCGCAAACAAAAGGTAATCAAACGCAAATGGATAAAATTACAAACCGTAACAGTACTGTAACAGTTATTATCTCAAAGTGTTGGTCTTAGCGGTCCACTAATACCAGTTTTTATCACCGTCATCTCAAGACATTTAAAATCATTTAACGAAAGAAACACTAGTTATAACGCATATTTATACTAGTAATACATGCAAAGGAATTTTGAAACAAGGATTCTGAGAAGTTATTGGGTTTGTTTCAGAACACTTCGCTTGCCGCAAACAATTCCCTCCTATATGAGTTTTTCCAAAGGCTACACAATACCTCCGATGTCAGTTCGGTGTGATAACGTCGCCCTAGCCTGGAACTATTCCCTTAAAAGCGCCTTTCCGATACCCATCTTATATATGTACTAGGGTGGTAACTGATGACTATGCTTTTGCGTCCAAGAGTGAGGAATGATTTGCTTCGGTGAACTCAACAAGGGCAACCAAAGGTTTGTTTCAGGGAATATCTCTTTGGAAGGCCGAATTCGCCCGATATATTCGGATTTAATTGCAGTGAAAACTAGACATTTCTTTGGCGAAACAACACCTCAGACTTTCGTAGCAAGGGGACTAATTACTGCCAGTTAGCACTATTTTCGGAGAGATATCAGCAGCATCGAAATTCGGCGGATAGAATTCTGTTTCCTAAAACTTTCTGTGGCCTAAATTTTCAGCTTAGAACTCCGAACAGATCAATCTGTGTTAGTTTACACAAATGTGCCTTTTTAAAAGATCTAAAACAATCTAAGAAAGTAGAAAATGATAACTCAAGCATTTCGCTAAAATTCGCTCGTTGGGTGCCCTGACTCATTATATCTTCACTTCCCGGCCCATCATGAATGCTTACCTTCCGTCTTTATTTGCTGCATATCTTTTGCTTCCTCTGCCATAAGACCAAGCAGAATGAGAAGGAGAAAAAACACTGTTTTCTCAAAAGCCATGTTTGACTCTGCAAAGTTAATATATTATATATTGTCACTATTATGAATGAAAGACTGTCTGACTAAATGAAAGAATTACTGAATGAATAAACGAAAGAACGAACGAACGAATAACAACAACAACAACAAAATGAAAACGAACGAACGAGTGATGAGTGAGTGAGTGAGTGAGTGAGTGAGTGCGTGAGTGAGCGAGCGAGCGAGCGAGCGAGCGAGTGAGTGAGTAAGTGCTTGAAAACATTTTGTTGATTAAATTTCTAATTTAAACGTGATTGGAAGTGAATTTTACCAACATTATTCGCTTACTCCGATTGAGTTGTCAGTGTGAAAATGCCAGGGACATTTTAGAGACCACAGGCTTTTAGAAGACTACATTTGTAGACCCGACTGCCACTACGACTACTGCTCCCTATTTTGACTTCTGTGTAAACGAAGACGCCCTTTGTTTGGAAAGGAAATATGAGATAATTGGCCAAACAAAAACCGATCTTTAAACGGCGAAGGAAAGTTCCAAAAAATTGCTCGATGAATTCAAAGAATGAAGCTTCTCTAATGGGGATTGACTAGTGTGTGGGTAGACGAAACTTTGAGCACGGTAAAAACGGATGGCGAAAATTGATTGAAGCGTGAGTAGAACTCGATAAGGGTGGACATCAGGAAATACTGTTGTGTTGTGCGTGTGATTTTACAAAGTATGGCTTTTACAGTAATTCTCTCAACCGTACCGGTTTTGTGGAGGCCGGATGGATACCACTGATAAAGACGAACGCCAATCCACTGAATACTGAAAATGGTTTCTGGTCAACTTAGAAGTACAGCTCACATAAGCAGAATGATGAGGAGAATATCGTGCTCTTTTCTTATGTTGGCTGTCCAAAAACTGTCAATTAGTTGTCAATTTGTCGCCTAATGTCAAGTTAAGTTGATGTACGTTCTTGCGCAGTAGACATGGCCTGGACTGCGCTTGCGTACGAAGTTAATTATCATATATATATTTGACTAATAACCCAGTGTCGAAATTTTACTTTTTGTAAAATGTCGTTACCGTTCTCCGAAAATCTTGACAAAATAAATCAACGGGAACAATAAAAAAATTACAAAGTACATTTCTGACGAAAGAAATTAAAACAGACAAGATGGATGAACGTAAAATTAGAAGTCAAAGATTCTCGTGTAACACCACAACGTAAAGGTAATGTAGACGTGGAAGGTGCTGTTTGGGTACCTCCCATTTCCATAAATTATCTATTTTCTAGGTTGCAGTTATATTGGGAGCTTGTTGGGGGTTGATATAATGTTGAAGAGACTTCCCTAATGGAGAATAAGAGAAATTCTCCAAGATTAGGTTGGTTTCGTGGAAACAAGTGAGATGATATTTGCTAATTATAAAGTACTTTTTCTCGCTAAAAGAATATATTCTTGATCACTGACGGATTATGACTTAGCTAAGCGATAAAAGAACAAACAAACAAAAACAAAACAAAATAAACAAAACAAACGACCGTATGATCGTATGAACTTATAATTTTTTCACTTCCCCACAGTTAAACAAACTACTTTTTATTTGTACCTAAAAGAAGAAAAAATATTACGTCAGTGGTCAGGCAACCTCCCAAACAAACCATTACTGATTTGGAAACAATGAAAGTGTTATTGCTCACGAAGCGTAAATCTCCAATAGATTATGCAGTTATTATTTTAAAAGTATTAAGCCCGGTGCAAACATTGATCCTCACATGTGCTGAAACTAATAATGAGGTTCGGCACGTTTAAAGGTCGACGTGTGAAGATTTGAAACTGCAAACGCTTGTCGACAAGAATGATTACTTTACAACGGACTCCATCAACGCCGAATTGTTTTTGTTTGTTATATTTTGTGCAGAGCTATTCTGAAAATAACACGCATACTGTAATCACGACCACTGTGTTTCCAAGAATGCCGATTGCATCTACAGCGATCAAGAAAACAGAGAGAATGATCGCAAAAACCGACACGTGGTTGTGCTGTTAGTCAAGTGAGACGAGCTCACCCGACAGATGGCTTATTGAAGATCTTGAAGTTAACTATTTCACATCAAATGGAAGTCATTAAAGATACTCTACGCTTTTCACTGTCGTATGTAGCTTTCACTCATAACACAAAACTGTCTTTCATAAGATGAAGGTAAAGGTTAAGTTTGACACCGAGTCCTTTACAGAACTTCGTTTTTTTCCTGTTGTCACGTTCTTCCAAAAATACTAATGGTCAGAAAAAGCGTGTGTAGCTATCATTTTTTAGGACAAAGCTAGACAAGCAAATAGTGGACATCCTCCATTATATAACAAACACCTATTCTTCGATTTTCATGCATTTAATCTAAAAAATGATATAACGAAAGCTCTGATTGGCTTAACTAGTGACTTACAACGCACACTTTAATTGGCTCAAAGCGTGCGTTAGGTCAGCTGAAGAAGGCTTCTGCATTGTCGAGACATTTTAACTTTAAACTGAGGTTCTTGCGTGGTCATCCAATTGTACAACGTAACAAGTTTTCCTCCTGTTGGCGTGATAAAAGCCCATAAACTGACCCGAAAAATGTTATTTTCTGCAAAGAAAAAATTTGGATGATTTGCGTGATTTTAGCAACAGAGCCCCTCTGAAAACGTGATGTCGGGAAATTGATGTAAAGACTGTCTAGTGACGTTGACTTTGAGAAATTTACAATTAAGCTGGCGAGCGTATCAGTTTTGGCTACGAACATTGAAATTTTCAAATCTTTTTCTCTCTGAGTGAATTTCCACTGGAACGAAGAGGACCCAGGTTATTTTTACACTAAGAACTTAAAGAAGATTTAAAGACAAGCATTTTTTGTTTTTATTTGTTATCCAACTGAAATAATTACATGACGTCATAAGAATAAAGTAAGTAAAAAAATGAACATTTTTAGTTCAAAAGTTTCAATTTATATGTCAATTAACGTTTTGCATATTTACGAGGTCTCTACGATAAGTTGAATTGCTGAATCTGGAGGTGGACAAAGGTAAAAAAGCTGGGGTAATTTCTACACTATTTTTGCGTCTTCTCACGTGAACACGTGTTTTTAAGAACTAATCGTTCAATCTCCACTCACAGACGTTGCTCTTAGGACATTTGCAAGCCATTCCATATGATACACCAAAATTAAAACTCATTTTTGCCTCCGTGTCAAATAAAACGAAAGAAAAGACCGCTGATTGTAGGCCGTGTCAGCTTTCATTTCCAGCAATTGTTTTTCTTAAAAACAGATCGCCTTTCGAATCACAGAAAATTCACATGATGCCTGCAAGTAACCATCCTTGTTTTTTCTATAATCCCTTCATACCTTCTGTGGCAACTAATGTTGACCGCTGATTGTAGGCCGTGTCAGCTTTCATTTCCAGCAATTGTTTTTCTTAAAAACAGATCGCCTTTCGAATCACAGAAAATTCACATGATGCCTGCAAGTAACCATCCTTGTTTTTTCTATAATCCCTTCATACCTTCTGTGGCAACTAATGTTATTGTGTCAGAAACTATTTCCTTTTACTTTCCAAGAAGATATTTTAGTAAGTATTTTCTACATAGCAACTCTCCATTAACCAAAAGATACCTCGATCTTAAGCTTCATTAGATAGGCGTTAATTATTGGGATATTTTACAATGTTCCTTTCCGTTCAACAGATGGCAATTCTTTGAAATCAGGTCGCTAGAAGCTCACGATGCGAAATGGATTCTCTGTTCTTTAATCGCGTTCTTATTAAAGATTATTGTTAAAAACCAACTTGGCTTAGGCAAGTCTTAAAGCTTTTGTTTCATCTGAGGAAACAACACCCAAAAATAGTGCATACTCCGAAAGCCCTTTAGCGTTCTTTTATTATAATAAAAGCACGTGTATTTCGCACACTCGTAACCACCAGATTTCTCAGCACACACTCAAACACAAGTTTCAAACACGTGAAGCTGCATTGGCAGACTATTGTCGTCCCCAGAGCTCTGCAGGTTTTCTAGTGTCAACACTCATGAGCACTGGGACTAATCTCGTACCCAGATCTCCTCGCTTTCGGCTTCGTGCACAAGAGACCTGGCTACGAGATTACTCTGGGACCTGACTCGATCGGGTACCCTAAAACTGACCAAACAGATTGCAGCCTCAGGGTACAAGAATACGACCGGTAGGGTGTAGAGTGCACGCGCAAAGAAAGCTGTTAGGACTTTGCATGCGCTCTAACACCATCCCACACCTGCATCACGTTTCAAAATCGCAACTAAATCGTGGCAAGATGGCCTTGAAGTCTTATCGAAAACCGCCAGCAACTAGCTTGTGATGTAATTAAACGTAAGATCGGCGCGAAAAATCGTTGCAGAGGTTGTCTGTGTCAACGGTCCTTAACCCAGCTCTTCAGATCGGGCTTTTTTGGTCTTCTGGAACTGGGGACCGAATTGCTCTCCCTCGTTGACTCTGAAAATATTAAAGATGCGACGGCGAAACTTAGCAAGCAGAGAGTACGTCCAAAAAGGTTTGTTTGAGATCCCTAAAATAAACTGAAGACGTCACACGACGCAGAATGAAGAACACTTAAATGATCTGAAAAAGTTAAAGTTACCGCTAGAAAGATACAATTTATCATTAACAGAGAACTGTCGAAGGATGGTTGCCATGGTAACATGAACGACGATGTATTACGAAGTCAACAATTTTGGTGGCTTTATCTTGCTTATCGAAAAATATGTGAAAGTCCTAAGTCTGTGCAGGCAGATTCTGCCTCTTGCCCACCGCCCCTCTTTGCGATCTGGATAGGGTTAAAAATCGTTCGTGCCAGTAGAAGGGAAAAAGCGGAACTTAAATGTTATCAGTGCTTTCACGACATAATTTTTGTTAAGCCATCATTCTGTTATAAAGCTTGTTCCAATTTGTTTGTCATTCTGCTGGTATATCATCTAATTCCCCTTGTAGTTGTTGGTAAAACGCCAACCCTCCTAATTGACTCTTTTTTTAGAACGCTGCATGACTTTGCTTATAATCTATCAAAATTGTTCGCTTTCCTGTGACTGGTTAAAATGCGTCATGTTACGCAATATGCCGCAAGTAAAACTGGGATGAAATTAATACAACCACAGGTAGCCAAAGCTTGAGTTATAACTGCAAATTAATAAAATTTTATGAAATAAACGGTGTTTCTTTGTTTATATCTTACGTACTTGCTATCTAGGGCAAAAATTCGCTCTCCGAGCGAGAATAACCGTCTTTCTAATTTTTGCTCCTAATTAGTATTATAATTATAAAAGGTGATACACAATTCGCCCGCACCAAGCATTTAAATGATCTATTTTCTTGAAATGCGCAATTTCCACTCACAATTTTCTCAAATCTGAATGAATCCATAGTCGAAAAACAACTATACGCCGGAAAAGTTCCATCTTTCCCAACGTTTGTCACCATAAACGGCAACATTTTGAGCTTCTTGTATCTGAAATCAAATGTCGGTATTCGACCGCCAACCTCTGCGCACAAATATATGCAAATCTGCTAATTTCATCCCGCTCTTCTCGTCTCATTGGACAATTCGCACAATAACGCGAACATGGCAAAATCTACTGTGTTAGGGTGTGACGTTTCATGTTTGAAGCGTGGCTGTTTGTTCTTGCTCACCGCTCACGCCTCCCCGACACAGTAGATTTTGTCTTGTGCGATTTATTTAGCATATTTGCCTATATTTTGTTTTTTATTAAATCAAGCCGTGCATTTAGTAGTTGCAGAGAGGAAAATTAAATCGGTGCAAATCTGTTTTATCAAGAACTTTCTTTCGTTAAAAAACCAATTTGTTTAAGCAAGTGAACCTGGGAGTTCACTCAGACGATTCAAGGTGAATTAATTGCGATTTTAAAACAGTGAGCACAGCGCAGAGTGCATTGATAAAAGCTGCCTTGAGATCAACCACCTCCCCCCTTCCCAGTCTCCCCATGGGGGAGATTTGACGGGTCTTTGCTCACGTCGCGTGCTCTCTGCTCTGATCGCAACAAAATCGCATTTAAAGTGCAATAAAAATCCCCCAAATTACAAAAAAAATTATAGCATTGCGGGAAAAACTTTTCTTGAACTTAATGTCTTACACCTTTTTTGCGCTTTTCAAAATGTGGAGCACAACTGTATGTGGATTAGAGCTAAAAAATAGACAGCTACTAACAGAATGGTTTTAAACACGTTTAATGCTGAAGCATACCTTTTACAATGAGCAGCACAGCGGTGGTGTTTGGATGACGGGGGCTGAATTATTCCTTATCTTAACTAGTCCTAATACAATCATTTTGATATTTATTCCGTTTCCTTACAATTATTTTGATAGTTACTCCTTACCCTTCCTTTATCCCTAAAGCCCCCAACAGGACTTTGAAGGTGGGTTAACCGCGATAAAATACTTCCCACTCCTCAGGTGTGTAGTACTGGCTTCCAGCTAGGATTGTGTTGCCGTCTTTCATTCCGCTTGGAGCAGTATAGTAACCACCAGACCCAAAATGGCGGGAGCGTGAATTCTTGTTGGTGTTTGCATGGTCTGCAATGTAGATTTCCTCTGCTCCAAATTCTGGTCCACGGTTTCCCAAACTGAAAATTGCATATCGTGTCACTCTTACCATGCTCTTGAAAGGCTTCAGTCCCTCTCTGTTGCGAAGTGAAAATATGAACGCTTTTGCAGAGTATTGGTAGGCTTTATCGGCGGATGGTATATCGGGACTGACTGGAAGGAATAAAAATGTTCCGTCGTTTACAATTCGAAATTATTAGGCATTAACTATTACTATAACTTTCCTTTTATGAGTTTTTCTACTTTCAAACAACAAAATTAAACTGTTTTATCAATTAATTTAGCCTTAAAATATCGTAGCCCATTACGTTTTTAACCACAAAGCTAATAAAATTAAAGGGGGAGGGATTAAAAAATTGATACACGAAGATCATGCCAATGGGATTTAAGACAAGACCGATACTTTCCATCGTTATTTACATTTGACCAGATGTTTCTGAAAAACGAAATTGTAGAAGATGTAACAAGGCGAAAATTAATGAGAAGAAAAAATTCTTTGTTAGAAAAAATTCTGATCAATGAATTAATAAAAATCAATACGTCCACAAACACGTATAATTAAAAGAGAAACTAGCTATAATTCAGTTGCAACTGTAAGGTTAAGTTATTTCAGGTAAACAACAACACTGTTTATTGCACGAGAGAAGAACCGCCTGGAAGAAACCAAAGAATAAGAAAAGGGAAGGCATTTAAGCTTGATATCACAGTAAGTTATTTTCATATACTGAAGGGCCAAATAATATAAAGAATAATTCGTAAAATTCGTTTGAGCGAAATATTAATTAAAATATAACTACCCCAAGCAGCGTCAACGTATCCTCCGAAGATGTACTGCCCCACTTTGACTATGAGGACAGTGTCACGTTTCCCGTCACACCTTTCGTGGAAAGTCTTGGCAGTCCAGCCGTGTGTGGAAGCGCGATAACACAGTTTCCATTGGGCGTCTTGGCCAACAGCAGGTGCAAGGAACTCACTGAGTTTGCGCTGATACTCTTTGTTGCCTGATATTATTACGGAATCGCGGAATGCACCAGCTGGAACTATAGGAGGAAGTAAAACGAAAAACGTAAGAAAAATGTCAGATTAAAACGTCAGATTAAAACACTATTCAATAACATGATTAATCTTATTATTCCATGTTCTCACAATACAACGTGCCCATAACGAGCCCTGCCATTTCAAACCACTTAACGGAAATGGAAAATCGTTTGCAATTCAAGAAAACGAGATTAATATTAAATCAGTGGATTAAAAATCAAATCACCGTGTCAGCTATTGTCACGTTTGCATGGAATGCTGAACAAACGTCGGTTCCATGTGCATCTTATATTAGTGTTTTCTTTTTTTTTCTCTGATATCTTTCAACGAACAGTTTAGCTTACGTACCAAGCGCTTCCGTAGCCTTTTCCGTGCTCGCTTCAATTTTCGCGCGGCGGAAAGCCCTACAGAAACGCTTGCTACGCAGGCTACGAACAGTTCAACTTGTTCTTTTCGTACACACTCAGGTATATTAAGGACTGGGTCATTTGAGGTAAATTGAAAAATGAAGGGGCTGGTCTATCTCAGTAAGTATGCAGCCTGTCGATACGAAATCAAGCAAAGAGATGAAACTTGTTACGAAGGTTCATTTTGATTCAGATTTTTCACAATAGGGAACACCTGACTGATTAAGGTATCGAATTTCGATATTACAATTTAATCGAGATGCAGGAGAACTTATGCAAACCTAACTTACAATCGACATGACGTCTTAATAGTTTTTCTTGCGTTAAGTTCTTTACGGAATTAACTGGAAGACGTGTTTAGGTCACGTGGTCATTGAAGTGTCACGTTTTTACCGTCATGCAATAGCCATAAGAAACTCATCCAGGATAGGGAGACCCTTTTTCCAGTTACATTTGGAAAGTACCTCAAAAAAGTAGAACTGCAATCACTGAAAATGCCAAAAAACGTGTTTTTTCCTAGTGTGCAGAAGCCCTAAAGGACAAAACCGGAAGTTAAACCTTAATTGGTCAGGCAATGTGTTGCCATGGAAACTTCAATGTCGAAAATACTATATCAACAGAATAAAGGCCATGGCCAAGTCTCATACTTATCACATGTTTTCTTTCGGAGATAAACCACCCCCATTACTTTTTGGATCAGATACTTGTAGACCCAGTCCTTAATATACCTGAGCGTTATCACTGTACAACGTTGCACCCCGTTGTCAGATGGTCCCGATCAATGCTAGTTATTACAGCTAGAGAAAAGTGACACCGATTTGCTCTCGGAAAGTCACGTTTTGTTCAAGGAAGCAGTAATTTTTCGGCGTCCTATAAGTTTGCAGCTTTGTATGCAAAAGTGCATAGTGTGAACCTTTCATATTGAAAGCAATACATACATCTTATTTGGTGTTTTGGCAGATAATACGCGCGGATATTAAACGAGTTGCGCAGCAATGCGAGTAATGAGTATAATGTTCGCGCGCATCATCGACCAAAACACTGAGAGTAAGAGGGTTTTTTTTCCTACTGCATTTCAGCAAAAAAACCACTCAAACCGGGATTGTACAGTGTAATACGCTGGCACATCGTGCGCGTTCTTGTATCCTAAAACATCTAAGCTCGTCAGAAGGTCTGCTCGACAAGTGACCACCAGGAATTCGCAACTCCTCAATATACCACTTTTCCGCACTGCCATCAGCCAAAGGACGTTTCAACTTAGAGCGACCTCTCCGTGGAACGAGTTACAACCGGCACTCAAAGTGTGCGAATCTGTGACTGATTTTAAGCGTCGACTCAGGCGAATGCTTTTGAACGTTTCTTTTAGTTAGGTTTCAGACGGTCACATTTGTTTGACGATTTTACTTTTGCATTAAGCTTTTGTCTATTTTTAAGATGTTTCGATACAGTTTTTTTGGGACCATACCTAACTCTTAGACAGTCTTCTCCTTGTCAGATCAACGTGAAATTTCAACACTTGTTGGTTTTGGATTGGACTTTACTATCGAGCCGTTGTGAAGATTTTTGCAAAAGCGCTCATATTCAAAAATTACCACAAAATTAATACACGATTGATCTTAGAAAAACAATTTGTTCTCGAGATCGCGAGAAGCAACCATAGTTCTAAAAATGCGTTAAAATACAAAGAATGTATAGCAATTTCTTTCCAAATTTAAGCTCAATTATCTCTGAAAAATGCGTGGTTACCCCCAATTGTCTTTTTGGAGTCTGATAGCCTTTGCTAAGATCTGCTTTTTCCATTTAGTCTTAAACCGGGCAAAAATATTGTTGTATTAGTGGGCAAATTCCTTAAGAACCCGAATATCCCGAGATGCGCAGGTCCCTAAGGAAGCTCGAAAGGGTTTTTAGCCGTGCGCGCGTAGGTCTACACACGACATGGCTAGAATGCACGCGTCAGCCGAGTGAATCGAAAAGTTAAAGTCACGGTGCAATTTACCGGAAGTTAAAATGCGGCGTAAAATCGCGCGAACCGAAAACAAAACGTGCACGAAACATTTGTTTTTATCCCGAAAATTTGCACGGAGACCCAATCTGATTTTTTGCATGCATGTAACATTAAGTGTGCCAATTCAAGTAGAAACGTTTGGAGGAAAGTTATTAAGTGGAATTTTTCATAATGTTAAAAACGACTTTTTCGAAATAACTTACGTTCTGCAGAATAACTTTTTGCCATACCACCAGTGAAGTTAAAGAATTTAGGGTACTTTCTAAAAATGCAATAAAAAGGGTAAGTCACCGACTTAGTTTCACAAATAATTGGCAAAAACTGAAATTTTAAGGTTCTTTTTGTAAACCTTTCATGTTGCCATGGTAATGGCTATGACGTCAACACTGGCTTTAAAATATTGCCCGACAAAAGAGGTGCTAAGATATTCATAGTAAGATATTCACAGTTTGCCTGGATGATCAGAAATACTTCTTTGTACTTTTTCCTCGTTTCATAAGTATTATAGCAATTACAAACCCTTTCGAGCCACCTTAAGCAATGCCCGGATGACAGGAATGCCCACAAATCGGAAGCTACTAGTAAGTCATTATCGGCAGCAAACCATTTATTAAACTTTTTTTTTTACGAACACTACTTTTATACTCTCGCGACACATGCAGGAAACTCTGATTTGTTTCTCTCGTTGTTTTCCAGCTGGAAAACAGCTGTGAATTTTTCGTAGTGTTTTTGTCGTCACTAGAGCTGTACAACGACTTCAGTTAACCTCAAGAGATTCCGTCCAGTAGTTCTTAGTTTATGAGGTTTACTCCAAGGTGTCTCAGGCTCTTTCATGTATTTCATTCTCCACACAAAATTATCGATTTAGCTAGCAGGTACATTTAAGTCGGTGGTCTTGCGCATTCTCGACTTCTCTCACAGAGTCTTCTAATTCAATAATCAAACAAAAGCTAGCATTGAAACTTTGTGAATTTAACCACTGAATAAATGGGAGTTAGATGTGACATGCTATTGCCATAAACAGTTCGGTATGACATGCCATTGTTGACATTCCTCAGACAAGAATGTTTGTCAAAACATTGCTTTTTTACAGATCCTGGTCTGAATAAGGGTATAGACATTGCTTTGGGAATTAAAAACTCTGAACTTTTTAAAGATGTAAAATACCTTAAAATGTTTTGGTGTTTTAATTAAGTTGTTTCAAATTTCTGCTGTTTTGTATTTCAATAAAAATTTCCCATAAACTGTACTGCATGATGACTTACCCTGGCAACGTTGAACTTTAAGGGACAAATCATTGAGTTGGGTCAGGAATTGTGTCTTCATCGTTTCTATCTGTTCCTTTAACTCTTCCGCAAGACTTTTTTCGTTAACCCCGTCATTATTCTGTTGAAAGACTATGGGAAAATTTTCACATTTTAGTGCGAAAAGAGTAACCAATAGAGTGACTAAAAACTGAGATTCTATCAGTGCCAAAAACAAAAGGTAATCAGATGCAAATGCATAAAATTACAAACCGTAAGAGTACTGTAACAGTTTGTTGGTCTTAGCGGTCCACAGTATACCACTTTTTATCACCATCATCTCAAGACATTTAGAATCATTAAACGAAAGCAACACCTTACTAACTACCATATTTGTACTAGTAATAACGTATATTTATACTATAAATACATGCAAGAGAATTTTGAAGCAAGGATCCTGAATAGTTATTGGGTTCGTTTCATAACACTTCGCTTGCTGCACTCAATTCCCTCCTATATGAACTTTTCCAAAGGCTACACAATACCTCCGATGTCAGTTCGGCGTGATAACGTCGCCCTAGCCTGGAACTATTTCCCTAACAGCCCCCTTCCGATAGCCATCGTATGTACTAAGGTGGTAATATGATTATGCTTTTGCGTCCAAGAGCGAGGAATGACATGCTTCGGTGAACTCAACAGGGGCAACCAACGGTTTGTTTCAGGGAATATCTGTTTGGAAGGCCGAAATCGCCAGATATATTCGGATTCAATTGCAGTGAAAACTAAACATTTCTTTGGCGAAACAATGCCTCAGACTTTCGTAGCTAGGGAACTAATTAATGCAGGTCAGCACTATTTTCGGAGAGACATCAGCAGCAAGGAAATTCGGCGGATAGAATTATGTTTCCCAAAACTTTCCGTGGCCTAAATTTTCAGCTTAGACATTCGAACAGATCAACGTATGTTAGTTTACCCAAATATGCCTTTTAAAAGATCTGCAACAACCTAAGAAAGTAGAAAATATTATTTCAAGTATTTCGCTAAAATTCTCTTGTTGGGTGTTCCTGCCTCAACATGTCTTCGGCACGTGATATTTTACAGCATTCATTGCAGGCCTGAAGAATGCTTACCTCCTTTCTTTATGTGCTCTTTTGCTTCATCTTCCAAAGGACCAAACAGAATGAGGAAGAGAAAAAAAGCTGTTTTCTCAAAAGCCATGCTTGACTCTGCCAAAGTTAAAATATTTATATATTGTCACTATTATGAATGAAAGACTTGCTGACTAAAATAATGACTTACTGAATGAATGAACAAAAGAACGAACGAACAAACTAAAACGAAAAAAAAAATCGAACGAAAGAATGATCGAACGAGCGAGCGGTTAAGTGAGTGAGGGCATGGATGAAAGCATTTTGTTGATTAAATTTACAATTTAAACTTCATAGGAATTGAATTTTGGCAACATTTTATGCTTATTCCGATTGAATTGTCAGTGTTCAAATGCCAGGTAAATTTGAGACCACAAGCCTGCGATTTGGTTTTAGAAGACTACTTGTAGAACCGACCGCCACTACGACAACGAACGAGCGAGCAGTTGAGTGAGTGAGGGTATGGGTGAAAGCATTTTGTTGATGAAATTTAAAATTTAAACTTTATTGGAAGTGAATTTTGCCAAAGTTTTTGCTCATTCCGACTACAAGAGTACTTGTAGAACCGACCGCCACTATGACAACTACTCCCTACTCTGGTTTCTTTGTAAACAGAGACGTTTTCTTTGGAAAGGAAAATGAGGTAATTGGTCAAAACAAAACCGATCTTTAAACGGCAAAGGAAAGTTCAAAAAATTGCTGAGATGAATCGAAATAATAAAACTTCTACGATGGGTATTGAGTATGTGTCGGTAGAGGAAACTTTGAGCACAATGAAAACGAATTGCGAAAATTTAAATGTGTGTAGAACTTGATAAGGCGCGCTTTTAAAGAAAAACTACATCGTATTATGCGTGCGATTTTACAAAGTATGGCGAAGACTAGCTTTAAAGGCTCAACTTACCAGTGTTTTTTGGAAGCCGGAAAGATACCAAAAATACCAAAAATGGATTCTGATCAACTTCTCAGTACACCTTACATAAGCAGAATGATGAGAAGAATTTGTGCTGTTTTTTTATGCTGGCTGTCCAAAAACTGTCAATTAATTGTCAATTTTTCGCCCCTCGCTAGGTTAACCTGATATACGTTCTTGCGCAGTAGACACAGCTTGGGCTGCGCTTGCGTAAGACTTCAATTATCGTATAAAACCTCGACTAATTACCAACTAATTACCCATGTCCAAATATTTACTTTTTCTAAAATTTCGGTACCATTCCCCGAAAATCTTGGCAAAATAAAACAACGGGAACAATATAAAAATTACAAAGTACATAGCTGACGAAAGAAATTAACACAGAAAAGATGAATACGCGTAAAAATAAAATACAAAGATTGTTATGTAACACTACAACATATAGAAATAAAGACGTGGAAGCTGCTTTTTAGGTACCTCCCTTTTCCATAAATTAAATTAAATTATCTGTTTTCTTTGTTTCTTTGGAGCTTGTTCGGGGGTAGAAATAATGTTGATGAGAAGTCCCTAATAGAAGCTATGAGAAATTCTTCAAGATAAGGTTGGTTTCCTGGAACAAGTGAGACGATATTTGTTAACTATAAAGGACTTTTCTTCGCCTGATAAGAATATATTCTTGATCACTGATGGATTATTACTCAGCTGAGAGAGCAAAAAAAAAAATGTATTTATGAACTAACAATTTTTTTACTTTCCCACAGTTAAACAAAGCTATTTTTTATTTGTATCTAAAAGAATGAAATATTCAGTAGTGGTCAGGGCAACCTCGCAAACAAACCATTATTAGGGTAATGGAAACCCTGAAAGTGTTATTGCTCACGAAGCGTAAATCTCTAATAGATTAGGCAGTTTTTATTTTAAAAATATTAGGCCCTGTGAAAACATCGATCTCTACATGTGCCGAACCTAATAGTTCGGTTCGGCACCTCTAAAGTTCGACGTATGAATGAATTAATTTTAATTAATTTAAAATTAAAAAGTTTGCAAACTGTAAACGCTCTGTCTACAAGAATCATCACTTTACAACTGATTGCATTAACGCTAAATTGCTTTTTTGTTTTGTGGATAGCTATTCTGAGAATAAAAGAATTTCTTATATAGACACCGATGAGTGAGAAAAATTTCCTATCTAGTGAAGATCCGACTTTTATCTTTCACATGTAGAGATATCACGGTTGTCATTGCTACTTCAGGCTTAGCCAATTTATAATTAGTTGTATGCCTTACTGCTATCATTTTCAGAATACAAATAAACGCTACTTATTTTCTCTATTTTTTGACCAGAATTCGAATGTACGCAAGACCTGTGTTTTATTAGATTGATTCAGTGAATAAAGGATTGGTCCAAGAAATCGCTATCCCAGTATTTCATCGGTGTCTATATCAATTTTCTTTGTTTCTTTGGAGCTTGTTCGGGGGTAGAAATGTTGTTGATGAGAAGTCCCTAATGGAAGCTATGAGAAATTCTCCAAGATAAGTTGGGTTTCCTAGAAACAAGTGAGACGATATTTACTAATTATAAAGGACTTTTTGTCGCTAATAAGAATATATCCTTGATCACTGAGGGATTATTACTCAGCTGAGAGAGCAAAAAAAAAAAAAAAAAAAAAAAAAAACAAAGAAACAAAATAAACCAAAAAAAAAACGACCGTATGAACTGACAATTTTTTTACTTCCCCACCGTTAAACAAAGCTATTTTTTTTACTTGTATCTAAAAGAATAAAATATTAGTGGTCAGGGCAACCTCGCAAACAGACCATTATTAGGAAACGCTGAAAGTGATAAAAAATTATTCCTCGCGAAGCGCAAATCTCTAATAGATTAGGCAGTTATTATTTAAAAAATATTAGGCCCGGTGAAAACATTGAACTCTACG
Source organism: Siderastrea siderea (assembly GCA_964030785.1). NCBI lineage: Eukaryota > Metazoa > Cnidaria > Anthozoa > Scleractinia > Rhizangiidae > Siderastrea > Siderastrea siderea. The sequence goes on along the minus strand of OZ034974.1, from coordinate 24,792,406 downwards.
TGTGTTGAACCTAATAATTGGGTTCGGCACCTGTAAAGTTCGACGCATGAATTAATGAATTAATTAAACTGCAAACGCTCTGTCAACAAGAACCATTACCTTACAACTGATTGCATTAACACCGAATTGCTCTTTTGTTTGTTATTTTTTGTGGATAGCTATTCTGAAAATAAAAGAATTTCTTATATAGACACCAATGAAGTACCAAGATTTTTCAAGCGACGAAAATTTCCTATCCAGTGAAGATCCGACTTTTATCTTTCACATGTGAAGATATCACGGTTGTCATTGCTACTTCAGTCTCAGCCAATGACATTTATAATACGTTGTATGCCTTACTGCCTTCATTTTCAGAATACAAGTAAACACTACATATTTTCTCTATTGTTTTGACCAAAATGCGAATGTCTGCGAGATCTATATTTTATTAGATTGATTCAGCGATAAAGAATTGGTCCAAAAAATCGCTATCCCAGTATTTCATCGGTGTCTACTATAGTAATAAAAAGAAAATTACATGGCCGCTTGGAGATACGACATATATTTTCTCTTCTTGAAAAATATTTCACGAGTGAGCGCAGCACTCACTCGTGATTAAGGCCCATCTGAATTTTGAACTTTCGAGCTTTCATTATTAACCCTCGGACGTACAAGCAAAGTCACACCCCCACCGTGGTGCAAGGGGGGGGGTTGGTGGACCCCCCCCGCCCCCTCTGGGTTTTTCCTGTGTTTCAATATTTAAGAGAGATTTTGCTTTTGGTAGAAAGCCTCTGACGTGCTCTACAATCTGAGGTATATATTATGGGCTGGGGCGCTGCTGGGGGCCTGCACGTCATCCGAGATGGCGGCCAATATGGTTGCCATCTGGGATTTTACCAGAAATCAGAAATCATCAAAAAACAGCGGAAATTGATAGTTCTTAATGCTAGTCATGTAAAATTTTACATAATTAAACACTCTGCTGCTTTTGGTGAATAATTTGTGCTTTTTTGACCTAAAAAAGGCGAAAAACACAGTTTTACCTAAAAATGACTTGACCACCTGCCACTTAGGACGTCATATCTCATAACCATAGCCACCGATTCTCACCAAACTTGCATCAAAATATGTCTAAGGGATATGCCTACAGCTACTGAAAACGGCAGGAGCTGATGAAAAATCATCTTGGAAAACTCGAAGAAAACCTTACGGGGAGGGTGGCATCCCCCCCCCCCCTCTTGTATGCCCGACGGTTAAAGTCGACCCAAATAGCAATTAATTTCCGCATATGTTAAGTTCGACGTTTGAACCGGGCTTTATTCTTGATCGGTCATGATCATGTTTAGTATTACTGTTAAATTTAGCAAACTCTGGAATCAGAGAAAGGCGTTTTCTCTGGGTGCTCAGTTCAGCTATTCCCATTGTTCAGTTCAGCTCTTCCCATGTTTTCGTGCGATTTTCTAGCTACTTGATTTTGGGTTGCTATTGCAATTGCTTCTGCGCGTGTTGAAGCAGACATTTTGGCTTCGAATCTTACATTGTTCACACCAAACACGTTTTCGTTGAAGTCGTTAGGAGTTCCACAAAGTGCAATCTGCCTGAACACGTTCTTAAGCCCCAGTCAGAATTCTCTTTTCCGAATGAAAGAGATGATTGGGTCACACAGCAAGCTGAAGAAAAATACCGGTGATCCAGGCTGGAAGAAAACACCACAAAAATGCCAACACGATAATGCTGCCATCGATAGCTGCCTTCCATTCACTTCTTCGCCCGGACAGCTCTTGCTGCTAATCGCCCATAATGCCTTATGTTCTCGGGACGTTTATTTCCAGTTCAAGAGAGTCTGCAGATCTGTCAAATCACGCGTTATTATTCATAGACTTTAAAAAGAGCTTCAATCATTGGCTGCCATCAACACACAACGTTGCTCATTAGTATGAGGGAAGTGGCTAACAGAACAATGGACGCAATGCGCTATTGTTTTCCCTTTCGTTTCGCAAAATCGCATATGTGCGCTATTTCGCTAATAAACTTTCACGAAATGGTTTTCAATTTTGGTCTATAGCATGCGCATTTCAAAAGTGCTTTTGTAAACGCAACTATTTTAACAAAAATAGAGTGCAATGTCGTTTTTCCTTGCGCGAGCAAGTCAAGATGATGTCGTAAACGCTGGTAAATAAACACAGCCCTTCAGCTTCTAGTGTCTTCTGCGGTGTTTTGCGCGTGGAAACGGGTACGCTGCATCTCCTCCGGTTTTATGGCCAGTTTGACCCAAGTCTCTGCTTTTAATCTTTTTCTTTTTTTACCGTTCGTGGTGGCTTGAATCGTCTGCCGAAAGCGCCTGATGTTCACGGCTATTGCGTTACCAACACGCTCTCGAGATGATGCCATTAGTTCTTATCTCGAGGTAAAATGCTTCGTTGAAGCAAATCATTACTATTCTCGGGTGCCCACAATCTTCTCGCCATTTTTAGGTTGCTTCGCCGTTTATTTGAAGATGGAACATCGGATCTCTTTAATCAACAAAAGGAGATACCACATGAATGAGCAACGGATTGCTTGGGTTGTCGAGGAGCTCTGAAAAGAGCTCCCGATCATTGCGTTCTCGATTTCTTCGTTATTCATAGCGCGATCTGGCAGGCAGTTCGAATGAGTCAGCTGGTGCACTGTGATCGGTTTTAAAATTCGCGGCAATTGTGAACTAGTTTACAACTGAGTGGTTTTCTTGAATGGGCATTGTATCAGTCAATAGCTCGCTTGTTCACGACGCGCCATTTTCAAACACAACTCCTACCAGCAGTTTTCAAAGTGAAAGGGAGAGTGGTTCTTGTTGACCGATTTTAAAAACTAAAATGGATTCTGTTCGAGAAACAACAACAACAACAACACTTTATTTAGTCGAGATGATTCCATCAGTTCGTATCTCGAGGTTCACCCGTGTCCAAATGGGCCATCATGGCCATCATGGATGTGCTTCATTCTTCACACAAGTTTCATCATGTAACATTATATCAAGTCAAGAGAAAATAAGGGGACAGAGAGGGACACTGCCAGACCAGGCTTTGGGATATGTCAAGTTCGGAAAAGTTATTTTTAGACGGCCATTTGCAACGGAAGTCTGAATTCAGGACGTCCACATAAAGGCAACCTCGATCTGTTGTTTGAAGTACCATTCAAAATTTTGCTTGTAATGGCGGACCAAGTGGTCTTACGTTTTGTCGATGAAAACGACTTCGAAAAACAAGGGAAATGGTATTGATGCGGACGTTTCGGGAAACAGGCTTCCGTTCAAAAGCCAGTCTATAAATAACTTTTGTGGAATTGACATATCCCAGCCAACGCCCTCAGAATCCCTCTCTGTCCCCTTATTTTCTCTTGATCAAGTAGAGGAGTCACTTGACAGATTTTTACAAAGCAGTGACATCTATAGACAAAGCGAACATGAGTATTGCTTAGTATGAACCATTCTTTAAGTCATTTTTAGTGTTTTACTCTTTTATTGATCTTTTATTTTTTATTATATACATATTGTAACGTTTTTATATAGATGTGTAATTTTAAACAACTTGGATAGCGATAGAAATAGCGCTATATAAATAAAGTATTATTATTTTTATATTATTATTATTATTATTATTATTATTATTAGTCAGGGTAAAGTAGAATTACGCATAGTAATTTTCATCTAGGCCCTGCTAAAATAAAGAAAAATAAATAATAATAATAATAATAATATTCTAATACTAATGTCAGTTTTAAAATACGTATCACTCAAGAAAGATATATATAACGTACAATACTATAAAATGATCAGAAAAAAAACAGCAGTAACTAGAATATAAAAGAAACGCCAAAAACGTGGTCCATCGTTCATTTGCCGCCGTAGGTTTTTTCAAGGCAGTGTAAATTTTCTTAAAATCTCTTTCGAAACTGAACTTCATACTAAAAAAGCCCGTTCAAAGGGATAATCCTCACTCTTGTTCAATCTTTTACGTTTTAGGCTTAAATTGCAGATACAGCATCCTTCTTCAAAACACCGCGCCTAGGTTTTTACGGTTTGACTTCTGGAAAGCAGGAAGGCAAGTTTCATCAGCGCTACTTGACCAATTTGAGTCCTTTCTTCTCTTATTCTGAGCTGTTCATAGCCCACTCTCATTCAAATTTGCCGCTCCACAGATTCTGAATAACTAATGATGTCCATGCATTCCAGATCTGCGCGATGTGGTTTTCAGAACCTTCAAGGCTTCCTAGCTGGACTTCTGTGACGTCTGTCTGCCTTTTGTGGTCTTGTAGACCGAGAAGATGAGAAATATAACAACGAGGAATGGGGAAACAAAGGATGCGATGGAAAAGATAATTAGCTCTACTTGGACCGCTCTGCACCACCCATCCTTGTTCACAGAAAAAAAAAGAAAAACCTCTGGGTTGTAAACGTACATTCCGCAGCCAAGGAACGGACCGATGGATAGAGGGATCGGGATCGTCCACATACGAACTATAAAGGCCACTTTTAACTTGGCAATAGTACCATCGTACGTCAAAGGCGATTTCACTATTGAGTAGTTCTTGTCATAATATAACGCAACCAGATGAAGACCGTATTAATTATAATACAGAAGTATCTTGAAAAGAGCGGATGAGATAGCACATTCTCTTGCGTATAGCCATCGTTCTTGTGCTATGCATGCGATGCGGAATGAGTGGAATGAGTTTACTATGATTACTGCCAGTTCTAGAAATCCTGACACTGCGAGGCTGGTGAGTAGAATTAACCGCATCACAAGAAATCTTTTCTCCAAGACGATCGTCACTATAGCCAATAAAATACCAGGAGGACTGATCGCATCGAAAAATGGGCGGAAAGCTGCAATGACTTGAGTGAGGACCATGTTTCAGGCTGATTCGACGACAAATGTCCCTTGTTTTAAAATTTTGCGCCAACTTTGAAGCCTATTTTCTTGAATTTTCATTTTCATTTTTTTACTTGAACAGAATTACCTGCGTGTATTATACAAATTACTGGGTAGCTGAGGACATCTATTGTAAATTTTTCAGGCAAATGCCCTGTTAGAGTACTCAAAACTCGCCATTTAAACCAGAATATATATGAGAAATTATAATTACCAATGCAACTGTTACCAAAATGAAATTTCTCCGCCCTTGAAAGCATTTTTCTTTTTCTCTAACTGCTTATCCGTTATATTTTACTTTATTTATGACTGCATAGGTTTTGAGTGCTTGACATATATATTATATATATTATATATATTATTTCGGGGTTGTATTTTTTTTCGGCTTTGTTCAAGGATCACCATTTTAAATTTGTAGATTGCAAAGAGACATATTTTGCATTTGACGTTTGCATTTTGCGTTAGAAAGTTAAAACAAAATAAACCGAAAAGACGATTCCAAGGTGCAAATCTGTTTTAATACAAACTGTCTGTTTTAGTGAAATGGTTTTATTAAGAAAAAACAACTTATTCACTGAAGCAAATAAGACTTGTGAACTTGTGTAGGGTGTTTTGCAGTGATTCAGTGATTAAAAACGAAAAAATGCTAAAACGGTTTTCTTATTTATTCTTGTTCAAAAATGATAATGAGAATTTTAAAAGAGCGGCTTTTTTTTGGTAGTAAAAAATAACCAGAAGTTATTTTGCAGAATGTTTTACAGACATTTAAAAAAATCGCGGAAAATATTCATGCAAGACGATAAACGGTAAATATAGCTCGTTTAATTTTAACAGAAGAGTCCAAAACTTCAAACTTTTTATTGAGTTTACTTTGGAGAATCTGCTTGAAAATCTCATCCGGGAAAGCAGAAATCTAACAATGTTTGTTTGAAATAGTTTCCTCCATTTAGTCATATTTCTCAGTAGGAGCATTTGTGTTAAACGAATGGGTGGATTTATTTGCAGCATAAAGGCTAATTTACACGCTGCAACGCTGCACGCTGCATCCAAAAATGTGCATTCTCGGGATTTTTACTATGGGTTTAGACCCGTATTAAAATTCAGCTTGGAGTCTTTTTCGAAATAAGCATCGAACTCTGCATGAAACAGCGGATTATCGAAGATACATGTCGTAGGTGGTCAAGCCATATTTGAATAAAAAGCACGTTTTCACTTTTTGATGGCGGACGAGATGGCCGCCATTTTGGATGACGTCACGGGCCCCACAGCAGCGCCACAACCCATGATATATACCGCATCTTGTAGAGCACATCGCAGGCTATCTATCAAAGGTAAAACCTACTCAGAATACTGTAACACAACAAAAATCCAGGGGAGGGGTTTCATCAATCCCTCCTTGTACCAGGGTGGGGGGTGTGATTTTTGTTGTACATCCGAGGGTTAAGAAAACGAATGAATGAAGATCACACCTCAGCTTTGCACAATCCAACCCAAGTATATATACCTGATTGAAAAAACGTGGTCGGGAGAATACCACAAACCATAAACGATACGACCCAGTGGTTTGCTGGGAAACATCTGAACTATTCACTGATTTGCATTTTGAGAGCCGTTCACTTGCATTGTTTGTCTGTTTTGATATCGCACTTTGTGCGTCCGTCACTCATGTACCCGACAGTGAACGAATGGTTGGTGGAAGGACTTAGTTCTACCGTATAGTTTTCCAGCAAAAATTGCTTTAACTCAGGTACGGATGCAAACTTTGGCAAATTTTGCACTGTGTAGCGCTCAAATTGGCCCTTGTTGGCCAATTTGGCCACTATCTGGCATAGGAAGCCCAAGCATAATATTTGAATATCATTAAAAATGGCGTTTCAAAATATAAGTCTTTGTATGGGATTTCGAAGCGAACATTTTGAGCAATACATAACAACGAACTAACTGAATTAAGTTCATGAAACATTACATGGTGTTGTTTGCTATCCTTACAAAGCATTTTGAGCAATTTTAGGTCCATTTACTTAACTGTGTTAGTACGTGTATAATACATTGACAAGGAAGGAGTCATTTGGCCCGATTAAGCCACTATCACCGCTCGACACGTTTCGGAATTCGCTCGAATTTACCCACAAATCTAGTTCAGGCTCCCATTCTGTCACAAGGGAGCAGGCTTGTATTTTGAATATGCAAATGATAATATACATCTATCCAAAAATCCGTTGGGTCTCATCGTCAATGGTTCATGCTTTTCACCCGACAACGTTTTTTCAGTTAGGTGTATACAGACAGGAGCATAACACTTCTTTGTTGGAAAAAAAATAATTTATGATATTTTTCTCTTTTTTGCGACAAATGGGCCTGATGTATTTATAGTGGGTCGCTAGTAACGACATTCCTAGTCGTAAAATTAATGTAACTTGTTTGTTGTGCAGTGAAACACCGCCTTACAACTTCTCCAGCCTCGTTTCTAGTCATCCAATGTGACGTAACCCGACGAACCTATCAGGAATAATCGCCAAAGGGCTATCTTTTGCGGCCTCAAGCTTTCCACGGTCTGTAAATAAGCTCATAAAGGCCTGGGTAAGAAACTGCAACCATTCGCTTACAAATAAAGTCATTTAATTTCCTTAGAGCATCATTTGAGTCCAACCACTTAGATTACGCGACCACTGAAACTACATTTTGGAGTTAGTTCCACACTGTTACGGTACTAACTGACACGTTAAAAAGAGCACAAACAAACAAAAGTGACAATTAGAAATTCAAATCTCATACGTTCTTGTACACGCGATACTTTTTCGGTTTTGATACTTTTTGTTCAATTTTAACGCTTTTGGAATATTCGAGAAATCCAAGATGGCGGCTGTTTGGAAGTCACGACGTATTCCCCCCGTCAGGTGACGTCATCATCTCATCTTGTGAACCTTAAAGGAAACAGTTTTCACGTATTATGCACCCCCAAGTTTCTGCCTCGGCTAGAACATCCAGGCGGAAGAAGGTACAGCAAAATCGTGCTTTCTCTGCTCTCTACATTTCCCGCTGCTTGTAAACGACATCCGTAATACATCATCTAAAAACTCAAATGTTTCAAAGGTGGATAAGCTTGCAAGGGTTTTGAAATCTTCTTTCTCTAACTAAACAATCTGCACCATTAAGCGTTAGATCAACGGAGCCATTTTCAGTTTTTAAGTATCTGAGTTTATCTAAAAACTGAAAAAAATTCGGACTACTTTCACCTGGAAGATCACACAGGCCACTGTAAATCCTGGGTTCAACCCATTAACTATAGAGTGTGTTCATGGCGACCATGTTGGAGGAGCAAACCAATAAAAGCTATTTACATAAAAATAAAACTTTTTTCCCAATGGAAAGGAATTCTATTGTTTTCCTCCTCCAGCATGGCCGCTGCGAACAGACTTCTCTCACCTGGACAATCACACTAGTATCGTATCGAACTATTTTTTTGGAAAGTTTTGTCACCGTTTAGTAAGGTATCTAGTTTACCTCCCGTAGTGAAGTTTCAACCGTTTAATTTTGGAATGGAGTCCCCCAGAAAATAAGGGAAAGCTGCAATCATTATGTGGTAGGTTGTGATTTAAGACAGAAATAAAAGAGGGTTATAAATTTTTCTCACACGCCACCATGCAAGAACATCTCGGTCTAACTGTTTTGTTGTCCATCTGTTAATTATAAACATGAAAATTTCATTTTCAAAACTCCGTAATATAATAAATCGCAAACTTCCCTACTCTCGTTAGTTCATCTCCTTCCCCCATTCTTCTTTCTAAACATTCTAAAGGTTAAAAGACACTAAAAGAGAAAAGAAAAATGGGGGCTTGTACCACACACCCATGGTGGCTTTTACAGGTTGCTGGAAACCTCGGAGGAGGAGCAAAGAAAAACGCTCGAAGCAGAAATTACTGCAGGACAGTAAAACGAACCGATATATAACTTGATTTTTATTTTTATGATTGATACAAAAAAGCATGTAGTTGGCCCTTACTATCTCAATCACCGGCTGTCTCGGAACTGTCGCTATCTCGAATCGAAACACGTTGCTGGTCCCTGTGATAGGTTGCTCGAGGAAATTTGATGTTCACCGCAAATATGAAGCAAGCACTATGCGCTGATAGGCGCCCGCTGAGGAGAGACGCTATCGCTTCACGTGATCGATTTCGACCAATGGGGGCACGCCAAAAAATTTAGCGTTCTACTCTAATTTACAGTAGTTTACAGTATTTGCCAGTGGCTATTTCTATCTTCCGCAGTTTCAAACAACTTTCTGCTTCCCTTGAGAGCTGAGACAGCGTTGTGTTACACTGTATTATTCTTATAACTCTTATAACTGTATTTTCGAAACGTAGTGACGTTAAAGCTGTGTTGTTTTGCTGAAGTGGTTAATAGAACAGTACATGAAATATCTACAAATGGGGTAGGGATGACCGTGAAACTAGTTACTTACGAGCTGTTACAATGTATGTATTTAATAGTAATTATTGTCATTGTCATTATATTATTGTGTACAATTTTGAAATAAAGCTTGGAGTACTAGTTTTTAATTTTTATAGCGTGATCACCTGAGTAAGAGGAGATGAGTATTCGAAAAGACTTTATTTTCAAACAAAATTTGTTTAATTGTATGAACCCAGGAGTGTCAGTAGTTTGTCTATAGCAACACAATAATGACGTCATACTTTTTAAACACCTACAATTTTCCCCACACCAATCTTTTAAAAAACCTCTATATGACCTTTGCAGGCCAAAAATCTGTTGAATTCAAATAAAATGTAATTGAACCTATTTGCTACTAAGAAAAAGGTATGAACGAGAAAATATGTATCCCGATATTGCTTCAATAAGCATAAATTCTTCAAAAATTATCCACTTCTGTTAAATAAGAAAAAGGTCACAAAAGAGCTTCAAAAAAAAAAGTACGACTACAGCGGTGAGAACGTCTCAACTGTAATCGTTTTGTACAATATTTCCCAACTTGTACAGACAATTGCATACAGCTATTTCAGATATATAGATTTAGCCAAGCCTAAAAGCGGAGCCCCCCCCCCCCCTTTTTTTGTTTTGTTTTGTTTTGTTTTGCTTTGTTTTTGTTTTTGCTGGCACTTATTAATTTGTGAAATTACTCTCATTCAAGTCATTAAATAAAAAAAAAAGGAAAAAAATTCATGTTTTCGCTGAGAACCGAACCCGGCTCGACGACGTCATAAGCCGGCGAATAGTCCACTAGGCCAAGAGCGCTTTTGTTATCCTCAGGTGTTAATTTTACTACTTATTTCTTTCTTTGTGACAAGCTGCCTATTAACATGAAAATGCTGGTGTTTTTCCTGGCAAAATGTGTTCGAACCGCCGTAAAAACCATGGTTGTGGACAGAAAAAACCAAAAAGCACTAGCTCTGCTATGTTTGGCGTCGAAACCGCTGCGAAAAGCTGCGAACTCAAGCGGTGTACCGACCGAGTTCGCAACAGAACCGACAAGGCAAATTTGAACTTTTCGCCTGAACTTTATCGCCAAACTTTTTTCGCCTAAAATTGAACTTTTCTCCTTCCACCAAAAAGGCAACTGAGTATTCTTTTAAACTTTTTTTTTTCCATTAACAAATTTGTTTTTGACTTTTGTTGTCTTTGCTTGTTTTGCTACAAAGCGGGTCAACATGCGATTCCGCCCCAAAAACACGGGATTCAGCACAGGGTTATATCCAGTTTATGCCACTTCATATTGGTGACCCTGTGGTGCGGACGGAGGGACGTACGGATTTACGGACCTACGGACCTACGGACGGACGGTCACGTGACTATTACGTCACTACCAAAATTTTCTGGCTTGATAGGCTACCAAATTTCCTTAGCAATGGTGCTCCGCTGACGCGCTAGCGCGCGGACTTCGAATTCTCTATAAACGTTGTCGGAAAACCTACGCGATAAGACTGTAACGTGCTATGGGTAATTTACTACTAAATTTACCAACTTTACCTATGGCTCACGCCTACACAAAATAAATCACACAGACAAGTGTTTGTGGTATTTACACCCCTCCTATGGCAGCGACAACCACGAAATTACAGCCGAATCGCAAACGATTTCCAGCTACCCATACTGCCCTTCGGTCTCGTCGCGTAAGCTCGATGCTTTAGTATCCGATAACGTTAATTGAAATAGCTGTATTCCACACTTTTGGCTTTCCTTTACATCCAAATGTTTCAATTTTCTTTTTCACTGTTCTGGAATAGGAAAGATATTTCCCCCTGATCCTGTATCACACCTTATTATTCACCTAAAAGTGTTTTCCTTATTACGAAAAAAACAAAGTGGCTATAAACTATTTTCTCGCATTCTATCCAGGAAACTTTCTAAAAGGGAACAAATGTGGTGTCGACTCCATTTAAAACTTGAAATGGTTTATCTGGGAAAAATAGCTTGGCTACCCAAAATAACGTCCCTCAAAATTAGCGTTCCTTTTTCAGAAGCTTCTGGTATTCTCCAGAAGTAGTGATCCTGATTCTTTAATCAAAAAATCTCCTGTCCATTCCTTCTTCCTCCGAAAGGATGGGGCTCCAGACAAAGAAATGATTCAACCGAAAATACTCGAACTATTTCTCCAAAAGAACAATAGCAACAGTGTATTGCCACATGTATACATTATTCTTGTGTGGAATAACGCAAGTACGGAACTTTCTCCCCGAAATTTTTTCCTTAGGGCCTCTCTTACTAACGAGACACGATGAACCTCTTAATTGAGTATAAAATGTATTTCGCGGTCACATTCTTCTTCAAAGAGCTTCTTGTTTTCACAATCACTTATGTATTTTACCTGTCCAGTAGTAAAGGCCCTTTGAACGTAGTTACTAACCTAACGTTGCGGCTCGTTAGGCCTGTTAATTCCGAAGTAACGGGGTCCGTTAGTTTGGAATTCTACTGTATTTGCAAAAAGCATCAATCAAACATAGTTCATAGTTGAGTCACAGCCTTACCACCCTCTGTTTACTTTTTGAGGTTGACTGTGCTTTTATGTTTAGGGTTTTCAAACTGTGCGGAGTCAATCCCGCTCTTGCAAGATTCAAATCAAGAAAACAAACAGAACAGCAGAAGACAATTTCCTGTTAATATCTTTTCTTTTGTTCTCTTTCTTTTTTTTTCCTCATTTTACTCAATTTTCAAAACCTCAAACATTGGACTAATTTGATGGCCGAGACACAGCCATTTAAACGCACAGTCTACCACACAAAGAGGATGGTAAGCCCGTGGTTACACAAAATAAAAGAACCTTAACTATTTCAATCCCATTATCACTCGCAAACTTTTGCTTCTATTTATATTATCAAATCACCTGCTGAAGATTTAAAATACTTTAAATGTAGCATCAATATATCCCATGCACTAATTTTAGTTGTTCGATAAGTTCTTGTTTTTCATCATCTGGAAGAAACGAAGCCCTTGCAGCATTAAACGTCTGAAAAAAAAAACAAAAGATTGATGGCTAATCCATTTGTCTCGTTTTCTTCTCAGAAAAAGCAGGTCTGTAGCTAGAACAAGGCATTTTCACCAGGTTTTTTTTAGCTGTGGGGACGCGGTGGTGTAGTGGTTAGCGTGTTGCACTTCATATCTGAAGGTCGGTGGTTCGACGCCAAGTCCCTGCCATTGTGTTATTTCCTTAGACAAAAAACTTTACCCCACATTCGCCTCTCTCCACCCAGGTGTATAAAAGGGTACCGGCGACATACTGCTGGGGGTAACCCTGCGATGGACTAGCATCCCATCCGGGGGAGGGGGGGTAGCAAGACTCTCAGTTGCTTCACGCTACAGAAAACGGGATAAGCTCTGGCCGCGTGGGCCTCATTAGCTCGTGTGCAACTTTACCTTTTAAGCCTAAAAAAAGACTAACGGTGCCAAAAGAGCGGAGAAACTTGTAACTTGTGCCAAGTGGGAAAAAAGTGACCAGGGCCACGCTCGTTACACACTGAATTCAGTTTCCTTCCATTTTTAACTTGTTTTAAACAACAAAAAACGCAAACTTACCGCACGAGTTATTTCTGCAAGGCTTAAGCCAATCTCATTAAACGCTACTCCTTGCTCGAGATCCATTCTTGTTTGACATACAAGAGGATCATCAGAGTTAATAGAGAAATTCACCCCGTCTTCTGCGAACCTTAAAACCACAAAAAAATACAGAAAAAATAACGATTCAATAAGCAGTTTTGGTGAGTTAAAAAGTGACAAGATACCTCATGATCAAAGAAAAACTTTGTAGATTTCGAAAACCTTAGTTTGCACTTTTTCTCAAAAGTCTTGTTTAAGATTTTATCCAGAGAGAACTTCACTGCGTGGAACCTAAATTGTGTTTCCATAATAACATAATGCAAATACTCGAGAATATTTGGCAAAACTCATTTAGATTTTTGCATCGGTAACGTAATACATATTATTTGTTTATTTTCATATTTATTTGGTTTATTTTTTAGCCATCACCGGGTCTCCGGTATATTTATGACCAAAATAACTCCGATGAAAAGTCCAGTCAAGCGAACGTTCTCTTTTAACAGAAGGGTCAAAGTTTCAGACTTTAACAGAAGGTCAAACTTCCAAACACAAGTTTGAAATTTTGAGTCCACCTCAACTCAGAGAAGGCCTGATCGGCTAGTGAGGCGGTCAGAAGTGCAGAAGCGAACCTTCAACGTTGAAGCATGCACGCACTTAATTTCTGATACTTAAGTCTACTGTGACTGCTACCCCAGAATGTACCTACCGTCTGAGTGGGTGTGTCCGGAAGCATGGTTTCACGGCACCCGTTAATATGCTGGAGGTCGGACACGCCTGTTAATGGTACAAGACAAAACACTTTTTATCCGGATTAATACACAACAGTAGAATACTGTGTTGGTCAATGTTAGTCACGTGAAAAAACATTAACGATTTTAGAGTCCAAGCTATTTAAATTTGTGGAATTACCAGAGTAGTGACTGCTACACAGTAGATGATTTAAGTATACTGAACAGTAACATTCCTGAAGACGTAAAGCCCCACATTTTCAACTACTGCATTCTTCTTGGCAAAAAGACACATCTTTTTGAGCTACAAACACCTTACCTTGTTCAGTATTTCAATTTTGTTTAGAACAAGATCATCTATAAAGAATGACGCTACATTCTAATAGTCAAATGAACAAGGACTTTTCTATATGGACCCCACCCCACCCCACCGCCCCCCTTTGTTTATTGGAACAGACGTAAATGGCCAAGCTATTTAAATTTGTGGAATTACCAGAGTAGTGACTGCTACACAGTAGATGATTTAAGTATACTGAACAGTAACATTCCTGAAGACGTAAAGCCCCACATTTTCAACTACTGCATTCTTCTTGGCAAAAAGACACATCTTTTTGAGCTACAAACACCTTACCTTGTTCAGTATTTCAATTTTGTTTAGAACAAGATCATCTATAAAGAATGACGCTACATTCTAATAGTCAAATGAACAAGGACTTTTCTATATGGACCCCACCCCACCCCACCGCCCCCCTTTGTTTATTGGAACAGACGTAAATGGCCTAATTGAATTGCAAGTATAGGCCAGGTTCGTGTGTAAGTATCCGTGATGCCGTGTTCTCTTAATGCACTAGATAAAGTTTATTTAGACAAAAAAAGATAGGGCGACAGGTCGATCCCCGGCGACTAAAAGCGTCTTCCTCTTTACTCTTTCACAGAAGATTAACCTTTGTAACTAGAGCTTTTGTAAAACAAACAGTTTTGTGTTTAGCTGACGGACATCGATACCCAACTGAATTACCCCTATTCAGACCGGGGGGGGGGGGGGCTACTGTGCGAGCACTGACTTTGGATGTTTATAACTTTTTTCACAAGCAAGCTAAACCCACCAAACAAGGTGACTTTTCCTAAAATTTACCTGGGAACAATTTGGCGTAGCAAGTGCTTGTCCATCAAGCTTGACCTTACCACGGCAACCACTTTTTGACAGGCTGTTTTTCAGAGTTTTAAATTTTCACCTTTTCATTGAAAAATTATAACTTTTCTGAAGTACGTTTTACATTTACATATTATTTTCGTGTTCTTTTATTGATTTCGGTTACTTTTTTGGTCAATTTTGGCAAACTTCAAAGGTTCTGAAAAAAACAAGAAATCAAAGATGGCGGATCCAAGATGGCCGCCATTTTAGAACCTAACGTAACTGATACGTCATATGACGTAACAGCTTAGAATGCGGACCTCAAAGGAGACATTTTGCCCTCCAAGTTTCGTTGTCATAGCTTTAATATTTTGGGGGTTAAGAGGTGGGGGCCGAATCAGCCCCCCCTCCCCCCGGTCCCAGAAGAACCAAAAAAATTCCGGTCTGAATAGGGTTAACTTACCTCCAGATGAATCCTCTCGTCGATTATTCTCCTGTAAAGCGCTTCATCTTCTAACACGTGATATCCGTGACCTATTCTTTCAGCATGAAGAACATCTAAAGCCTTGAAAAGCAATTAACATCTCTTGTTAGTGGTCATGCAAACGGTTCAACATTTCTATTCAGCACCGCTCAATACTGTTGAACTCAACATATCTAACACGTTAACCTTTTAACTCTGAGTGTCCAAAACCCAGAGTCAAGAAAAATACCAAATTTCATTTTGCAAAATATTGAAAAACAAATAGTACCCAGTGAAACTATTGCTGAAGAGGTTTCATTTGAATGGTCACACCATAGAATTTCATCCACAGTCTCAAAAGTTGAAACTACACTTAGTGTCTAGAAGTTTCCATAATTGACTCTGAGAGTGAAACGGTTAATAGCCACCACAGGGCCGTAGCTAGAAAAAAATTTTGACTGAGGAAATGTCCATAGTTAAATTCTCTTCCTAGGTATTGAGAATGTTAAACGAAAAAAATGACTGAGAAAACGAAAAAAAAAAAAAAAGACTGAGGCAAGTGCCTTGGTTTACCTCATACTGCCTACGGTCCTGCTGACCGTGCTGAATGACGTCGACTCAACATTTTATTTCCTTAAGCCCGGACAAACAGATTCTAAATTTCCATTCAGCATCTGTTACGACTGTTAAATTCGGCGAGCTGAAAGCGTTTAGTAAGGCTGTTGAATGATGTAAGATCATTTTGAAGGATGGTGCCCAGCGTTGAGTGGCGTTGATCAAAGTTTGATTGCCATCAAACATTCGCACAACAAAGATTTATTCAATTATGTTGCCTTGTGGACGATGTTGAAATCGGGGTCTCGAAATCAATAATTATTCATAAAGAGAAAACAAGACTCCTTCTCGTGTTTGATATATTACATCAACACTTCCAGTCAACACTGTTAAACTCAACATCTTTAATGTGTTAAGGGACAGCGTGTTGAATGAAGCTGATTTCACTGTTCTTTTGTCCCTTGATGTGAGCAACAATGTTGTTCGTCTGGCCACTTCGTCAAACGTGGTACGACAAAGTTGCGTTCAACAGTGTTGGATAACAAGAAATGATGATGACCACTGTTGTTAACGATAACAACTTAAGCAGTAAAAAAAAACAAACAAAAAAAAACATGAAAAAATTTAGGCTTGAAGGAGATTTGAACCGATGACCTCTGCGATACAGGTGCACCTCTCTAACCAATCGTGCTATCAAGCCAACTGGGAGCTGGTTATTTGCGAATCCGTAGTGATCCTGTCGGTGTTAAAACACAAATGGGAGTGAATATATGAAATAATCAGATTATGTGAACTGCGGATGAAATAAGTTCACAATTATCATTATTTCATAGGCTTACTCCCATTTGTTTCATCATTTACGGGATCTCTACGAATTCGCAGATGAACAGCTCCCAGTTGGCTTGATAGCTCATGATCAGTTGGTTAAAGCGCTGTACAGGTATCGCAGAGGACATGGGTTCCAATCTCGTTCAAGCCTGAATTTTCTCAGGTCGATATTTTATCATCTGATTTAGTTGATATCTTTAGCTGCGAGGGCATCATCATTTCTAATTTCATGCACAGTTCACATTGTTATATGATTTTCATGAATTCACTCCCAAGTTTTGAATAGAGCGAACTGCACACGCCAAACTAACGTCGGCCAACTCGTGTTGGCAAACTCTAATTGGTGTATGTGTTAACAACAAAACAACATGTTGGTAAACTGCTGGCAACAAATAAAATTTGTCTCTATTCTCGCCAACTTTTCGCCAACAGTCTGCCAACATGTTGTTGTGTTGTTCACACACACCGATTTGAGTTTGTCAACACGAGTTGGCCAACATTAGTTTAACATGTGAAGGCTGCTTAAGGTTGAATCCTTTTAACCGAGGCCTTACAATTTATGATTGGCGACCATTAGATCTTACAGTACAACGGTAAATTTTGGCGTGCTCCCATTGGTCTAAATCGATCACGTGACGCGATAGTGTCTCTCCTCAGCGCATAGTGCCGTTGTTTTGGCAATTTTCACTCAAAATTTAAGCGTTGTACAATAAAAACAATAGAGTCCATCTGTCTCAGGCCCTATGTGTGATAGCTTCCCTCGAAAATTTGATGTTCAAACTTCATATAAGCCTTCGGACGTTTGTCGTGAACATCAAATTTCCTCGGGCCACCTATTACACAATAGTGCCTTCGACAGAAGAACTCTATTGTTTAAGGAGGCTCGCAACAGTTTTTTTGGCCTTGGGGTGTATCTTTTAAAGTCAAAATTTCGCATAGAAGGTAAACTTCGATTTCCTTGATACTACACCACCTTTTCAACATATGATCAAAGTTTATTTTCTCACTGGTTTCCTAGCAACAGCTGTCACCATAGCAACGGTAATGGACAACCCCACATTTTAAATAATGTCAAATATCTCGAAAACTAGTCAGACACTTTATGACGAAACTTGAACTATTTGAACTACTCAACCTACAAAACTTGTTTGCGAAATTAGGGGGAAATCTGTAAGAGCGTTTTCATGTAAATCATGATTCATTTTTTAAGGGCTGATTTTGGTCATTCCTGCAATTTTCTCCAATATTTCAAGAAAGATAAAACTTAACACTTTCTCTTTTCAGTTGAAGGATCTTTTAAGATATCAAAACATTCTTAATGTACATTGAAATATATATATATTGCCTTCTGAGCTTGTTTCTCTTCATTTTTCGGCCCTAGTGTAATTAAATCCGTAATTACAAACGCTAAAACGTCAGTCAGTATTTAAAGAATAATGGAAAAGAGTCCTTTTATTATTATGAGAAGGAATTATAAATGCACGAGAGGACACAAACGCAGCGTGTATAAATATTCATAGCACGTGAATAACCGTGAAATAGACCAGGAAAAACAAAATAAAACTGTTGCTCGTTGAAAGTTAATAACGACTGAAACTTGACCGAGATTCAGCCTTCTTATCTAATAACAGAAATTATTATTCAGCCTAAAACTCACTAGAACATCAAAAAGAATTATTATTCTAACGGCAATCAGTTTAAGAGAGAAAACCGCAAGGGCAATTTAGAAATATTTCTATTTATACAAATTACGAACTTTTTGGCTGATTTGTGCTGCATTTTAGCAGTTTTTAAATATAAATATCTTAAAATCGCAGCCACCTAGAAAGCTCAATGTACATTAAGAATGTTTTGATATCATAAAAGATCCTTCGACTGAAAAGAGAAAGTGTTAAGTTTTATCTTTCTTGAAATATTGGAGAAAATTGCAGGAATGACCAAAATCAGCCCGTAAAAAATGAATCATGATTTACATGAAAACGCTCTTACAGATTTCCCCCTAATTTCGCAAACAAGTTGTGTAGGTTGAGTAGTTCAAATAGTTCAAGTTTCGTCATAAAGTGTCTGACTAGTTTTCGAGATATTCGAAATGAGGGGTTGTCCATTACCGTTGCTATGGTGACAGCTGTTGCTAGGAAACCAGCGAGAAAATAAACTTTGATCATATGTTGAAAAGGTGGTGTAGTATCAAGGAAATCGAAGTTTACCTTCTATGCGAAATTTTGACTTCAAAAGATACACTCCATGGCCAAAAAAACTGTTGCGAGCGAGTGAGAGTATCAGATTAGGGACAAGTAAGTCTTTTCAACTACAAACAAATCACGTTCCCAGAGACCTCGCTCCTCGCTGTTTCAGGATCGAGTTTGTAATAACACGAGATAATCTTTAGCATGCGCACTATATTTGAAAAGTCATACTCCTACTCAATGTCGTAATGGTACACTGATTAACAAATCTTCATTTTTTCTCGCACGCCATTGGTCAAAACGCGTCACTGTGAAGCAGTAGAGAGAACTTAATTCATGAGTCACGCACGGCAACCGGAAGTGGACTGTTTACCTCATCCTATCATCTGACACCATAATGACAAACGAATAGTTATCCAACCTTCGGTAAGAAGCAAAAACAAGCCAATGAAGGAAGCATTCATTTTCCAGTTGACGTTCGTGACTCACGAAGTTCCCAATTATCCATCTAAAACTGGGAACAAACTGACCACAAAACGACAACAACAACAAAACAAAACGTACAAAAGACAAAAACGAAAGAAGAAAAAACAAACAAAGAAAACGTTAGAATTAACGAAGTAGGTGGTCGTATTGTCAACAAGTACCACTGTAGTCCTTTCTAAAATTCAGTTAAAATTCGAAACAACTGATAAACGTACTTCTTTTACGCTGGCTGCTGGGGCCGCCTCCCCGGCATGGACTGTCCGATGTATGTTTAGCCTTCTAGCTTCCTACATGGAAAAAAAATTCTGTTAATACCATGTGAAGAGGTGCTTACTTCTCTGCTGCTTCTTTAGGGTTGACTTAAAGATATATAGTATCCTAACCAGCGTTTTCTTCTGGTGCGTTATTAAAGTCAGTCTTCAAGCATTTTACTGTATTCACGTTTTCTTTCTTCTTATCTAAGAGCCTGCAACAAGGTAGATGTGGAGTCAATATATAACAGTTTGTTGGTAGAAAATCTGTGGGTCTTCAAGACGCGTGCGAAAGCCGAGAGGTGTGCACCGGGGTCTTTAAGTGGTTCATCGACAATTGCGACCGCCCCGTTATGTCGTGAATTTACTAAAATTGTTAGTCACTTGGTTTGACCAAATGTAAACCACTCTCTCTCATTAAACGTACAGGAAGTACTCCGGAGCAGCGAGTGGTGATCAAAGACAGGAAACTTCAAGGAATAATATTGCCTCGTTTTTGCCAAATTCTACCCCCACTTTATAAATGAAGGTTTTCTCTAGTTTTTGCATCTTATTTTACCCACAGATTCAGCTAGAACTCTTTTGTTCGCTTTGAAAAATGCCCAGTTTCAAATAAAACAGACCTTAAAAGCGTTAACATGTTCCTTCATGGCTGGATTCTCTCCTAGTAATGTTTCATCTCCTGCCAGATCAATTCCTACCACACCATCATTTGAAAACTCTTGGCACAGTGAGAGAATTTCTAATGACCATTCTGGAAAGAAAACATTAATAATTATACGTATTTCACTAAGCATAGCGCATGAAATGGAACGGGAATTTTAATTCGCAAGCATTGCGCCTCCCTGTTCTATCATAATGACCAACTGATTCTCGAAACGATATCCTCCATATTACATGTCAACTCTAAAAACTTCTCCAGATTAACAACTTTAATGTACTCCCATATGATTCTTGTGTTGACCAAGGTTCGTACGGCACTCTCTCAACGAACATTTGTAACTTTGTGATTTTAAGGATCTTTCACACATTCGAGATCCGGTGAACGTCTTTTAAGGATGAGAGTGAGAATTTCCCAGTCGTGTTCATCTTGTTTACTGAGTTTCTTGTTTTCAATTTCTTCACATCTTTCTTTTGTCCAAAAGCAACTGTCACTGGAACTAAT
Organism: Siderastrea siderea; assembly: GCA_964030785.1. NCBI lineage: Eukaryota > Metazoa > Cnidaria > Anthozoa > Scleractinia > Rhizangiidae > Siderastrea > Siderastrea siderea. The sequence goes on along the minus strand of OZ034974.1, from coordinate 24,771,671 downwards.
TCCGAAACGCTAGCTGCTGCCCTCTAGGCCCGATTATTCCAAATCCCTTTTAGATTCTAAAGACAGTGACACCCTAGGCTACTTTATGCGCTTTATCAGTGACTTGTCGGATATCGGCGACTTTCTATGCCAGCGAAAGTCGCCAAGTGCGTCCACAGGCTTTCCATCCTCTGTTTGTGTGGTGGGCTGCGCATTTATAGTGGCTGTGTCGGTTTCTCAAAATAGCAAAACTAAAGCCGAAATTTAGGAGTTTTAAAACTGAGGAAAATGAAATAAAAACTCATAAAATTGCTGCCATGGTGTTTTGATTTGTGTTTCTGTGTTTATTTTGGCGATTTAAGGACGGTGCCTCCTTTTGTTACTGCGCATACTTTCTGCGCATCTCGGGATATTCGGGTTTCTTAAGGAATTTTTCCACTAATACGACAACATTTTAGCGCAGTTTATGACTATGTGGAAAAAGCAGATCTTAGCAAGGGTTGTCAGAATCCAAAAAGAAAATTGGGGGTAACCACGCATTTTTCAGAGATCATTAAGCTTAAATTTGGAAAGAAATTGCCATACATTCTTTGTATTTTAACGCTTTTTTTTAGAATTATGGTTGCTTAATTATCTTTGAAAAATGCGTGGTTACCCACATTTTTCTTTTTGGATTCCAATAACCCTTGCTAAGATCTGCTTTTTTCCCACAGTCATAACCTTTGCAAAAATGCATCTGTATTAGGAGGCACCGTCCTTAAGGCTCACGAAAGCAATGTTTTCAAAGTAACAGCCATTATAAATGCACAGCCTACCACACATTGATTTCGCCGCGACGAAGAGCGATTGATTTCGCTGCGACGAGCGATTGATTTCGTCGCAACGAGCGATTGATTTTGTCGTGACGAGAGATTAATTTCGTCGCGAAGAGCGATTGATTTCGCCGCGACGAGCGTCCAAAATCGCCTCGTGTGTCGCTGGCTTAAGGTAGGTATGAAACTCAATACCAGGCTTTTGTCTCACACAGCAAAGAATTGATCTGGTTTTCACGCCGACATCCCTCTCTCCTCTTTTAAGACCTCTAGACACTGCTTGCACTACAGCCCGTGGTGTAATCACTTTCTTGAACAGCATGTTAGGTTTTTTGTTTGCTGGCTCATCAGTTGTCCTGTTCATCTCACCATTCTCTGTTGTACAGAGTAAATGCGGGCAGTAACGAACTTCACAGTATAAAACACCGCTGGCCGCTTGGTCTTCGCAAAACTCGTGTGCTATTCGCTCAATTGCAACTGCATCATCCCTGGCATTAAAAGAAAAAAAAGTTAAACATTTTATAACAATTTTCATCACTTTATAAACTGAACTATGTTATCTAAGTTAACAATTAATGGACAATGGCGGCGGGGGAGGAAAGTACTGGTCCTTGCATGTTGTAGTGTTTACTCGTAAACATTGTAAATACAGAAAGGACTGTTTACTTAGCTGGGTAACTTTTCGTGATGGATTGAATCGCTGCATTTTGTGCAACTTTAAAATTCTACAGCATCGCGTCAATTCATTTCCCCAAAAAAACCTTTGGGGGGAAAAAAGAACACCCATTTCGCCTCTTAAAATCCAGATTTTTGACCAATTTTGTTTGGTACCACGTACACTTTTTAAGTTGTTGATTTTGACATATATTTTGTCTAGTGAAAAGTACGCAATTTTGATTCGTCAATGAATGGACAGGAATTGCGTAAATCGCTTTCAACATATCATTAAGACGGACCTCAAGAGCACCGTCTTATAGTTCTAGAAAAGTTCAGTAGTAGCAGATTGTTCAAAGACACGATGATTGATTGATCGATCGATTGATTGATTGATCGATCGATCGATCGATCCATTGATTGATTGATTGATTGATTGATTGATTGATTGATCGATCGATCGATCGATTGATTGATTGATTGATTGATTGATTGCATTTGATGGGGAAGGGGACGAAAAGGGGGTTGTGTTTTGACATTGGTATTTCAGGGGATATGGCTAGGTTATTGCAATTCCTCCACCACGCTTTTTGGAGGTTTTAGGGCACACTAGAAAGAGTTTGTTGGTAAATCAAAACTGCATGTTTTGAAAATGGAGGACGAATTAATTGTTGTACACAACAATTTTCAAGATGGTTGGACATTATACGGATCAAAATACGTGATTTAAAAGGTAAAAAACAAATAGGAAAGGTCTAGGAGACTTGATTCAAATGGACTGGACATTGGAGGGTTCAAAGGAACGAATTGGTTGTTTGAGGACAGAATATAACACTTTCGTCAAACAGAAGACTTCTCCGAATGTCGGCAACTGAAAAGTGAGGTATATATTTGGGGCGTTGGATTTTCTGAGGGTTTTTGTAGGGGTATTTGTTTCTGGATACAACAAGAAAGTAGATTCTCGTGGTAAATTACACGCAGGACAATGTATTTGAAAATCTTAAGCACATATAAAGAGCGAACAAAAACGCTAGAAACTACACTGAGTTAATTTTCGGTGGAATCAAAACATTTAGCGGTCAGTAAAACAAGCTTAGTCTTCAACAAAATGTTATTATGTTAAAGATTCATTCAAGAGAAACCTTTAACCCCGGGCATTTATTTCGGGATCACCTTTCGACAAAAGTCACGCAAATATTCAGGTAACGCAATTTTATAAAACGCATGGAATTTGTAACTGTAAAATACTGAAAATGCGAGATTTAAGACGGAATCCACCAGGAAATTGAGCAATCAGTGGACAAAAACCTTGTACCAGAATAATTTAAAGTTTATCGCATTCTTTTTTACACTTTTTAAGAGCTATAGACGTAATTAGTTATCTGTGATAACACCAAAGGTAATTTCTTATGGGAGCCCGTGGAATTAAATTTCAAATTTCACAGGAATTGTGTAAACACGGGTAAAATAGGTAAATTTTTGTGCGTAAGATTTCATTTTGTGAAATTTGAAATTTATTTTCTCCGGCTCCCATACGAAATTGTCTTTGGGGTTATTACAGATAACAAATTGCATCTATAGCTCTCAAAAAATGTAAAAAAGAATGGGATATGCTTTAAATTATTCTGGTACAAGATTTTTGTCCACTGAAAATTGAAATTACTCAATTTCCTAATGGATTCCGTCTTAATTCTAGCAACGTAACTGTTACGGGACATTTTTCAGTAAAAAATAAATAAATTTTCCTCTAGTTAGAAAATATCGTAATCTTTCTCATCGTAAAGCAAGACAGTCATATGGGTGTTTTTCTACCCGCTGTTAGAAAGCCTCTGGAATATAAAATGCAAAGATGCAAAGTTGCAAAGATGCTAGAAGTAACATCTTAAGCACTCCCTCTACAAGGTGACGTAAGTTCAGTGTTCTCCTTATCAGGCGGTAACCGGTAAAATTTACCGCTTGTAGCACTATTTGTTACCGGTTAGAACCACATCAGTACTAAGATCTGGATTAGAAATATCCAACAGATTTGGATTGTAAAAAGACTTATGTCAGTCGTGCTATGTACCATGTAAGTCTAGTAACTTACCTCATTATGTCCATACGTTCGTCCGATTTTAGTGTTATCCTCTTGACGTTTCTACGTTCGTAGGGTGATACTCTTATCGACGTTTCGCTGTACGTTTCTGCGTTCGTAAGGTGTTAGTCGTATCTTTTTAAAGTTTTCCATATTTTAGTACGTTCCTAAGGTATTAGTCTTTTCTTTGGCATTTTTCCGTACCTTAGTACATTCATCAGTGTTTGTCTTATCTTCCAGACATTTCTCCGTGTGTTAGAACGCTTGTAGAATATTAGTTTTACGTTCTCGACGTTTGTCCGGATGTTGTTTGTTGGTAAGGTGCTGTTAGACTTACCTTTTTGACATTTCCCCGTTCTTTAGTTCATTCAAGTTATTAGTCTTAACTTCTTGACGTTTATCCGTAGGCTGGTGCCTTCGTAAGGTGTTAATCTTATCTTCTCGGCGTTTTTCCGTACGTTAGTACATTCGTAAGATGCTTACAAGGCCTTGAAACAGGAATCGCGAGCGTTTTGAACGTTTTCCAGACATGTGTGAGTCTGGTATCAAGGCAAGGGCAAGATTCCGGGTTTGACAATGACACTTTCACTCCAGGGTACAAAAGGATTTTCAGCGCTTTTGCGCTGAAAACTAGGGAGAAGACTGGACGTAAGTGATATTGAGTCGTCCAAATACTATTGGCTGCAATTCGTAAATGAAAATTAGCCTTTCCGTAAGAACTTTGAGCTCTGCCTGTAACTGAAAGAGTCAAGACCAGCACTAAAACGACATGTTCCTGAACTGAACTCCGCACTTGATGTAAAAGATCTTGGTGAGTAACAGCGCAACCAAGGAGCTCATTTATCCACAAAAAAGTCGCCGTCACACAGATGCCGTTTGGTTCGAAGCTCTTGCGGGTTTTTATTTTTGCTAGATGTATTTTTTGCAATTTCGTAAACAGATCGCGCAAAATTCATTTATAAATAACGAACAGAAAAATTGTTTCGTTCTAAACGAACTCTAAGTATTTAATTACTGCTATATGAAAATTCTATACTTATCGTAATGACGTACGTCACAATAACTCGTTAAGATTGTGAACATTTTCGTTGTAAGCGGAACTAAACCGAGAAGCCACCGGGTAACTATACATTTGACATTGAACTTTTTTCTACTTTGTAACTATTGCTTATCATGGTGTCCATATTTCTTAGATTTCAAACGCACTCCTCCTAACGTACATTACTGAATAAACTGGAACTGTTATGAGTCTGTGTTAATGACCGCGAACAACGAAAAAAAATTAAAATGTTAAGAATTCATGTAGCTCATAAACCTAGTGGATCACAAATTAACTCCAGCTTTTAAGGGCCCGTGTTTGATAAATCACAGGTTTTGTTCAGTTGTTAAATATCACTTCTCAAGTTTTGGAATAGTCAGTATTTACTGTTTTGAAGTGGCTCATTTTATTACGCAAAGCTTCGAGATTTTCCTTAAAATTTGGGCTCCAAAAGTATTATTTTGACCAGATTTGGGAATTATCGATTTTCTCCAAACTGAATCGATATTCAGCCAAACGAACTCTGCGGTGACTAGTTTCGCATTACAGACTACCTAACATACGAATATGAGCAGAAGTAATTTTTGAGCTGTTGCCACCACATTTTGAAAATGTTTCACTTTTGGGAACATTTGCTCTTAGTTGGTTTAAACTTACATCATGACTGGATAGAATGTTTGGAAACATTCTAAGAAACCACTCAGAGATGATGGTTTATCCAGACTAACAGACACGTAACGTCTCAAGCACTTCTCCTCAAATGAAGGTAGTTGTATTTGTTTTTTCCTGGAAGGAAGATTAATCAAGAAGCAACTCAGCAATTTGACGAACTGATTAAACTTAGCATATATTCAGTGACTCCTGGTAAATATAACGTAGTCACATGAAGAAAGGGTTACACAAGCCTTTTGAGCGCTGCATGTCCCTGCTTACCCAAACACGTCGTCAGCCAAGCCAAATGGAATCCAAATAATCACCAAAAATATATCTTTCCCGCGCATGGTTCTTAAATTGGTAAGGGCGCAGTGGTGTAATGGTTAGAGCTTTGGACTTCAGATCTAAAGGTCGGTGGTTTGACGCCCACTCCCTGCCATCGGGTTGTTTCCTTAAACAAGAAACTTTACCCCACATTGTCTCTCTCCACACAGGTGTATAAAATGAGTACCGGCGACATACTGCTGGGGGTAACCCTGTGATGGACTAGCATCCCATCCAGGGGGAGAGTAGCAATTCTCTCAGTCGCTTCCTGCGACAGAAACCGGATTAAGCTCTGGCTCGTGTGGTGCTTTGGCTCGTATGCGGCTATGTCTACCTACCTATGTTCTTAAATTATTTACTTTAAAAAGTTAAGATGTTTATTTAGATGGCTGTCTAAGGCCTTCAACTTTGTACACCCCAGAGTGATACTCCTCTAAATTTCTGGTGGGGGTGTGCCACACAGCTTTTGACCCTCTCCTCACCCTTAGCTTACATAATTATGTAACTTTCTAATACGCATTTTCAGATCTTGTCTCTGAAATCCATAGCCACTCTCAGACCAGGTCTGGAAAATCAATACCCATCTTCACGCTTGCAGATCAAAGTGTTTTTTTTTTTTTTAATAAACTCATTTTCAGACCAAAACAGGTCAAACACCATACCCTTTAGATACATATTTCAGACCAAGGGAGTACCTCCCCAGCACCCTCCTCTCCCCCCTCCCTTTGCCTGGGATATTCCTATCATGAATCAATGTTTATTACATAACAGGAGAGGGTCAAAGAAATCTAATGTTTAAGACACAAACTGTTAGGGAACATTAGAAAGGTGCTATTAGGACACTCTGTAAGCCCCTAGAGGGCATGCAGACCTTAATAAGGGGGGTTTATCAGAGAGAGGCATCTTACATGTAAATAAAACGGAGAGCTAGCAGTGAGCTTTGAAAAATTAAAATTTACAACCATTTGCCCAATGTAATTTTATATTTACCGAAATACACTTTTTCTTTTCTTTACTGCTAGTTCAGTGGGAATGATGGTTTAATTTAAACATTTTCACCATCGATGGCTAAAATGAGTAGGGGAGGTGTAAGTCTGCTCAGGTTCAGAGTAGAAATCAAATTTTTGTTAATAATTATGAATCAAAACCCTCCCAATGTTTTTTTTTTACCAGAGACCACACAAGTAATATATATCTTTTTAATATATCCTACAAGATTATGAACACTGTACCAGAAAGGAAAGTACCATATTTACCCGCATATTAACTGATTCCGAGTAGTCGACCCCTTACTTTTGAGGGCTGGGTAAGAGTTTTTTTTTGGAAAATGATCTTGTATTTCTTAGAATTTTCGTTCAGCTTCTATGGATAGAATTTATGAAAAAATCATGGCACGTTTGAACATGGAGTTCATTATCATGCATATGCAAGCATTTTAGTGGGTTATAGTAACACGTGTATACATGGGCATTTTGTCCATAATGTTTGAAATAGGCTTATAAAATCAAACATAATAATTTCAAACTAACCTTTCTAATTGTGTAGGGGTGGTTTTAGAAGACAAGCAAAACACCAAAGAAGCTCAAGAATCTTTGAAAAACAACTAGATAAACTCTCTGGCTCTCAATTTTTAACCCGATTTTTTGGACCACTTTTTAGGTCATAAAAGGTCAACTTATACATGGGTAAAGACGGTAACACTCAGTGGAAAATTACCTACAAGAGCTTTTAACAACTAATTTAAATCAGTTAATTTAAAATATATGGTAGCATACTTTGCCAGCTCAATAATAGTCTGAATCCTCAAGGCTCCAGCAAGATGAACATGAATCTCTACCTGGAAGAACATCAAAATATTAGGATCAACAGTGAAACTAATTAATTCCTAAACAAATAGACTACAAACAGTCCCCTCAGGAATAGTCAAGCAAAATAAACATACCACACAAGTGTGCATGAAAATCTCCTTCGTACCCAGTCACATTGCCTTTCCAAGTGGCAGTTGATTTTCACACAAACTTAAACTATTTTTCTTTTTGCTGAACTACCTGTGACTTAACCCTTGGACACACTGGGGGGGGGGGGAGGTGGGTTGGACCCCCATACCCCCATACCCCCATAAGGTTTTTTTTAATTTTTCCAAGATGATTTTTTCATCAGCACCGACTGTTTTCAGTAGCTGTACGCATACCTATTTTTCTGTTATTGCACCAACATTGTGGAGTAATCTGCCAGATGATATTAAGGCCTGCACATCATTGTCAGTTTTTGAAATTAAGGTCAAGACTTACTTTTTGAAAGACTTCTGCGTTGATATTATATTTTGAATTAACTTATTTTAGAATTTTAACTATAATTTTATAATCTTTAAATAACTTGGAATGTTTTACCTTCAAGATTGTTAAGCGCTGCTGGATATTTAGTACTGAGAAGCAGTACTATACAAATGTGTAATAATTATTATTATTATTACTATTATTATTATAATCCCTTAGACACATTTTGACAAATTAAGTTTGATGAGAACAGTTTAATATGGTTACAAGATATGATGACTAAGTAGTGGCTGGTCAAGCCACTTTTGAGTAAAAATGCATGCTTTTTACCTTTTTCAGGTGTTACAGTCAACGTGCTTCACGCATGAACGGTCATTTAATGAAGATTGCATTCTGCACGTGCGCATTCCTTTCTTTAATTCGAGAAACGTATTCTTGTAGATAGATTGAAAGATAACGATTTTTTTTTCGATGAACGAAATCGATTCTTCAAAAGGTCACACGTAACATCAGAAATCGTCTACATGGCGCACTCGGAAGAAGTGCTAATCAACTTCTTCAGGGATGTCATCCGTTATCAAGGATCTTAACCTCCACAAGAAAACAAGAAAATGGTTGAGTCGCCGCGTGGACTGAATAGTGTCGGACGATTTTATGAACAGCTCCTTTTGGCACTCTCGTGTTCCGTGGAATATCTAACAACCCCAATCCAGCATTGAAAAGGTTAACGATTTCGTTCCTTGCATTAAAAGGCAAAGGTTTACTCGTTCCTTGCATTAGAAGGCAAAGGTTTACCAGGATCCTAAAAGCTCCCAAGCGAATTTCTTGCCATTTGGAGTAAGGAAACCTAAACTTTCATGTTCCGATCATGTGCAAACCTATGTAGACCGCAACAAACCGCGGCGGCGAAAACGGTTACAGGTTTCAAATTGTGGCGGCTGTTATTTATATTTTCTGCGGGTTTCCGATTAAGCCACGAAACCTCCAGCCAAAGAATAAGTTGCCTTGTTAAAATTAGAGACTCCTTTGGATTTTCTTTCTAAGGATTTTCTCTTTACGGGTTATTTTTGTCGGCTTTATGTTCTCGCCATTTTTTGCGCCGGCTTGAAAACAATAAAAATATCACGCGTGACATACCGGAAAATTGAGCTAAAAAAACTAACTTTTCAGTTCTGTTCGGAACGTTTGAATTATTATTACGATGTAACAAAAAAAATTTCGAATAACTAAAATAGTGTTTCGAATATAGAATTCAAGTTTCAAAGAATCGCTAAATTTTTTGAAGAATGAAATCGAAGAATGAACTAATCAATGAATATTTGAAGTTGAGCGTTCATGCGTGAACCGCGTTGACTGTAAAAGCACAAAATGTCGACAAAAAAAGAAGCAACAGAAGTGCTTAATTGTGTCACATTCTACATGGCTAGTATGAAAAACTGTCAATTTTTGCCGTTTTTTGATAATTTCTATTTTAGGTAAAATCCAAGATGGTGGCCATCTTGGGTGGTCACAGGCCCCTAGCAGCACCACAACCCATAATATAGACCTCATCTTCTAGAGCACACATGAGCTTTCTACTAAAGGCAAAATGTTTTCAAAATATTGTAACATATCAAAAACCCAAGGGGGTCCATCAACCCCCTCCCTCCCCCTGCTACTTGTATGGCCGAGGGTTAAACAAGAGACTGCTTATACTCTGCTAAGAAGAAGAAATAGAAATCATGTCCCCGCAGTGTGCAGCCAAGTACTTGTTATGTACACATAAAGTTAACTTCAACGATATTGATTTTACAAGTCATTTGGGAAGCAACTTCAACTGTATTTGGGTATAAAATGTGGTAGAGGTCCATTTCCTTCCTGGCGCCCATCCAAAATTCAGAAAAGCCCTGACCCCTTTCCCCTGATAAAGTAACCCGTAATGATAAAAAGGTAAGCCTCCCTGAGCCTACATATAGAGGCTCACAATAGCTGTGTGGCTTTAAATGCAATTTCTGTCACATGGGACATACATTATTTATTCTACCACTGGAAGGGATGATCATCAATGGTAGGGTTACTCCCACAGACGATGTTTCTAAAGATGAAATCAATGAGCAACTTATAATTGCCAGTAACAATTATATCAAATTATAGAAATTGCATTTAAAGCCACGCAGCTATTGTGAGCCTCTCTACGTAGGCTCAGGGAGTCTTACGTTTTTATCATTACGGGTTACTTTATCAGGGGAAAGGGGTCAGGGCTTTTCTGAATTTTGGATGAGCGCCAGGAAGGAAATGGACCTCTACCACATTTTATACCCAAATACAGTTGAAGTTGCTTCCCAAATGACTTACAAAATCAATATCATTGAAGTTAACTTTATGTGTACATAACAAGTACCTGGCTGCACACTGGGACATGATTTCTAATTCTTCCTCTTAGCAGAGTATAAGCAGTCTCTTGTTTAACCCTCGGCCATACAAGTAGCAGGGGGGGGGAGGGGGTTGATGGACCCCCTTGGGTTTTTGATATGTTACAATATTTTGAAAACATTTTGCCTTAAGGTGGAAATTAAGAGATAATGATATCATGGAGTTGGATTTCTTGTCTAAGGGAAAAATTACAACAGCTGTGGAGATCATGAACTATGAACTAATGCACCTTCTATGTTTTTAGCCTTTTGAGCCCTTGTGACATTTGATGCTGGCAGTTAAACATGTCTGACTATACCTCAAAACTGGTTTTCACTTATTTTTCACTATCTTGAACCACAATTCTGTTTCCATTAAAAGCCGCTGATTTACACTTAAGCCAGAATGTGTAGTTCCAAAAAATATCCATACCCCTCATAGAAGGGATTTGCCCTATTACCCCCAACCCTCTGGAAATTCCAATTTGTCTTCATGCATTGCTTTAAATTTTTGGGTCTTTGAGAACCCCTACCCTCCCTGGAATTTCCATTCCCTTCTGTTGGGGCACTTATGGATATTTTCTGGAACTAAACAATAAAGAAAACTGTAGCATAACAGTACTACAAGAATAAGTACATAATTTATAGCAAAAAAATCATTCTTTTCAACTGGTGCAATATCAAGCAAGAAAAGCACAAGCGTCATCAAGGATTTTTTAGTTTTTCTTGTATTTCTGCTTATTCTTGACTACTTCATCACACACATATCAGCCAAGACAATGCAAGGATATATTTAAGCCAAATACACACTTAACCGTTTAAACCCCAATCGTGATCAGATTCAACTTTCTCCTCATCATATCAGTGCATCATCATAGCAGATGCAAGACACATGAGAATTAAGGAACTGATTACACAAGATGTTTTCCCAACTAGTCCTTGGTATATAACAACGCTAAGGCTCAGAGCGTTACAATACTGCACCCAGGGGGGGTACTCCAGATTTCAAGTGACGGGGATGATCGAAGGATTTTTTTGGGTTTGAAATTTTTGATTCCGGGATTTTTTTGGGCAGGAAAATTTGGCAAGTATTTTTTTGGGTGGCTTGATTTGAGTAGGGTTTTTTTTTGGGTATTAGAAACAATCTGAAGATTTGTGGTAATGCCCGCGTATCCCGGCCGCGTAGTTCTGTGAATAAAGTACGACCAAACTTGTTCTTGCCCGGGTGGTCTTGTTTAGAGTTGTCATTGATAATGTTATTGTTGAAACAGAAGATGGGTGTCCCTAGTGTTTTCAGAATGACTACCAGATGAGGAAAAGATAAAATCAACTGGTATGATGAACTATAAACAAACAAAAACATTCAATTTCTAGTTTTTTCTCTTGTTACATCATTTAATCCTTTCTGGAAATTTTTAAGGCTCGGAAATTCGGCATGGGATTTTAGGGGAGTTAATTTTTGGCCCAGGGATGTTTTTGGGTTTTGTTGGAAGCCCTAGGGATCTTTTTGGGTTTTCATTTTTGCCCCCATTCGATCATCCCCGTCACTTGAAACTCGGAATACCCCCCCTGGGATACTGCATCCACCAATGTTGGACCCAGCCTCAGCTATAACTTGGTATGTAAAAAACATCCCTTGAATGAGTGCTTCAGTAGTGAGATTTTTTAAGTTGAGCTATGAAAACTTTGACAACAAGCTTTCTAGTCAGTCAAGCAAGAAAACGACTAGCTTCTCGTACCAACAATCAAGTAAAGAACAGAGAATGGAAACGAAGTTTACAACGCAATCATGTATGAGTTAATCCTCGATCGAATCACTACTCAAACGCACGGCATCAGAATAAAACGGGAATAAAGCGATGACTTACTTTTGACTTGGGTAATCTAAGTGCCATTACACTTCACACGTAGATCTCGGTTACTTTTAAATACGGAGGGAGCGCAATATTATTATCTTCTAGTTCTAAGCTAAGAACAGTTTCCCATCTTCCCGCCGGTTTGCGCGGTTTATACTTCCCAGATTCCTATGGTGTATTTGAAGCGGTCACACAACGAACACATGTCACACGACTGCATATAGAATGTAACGCATGTCGCCAGTGACAGAAATACAACAGTATTTATAAATTTCTGATCATCAAATTTACATGAATTTACGAAAGAATGTATCCTCAAGATAGTTTACGCATGGATCACCTACTTATTTGGCTAGGTGACGTTTTAAACGGATTGTTTTGTTGATCAATGTTTATGAAAATTGTCAAGTAACTTTTTCTCGGAGGCCTGACGATCAGATTTCAGTCACGTGACCTGCCAATGATCATTTATGATCAAAATATTCAGATTAAAACGGGGCAAAGAAAACGAAAGAGCAGCGCATATTCTTGGGTACAATTCTTTTACTCTTAAGATGGATATTATAAATTAGCCCTGCATGTGTGTCCATGTGGAATAGGGATTACGTAATTAAGGTAAACAGGTCATGTGACTGATAAAACAGCTTAAGACGGAATCCATCAGGAAATCGAGTAATCAGTGGACAAAAATCTTGTACCAGAATAATTTAAAGTATATCGCATTCTTTTTTACACTTTTTAAGAGCTATAGACGTAATAAGTTATCTGTAATAACACCAAAGACAATTTCTTATGGGAGCCCGTTAAATTAAATTTCAAATTTCACAGGAATTGTGTAAACACAGGTAAAATAGGTAAATTTTTATGCGTAAGATTTCATTTTGTGAAATTTGAAATTTATTTTCTCAGGCTCCCATAAGAAATTGTCTTTGGGGTTATTACAGATAACAAATTACATCCATAGCTCTGAGAAAATGTAAAAAAGAATGCGATATGCTTTAAATTATTCTGGTACAAGGTTTTTGTCCACTGAAAATTAAAATTACTCAATTTCCTAATGGATTCCGTCTTAATAACTTTTGATGAAAATAGCTTTGTCTACACCACAAGGCAAAGTGTCAACCCAGGCGATTTGGATGACAATTTGATGAGGAATATTCTAAGCTTATGCTTAACAACCTTGCCCCATTTCAGGGTCGTAACGAGGTGATGTGGGGTCAGGGATCAAAGGGGTGGGATCGGGGATCAGAAGGATGGGATCTGAGATCACAGCCCTGGGATCAAGGATCACAGACCATGGGATCGGGATCATCAGTTGTTTTTATAGGGATCAGGGATTAGGCTGTGGCACATCTGTGGGATTAGAGACGAAAATTGATCACGCTTTTGGAATCAAGGAACAGAAATTTGCGAACAAAAATGGGATAAGCGATGAAAAAAAAAATACCTCGTTACCACCCCGCCTGCTATTTGAGAAAACACGTTTTGTGACGTCAGGGAAAAAGGAATGTCACGTGATACATATGATCACTTTTACAAAAACCATCTAGTCAGATGCAACTGATGATACCCCTATGGAACTTTAAATTTGGATCCTTTTGCGCCTTTAAAAGGATATAGTGTGTTCTCTGCGGGGGGTCTTTTAACGCCTCCAAACCATGCCTTAAATTGCCTGAGTCTGCGATTATCTTCTTTCAATGATGATAACTCTCGCAAACAGGTGATAAAAGAATAACCTGTCTTATTTCATCCGCAATACACATATATGATTATTTCATATATTCAGAGTCTCATTGGACACATTATTATAAGCAACAGTGGACCATGTGCTGAGTTTTTTTGCGGGGGGACTGTGTATGCCTCTGATGCCGGTTTGGATCAGACACTGGAAAAATTCAGGTTGTTCTTATTTCAAACTCTAGAGAATCTGTGGTGCTGCGTCGCTGGGGAATTGCAACACAAAAATTTTGATTAATCAACTGAGTTAAAACCATACACAACACACAAAACCTTGATTCGCTCTGACGAAGGGCTAACGCTCGAAACGTCAGCTTTCAGGGTCCCAAAGGGATTCAGGGCTTCAGGGTCCGGGCTAAAACATTTAGGGCTCCAGGGCTCCTACACAGAAAAATTGGGGCTCTGGGGCTCCATGGCTTTACTCTATGGCTCCATTTGTCTGGGCTCCACGTAGTAAAAGGCCCTGGGCTCCGGGCTCCACGGCAAAAATTTCGGGCCTCCAGGGCTCCAAGACCCCCCCCCCCCCCTTCCCCCCTCCTTTAAGAAAGGATCCAAAATTTTGTGTTCTTATTTCATCCGCAGTTCACACATATGGTTATTTCATGGGTTTCATATATTCACTGTCACTGGACGCAATTATAAGCAACCGTGGCCATGTGCGGGGTTTTGCAGGGGTTATGCCTCTGATACCGTCTTTTATTTATAAACAAGTCATTGTTTTAGTGGAAAATAGACCACCCATAGAACTTCATACGAAACTACATCCGGGACTCGAGTGGCGTATTTTCCATATCCTCACTAGTCTGCGCAAGTGAGTAAAATATTGTTCTTTACCACGAGAAAATAAAATTCATATCTTCAAGCCGCCGTGTAATATCCTCTATGGATCAGGCAATGGGAAACCTAGCTGGACTTTAATGGCGCGCGTCTGTCTGACTTTTCGCCGTCTTGTAGACCGAGAAGTTGACGGAAATATACTAAACGAGGGATGGAGCATCAAAGGACGCGATGGAAAAGTTTGCTCTACTTGGACCGCTCTGCACCGCCAATCGTTGTTCGCAGAAGACCTCCTCTGGATCGTAAATGTACTTTTGCAAAGCCAAAGAACGACGGACCGATGGACAGATGGATCGGGATTGTCCACATAAGAAGTATAAAGGCCACGTTTCACTTGGTAATCGTATCATCGTACGTCAAAGGAGATTTGACTACTGCGTAGTACCGCTCACAAGATGCCGCCCGACCAGATCAACTACCATATTACTATAAAGTATCTCATAAGGAACGGATTGAGATCGCACATTGTTACGCCGTATAGCCATGAGCCATCTTTCTTGTACTGTGCTTGCAATATACGGAATGAGTTGACTAGAACAAACACAGAAATTCTGACATTGCTAGGCTGGCGAATAGAATTTACCGTATCAGATGAAATCTTGTTTCCAAGCCGATCGTTACTATTACCAGTAACTTACCAGAAACACCGATTGCGTCACAAAGTGCGTAAAAAGAATTAAGCTACAATGACTGAGGGAAAGTCATGTTCGACTGAAGCTGGCTCGACGAAAAATGTTTCTTGTTTTACAATTTTGCACCAACTCTTAAGAAGCCCATTTTCTCGAATGTTTATTTGCAAGGGAAGGAAGAAGGTACAGCAAAGCCGTCTATATTTGTTCTCATCATCGCTCCCGCAGCAACAGACTTTTAAAGGACTTCTCTCACCTGGACGATCACACTAGACAGTCAACTGACACCCTGAGCTCCTACAATTAAATACTCAGCAACTCTCACCCAAGCGATCATACTATGAAAATTAAAAGCTACCAGAGAAACGGATATTTCTAGCTTTATTTCAAATTTGTACATTCGATGACAATATAATCATCACTATTAAATACATACATATAACAACTCTCGTAAGTACCTAAAGGCAATGCCATCCCCACCCCACCCTTCCCTCCATCCCATATGTAGATATGTTGTTTTTAATGTTTCACCTACTGAACTTGAGCAAAACAACACGAGAGCTGCTAGGTCACTCTGTTTCGAAAATACAGTTATAGGAATAACACAGTGTAACGCCACACCGGCTATCTCAGCTCTCAAGGGAAGCAAAAAGTTGTTTGAAACTGCCACTAGTAAATTACTGTACAACAGTGTTCAAGGGACCAGTAAGGTGTTTCGATTCTAGATAGCGACAGGTCCGAGACAGCCGGTCAACTGTATGCTTTTTTTGTATCAATCATAAAAATATAGAAGTCAGTTTGTTTTACTGCCCCGCAGTAGAAACGGGTTTCTGCATCGGCCATTTTTCTTTGCTACTCCTTCGAGGTTTCCAGCAACCCCTAAAAGCCATCATGGGTGTGTAGTGCAAGCCCTATAATTTGTTCCAATTATTAACTGCCTTTTAACCTGTAGAATGTTCATTATGAACTTAAAGGGACACTGTCACCATTTTTTAGGATAACTTTGAAAAGGTAGACATATTCTAATCAGAGGAAACACAAACTACTCTACCAGTTCTCTGAGACTGTATAATTCTGTTTGGCTGTAGATCGCTAGGATCGAAATAGATTCCAACTTGAAAACATCAGGCTCATGTTTTCAAGTTTCAAGTTTTCAAGTTTTTCTTTTGTTCTGGAAAAATCGCCCGAAACTGACTATGGTTTGTTCTTCCTTTGAGAAAATCATTTCATTTCCATCTCTTGACGTTCTAGGAGTATTCTGTGTACAAGAAAAGGAATTTTAAGATTTAAATTTCAGCACATTTTTCACCCCAAAACGTAAACATCCCAGTGATGGAGTCCGTTTAAAAGAAAACGAGAAGATTTGGGAATTGAAGATGTTTGAAAACGGAACTTTCAAGTTAATAATTAACAGATGGACATCAAAACAGTTAGCTATCGACCGAGGTGCTCTTGCATTGTGGCGTGTAAGAAAAATGTAACCCTCTTTTATGCCTACCTTAAATCACAATCTACCACATAATGATTGTAGCTTGCCCATATTTTCAGGGGCACACTATCCCAAAATTGAACGGCTGAAACTTCACTACGGGAGGTCAACTAGATACCTTAGTCACCCATTTGCTAAACATTGACAGAACTTTCCAAAGAACTCGTTCGATACGATACCATAGCAACATAATGATGACGTCATGTATTTTACACATCTACAATTTCTCGACAGTGGTATTTTACAACAGCCTATAAAGTGACACTCGTAGGTCAAAAATCTCTTGAGTTCAAATAAAATGTAATTTGAACCTATTTGGTATGAACAAAAAAGTATACATGAGAAAATACACATCCCGATCTTCTCCAGTAAGCATAAATTGTTCAAGAATTATCCAGTTCTGTTAAATAAGATTTTAAAAAAAATTCAACTATAGAGGTGAGAACGTCAGAAACGTAATCGTGTTATAAAATATTTCCTACCTCATATAGACAATATATTTTCCACACTTTTCGCTTTCTTTTACATCTAAATATTGTAGTTTTCTATTTCATTTTTTTTTGTATGGAATAGGAAAGATATTTCCCCCTAACCCTGTAACACACCTTTTCATTGAACAACTAAAAACGTTTTCCTTGTTACGAGCGCATTCTATTTAGTAGACTTCAGGACTAAAAAGGAACAAATGTGGTACCGACTCCATTTAATAAAATGGTTCCTTTGGGAAAATACAGTGGAATTTCGAAAATAACGTGCCTGAAGATTACCGTTCCTTTTCAAAAACTTCTTTTTCAAAAACTAGATTCGATGAACCTCTTAACTGAGTATTTAAGCAACATTAAAGTATTTCGCCGTCATATTTTTCTTCAAAGAGCTCCTTGTTTTGACAATTACGAATTTTAGTTGTCCTAAAGTAACGACCGTCCAAAAGTAGTTACGAAACGAACGTTGCCTGCTAATAGCCCTTTAAACAGTTAGTTTTATCATATGCACTACAGTGTTTTTCAATGTGGATGTAAAGCAATTTCGGGCAATTTTGCAGTTTCTGCCCGAAATTGCCTCGCATCCACGTTCAAATATAATGTAACGCAAATAAGAAAAGTCAACTGTGAAAAGGGCTATTCCGAAGTAACCGGGTCCTTTAGTTTAGAATTCTACTGTATTTGCAAAAAGCATCAATCAAATATAGTTCAAAGTTGAGTCACAGGCATACCACCACTCTTCATGAGGTGGACTGTGCTTTTACGTTAAGGGATTTTCAAACTGTGATCGAGTCAATCTCCACCTCTCTTACAAGGTTCAAATCAAGAAAACAAACAGAACAACAAAGAGCGAAACCCTGTTAATATCGTTTTTCCATTTCAGTCGGTTTTCAAAGCTTCAAACATAGCCTCAAGAGAGGTTAATTTGCTGGCCAACACATAGCCATTCAAACGCACAATCCAAAACACAAAGAGGATGGTAAGCCTGTGGTTACACATGACAAAAGAACCGTATCTTATCTATTTCTGTCTGATTATCACTCCCAAACTTTTGCTTCTATTTATATTAATAAATTACCTGCTGAAAATTCAAAATACTTTACATGCGCGCATATAACATCAATATATTCCATGCACTAATTTTAGTTGTTCGATAAGTTCTTGTTTTTCATTATCTGGAAGAAAGGAAGCCCTTGCAGCATTAAACGTCTGAAAAAAAAAGCACCCAAAAGATTGATGGTTAATTCTTCGATCACATTTTCCTCTCAGAAAGAGCAGGTCTCTAGCTAGAACAATAGTCTGAATAAGGCAATTTCACTAAGGGTTTTAAAGCCTAAAAAAATAACGGTGCTAAAAGAGCGGAAAAACTTGTAACTTCTGCCAAGCGCAGAAAAAAATGACCAGGGCCACGCACGTGACAAACCGAATTCAGTTTCCTTTCATTTTTAACTTGTTTTAAACAACAACAAAAAAGAAAAAAAACGCAAACTTACCGCACGAGTTATTTCTGCAGGGCTTAAGCCAATCTCATTAAACGCTACTCCTTGCTCGAGATCCATTCTTGTTTGACAAACAAGAGGATCATCAGAGTTAATAGAGAAATTCACTCCGTCTTCTGCAAACCTTAAAACCACAAAAATACAGAAAAAATAACGATTCAATAAACAGTTTAGGTGGGAAGAATTATAGACTAAAAACTAAGGGGGAGTTACAAGATACTTCTAAGGATCAGAGAAAAAGTTTGTAGATTTCGAAAACCTTTGCACTTATTCAAAAGACTTGTTTAAGATTTTATCAAGAAAGAACTTCACTGCGTGCAACCTAAATTGTGTTTCCATCAATAAACTAATGCAAATACTCGAGAATATTTGGTAACGTAAAACATATCATTTGTTTATTTTCATTTCATTTGTTTATTTTTTAGCCATATCCCGGATCTCCGGTACATTTATGACCATAATAACTCCGATGAAAGTCTAGTCGAACGAGCGTTCTCTTTAAACAGAAGGGTCACAGTTTCAAACATACAAGTTTGAAATTTTGAGTCCACTTCAACCCCCAGAGGGCTTGATTGGCTAATGAGGCAGTCAGAAGTGCATAGGCGAACCTTCAGCGTTGAAGCATGCACGCACTTAATTTCTGATACTTAAGTCTGCTGTGACTGCTACCCCAGAATGTACGTACCGTGTGAGTGGGTGTGTCCGGAAGCACGGTTTTACGGCACCTGTTAATACACTGGAGGTCGGACACGCCTGTTAAGGTACAAGACAAAACACCTTTTAGGCAGGATTAATACATAACAGTAGAACCGACCATGTATTACTCAATGTTAGTCAACTGAAAGGACATGAAGGATTTTGGGATCAAAGCTATTAGTTGGTGGAATTATTAGAGTCACTGTCGGTGGTGACTGCTATACAGTAGATAAATCAAGTATACTGTACGGTTACGTTCCTGAAGACGTAAAACACCGTATTTTCAATTACTCCATTCTTTTTGGCAAAAGACATCTCTTGAGCTAAACACCCCTAACCTCGTTCAGTTCAAGATCATTTTCAGAAGACCACACTACGTTCTAACGGTCAAAAAGTTCTTTTCTGAAAGGAAACCTCCCCTCTGTTTATTATAGAAGGCGTAAATAGGCAAATCGAATTGCAAGTATGTGTTATGTTTGTGTGTCTGTGATGTGTACTAAATTAAGCTTATAAAAACAAAAAGAATTTGTAGCTCATTTGTAGCTCATGATGGAGATCGATACCCAACTGCATTAACTTATAATTACCTCCAGGTGAATCCTCTCGTCGATTATTCTCCTGTAAAGCGCTTCATCTTCTAACACGTGATATCCGTGACCTATTCTTTCAGCATGAAGAACATCTAAAGCCTTGAAAAGCAATTGACATCTCTTGTTAGTGCTCCAACAAACGGAAGTACAAGATTGAGTAAAAGTACGTCTAACCAACCACATTCCCGGAGACTTCGCTCCTCCCTGTAGCTGCATGGCCAGTGGGATTGAGATTGCAATAACTCCCGATAATCTTAAGCATGCGCACTAAGTTTGGAAAGTAATCATGACTGCTACTCAGTGTCGTACTGAAACACTAATTTAAAAAAAACTTTATTTTTTCCCTTGCAGGCCAATGGTTAAAGTGCAATATTGGGACCTGTGACACAACACTAGGAAACTTAAGCCGCGGCTACACGAGCGATTTTTTGCTTGCAATTGTAATGCGATTTTTGTGAAAATTGTCGCGTCACCAGCGCGCGGAGAAAATCGCATGTGTAGCCACCCTCGCACAGGTGATGCGACAGATGAAAAAATCGCAGGAAAAAATCTCGAGAGATTCAATGAGTTGAATTTTTTGTGACAAAATCACGGACTTCGTCAGAGGGTGGCTACACATGTGATTTTCGCCGCGCGCTAGCGACGCGAAAATTTCCAAAAAATCGCATCACCATCGCAAGCAAAAACTCGCTCGTGTAGCCGCGGCTTTAGCACAGACGTGTCGTTAAAGAGCCACTGACGGCAACCGGGAGTGGAATGTTTACCTCATACCATTTTCCGACGCCGTCTCGTCCATATTGACAAGCTATCAGATGTCAAAATATGAGTTTTCCAGCCTTCGATGAGAAGCAAAAAAACACAAACCAGTAAGGGAACCGCCCACAACGCAACAAATCAACTTTCCGTTGATGACCGTGGCTCGTGAACGACAACTATTTTGAGTAAACAAGCAAAGTTTTCAAGAACCAACGAAAAATTTACTCTTACTAGAGTTTGTCTAGCCTGAGAAAACAGCCGACGTTTCGCGAGGTCGCCACCTGAGCCCTCGCAAAACGACGTCTGAGTAACGAGCGCAGAAATTCCATACTGATGACGTGCACTACCCAGATCTTGGTAGTGCTTCTGATTGGCAATGCCGCGACGGAATTGTCTCTCAACCAATCAGACGCACTACCAAGATCTGGGCAGTGCACGTCATCAGTATGGAGTTTCTGCGCTCATTACTCAGATGTCGTTTTGCGAGGGCTCAAGTGGCGACCCTAGCGAAACGTCGGCTGTTTTCTCAGGCTAGAGTTTGTCAGATTGGTATAGATCCCAAACAGTGACCTTACAAAGAAACAATAGTTGAATAACGAGGAATGAAATAACTTCTATTTGGCTTCAAGATCAGAATTCACTCGGATTTCCTTTTTTTCGAAAACATTACTGAACGTTATCAGTCTTTGGCTCCTAAGAGTTCACAATTTTCGCCAAAATTCGCTCTCTGAGAATTGGTTACTTCTGAAAGAAACTCATTTGCCGCAAACAAATATCACTGTCAAATATTCTCGCCGAACGACGGTTATTGCCTAGTTACATTGGCACTCCACGCGACCACCAACTGGACATAAAATTGATCGTATAATAGGTACCGTAAAATTGCGATATCCTGCGAAAAGGAAGGAAACATTAAAGAGAAAAACAACGGAAAAGGCCGCTTATAAATAATAAGGTGAAATAGCTTTTAAAACGGTCGCTAGAGAGAAGTTTAGAAAAACATCCAATTTTCGCTTTTTCTTTCTTGTTTTTTGCTTGCTTTTGAAGCCAAAAGGCATTTCGAGTGTCTTTTCAACAGGGTAAATTTGGAAAGAAAATATCTGCTAGGGGCTACAAAAATTGGACAATAGTAACGAAGTTTCACAAAAAAAAACAACGAAAAAACACAAACAACAAACAAACAAAGCAAAACCAAACAAAACCAACACCCAACAAACAAATTCAACGGTCGAGTTAACAAAGTAGGTTGTCATGTTATCAACAGGGTTGTCGTAGGACGAGGTACTACTGTAGTCTTTTCTAAAATTCATCACTTGGAAACCTCTGGAAAACGTACTTCTTTTACGCTGGCTGCTGGGGCCGCCTCCCCGGCATGGACTGTCCTATGTATTTTTAGCCTTCTAGCTTCCTACGTGAAGAAAAATTAATAAAAGAATTGTTAACACCACATGAAAAAAGGCTTTCTTCTCTACTGCTCCGTTGCTTCGTTAGGGTTTAGGTCAAAACATAGGATATCCTGGTCCTCTGATCCTCAGTCTTCAAGCATGTTATTGTCACAGTTTCTTATTTTCTGGGAGCGTGGAGCAGGCTAGGCGTGGGGTCAACAACATTTTGTTGGTAAGAATTTAATGAGTCTCCAAGACTTGTGCGATAGACAGAGTGGATAATGCTCATTGGCCAGAGATAGCGAACCAATCAAATTGCTTGAAACAGCAAGACCACTGAGTGAGTATATACTAATAATAACTAATGCTTATACAGGATGCTCTTATCACATATAGTGGTTTTCAGAGAGGTCCTGAATATTATAAGTAATTATTTAAAATATCGGAAAGAAAATGTACATAATAGTAATAATATCAATGAAATTTATATCACGTAAAAGTGTTAAAAGCGATAAAATGATTATAAAATTATTTTAAGATTGCTTTTCTAGCCTGTGTTCTAAAAAGGGATAAAGACGTAACATCCCGAATTGACGGATCCAAAGTAAATAGCTGAGTTGTGTGGTTTGTAAGTGGTTCATGGACACTGTTCTAAGATAATTGCGAGCTCCCCGTCGTGTTGTGAATTTCCAAAATTGATACTCACTTGGTTTAACCAAACTTAAACCACTCTCATTGAAAGCACTAGAAGTGCTCTTTGAAGACGCAAACGACAAGTTCCTTCTATGTTACACACCTGCATCGAGTCAGGGTAGTTGTGTGCAAAATGACATGTGTCAGGCTATTTTCTATTTTTTAACTTGAATATAATATAATGTTGTTGGAATAGCTGTGGCTTGATTGTATATGAACAAAAAGGCTTTAAAAACTCATTAAAAGATATTGCAAAAAACATTGTAATAAATAAATAAATAAATAAATAAAACATAAAAGCTGCACTCTGGAAGCTGTTCCTGGAGCCAGGAACGCGGCCGACCTTTACCGGAAAAATATTTTAGTAGCGGACAAGCCACTATTAAAAGTTATGTATTTCACAGTGTATGACATGCAAATATCACAACCTTTCATTTTCAGTTATCAGCGCAGCAAGCTTTAACACTGTCTGATCACTTTTGTTCTCCTTAGAAATGCAGAGTTTCTAAAAAAAGAAAAAAAAACAGACTAACCTTAAAGGCTTTCACGTGTCCTTTCATGGCTGGAATCTCTCCTAGTGTTTCATCTCCAGCCAGATCAATTCCTACCACACCATCATTTGAAAACTCTTGGCACAGCGAGAGAATTTCCAATGACCAATCTAAAAAGGAAAAATAATAACTATAAGGGCCTCCAGAGACTAGACATTTAGTTGCCGACAACTATTCGTTATCGACAACTGATTCTGTCCTCTGCAAGGATTCCATACATCGGAGTGTTAGTTGTCGATAACTAAGTCAGGCCAGCGAAAGCTTGGGAACTAACGTTTACTACGCACGCTCATAACGCAATACGAGACCAAGCAATTACGATAGTTGTCGACAACTAAACCAATCATTCCCACACACGGGAAAAACGGTCAAAAACGTAGTTGTCGACAACTAAGCAGTTTCCCTTTCCGAAAAGGGAAACTGCCTAGTTGTCGACAACTAAATATTTAGCGCTTAGTTGTCGACAACTTATTTCACACACAGCGTTTTTTAGTTGTCGATAACATTTAGCTGTCGATAACAAATAGTTGTCGACAACTAAATGTCTAGTCTGTGGAGGCCCTAAGTATTTCTGAAGAAAAGCACGCAACATGGAACTGGAATTTAAATTCGCAAGCATCGAGCCTTCCTGTTGTGTCATAATAAACCATTCATCCTCTGAACTGTTCCCCAGAAAATATTTCTCCACAATTCGTGTAGTCTTAAAGGTCTAGCTCTACTCCATTAATCCAATCAATTTCTTTTACACCTACCTCCTCTACAAACTTCTCCAGATTAACAACTTTACGTACTCCCACATGACGAGATTTCATGTTTCTCGTGTTGTTGAAGGTTTGTACGGTGCTTTCGCGTCGAATATTTTTAATTTTGTGACTTTGTATACCACCTTGCTTTCGAGAACCAGTGAACTTCTTGGAAAGGGCAGTGTCACGGGGATTTTGCGCGCGTTTATAACACTTTGTAAAGCCCATACGGTCGAACGTCCCGATAGCGGACACCCTCGGGACCGAACATAGGTGTCCGCTTACAGAAGGTGTCCGCGTATTGGAGGTTAAAAGACTTAAAGCATCATAGGTGGTTGGGTCAGTGTTAAATCTAGAAATTAGTCAAAGTGGGTCATATGTCCCACGTGTCATTTTAAATCGGGTCATTTTAAAAATGATCTGGGTCATGAACAGTTGTGGTAGTTGCTGAAGCTGTTGGCTCGTGAAGTTGACTTGTAGTGATACTTATCGAACTCTCATCCGATCTTTTCTCCATCCTTCTCCGGTCCTTCTTCATCGTTCTCAGGAGGTTCAACGGCCGTTCTCTTTTCGATAAAATATACATATTTAAAGGCTGTTTTGTAGAAGTCACGCACAGTATTAACTATTTTACGCCAAAACTTCATCAAATCTTGGATAGCCCTGTCCGGTATCAGTCATATTGGATTCCAAAATAATTTTTAATGCGGTCAGGCTTTACAAGCAAGCAAATCGACTGAGTTGTAGTATAAATGGAGTGCAACTCTGTTGTGTGAGCTCAAGCTTTAGGAGGTCTGTCCGCTTAAGGGAGGTTATTTTAGCTCCGAAAAGGTGTCTGCTTCCGCTTACGAGAGGTGTCCAACAACTTAAATTAATATGGTTTGCACTCCTTGCGAAAATTCTCTTGCTATCTACTTCTTGAAGTTCTAGGAACATTTTGTGTGTGAGCGAAGGTATGATTTAATCAAAATTTTAGCAAAAATTTGACGAAACGCGAGCGAAATCCCTGTGACAGAGCCCCCTTAAGGATTACAGTGAGAATTTCCCAGTCGTGTTCATATTGTTCACTGAGTTTCTTGTTTTCAATTCTTTGCATCTTTCATTTGTCCGAAAGTAACCGTCACTCGAACTAACTACAGTAACTAACACCCAGAAGTTCCTGCCCCGTAGGACTGCTTATTCCAAATTCCCTTTAGATTCTAAGCCCAGCGACACCCTAGGCGACTTCATGTGCTCGTCGCAGGGAAATTAATCACAAGAAATCGTTGGGGATTTTCGCAGGAGCAGACACACTAGACGATTGTCGGTGGGTTTCAAAGAATCGTCGACGAATTTAATCGCCGATATCTGACGGCGATTTTCGATCACTCGTCGCTTCGAATTTTGATACCAGCGAAAGAGTGCCCGTTCCCGCGACGGCGATTTTACCAGCGATTTTAATCGTCGCTTCGAGTAGAGCTATTAATTTCGCTGGCTTAACGTAGGAGTAAAGATCTTTACCTGGCTTATGTCTCATACAACAAAGGATTGATCTGGCTTTGATCCCAAAATCCCGCTCTCCTCTTTTAAGACCTCTAGACACTGCT
Organism: Siderastrea siderea; assembly: GCA_964030785.1. NCBI lineage: Eukaryota > Metazoa > Cnidaria > Anthozoa > Scleractinia > Rhizangiidae > Siderastrea > Siderastrea siderea. Next base: position 24,745,940 of record OZ034974.1, on the reverse strand, counting down.
TGCACTACAGCCCTTGGAGTAATCACTTTCTTGATCAGCATATTAGGTTTTTTGTTTGCTGGCCCATCAGGTATACCATTCATCTCGCCATTCTCTGTTGTACAGAGTAAATGCGGGCAGTAACGAACTTCAAAGTATAATACACCGCTGGCCGCTTGGTCTTCGCAAAACTCGTGTGCTATTCGTTCAATTGCCACGGTATCATCCCTGTCAATAAAAGAAAAAAATAAGGATTTTATTTGGCCACATTAGAATCTGCACTATGTTTCCTAATAACCTGCACTATGTTACCCAGGGTAGGGAGGGGCGGGGGAGGAGTGACGTATTCATGTGCATCGCGTTGGACTTGCAATCGGGCCTTCGATCGGAAAATCAAAGGGTGGCTGATTCAGTCCGCGAAGAGTGGGTGGTTAATTCAAGTACTGGTCCCTCCATGTTGCACGCCTCGTATCCAATAAATGCCCCTCTGATATAGACATTTTGAGGTAAACGCCCCCTCTAATAAACGGCCCTGTCTAGTAAACGTATTTTGTGAAGAGTTGTCTGAGTCTGCAAAGCCGGTCAGATGAACTTATCAGACCAAATCGCCCTGGGGCTGGTATCACTGATTTTAATATTGACGAAGACAATATAATCTAAGGTAATAACGATGATTTGGTGTTATTGATATCGAGATGTACGCTGTAATGTAGAATTTTTTTGGCATTCTTTGTATAGCCGCCCTTGAATTTAAGAAAAGTTAAACCTTAGATTCAATACTTGTTCTAATAAGTATTCTAAAGGTCTCTCTCTATTTAACGCCCCGCATCATAAACGCCTTCAGAAAATTTCAAAAGATTAATAAAGTCCCCGGGTATCTACTATCTAGATCATTTACAGTGGCCACCTAATTCCATTTTCCAAACTGTATCTGCTACTACTTCTGGTCCATTTCTTGGGTGTTTTCAGTTGCTACCACCCAAGCTGTTTAATACTTGGTACAGAACACCCATAGGCCATAGTCCTCATAATTACTGCCAGACATGTGTCGGCCATAAATTCATTCATAAGGGCGATTTAGACAGTACGATTTTTGCTTGCGACTGTCGTATGCGACTTTTGTAGTGCGTGCTCGCGTCAAGCAAAGATCGTAAACAACGCGCCATTCTAACAGTACGACTGTCGTAAGGTTTTAAAACATGTTTCAAAATATGCTACAACTTTTTTGGAGCTGTGTGAAGATGTTGTACGTCTGATTCAGACGGCAAGACTCACGGCGTTGCAGACATGATATGAGCACTGAAGTCGCATACGACAGCTGCAAGCAAAAAAAGTACCGTCTAAATCTGCCTGTAAGCCACTTCGGAGGTAAATTGGTTTAAACGTACATGATGACTGGGTAGAATGTATGAAAGCATCCTAAAAATCCACTCAGAGATGATGGTTTATCCAAACTAACAGACACGTAACGTCTTAAACATTTCTCCTCAAATGAAGGTAGTGGCACTTGTTTCTTCCTGCAAATTAGATAAATACTGGGTTTTTAGTAACACTTCAAGGTACCGGATTCATAGTCGAAACAAGCAAACATGACTGCCGAAGGCATAACCTTCTAGGAGGGGGAAGGGGGGTCTGGGAAATTTTTAACACCGGACTCTCTGTAATGCCATTTTCTTCATTCTCTGAGCAAACTAAGGCTCAACTCTATCTTTGATCAACAGATACAAATTCATCCGATTTATGTACACGTTAAATGGCCGGACATTATGTCTGGCCTCCGGCCTCAAATGAAACCCCTTTAAATAGAACAAGCTCTCGGTAAAATGACGATTTACGTAAACTAAAAGTCGTATATATTAACCAGTTCTTCGGTCCCATCGTGAATAGGCTAGCGTGGACACATGAAGAAAGATAAGTGACATAAGCATTTTTGAGTGCTGTAAGCCCTCAAACAATGACAGTGGTCAGACATCTTGACCAAACAGGAAATAAATAATCACAAAAATATAATTTTTTATAATTCCACTCTTGCGCCATTTTACCATACAAGCTAGGTCAAGAGAACTCGTAAAATATGCCACGGTATTACACAGTAAAATTATGTATTGCACTGCAAAATCCAGGTTTCACAGGTTTTCTGGCCGAAGGACTAGAAAAACCAAATTTTGACGTGAATTTTTCAAGTGGAATAATAAATCTCTTATTCGATGGCTTAACATATAATACGCGCAGACATTTTGCTCATTGCTCGGAACTCACAACTCGCAAAATATCTGCACGTATTACATGTTAGACCATCAAATAAGATGTATATATTTCTCATAGTTCTTAAATTAATAATTCATAACAGGGCTGTCCAAGGCCTTAAACTTAATATACTCCTAGAGGCCATACTCCTCAGAATTTTTGGTGTGTGTGTGCCTCCCATGGCTTCTTATCACACCGTGACCCTATTTCAGACCAAAATATGAAATTTTCTAATACCCATTTTCAGACCTCGCCTCTAAAGCCCATGCCCATTTTCAGACATGTCTGTAAAATCCATACCCATTTTCAGACCAAAATGGTTAAAATCACACACATGTGGATGATACCAAACCCATGTTCCTTGGGAGTGAAACATACCTATCCCTTGAAGAGAACTGAGAGTTCTCCTTTCTGGATATACCCAGAATACACCTAAGAGGCACTTAAGGTGATTCCATCGAAAAAGAAGTTGTAATGAGAATTTGTTGAAACTTTGCACAGTTACTAATTACACCTAGTACATTAAAAAAATAAAATAAAAAGAGGGGGTCACCGTGTCTGATTTCACACTACGGGGCTGTAGTATATAGGTACTTTGCTATCTCTAGACAGCAATATTAAAAAAACCTATCCTTGTACTAGAGACACCCATTACTTCAACAAAGTTATAACTAGCAATGAAATATAAGCATTATTCTTATGATAGAAGTACAATGTTACAGTAAAACGTCTTAAAATTGCCGTAACAATGAAACTAATTTGAAATAATGGGCGAATCGAGCATCTGCATGGTTCCAGTGAAACGCCTAAAATCTGACTGTAACAGTGAATCAACCGGAATATTTTAAAATTGAATAATGAAAAGTTCTTCAAATTTGAATATATCATGTAAAGTCGTATTTTCCTTAAATAAATGGAATAAAAAAGTGGGGTCACCGAGTTCGTTTAGGAGAAAACGACCATTTATTTCTCTGAACAGCTCAGCTTCTATAGAAAACCTATCAAGTTCCGAACGCGCGCGCTCGTGCGCGTGCTAATCACGCGAAAATGATGCGCAGAAAGGATGCGCAGTGCAATTGAATGGAATCACCTTAATTAGCCAAAAGAAGAACCAGTGGAGGGTAGCAGTAGCTTATGGAAATTTAAAGAAATGTTTGAGAAGAAATTAAAGGAGCTTTTAAGAAAGGTGGAGTGGGCTAATTTCTACCAAATGAAAGCTTTGCAAGGCCCTAGAAAGCATGCAGGCAGTCCTTTAACTTAAGGGGGGATTAATTATCAGAAACAAGGGTCTTTAATAAATCAAGAGCTAGAAGAGATTTTACCCATTTTCAGACCAAAATGTTTAAAATCCACACCCATGTGGACGGTTCCAAACCCATATTAATACCTAATATACCTCACAGAGAAGAGTCCCCCCTTCCTTGGTATACAAAGGAGACACCTCAGAGGCACTTAATCAGCCAAATGAAGAATCAAGGGAGAGCAGCAGTAGCTTAAGGAAATTTAAAGTAATGTTCAAGAAGAAATTAAGGGGGCTTTTAAGAAACGTGGAGTGGGATAAAAAAGCAAATTAGGGCTCTGTGAGGCCCTACAGAGCACACAGTCCTTCAAGGGGGCAAAGTTATCAGAAAGAAGGGTTTAAATGGACCAAGAGATAGAAGAGAGCTTTACAAAATTACTTTTCAAAACTAGTTGCCCTTGTCATTTTATATCTAACCAGTGTACACTAATTTACATTTTACATGCCCATGGCTATGTTGTGTACAGCAGGCTAATTCCATATTTTTTCATGGTCTTGAAAATTTCAGTGTAATAGTAAACTACCATAAAAACTCAGAAAATATAAATTTACTGGTTTTTCATGGTGCAGATGCCAAAGAAGCTATTTTCATGGGATCAGAAAATTTCACCAAAATAATTTTTTTATAGGTATAATTTTTTTTATATACAAGGGGGTAGGGGTGGATGCCAACTCCCTAAAGTATAAGGCTTTTCTTGAATTTTTCTGCACCTGCCATTTTTCAGTAGATGTACACATATTCCTTAATGCATATTTTGATAAAAGTTTGGTGAGTATCAGTTGCTATGGTTACAAGATATAACATCATAAACAGGTGGTCAAGCCATTTTTAATTAAAAAATGCATGTTTTTTCCTGCTTCTTGTTGGCTGCTGCCTCTTTGCACTTTTTTATCGTAACTGCATATCCTATATCCAATGTTGCATAATTTCTCCCTTTTTATCAGTCCTGCTTCCCGCCACCTGGAGAATCCACTAATTCCCCCCACCCCCTGTTTTCCCATCTGTCCCCTTTTCTCCCACGTTTCCTCCGCCATGTTGCCCTCCACAGTAAATTAATTTTAAAGCATACTTTGCCAGCTCAATAATAGTCTGTATCCTCAAGGCTCCATCAAGGTGAACATGAAGCTCTACCTGCAAGAACAATCAACGTATCGAGAAAAACAGTTGTTAACAATCTGTCCTTTCACTCAGGATTAATAGAGCAAAAATACCACACAAACGTGTATGAAAATTGCCTGCCAACCTATACATTGAATTTCTAGTGGCAGGTAATTTTTGCATCAACTCAAATTTTGCATGCAAGTCTACAACCTAGAGGACCTGGAAGGGGGGTACTCCAATATTGCTGAGGAATAGGGTAGGGTTTTTTTAGGTTTTAAGTCCTTAAATGAGGTAAACCTATCCATTTTGCCCCTTTTTGGAACTGTGATCCTAGTGTGATCCTTAGATAGGGTTCCTTTGTAGTATTAACTTTAAACTGCAATATTATGTAAACCATGTGGTTATGATGGCAACCGTTTATCCCTTGAATAGAGTGTCAATTTAATTATTGGGTCCAGCAGGCAGCTGAAAATACTTCTTACACTACATGTTGAGTACCTTCAAAATTAACATGAATTCATAAAATTAGTCATTTGAGGGTCACTTATTATAGAGCTGCAACTGTATTTTAGTATTAAATAGGGTGAAGGTTACTTTTCTACTTGGCACCCAATGAAATTACTGAGAACCTGCACCCATTGCCTTTTCCAGTGCTTTTGACCCATTATGAAAAGTAAACCTCCACAAGGGCTCATTTGTTGGGTCACTCCCCCAAAAATGTCTCTAAAGATGAAATCGGATGGTAGTTTATATCAATTGCCAGAATAAAATTTTGTAAGTCTGGGTAGAAAGAAATTAAGAGACAGATGTTGCAGTAATGCATAACAATACATAGTAAAGGACAAGAATAATAAAGGGATTCATTTTTTTTCCTTGCACTCCAACTTATTCTCACATTACTCCATTGCTAATTAAAATTATATATGAGCCTGCAGAGGACAAATATGGATCGAAACAGATAAGCAAAAAGATTAACAAATTACCATATTCAGAGAACCTTCACTGTGATGATCAAAGTTTAAAGAAACTGTGACTGTACACGTCTGTGTCAATCATCTTGCACTTGTGCTCATCACATGCACACATGGACATTCTTGTTCTTATACACTTCTGCTTTTGTTTATGCTTGTATGAGTGAGACATGTACAATTAACTGGCTGACACTACTGCACAATAACTTGTTATATTAAAAATATATATATATTCCTTCAGCATTCACAATAGTGAGATTTTCTACGTTGCTCTCGAAAAGCAATGACGACAAACTACTTTGCACAGAGAGGTTCTTGACTAAATTCTAGTCGGTTTCCAGGATGGAATTAAGAAGTCATAACGTGTTTTTCATGACTACGGTGAAATTTGGTCTGGGGCTGGGGAACTGCAGTCTTGTCGATTAGGGTTACATACGACTATAATCTGAAGTTTTTGGTTTTAAGGCGAAGACTTAAAAGTAGTTTTCTCACCTGTAGTTAAGTACAATTTTTATTAAACTCACGCTTATGTATGTGTTAAAGCATGGCCATGTAGTAAATATAGGTTTGTGAAACGATAATAACAACAAATAAAGACAATGTTTTTGAGAGTCACAAATGAAAACAAATAATGAGGGTGGAAAACGTAGCTCCTTATACCAACATTAAAGTGAAGAATAGAGAAAAGAAAAGAAGTTTACAACGCAATCATAAGCTTAAGTTAAGCTTTAAATCCTCGATCAATCGAACCACTAGTCAAAAGTAACGCATCAAAATCGAACAGGAATAAAACGGTGACTTACTTTTGACTTCGGCAGTCTAAGTGCCATAACACTTCACGCGTAGATTTATGTAACTTGTAGGTCCAGAAAGAAGGAAATGACTATCTTTCAAACTAAGAACAATTTCCCATTTTCCGGCCGGTTTTGCGTAACTCGAGTTTACTTGGTTGTTGTTCCCAGGTTCCTCTCGTTTGGAGAAAGGGGGCGGTGCTGGGGCGGTCACATAATGAACAACTGTCGCGTGACTGCAAAAAAAAAATCTAACGCCAGTTGCGCGCGACAGCATGAATGGGAGTCGCGAATTTTTGATCACCCAATTTACGAAGGAGCATTTCTGCAATTTCTCCTGTTGACCCACAAACAAAGTTACTCTTCCGGAGAAAACAAAGGAAGAAATAGGAAGCAAAAATTCTCTCCCGGGAATTCTCTGAGATTGCTAGCTATTAATATTTAATATTGTCAAACATGGTACAAGACGATTACCGGTATTTTGAGTGTATTTTAAGATCGAAATTTACGGTTACTGGTCAGTTCTCAACTCGATTTTATCAGCTTGCCTCTAATTTTTCTGCTAAATTCCTGTTTCTAACATAGTGCAGTGGCGTTAATATTTCTTCTTTGTGATGCAAATTTGACACCACAGGCAACCAAAACTAACGTCACTCCGTATGCATATCCGACACAACATTTCGCAACGGAGAAAAAGTTATGCAAGAGTAAGGTTAAAAACTAAAGCAAGTCATCTTAGACTGAGTTCAGTATACAAAGAAGATGATGTTCAGACTGCCTCTGCAAGCTTGGAGATGGTATATGCGATGTTTGGATACTCATCCTTGGAAAACACAACTCGTATCTACAGGTTTGAATCTCGTCATTTAATATAACCACTGAATTATAATATTTTAGATTCAATGTTGTTTTTGGTTAGTGCACTCTTTACAATTTGGTTCGTTCAGGTTAACCACATACTGGTAACATCAAAGAAGAAAAAAGTCCAGTTTTTCCATCCGTTCTATCTGCGAAAATGGAGGCAACTTGGCGCTATGTTAGCCTATAATTTTCACGCTATGTATTTTCATCGCTTCGCACCAGTCGTGCGCGCGATAGCGGACTTTCATTTTCACACACAGCATACACCGCGGTAAGCTCAACATATAATTTGCAACATAATCTTGTCTATTAAATTGAATTTTTTTATTCTCCGGTTTAGTTCGTTCAGTCGTTTATCAAGTACATTCGGTTGATTGCTATTTACTTGTGCGTGGACTTTGTACCACCATAATATTTACCAAGTATGGTTCTCTGAGCCAGTGTGCCATTCACTTGTGACTCACTTGTAGAACCCTGAAACGCTCTGATCATCGACTTTGCGTGGTATTTCTATTCCCGTTTATTATGGCCCCTCTTGTAGTTTTCGATATGAAAGAAAAGGTAACGATGAGGAATAGCGCACGTAAACTGAAGATCACAATTTTAATTGCTAGAAATTACTAGGCCACTTATTTGCATGACAATGAATGAGAAGAGATCCTTTTGTTTTCACAGGCCTCATTCTACAAAACGTTCAGAGGCATGCAATTAAGTGGCCGGGTATTCTAAAGTTGCTAAGTTGCTCCACAAATTCAAATTGTCTAGAATTTGATCAGAATTTGAGCTAGAGAGAGTGCATTGAAGGAGCTGAGCTTGATCAGTCGCATTAAAGTCATTAAAGCTAAAAGACAAGCGTGAATCATAAAGGAAACCCTGAAAGTAGGTTTTGTTTAAAATTACTTAGCCTGTGTGGCAGGCGCGGAAAGGAAGAAAGAAATTATTCGCGAGCGCTAGCACGAGAGCTTCCTCTCCCCTCCTTTCGCCCTTCGCGCTCGCGAATATTTTTCCCCTTTTCCGCGCCTGCCACGCAGGCTAAAAATTACTCTACTAGTTTCCTCTATTTTACCATGGTTGGCTAGTATGGAAATGGGCTACAACTTGGAAACCTTGGACCCATATTTCATGTTCATCCCTCGTGTTTTATAAAAATCGTTGAAAACTTATTATTGTTTCCACTTTGAGAAAAAAAACACTTGCCATCTCCGTCCTGGTCACAGTACAGGTGCATTTCGTGTACGAGGAGAGCTACTTGGCTTTCATTTCAGCGCAGTTTTGACGCAAAAAACGTAAAAAAAACTGTGATGACTTGTCCCTTTTAGTGACGAAAATGAAATTTCTCTTTACCTTATCACTACAGTACTTGTTTAAATATTCAAGCGACCACAACAAAGAAAATGATTAGCAAGGAACCGAAATTTTGTTGTAAACTGTAATAATAGCGAAAACGATGTGGCATAAATTAAACTAAGCCGCTAGTTGCCCGCGAAAACGCCACAGACCAGTGATTGCGATAAAACGTTTTGCAAAAGGCGGCAATGCAAAGAAATGAATAAAAAATGTTTAATGCACGAGAAGAATTGCTGTTTTAGTTAAAACCTTTTGTCTTGAGACGTTCTCGCTGCCTTCGCCCTGCCCTCGGAAACGAGGAAACGCCGCAGACCAGTGATTGCGATAAAACGTTTTGCAAAGGACGGCAATGCAAAGAAATTGATAAAAAATGTTTAATGCACGAGAAGAATTGCTGTTTTAGTTAGAACCTTTTGTCTTGAGACATTCTCACTGCCTCGCCCTGCCCTTGTGGTTTCTAAAGGTCCCTATTGAATGAGCGATACCTCGCTTCCTCCCCATTCTCCTCGCGGCTTTGCTGCCGTTCTCGCAGTGAACGCCGCTTAAACTACAGTCCCGACTGCCCTCCAGTTTGATTCATTCATTATGGTTGTGATTTATCCATAGGGGCCCTTCTTGGTGCGGGAGACTTCATTGCACAGCAGTACGTGGAGAAAGTCCCACTACGAGATCATGACTTCGTGAGAACAGCTCGAATGACAGCCATTGGTACAGTCGTTATAGGACCTATATTCCATGTATGGTATGCCGCACTTGACAAACGATTTGCTCGCAAAAGCCCTGGGAATGCCATGCGCAAAATGACAGTTGATCAGAGCATTCTAGCGCCAGTTTTTCTGGTGATATTTTATGGCGCAGTGGGAGTCGTGGAACAACGGACTATAAAGCAAATTAGTGACAAGATTTACGAGGAATTTTATCCCAATATGATTGTAAACTACAAGATTTGGCCTGCGGTACAATTCTTGAACTTTTACCTGTTTCCGGCGCACTTAAGAGTTCTAGTTGTCAATGTTGTGTCCCTGTTCTGGAATACGTACCTCGCATGGACATCGCATAAGGAGCTGGAGCATTCAGAACCTTAAATGATTGTCGCCTAAACAACTCTTTGGTTGTCACACAACGGTAATATTTGGTGGTAACGCCATGCTTCTCCGAGGGGATACATTGCTGCACAGAAACGCGACTTATATCCCTGAATGAGATAGCCTCCAACGCAGACATTCTTTGAGCTTGTCACACATTCCACCTTCCCGTAGGGAAACGGGGAGGTGGAATGTGTGACGAAAGGGATTGCGTGACGAACACTAAATGGAATAGGAATGGATTGCGTGACAAGCACTAAGGGCGTCTGCGTTGGAGGCTATGAACGAGAGAGAGAAATATTGATTGGTTGTCTATTTGATCACTAGACATCCGACAATGACGGAGAAAAGTCATCATACGCGTTTATAATGACGAAAGTGGCGATAAAGGAAATTCTGTTGTCAAATCACATGAATCAGTGCATGCATACGCAATTTTGAGTTTCTTGCCCATTCATATAATAGACACCAGCTTGCACCATCTTCGTTATTTGATTTGTTGAATTCATCGCAGCGTACCTTGTATTAACAACGGCGCTTTGCCGATCAATAATTTTATGAGTTTTCTTAGGATCACTGAAAATTAGAACATTGCAGACCAGTATGAAGAGCCAAAGAAGGTTCAAAGTCACGCAAGTTTTATTCTAGCTCACTCCCAACAAACTTAGCTGGCTCGTCCAAAACGTGGGAAGTAAAGGACTTTGAATAGCCTTAATGACTTTGATGATGTTCACCTCAACCACTTAAAACTCTGGACTGAAAGTCGTTTGGTTTTTACTGTTTTCCTTACCGGTTCTCACCAAAATTTTCATAACATCTCTGTTACCCGCTTTCTAAATAATGCATATCCCTCTTTTCAGTATGTTCTATTCTAGCCTGCTTAGCAAGTGTTTCCACGCGTTGGAAAGTTATTGTTATTATTATTATTATTATTATATATATTTTTTTTTAATGCCACCTTTTGAACTGAGAAACATGTTACACTACGCAACGCTTGAAAGAATTCGTTGCAACGTTCCCAAAATCGTTCCGAAAGGTAGAGCAGACTTGAACTGTTGTTTGAACAAACACACACTTCCAACTCACGGACGGCGGACGCACTTGTTACGCAGGTTAACTTTCAACCTCGTACCCAGGGTATTCTCAGTTTTCAATATGGCGGCAGCACCACCACCGAGGTTGTTTAGCAGCTGCATCATGTTGTTTTGTTTATGATCGTGCGAGAGTGGCTTTGAATCAAGCAAAAAATCCTTGCTTTTATAAAAATTGTCTTGCTGGACTCGTTTGATTTGTAATTATTTAAGTACGCATCGGCCCAACTTCATGGTAAACCCGAACGACGCTCGCTGTTGTTCTTCAAATCACGCACGGCCTCAATAAAGCAGAGGAAAGGAAACGAAGTAATCCTACAAATTGCTCCAAAAAAATAACACAAAAACGTCGACCACGGAATGTCGTCCGTGGGACGGTTACCGTAGGATAAACATGCTAGGAATAGTGAAACTATACCATACCACATCACCTTCAGTTCGGTGAACCTTTATCCACCCGGTGAACCTTTATCCATTGGTGAACCTTTATCCATTGTTTTTATTATTATTATTATTATTATTATTATTATTATTATTATTATTATTATTATTATTATTATTATTATTATTATTATTATTATTATTACCCGTTCTACGCCGAGAGCTACTGAAGTTCCAGTTTCACTCACACTTAATTTAACGCGAATTAAAACTGTTTTCAGAAGTATTGCAATTCGATACCAACAACTGATGCAATCAATGCTTCTCAAGAGTAGCTATTCATTACAGCTTGACATTTTGTTGCGGCACAAATTGCCTCAAAATTTGCTCATGTAACACAGCCTGAAAAAAAAATGAAGAAGTCTTCTCTACTTTTCGCAACGATTCTCGCAACGTTGCAAGGAAATGTTTCTGAGTACTGTAACTTTTATCACAACGTTATGTAACTTTAGCCAGTGACGTAATCGTACCAGTCCTCTGCGCTGTTCTTCGCCATCGAGAGCGAAACAAGTTCAAGAAAAAGCGTTGTCAGGTGAAATACCCGCCAGGCAACTTGTCTCGCAATATGCAACAAAACTGCCAGATAAGTTGCAAGACAAATTGCCAATTGTAACACCCCCTTAAATATTTGCTGTTTTCCAAGATGTCGAAAGTTGATGTTATACCAAAACTTCCACTGAGCTGATCAATTTTATGTAGAACTCGAAAGAGAAATTATTTGTTCTTATTTGTGGCAAACAAACGATAGGATACACGCACAGCCTAAATCATACTTTATATTTCTCCATTGGTCACTTACCGGCCAATCATATACAATTTCACCCCCTTTTTCTACTCTTACGCCCTTCTCCTGGGCTTTGTTGAGCTCCAGCAGGCAGTGGGACTAAGTGAATTTATGCGCGGCAAATTTTGATCGCCAGCAAAAATCATCAAGCGTGCCCGTTCCCGCTACGGCGATAAGCCGCGGCTACATGAGCGTTTTTTTTTTTTTGCTTGCGATGGTGATGCGGTTTTTTTGAAAATTGTCGCGTCGCCAGCGCGCGGCGAAAATCGCATGTGTAGCCACCCCCGTACAGGCGATGACACAGCTGAAAAATCGCAGAAAAAAAATCGCGAGAAATTCAATGAATTGAATTTTTGCGACAAAATCACGGGCTTTGTCTCCAAGTGTAGCCACCACCGAGCGCCGGCGACGCGACAATTTTCAAAAAAAAAATCGCAACACCATCGCAAGCAAAAACGATGCTGCGAAAATCGCCGGCAATCGCCTGGTGTGACCGTTACCGCGAAAATCGTATGAAATCGCATAGTGTATCGCTGGCTTAAGAGTGCTGGACTCTTGCATTTTTTACAGTGTACGATCTGCAAAAAATTCTCCTTTACCACTCATCTTTGACATATGTTGCAGGTGATAAAGGCCGTCTTTACACAAACCTTTGACAACTTTTGACACGAGACAAAGAACGTATTTGATTTGGGTCAAATGTAGTACTCCTTTGACTTGTATCAAAGCTATCGCAAAGTTACTTTCAAATGTGCGTCAAAGGTACCTTTGGTGACCTGTGCTTCACGTCAAAGGCCTGGTATCTTTGTTGCGCGTCAAAGTTGTGTGAAAGATAATGTTAAATGTGCTCCAACACCTTTGATTCGCCTGTCAAAGATAGTGGTACAACTTTGTTACACCTTTGATGCGAATCAAAGATGGTCAAAGCCAAATTTTCGTGCAGTGCGAGTGTAATAGAAATAGGGATAGTGAAGACAGACTGTCTCTTATCTACATGCGATACATCCACTGAGACTAGGTAAGTCAACCAAGCTCAATCAATCTGCATGGGTGGGGAGGGACGATGTGGTTATTGAACGTAGTGTGACCGAGACTTTGAACTGAAATCTAGAGGGCCGCTTTTCCTTACTGAAAGAGACGACACTGCGCATCACGCTGCGCATCACGAAACAGTCCTTCTGTAGTGGAAGAATAGAGTATAGAGGTATTCTTTGTCTTTTGTTTTAATTTATTTATCTCACCGATTTCTCACATATTAATTTTGTATTACTATTAATTTCTAGCAAAATTTTTCTTTTATTTACAAATTTCTTGTCAGCTAAAGGTTTATCCTGTGTTTTCTCTTTCTTGCTCTGACTACAATTTAGCTTCCGGTGAGAAACATTGACAGTTCAGTCTTCCCACTGACAGCATACAAAAAAAGCAGTATTTCTATCAAAAACGAAGCGTGAAATTTCATGTACTATTACTGTATTTGCATCTGCGAGCAAAAACTTCGATTGTGGCCACATTACCATCCCTTGATCTTTATTTTCATTGAACTTTCTGCCACACATCTTCCCGCACAATCATAAGCTGCCCGCAAGCAGCTTTCTCGCGTTACAGCGGTCCGCAGCACGCACTCGTGGTACTGCACGTTACACTTTCGACAACAGGGAAAGAAGCAAAATGCCAGATAAGGTTTCTTCTCGACATCCAGTCGCCCTGTTTCTTTGCAGAAAATGGGATTGTTCTCAATCCAGACAAGTTTCTGTGAGGAAAAACACAACCAAAATTATGCAATCACCGGTAAATCGAAAACCGTTTTTAATAAGTAAGGATCAGTCGATACCAGGTCTGTCAAGACAAAATAATAATAATAATAATAATAATAATAATAATAATAATAATAATGGTTTAATAACACTCCAAAATTAATTGGCTCTTCTATGTTATACGACTTTGATATTAACCGATATTTGCGATCTAATTTGGTCAACCACTGGCAAGCTTGATGACCTATCAGATACATAGCAGATCTAATGAGGGAGACTTCCAGGGGTGTGGGGTCCCCTCAATTTCTTCCTTCAAACTTAGTTACGTACACTTGGCTTCGTTTATTTCAAAACAATCAAATGCGTTTACACCAAAAAAAAACAAACGTTGCCAGAAAATAGCTTGGATGAGTAGGTCAAGAATCAGGATTTTATCTATGCATTGTTGTAAACTTCCTAAACTTGTCATATCGTTTAAAGACTTTTCAAGTATCAAGTATAAGTTGCCTTTTGGGCTCCTCTTGTCAAGAATTCCTGGATAAGCCTCTGAGATAATAATATTTTGCATATCGTACATTTCTTGTCCTGTACCGGTACCGTGGAACAAGGACTGAAAACAGGGACACAGTAACATAGATCTAGGCCTGCATGAAAGCTGTTTCACGTTTTAAACAACCGCTGCCGAGCTGTAGCCCACGTGGCAGCCATAGACATGGGGGAGGGGAGGATGGTGGCATGGCCAAAGCAGCGCAAACTTGGTTGCCCGTTCCAGGCGTTCAGATACAGTGGCGCGCGGACGAAAAAAAATGAGAACAAAAAAAAAACAACAACAACAACACGAAGAGTCTCAATATCTTTCGTTCCCGCGCCACTATGTGAACGCCTGGAACACTGGCTACAAACATGGCTACTGTCGAGGCAGACCACCTGCACCGATTATATAGACCTACTATTTCTTTTACTAGCTTTCTCTATACTGGCTCATGATGACTTCCAAACCTAGGAAACCAACAAGCCATAGCCCCGTATAATAAATTCAACGGACATGTCCATGATGTGAGTCATTTAGTTAAAGGGAAGGGTTCACGGTTTAGCGCATGCTCATGAGTCTAAATGCTGTTTTTTCGCCTGTGCACTCTATAGCGAATACGCAAACAATATTATTTCATAACATTGTTAAAGAGCCACTCAGAAGCGAGTAGATTGCTCAGGAGTGAAATCTTCTTTCCAAAGTTTTGCGTTTATTTAATGATCTCTCAACTCTCTGCACGCGCCCCTAGCAGCCATTTGACCAAAGCGCGTGCAAATAGCGGTAAATTTATCAACCATGGAATAAAACCTTCAGGTCAACAAAAAAATTCAACGTTGGCAGTGTCGGTGCAATCGACTAATATTTCCTGCGAATTTAGTCCTCCGCCGTTCTTCTTGAGCTTACTATCGTATGTGATCGCTGAGATACATATGAGTGGGATTATTACCCGATAGAATTACTAATAAATCGGAAAAAAGTAATTTGATTACTGCACATGCGCCGAGCCGTGAACCTGTCCCTTTAAATTCTACATTTTGTATAATCCCAAACTGCCAAGCCAAGCGGACAGTCAATACACATTACATACGCAGATCCTACACTAACCGTGTTTGGGCTCACATTGATGACTTAACTTTGCTCCATGTATTTCTTATCAAACAAAAAGGTTTATATTCACTTGGCCACAAATTAATAAGCCACCGAAATCATCCTTATCAGTGACTCTGTATTCTATAAATATTTTGTGTACCTAGGCATTGGTCAAAACGACAAATAGCCGTTACTTACTTCAAGTTCTGAGCTGTTGGGAGCAGGACAGAAGTCTCTGCAGTCGCACGGTATGGCTGGTCCTAACTGTCTCTTCCGTTGTATTGAAACATCAAGTATTGCTTTGTTCTCTTCATTTTGGACGCGTTCCACCTCAACGTTCTCTTTAAACAATCTTGGAATTTGCGAGTCGCCAACCATTTGCGAGTTTCTGCTCCCAGCTGTATTGTCGTAGAGTAGAAGCACAGGAAAAACCAAATAATTTACAGTTGAAAAATGCGTCAAAGGACACATTTTCAATTGTCTTTGATCAGCCTTAAACTACATTAAAGCAATAATTGTAGTTCAGCAGCCGAGGCAATACGCTAGCGACATTTTAACACTCAAAACAAAATTGCAAATTAATCTGCAATGGTCGGATATCATATAGATATTAGGCAAACAACAATATCATTGCCGAGATTGATACATGTACTGCTAATTACAAACACGTTCTAGATAACCAGTTTCAAGAAAGCCCGCTGAGTGCTGTATCAGAAGCCAAGAACTGTGTAATCATTTTGATTTTGTCCTAAAACAGGAATCAAAAACAGCAATTTACGCGGAGTATTAAAGGTGAATTTTTTCTGCTGAATAGAAAAAATCGCAGGCTCATATGCTGTGTTTGTTATGCAGGCATTTAGAAAAACTCACTGAAGTGCAGCAAATTATTACAAATATAGACTGAGAAGAAAACTGCTTCAATTTTCTTTCACTTATTGCAAATAAGACTCTGCCATATCAACACTGGACTGATTTTGCCAGCGATTTGTAGCTAAGGCACGGAACATCTTTAATACGTTAGCGGTAAGAACAATTGAATTTGGTTGCAAGGTCAAAAAGAGTTGCAGTGCAGACCTTATAATGAAAATTGTCAACCCGCTGGCAAAAAATACGGGAAAATTAAAAAAAAAACAAGAACATTTAGGTCGTTTTTGCAGGGCAATGAGGCGAAACTAATGACTACTATTGCTACCTAGATTTTGTCTTATTTTTTACACAGTTAAAGTCATGCAAAAAGTTCGGTATTGTTTTGGTAACTTTTGTTTTCGAAAGTCCAGTTGAAGACTTACAGAATAATTCAGATATGCCTTTCCAAAGCCTTACGAGTCAGTGCAACTTTCAACTGACCCCAAACAACGTGCGAAACCGGCATCTGATGTGTTTGATTTGACATGGATAAATTAAGATTTAGCATCTTTTAGTCGATTAAGTCACTCCTTACGCAAATTCTAACCTCAATAGTGAAGGTGATTCCATCGAAAAAAAAGGAATATTGAAAATTTTCTAAGACTTAGTCCAACTGGTAATTATGTTTAGAACATTTCAAAAATGCAATGAAAAATAGGGTTCATCGAGCTTGTTTTGGCACAACATGGATACGCCACTGATAGCAAGTATACGACCCGCAAGGTTTTCCTGACTGGGAACCCAAGTAATCAGAAATAAGAACTATAATTGCTGTAAAAAGTCATTGCTTGTATTGAAATATTGGAGCAGATCAACAAAAAAGACATTTATCTTGCATTCTATACTATTTTAATAAAAGTAAAGAAGATCCTCGCAGTTATTAACGCAACTTATGCAGTTGCGAAAGGAAAGCCTGAAAAAATCAGGCTTGCTAACCAATTGAGCTATCAAGCCAACTGGGAGCTGGTCATTAAATTGGTTCGTAATAAACCCGGGAAAGATGAAGATGAAATTATGAATATATGAAATTCAAATATTTGAACTGCGGAATGAAGAAATAAATGTAAAGAAGATCCTCGCAGTTATTAACGCAACTTATGCAGTTGCGAAAAGAAAGCCTGAAAAAATCAGGCTTGCCGGGATTCGAACCCTGACCTCTGTGATACCGGTGCAGCGCTCTAACCAATTGAGCTATCAAGCCAACTGGGAGCTGGTCATTAAATTGGTTCGTAATAAACCCGGGAAAGATGAAGATGAAATTATGATTTTTTCGCAACTGCATAAGTTGCGTTAATAACTGCGAGGATCTTCTTTATATTTATTTCTTCATTCCGTAGTTCAAATATATGAATTTCATATATTCATAATTTTATACTATTTTAGTTGAACAGGAATTAGGGATATGAAAAAGATTAGAGAATTTGCCACATGCGTACATGCCCAGCTGTACCTAAAGACGTGTTCTTTTTGGCATTTAAATAAAAATATCTCAAAGCAGAATTTTTAACTTTTCTTGAAATCGCCATATATTGTACTCGACCGTGTGCCATTTGTATTTATGTATTAAAAAATGGGGGTCACAGACCTCGTTTAGGAGAAAACGACCTGTCATTTCTCTGAACCGCTCAGCTTTCATAGAAAACCTATCAAGCTCCGAAGGTGCGCGCTAATAACTCAAAAAAATGATGCGCAGAAAGGATGCGCAGTGGAATTGAAGGGAATCGCCTTAAACTGAAGGCCAACCATCGCAAACAAGGAGAGTAGGGTTTTCTCCAGATCCCGCCCGTCTTATTTTTGCGTTCCCTGGCTTTTTGTAATTTTCATCTTCCCTACTGTCTGAGCGCCTGGAACAGGCTATAAAAGCGGAAGTGAAACACTGACTAGAGTTTTAAAAGATAGTTCTCGACTTTCTTTGTTATGTTTTGTTTGTTTTTGTCACCAGTATAAAAAAGCCACTACGCAAACACTGATTTTGACTGGAAATTTTTAAGGGGATAAATTTTTATAGAAAATAGCGTTTTGGGACTCCAAATTATGGCCGTTGGTCGCATACACGATGCGGTCGGATTATTAGGGTTTTCAGATATAACTGAGCTTTCAATTTGAAAATTAAATAAATTAACCTAAGGAGCCATCAATAAATCGAGTGCGAGGTAAGAAAATGTGCTTTATTGATTTTGTATGTAGCTTAAAACAAACACAAAATATTAACATTTAACTAGTTGTATTTACTGAAACAGAACGATTTGTACTTAAAATGTTACTTTGACAAAGATATTACTGGAAGGGCGAGGAACAAACTAAAGTCAACAAAATTCTTAACACAAAGTTCGACCAGCGTAGTATTAGAAATTAACCCTTCTTTGCTGGTGGTACGTAGTCCAATATTTAGGGCGGTGTCGATGTCAGTCAGGGTTTGTATGGCAGTTCTGAAAACGATTTCTTGTCGATACAGTTACACATGCATTTATATGCGCCGCGCATGCACACACCATACGTGTTGCTGGGTTCCCGGATGCAGTTATAAAAAGCGTGGTTACACAGCCGGCAGCAGTCGAAAGTCTGCTTGCACACGTATTTCTTAGAAGTGGGTGGTTTTGCCCCCGGTGGTAGCATGATGGCCGCCGCGTCCCGGCACAGGACTGGAAAATTTTCGTAGCTGAGATAATTGTCCACCTCCTGTTTACCAAAAAACAAAGGAAGAAAATAAAGAAGAAAAAAATCACATCTGAAGTCCAAACCACTCTTCCTTATTCTTCAACAAACGTAGGGTGTTTGCATCCTGAACTATTTCCCCAAGAGTTCTGTACTTTCCATCAGCAGAAGCAGAAACAAAACGTGTTTAATTCATTCAAACCTATACGCTCAAGATTGCAGAAAAAGGGAAACTTGAAAAAAGGTAACGGCGAGTTTCGTTAACTGTATGAGGAATACTTCATAATCCTTCAATCTTACACTTGGCTCATAACTCTATGAACTCGACTCTAGGTCATGTTGCGAGACTCTACCTTTTAATCTCATGATGAAATGCGTGTGTATGTGATCGTGAGCGTGCACTGTTTTGTTGAAAGTACTGAGATTTCTTTCGTGTGGTAGCCCTTTATGCTGACAAGGTGGTTCTAACGCTTAAGTGAGTAGATCGGAAATTGGTCACTGTACCATGAGAGTTACTTTCGCTTGGTACCGATAATTATGTTGTACAAGATAGTTACGTTTTAACTTTTGACTCTGTGCAAAATATCCAAAAGTGTGGCCAAGGCCTTGTTTATGACATTTGAGTCTTTGGAATAAGTGTAACCATTCTTGAAAGTTGAAACTGTTTAGCAGCACTTTCTCTCGATAATTCAACAATAATAATAACAACGACAACAACAACTGCAACAACAACAACAACAACAACAACAGCAACAGCAGCAGATTAGGATGTTTTTAACGCACTAACAATAAAAGAAAAATCAAATATTTGGGATTAAAAATACAAGGTTACTCATCCCGCGCACCCAGCTTACCTGAACATCAGGTGGAAGTCGATTTTCGTGAAGCTGTGCGCACTCAGCAACACAGTTGCAGCTAGCGCTAGCATTCCCTTTCGCGTCTTCTTCTGATACCATCGGATCACCTTCAAAGGTCTCTTCAATCTTCCCAGGTCCATCGTAGTTTATCTCGTCAGGACTCTCATCTTGCAAGTCTTTGTACCAGTCCATAACATCGTCTGTTATGTATCCTTCTGTGGGCAAGATTGCCACAGCAAACGCTAGAAAGCAAACCCTCAAGAACCACTTCATATTAGCAAAGAACGTACGCGGCTATAGCTACAATAGCTCGATGCTGAATTGTGCAGTGACTGAGTTTGAGTGTGTAAAAATCTTTTTATGTCTCTTTAGGGGAATACAAAATGTTGCTTGTTAATGATTCGCTGATTTTGGAGAATGATAATTGGCAGGGCCAATGAGGCGTAAATAACGTTGTAAATCGACCTTTGTAAGTAGCAAAAAATTCTCACGTGCGCATTATGTTGGCTCTAAAGAGGCCCTACCATAACACACGAATCCCTCTATTTTACCTTAAAAGCCAAAAATATTTATGATTTCTATAAATCTTGTAAATTCTACTTATTACTAGTCGACTTCTACAAATCAAAAGGCAGGGCACTGATTACGCAATATCTTTCCCTGATGAATTTTCCCGGTGACTTCAGAAAAATGATATGATTTCGAACAGCCGTTGTAGCTATATTTGATGCCCAGATCAAACGCTACATGTATATTTTACCGGAGAAATTAACAAAGCAGATATAACTTGAGTACCGGATCAGGAAACCCTAAGTGAAGTATCTTATTTTCAAGAGCCTGGAATTTAATCACCCTCCGCGGTGGACTCATACAATACAAAGCACGAAACAAACACCAAACAGGAATTTTTTTTAAGTGGAAGGCACATTCTACTTTATTAAAATAACCTCTAGTCAATATTCATATGAATGGGAAGTACAGCTTAATACCAAAGATCGTGAGCTCTTGCTTAATACAGATTAAATCTTATTTTGTATAATTGTTTAAGGAAAAGTGAAGTTTCGCTTTCGGACGCGATTTTGAATTAAATTATTCCTCTCCTTTAAATAGAGCTAAACTCTTTGGCATGTAATGGCATTCTTTATGGGTACGTGGAGTCACCTGAAATGGAAGATATTGACCACTACTCTCTAATTACAATTCTGTGCTTTTCAATTATTGTTTTCAATAGCAATTATCTTTATACCAAGGGGAAAACGTTTGTTTTTAACTTGTGCCGTAAAACGTCATTTGGCTTTTAAATGATGACTTTCTATTTCTATGCTGGTTTTTGCTCCCATAATCATGAAGTTTAGGGAAACATTTTTGGAAGTTTAAAGATAAAGATGCATGTTTAGGTTATCTTGGCCGGATAACTCAATACAAGAGATCAGAGAAACAGAGAGTGGCAAATATAAGGAATGCTGAAAGGATCGATGATATTTTGGGGAGAGCGTTTTTTTTCTTTGTCGTTTTTTTTTTTTTTTGTTCGTTCTCTAAGTTATGAAATCGCTGATAAAGGTAATGCAGGCCAGAAACAAACAAACTTGATTAGTTTTGAAATATTATTGTCATATCTTCGTAAGCTTATTTATTGTTGATGTTGTACTTAATACACACCAGAAATAGATGAAACAAGTGTACTCTCTTTTCATGTAGTTTATTTTTTCTCGTCAGTTAATGTAAACAAGCTTTACATCGGCTAGTTTGCGAAGATACAATATTTCAAGACCAGCGACAATACAAGAATGTTCATGGCTTAGTAATGTACAGTGTTTTAAATTTTTCCAACAAGATCATAGATGAACTAGCAAACATTGAGGTTTATATTGAAAAAGTATTGCGTTTCTTAAATTAAGCAACTCGTCAAGGAAACAAGAGCGTTGAGTCTCTAAAACCTGGTTATCGCGAGCGACATTGAAAACGCAGGGATCACGCGAGCGAAAGCGCAATGATAAGAGAATTCTTTAATTTTCTCCCTGCTTTGTTTATGTTTGCATGTACTGAGCAAAGAATTAACTAATGTGGTTCTAAATTTTTAGTCTGTGAATGAAAATCCTAAAGTGTGAGCTCGGTGACCTCACCTAAAGTGTGACTCCGTAGCTTTCATTCAAATGAAAGCTATAGAGCAGTACTTTTCTGTGGACTGCTTATTACGTGATTCTAGCTTTTGAGGCGGCTGTGCGAGAGATCCTAAAGTGTGGCCATTCAAATGTTTATTATGCTGTACAAGGTGGTTCTAACTTTTGAGTCTGTCGATGAAATCCTAAAGTGTGACCATTCAATTGAAAGCTACTGAGCAGTGCTTTCCTGGGGTGCTTTTTATTTTGTGACACAAGGTGGTGGTAACTATAACTGATGACTTCGCCAGGTTTCAATGTGGCTCTAAATTTTTAGTCCATGGATGAAATCCTAAAGTGTGACTATTCAAACAAAAGCTTTTGAGAAGTACTTTCCCCCGTTGCAGTTTGTTTTTCACTGTACATGGCAAATTGGCATTTGAATTTTTTTCTTGAATACATATTTTAAATTTTCATGGGAGAGAAAGAGTTGTTGGTGCAAAATTGCGTGAGGCAGATTGTGCTCGCGTCACTGTTGAAATCCATCCTCAAGGGCGTACAGCGGGGAAACGATTTTCTGGTGGGGTATGCTTCGCCAAACACTTGCACATGCACTTGTACGAGTCACGATAACAGTATTCCAGTCCTCCGTGATATTTCCCAGCCGGGGACTTCATGCATTTGTCGTACACGGCATTACATGCTCGACAACAGTCGAACAGATAAAGGGACAAGAACTTGCACTTGTACAAGGGATTCTTCTCGAACACAACTGTGGATCCCAGCACGCAATTGATAGGAGTATCTTCAAATTTGTGAAAACTTGCGTTATTCTGCATTAAAGAAAGAAAAGTCAAGATTAAGAGATTAATCAAGATTAATACTTTTGGTACAGAAACAGTGACTTTTTAACAAACGATACGAAGCACTAGTTTCTCTGGCTCTCTTACATGTAAAATGTGATGCTAACTTGTGTGACTATTATTCAAATTTAGCAAGAGTTGTTGAGCGAAACTTTTCTGTGGATCTGTCTAAATTATTATTTTTTCCGCATGTAGGTTTTAAAAATTGGTAAATCCCTAAGGTCTCGAGCTGGTATTCTTGCAACATCAGTGTTTTCAGTTCTGATATTAACAATTTACGGATGCATCTCAAGAGTAGATCTTGTTTAAGGTGTGGCGTGCGACTTCAATTTACTAGTATTCATTCAAATGTATTTATAATTTTGCTCTAGGTAAACCAACTTATCATTTGTTTTACAACACTAGAAATGATACACTATACAGTGATATTTACCACTAAATAATTTGGCACGTCCAGCTTCTTGCAGGTCGGTTCGCAATGCGCTAAACATTTTGTAGAATCATCGTCCTGTGAGGCAGGCAGCAAGGCAGGCTCATCAGCGACTTCTAGGCTGTTTGTCTCGGGAAGAAGAGGTCTGTGCTCCGGACGGAAAAATCGTCTGACATGTTCTTCAGTATTGAAAGAATCCACCATTACCACGACGAGAGAAAAGGTGACAAGAAAACTACAAGTCTTCATGGCTCTTAGTCAGTTACAAACTAAACAGCAAATTGCTACCACTAAGGAGTTTAGCTCAGACCTGCAGGCTGCCTTAGACTGACTGTGCAGCTTTATTTAACCATCTTTTATATTGCTTAACTTGCACTTTGTGTTTTTTTTTGTGTGTGTGTGTGTATTGCTTTTGCGTACTCAACCGTGCTCGTCACTGAGTGGACTTTCTGTGATAGGTGACATGGCGTTTCCATGTCAACCGATCAAAAACCGTCGATCAAACTTAAAGCCAATGCAATTTAATCTTGTTCCCAGGTCACTAACAATAAAAAAAAGCTACATGCGGAGAGCTAGGCTCAGCTGGGAACGAAATTAAACCCAATTGTGGTTCAAAAATCGAAAATCATACCCAAATTTCCATCACATCGCAAAAAACCAAAATCTCAAATATCTTGTATTGTGTAGTAAACAGCACCTGTCCACTGCATGAATTTAGTGATGCCATTAATTGTGCTCAATAGATCTCTTGACTATTGAGATCTCTTGACTATTGACTCTTCCCGCTTTCATTTGGAACAATATTCTCGTTTATAAATTTCTACATTTCACCGTATTATGCAAATAATGTTCGTCCTTTTTTTTTCTCAGATTGGAAAATATCATTTATCGTGCACTACCAAACATTCAGTGAGGCATGAAAACACCGGAAACATAGTATTTTCTTTTGATTTCGCCTTAGTGATACTTGAACAGAAAATTTCGCAATTCTTATCCCTTCTAGCAAAATTAACAATGAAGACTCTTTTACTTTGATTGAACAGAAGAGGTCATTAAAGGGGCATAGTCACGAGGATTTCGAAGATTTCTGGTCAAACTGTGCTAAAATTATCGGTAGCTATCTTGATCCATGCCCAAAATTGTTTGAACATTTAAAGGAGCATATTAACTTAATTTCATTGAGAGAAAACAAACCATGACCTTTTAATATCGATTTTATGTCAACACGCCAAAGAATTTGAAAAGTTTAGCCTAATTTTTTCAAATTGCAATCCATTTCCATCCGTGCCATCCGTAGCAACAGACGACAGAAAATAGTTCCCTTGAAGTAATATAGTCTTTGGTTACAAAACTAGACCATTATTTGTGGGCGTTCATTGATGAGAGGTCATATTTTTTATTTTTAAAGTGAACTAAAATAGCGTGACTATGCCCCTTTAACAACTTCATTTTTCTTCAAGGCAGTTTCTTTGTTTTTCTGGCTTATATTTGTTTCTGGTTGTTTGAGTGGAGGTCTTGTCGACTATCTTCGGGTAGCTAAGAGCACCTCAATTATAAACGTAGAACTGACATTTTTTACATTTCGCATAACAACACGAGATGGCAAACTCAGTTCAATATTCGAATATAGGATTTGGAACTGTGTATTTCTACTGCCACACCCAGAAAAAAAATCCATACATACTGAATTGTTGTGTTCTTGTTTCCTTAACGAATATACAACATACTTAACGTTCATTATACATAGATAAAACGGTGGGTTACAAACGCATGGGCGGATCTACTGATCTACTAACAAATATTGCCAAATATTGAAATGCAAACACCTCATATCATTAGAGATGATCTAAACCTTGGTATATTTGGCTCAAAACATCTTTGTGCGGGTGGCTTTATGCATCATTGAATTGTTAGTGTTTATTTCCTGTTATATTTTTCATGAAATTAGAAAGAGCACGAAAGAGCACCACGAAAAGCTTGCAAAACCAATCAGATCACGAAAAAATAAAATACAATTATCATTTCATGAAAATGACTGAATAAGTCAAGCTCACGGCTAATTAGCCTAGAATTTCACGCAGAGAAATAAAAGGCCAATGTGCACTGCTCATTTCACGACATAACAATGTAAACTTCCATGTCACTTAAACAATATAATATTAGATTCAATTTGTATTGAGCAAGAGATAAAGATCTGTTGTTGTACTGCATTGTATTTTCCGCTTTTTTCCATAAAGTAGAATGTGCACTCCACTTAAAAAATTCCTGTTTGATGTTTGCTTCGTGTTTGGTATTTTATGCGTCCTCCGCGGACAGTGATAAAATTCCAGGCTCTTCATGAAAGTAAAATACCTCTTTTGAATTAGCGGCTCCCTAATCCGGTATTCAATTAATATCTGCTTTGTTGAATTACTCCGGTAATATATGCACTTAGCGATTAATTTGAGCGAGATGTTACAAAGCACATAACATGTTTCCCAGAGCACATCGATATTGTCCCAACTACCTACTTATGCACCGCGTCGCTACAACCTGTCAAACCACGAGAAGTGTGAGATTCATTTTATTATAATGTTTTTTTTTCAGATTAGGCCATCCCAAAAAATGATTCGTTTCCTATTGCATCCTTGTCCAGTAAAGTAAAGTAAAGTCAAGTAAAGTCAAGTCAAGTGAAGTCACGTCAAGTCAAGTCAAGTCAAGTCAATTCAATTCAAGTAAAGTAAAGTAAAGTAAAGTAAAGTAAAGTAAAGTAAAGTAAAGTAAAGTAAAGTAAAGTAAAGTAAAGTAAAGTAAAGTAAAAAAAATGTAAAGTAAAGTAAAGTAAAGTAAAGTGACGTAAAGAGAAGTGGAGTAGTTTAAAGAGTAGAGTAGAGTACTACAAAACTGAATATAGAAAAAAAAAAAAGGGAAAAAAAAGGAAATTAAAGGAAGAGATTTCTGAGTCATTGCCTGCTGCCCTTTCTCCACAGCTTCCAAGTTTTAATTGGCTTTGTATAGATGTATCTTTAACTAAATCTGACATCTTAATTACCATCATAACGACTCTTCCAAAGACATTTTGAAGTGACAGCCGCACATTGCAAAAAAAAAAATCGTCGTGTTGACGACATAATCAAGACTTGCTTACTTGGAATTTTGTCTCGTTCATTTACTGTTTCTATTATTTTTTCTTTTTTGGCCCGACCGACGGAACCACTTTCCCAAGAGAGAGAGGGCGATGGAAAATGAAATATTGTATTGGCACGGCATTAACCCTTTAATCCCCAATATCAGCATACATGTTCTCCTCAGTGTCCTCGACATATTTTTTTTAATGCTGACCAGCCGAGGGAGGGCTTGATCAAACGTCAAGACAATTCACCTTGGGTGACCATTTTCTTGACTCTCATGAAATGTACGTTTTAACAAGTAGTGATATTGTGAGGAGATCTTAGACGCTTGTCACTATTGGGATTAAAGTAATATTACTTGTAGGGGAGATACAATTGACACTTGGAAACCAGTATAATCCATTATACTCGTAGTGAGTAATGGAGCTACTGTATCTAAGCGTTGCTTCTTGATTTGAGTAACTATTGACATTTCACTTTTAGTACCCTGTAACCACGTTCCATTCGGATGTGGGTTTTGATCGATAAATATTCACTTCAACAGCACGAGTAGTTTCTCTTTCAAGTGAAGCGCCCGGCAATTTATTCTTTATGTACGCACCACTAGTGGATCTGCATAAGCGTGCAATACTGATTTGTTTATAGCTGCACGGCTGGAAATTCATTGAAATCATAGAGCACTCGTGTCCCGGGTGTTGCTTGGTATCACATTCATTAATAATTGCGAAAAACTATGTTGCATAAATGTAACTAAGCTAGTTGCCAGCGGAAACAGACCAGTGATGGCAATAAAACTGTAAATTAAACAATAGCCCTTTGATCTACCTACAATTCGGAGCAAAATATGTAATTTATGCAGTTTTCGCGTTGCCATATCCACTTGTAGTCCTGGTCTGTAAAATCCACACCCTTTTTTACACTATTCCTCGGACCAAAACAGCCCAAAAACCACTGAATGCCACTTGGGACGGAATATATTTAAACACCCTTGTGCAAAGGGAGTACCCACCTACGAAACATTTTCGCAGAGTAGGAGCAGGATAAAAAGTGACTTTACGAAACCATGATGTCAACGAAATGTGAAACGTTTTTTACCTTTATTTTAACTCCTGCAATTGGTCGAATCTAGCCAAACTATCGAGGAGCTGAATTGGTTGCCAGGACGGCGTTCTTGGTTTGCCTGTGAACAGGCGTTCCTCCATCCTCTTTCTCCATTCCGTCCTCAGCGAGTTTTCTTGCGTCCCAAGCCCTAAAAGGGCCGAAAGCAAAGTCTCTCTTTACAGTATCAATACTTGTTCAAACATTCAAGTGATGAGAATGAAGAAAGTGATCACCAAAAATAAGAAGTCTTGATATTTAGACAAATTCTACTTACTACTTCCATAAGAAATGAATGGAGAACAGTAAGGAGAATATGAATTTTTATATAAGGGCTTGAAGGGTTAACAAGCTAGTTCTAGGTCACTTATGTAAAGGAAAATCCGTCATCGTGTGTTCAAGTTCTCCAAAAGCCTGGAATTTAGCTATTTGACGTTCACGTTTGCAAAGGACGGCAACGCAAAGAAATGAATAAAAATGTTTAATGCACGAGAAGAAACACTGTGTTACTAATTAAACTTTTTGTTTAGATCCATTCTCGCTGCCCTCACCCTCGTGGTTTCTAAAGTTCTCTAAAGGCTGGTTTCCATATGATCGCTTCCATCGCCGGACAAAACGTTCAGCAATCGTTGCGATCATATGGAAACCGCTCTTCAACGACGTGAAATGCTGTGATCGCTACGATCGCTGAATAGACTACGAGCAGTCTCTCTTTCCGCTCAGGGATAGTCGAGGAAAACGAACAAGCGAGCGAGCGCGAAATCGCCTGCCGTGTTGAAAGGTGGTGTGCATATCGAGCCGCTAGACTAGCGGCTCGACACGCGCGTCACGTTTCAACGCCTCGGGCGGTTTTCCCGACCGCTCGCTTGTTCGTTTCCCTCGACTATCCCTGAGCGTAAAGAGAGACTGCTCGTGGTCTAATCGCTGAAGTGTGCTTTCCATATGATCACAACGATTGCTGAACGTCTTTTACAGTGATTGCGATCGTAGGGACCATATAGGAACCACTCCTTCCTAATGGGCGATACCTCGCTTCCTCTCCATTCCCCTAGCGGCTTCGTGGCCCGTTCTTGCGTTTACGCCCGTTAAACATAAACTCGTATGATTGATTCATTTTGGTTGCGATTTATTAACAGGGGCCCTTCTTGGTGCGAAAGATTTCATTGCACAGCAGTACGTGGAGAAAGTCCCACTACGAGACCATGACTTCGTGAGAACAGCACGAATGACAGCCATTGGTACAGTCGTTATAGGACCTATATTCCATGTATGGTATGCCGCCCTTGGCAAACGATTTGCTCGCAAAAGCCCTGGGAATGCCATGCACAAAATGATAGTTGATCAGAGCATTCTAGCGCCAGTTTTTCTGGTGATATTTTATGACGCCGTGGGCGTCGTGGAACAAAGGACTATAAAGCAAATTAGTGACAAGATTTACGAGGAATTTTATCCTAATATGATTGTAAACTACAAGATTTGGCCTGTGGTACAGTTCTTGAACTTTTACTTGTTTCCGGCGCACTTGAGGGCTCTAATTGTCAATGTTGTGTCACTGTTCTGGAATACGTACCTCGCATGGACATCGCATAAGGACCTGGAGCGCTCAGAGCCTTAAATGATTGTCGCGAAAACAACTCTCGGTTGTCACACAACGGTTCTATTCGGTGTGGTCACGCCATGCTTCTCCAAGGGGATACATTGTGGTCGAGCCGGAGAACATGCGAGTACTCATGAAAAATCACCAGCTACGCAGAAACGCGACTTATATCCCTGAATGAGATAGCCTCCAACGTAGACATTCTTTGAGCTTGTCACACATTCCACCTCCCCGCCGGGGAACGGGGAGGTGGAACGGTCTGACGAAATGGATTGCGTGACAAACACGAAGGGGAATAGGAATGTATTGCGTGACAAGCACTAAGAGCGTCTGTGTTGAAGGCTATGAACGAAAGAGAGAAATATTGCCTGGTTGTCTGTTTGATCACTGGACACCCGACACTAATGAAAAAAGTCATACGCGTTTATAATGACGAAAGTGGTGATTAAGGAAATTCTGTCATCAACTCAGTAAACATGAATCATTGCATGCATACGCATTTTTGAGTTTCTTGGACATTCGAATAGTAAACACCAATTAATATAAAGAACTTCGATTGGGCAGTCTTCGTTATTTGATCTATTTAACTTATCGCAGCGTGCCTTGCATTAACTGCGGCGCTTTGCCGATAAACAATTTAATGAGTTTGCAGTTCTTAGAATTACTCAAAATTAGAACATTACAGACCAGTCTGAAGAGCCAAAGAGGGTTCAAAACCACGCACGTTTTATTCTAGCTCACTCCCAACAAACTTAGCTAGCTTTTCCAAAACGTGGGAAATAAAGGACTTCGAATAGCCTTAATGACTTAGATGATGTAAAACTCTGAAGTGACTGAAGTCGTTGGTTTTTGTTTTCCTTGCTGGCTCTCGACAAAATTTTCATAACATCACTGTTACCCGCTTTCTAAATAACGCATATCCCTCTTTTCATTATGTTCTATTGTAGCCTGCTTAGCAAGTGTTCCCACGCGTTGGAAAGTTTTTTTTTTTGTTATTTTTATGCTTCTTGATCGCTTCCCAAAAATTAATTAAGTGCATTGCCAAGGCTAAGCTCTGTTTGCTGGACCAAATAAAACAAGCTATGAGTTTGGCATAAATTGGCCACACTTGTGGCCGTTTATTTGATAACAACAAAACCAAATTACAGTAATTTTAGGAAATGGTTAATTCTTTCCAGCAAAGGTGAGGGCAAACCCGCCAGAGCCCTGCGAGAGAAAACGAGCAAGGGCAGCCCTACCCGAAGCCATGGCAATGCGCCCAACAATAATCAAAGCAACCTGATTACCGATGCTCACCGGTTGTTTGATATTGATGAAATGGTATGAGACAACAAATGAATCTCCTAACTCTAAGTATCGAAAGTAATCGTAATCATGGTAATGCAATTATATTAACTAAGAATCGAACGTGAAGTGTACAACAAGAGTGATAACACTGAGACCCCTGGCCCCTGCTCAAAGGTCCAGTGCCATCCTCAGCTACAAAGGAGACTTAAATCAAATGACAGCAAACAGCAAATAATCTCTCAACCTGGAGTGTTCAAAATAAGTGATAACACTGCGACCCCTGGCCCCTGCTCAAAGGTCGAGTGCCATCCTCAGCTACAAAGGAGACTTTAATTAAATGACATTAAATAGCAAATAATCACTCCGCTTGGAGTGAGCGATAACACTGATACCCCTGGCCCCTGCTCAAGGGTACAGCGCCATCTTTAACTACAAGGGTTCAACAACATAACTAACGATGTATTACTCATATAAACTACAGCTTAAGGAGAATTGGCCCCCACTCAAAACCCCTTAGCCGTCTTTTGAGATATGGTACCATCGTGCAGAGACCCCTGGCCCCTGCTCAAAAGTTCTGCACTATGGTACGAGCTGTAGGCATCTGGTAGCCGGCTATGATTGAGATCCTAGTGAAGGTGCCCTAATGTACCTAAGGAAGGCATTAGATTTCCATCGTCCAAAAGCTCTTATCTGTGTATCTGACATGCCTTTAGATGCTGCCCAAGAAGCTGCACCGATCCTAAAGCTGTGAGATTTGTAGCCCGACACATCTAAATCGCAAAAACGCAGGGAGTTGCCTAGAGCTTGCGTAAAAAAGTTGCGAGAGATTGGCGAAAGATCTGGCCAGCAGAAAAGTGGACCAGGAGAGGTACCTCGTAAATTTACATAGGCCAACAAGACCGTAACAGGGCAAACTGGTTTTGCTCTGTAAATAAAAATGTCTACTGGTTCTGCTGGGTTACTGTGTTTATAATGTCTTAACGTGATCTTAATAGCTGTCACCTCATCCTCTATATTCCTTACGAAATTCACCTGGTTATAATTAATCAAGTTACGCTGAGTTTGTTTTGCCTGACGTGATTTCTCCGATCCTTAATGCGGCAAAAAAGGCAATAGCATACATCCCTTGTATTGATCTCCTGTTGTACAGTGATGACTGTGTGTGGGTGCAAGAGGAAAGGATGTTTTCAAGGATTGGTAAAGTAATTAGGAGACGTGAGTCCCTAGATGGATTT
This sequence comes from Siderastrea siderea, assembly GCA_964030785.1. Taxonomy (NCBI): domain Eukaryota; kingdom Metazoa; phylum Cnidaria; class Anthozoa; order Scleractinia; family Rhizangiidae; genus Siderastrea; species Siderastrea siderea. The sequence goes on along the minus strand of OZ034974.1, from coordinate 24,714,429 downwards.
AATTTACTATACCGCGGAAGGCTAATTGGATCATGTCCACCTTTGTGGGGTCCGGAAGCCCAGCCAGTCGATGAGGTTAATGCTGAAATGTAAGTTAATACGGTAGCTGGAGCATACTTTTGCTCTGCAAGAAATGCAATGAAAAGAGCCATATTTTCGGTTGAAATTGGAAAAATTGGGCTCTGAATTTCCATCTTGTCTTCAAGAAACTGTCGATAGATATGCCAAGGCCTGCGGTAAGTACTTAATGAAGTGGAACTCAAACTTGCTTCTAGCAACTTTGTTAAGGTATCCCCCAGTTGTCTGGTAGCAGATGAGCCGGTAGTATAGTTGGCTGTGGGTTCATTCCCGGTGCTAGGGCTTTGAATTTGTCTACCTGTAAACGAGATAGACTGGCAGCTAGGATATTCCGTGCCCCTTCTATATGGCGAGCTCTGAACAAAATGTTGTTTTGTAAGCAAATGAGAACTAGGGTGCGGAGCAGGTTTAGCAGTTTTCTATCCTTGGCTGTTTGTTTGTTTATCACATAAACAATGCTTTCATTATCTGTTATTAAAAGTACTCACTTATTTTGTAACTCCTTGCACCAAAGACTAAGTCCTATGACAATTGGAAAAAACTGAAGGAAACTAATGTTGTGGTCTTTCCAGGAGTCTGGCCATTTACCATATGCCCACTGTTTACCAAAAATAAGGCCATAGCCACTAGATTTTGCTGCATCAGTGAAAAAACATAAACTATCAGAAGAAGCCCAGCCCTCCTCAAGGAAAAAGGACTTCCCATTGAAAGAGTCCAAAAAGGTTTCCAAATCCTCAAATCTTTTTTGACTTCAAGTGTCAGGCGTATCAAGTGATGCGACTGGTGAACGCCAATAGTAAGATTAATTAGCCTCCGGAGGAATACTCTTCCTGGAACTATCACTAAGCAGGCAAAGTTTAAAAGGCCTATAAGCGATTGGAGCTCCTTTAACGAATCTTTCCTCCTACCAAACAAGATACGGATTGCTGACAAACTTTTTTCGACTTTTTCCTTGGGGAGCCTAGCCTCGTTCTTAAGCAATCCAACTCTATGCCGGCAAATGTCAGAATCTTGGAAGGGCCCTCTGTTTTGTCTGGGGCTATGGGTACTCCCACATCCTCGCAGAAGTTCAGGAACCGTTGCAAATTAGCTTGGCATGTCCCTGACGACTCACGCGCAATTAGAAAATCATCCAAAATGTGTATAATATGTGGTATGTTTAGTTTGTTTCGAGCTACCCATTCCATACCCGTACTGAGCATTTCGAAAGTCCGACATGAACTAGCTAAACCAATTGGCAAACAGCAGTCTATGTAGTATTTGCCTTTCCAGTGCATACCTAATAGGTAGTAATCTGTGGGATGCACAGGTATTATCTGGAAAGCACTCCTGACATCAGTCTTAGCAAGAGTACAGCTTGGCCCTATTTTCTTAATCATTCTAACTGCATCATCAACTAAGGCATAATGTACTGAACTCAATTCTGAAGGAATAAAGTCGTTAACAGAGTCTCCATGCGGAAAAGAAAGGTGATGTATCATTTTATTTTCACCCGGCTGCTTTTTTGGATTAACTCCCAATGGAGAAACCTTTAACTTTAATGCTGATTGTAGGTTCTTTGAAAAGAGAGGAGCCTGAGGTCCTTGAAAACGCAAACGAAAACCCTGATCAAAACCACATAAAAATTCCCGATGCTGTTGAGCATCATAGCCTATCAAATAAGTAGCCAAGCCTCTTAACTTGAACTGGTGTTGGGAGTGCTTCGGTTGGAGTTGGCATTAAGTTTTTTATCATGACCTGTTGTTGATTGTTGTTTTTGACACTTTGTGGCAGGATGAGATTGCCCGCATTGGAAACACTGGTGCTTAAAGGAGCACCCCCGGCAAAAGATTCCCCTGTGGAATTTCCAACAATAACCCTTGGGGATGTAGGGGCCTTCCGATTTGGCTCTCTTGGGGGTATTGGTTGTTTTTGCAGGAAATGACTAAGACCTAAGCCACAGCTCAGAATGTATTTTATCCCAGGGAGTACCCTGGGATTGCCTGAGCATGCGAAAGTTTTCATCATGAAACCTCCAGTTTGCTCCTGACAGGGCCAATTCTCTAACAATTGAACCATACTTCATGAGAGCTGGGGTGTCCCCAGGGATTCGCTCAGCATAGATGGCTACAATGGTCTGAAACGCTGACAGCCATTGGTCAATATTAGTAATAGCCTGTTTCTTAGTATTCGGGGCAAGGACTACTGATGGTTGTTCCCCCTTAGTGGTCTCTACCTTAAAAGTATAACGTTCCCCCTGTGTGTCATTAATACTACTGTGGAACAACAGGGCAAAATCAACAAAACTCGTTGGCCCATATTTGCTTTTTAACTTTTTCTGATACACGATTACTCAGAGGAATAACCTCTGAAAGGAAAGTGTTCTTACTTTGGCTTCCGGGCTGCTCTGGAGGGCTGATCACCTTCTCTATTACACTGGCCACTGTTTTCTGAACAGTGTGATGTCCCGATGTGCCTGGTTGACCGTCCTTGCTTGAGACAGACGGTGGTGGGGGGTCAGTCCTTCTTTGGGCCACCGGGTCTGGAACAAACTGTACTTGGGCTGCTCCGGTCTGGGGTACTTGAGACGTTGGTGCCAGGAGCTCAGGGTTCAGCGTTCCCAAGCCGCTTGGACCAGGGGCATCTGCTCTGGAGGCTGGTGAGTGTTGTTGGGCCACCTGTGTGCCCGATGTACCTGGAACTGCATCGGCAGTAACTCTCCTCCGTTTCGCTACTCTCTCTTGATAATTTGCTCGTTTATCTTTGGGAGACATACTGCATAAAAACAACAACACAGCCAGTAGTTGACTGGGCGATAAGCTAGGATACATATTACTGATTCTCTGTCGTGAATAGACAAGTAGTAGGAAAATGGATCAAAGATTAGAAGGAGCAGTAGCAGAACCTGGTCATGAATGACACAGAGCGTGGCTCCGGCAGCAATTGCTCAATGACCCCTGCTGGAAAGAAGGGTGACTTTAATCAACCGCACCCAAAAAGATTAAAGAGAAAACAAGGCATACCCCAAAGGAGTAGCCATGAAGGGTGTCTTTAATCACACGCACCCAAAATAGAACAAATAAAAACCAATGCATACCCCCAAAGGAGTAGCAATGAAGGGTGTCTTTAATCACACGCACCCAAAATAGCATAAATACATATCAAGGCATACCCAAGGGAGTAGCTAGTAATGATGCACATGCATGTACCCGTAATACAACAACAATAATGCCGGGTAACGTTAATGCAAAAAAATAAATAAATAAAATATTAACCAGGGTGGCATAACTACACACGCACCCATAGAACAGTACCGATATCGAGAACCACTACGGGGTCCACAATGAGGAAACACTTAATAATATATGGAACTACTAGCATCAAGACCCCTGAAACAGAGCAAAAAGGGGGGGGGGGGTTAACCCAGCATACTCTCAACGTTAACATACTAGGCCATGAACAATGAATACAAAAATGGCCTCTTGTAATAATAATTATAAACATGTAAGTTAAATGATTCGAAAATTCTAAATATTACAGCTTTGACAGGGCAAAGAGTATGGCTCCGCGATAGCTCTTGTAAACAGCTTTGTTGCCCACATCCTTTAAATGTACACCGTCCTCAAGATAAATATCCGTCGCCGGATCATTAAGGCCCCCGATGTGTCCAAAATTTGGCTCGTGGGTTGCTGCGTAAGCTGTCTTTCACTAAAGAATTGATCAGTGCAACTCGCTCGTTGTACTCCTCGAAGAGGGAGCATTTCCTTTCAATGATTTGACAGACCACGTTAAATTCTATTTTGCACTCTTTGATCAATAGTTCCGCTAAGGCAACTAGCGATAATGCGATGGATTCAGCATTGCAGCTGCTGTCGCACACATCATTGGACCCATTTCCAGAATTAGCAAATTGGGGGCGTTCCTCGTAATAGTGTCGAGGTCACAACGAATTGTTTTGTCCACCGTACGGCCTCCAATACCTAAAATGCTCGTGTCGCAAATGTTAGAGAGGCGAACGTCACGGCTATAACATTCTTCAGGATTGTTTCTGTCGATGAATTCGCCTATTCGTCGCAGGAACGAATGGCCAAACACAAGAGTACGTGGTTTATCGGCGGCCATCACTAACCCGGAGCCGCAACAATAAACTAAACTGACAGACCAAACCTTCCTGTACTTTTTCTCCGCTTCCTTGACGTCTCGGCTTTGCAAATAAGGACTTGATTTGACTTGCAAATGAATCCTGATGAGACTTGAATACAGAAAAGCTTTCTGTATTGGAGCTGGAGAAAAAGAGGCCTATAAAAAAAAGGAATTATTTTAAGGGGTGCTACAACTACAATACAACTACAATACAACTTACAACTTATCTTGCAAATTTGCTGCGACTCAATTTTTACGTTGCCAGAAAAGCTCCCTGACGAATATTTCACCTGGTAACGTTTTTTTTTTCTTGCAACGTGTCTCGCTGTCGACGGAGACGAACACCGCAGTGGACTGGCACGGTTACTTCATTAGCTAAAGTTACATAACGTTGGCACAAAAGTTGTTACAGAACTCAGAAACATGTTACACTACGCAACGCTTGAAAGAATTCGTTGTAACATTGCCAAAATCTTTCCGAAAAGCAGAGCAGACTTGAACTGTTGTTTGAAAAAACACACACTTCCAACTCGCGGACACACTTGCTGCGCAGGCTAAATGTTAACCTCGTACCCAGGGTATTCTCAGTTTTCAATATGGCGGCAGCACCACCGCCAACATACTAGGGATGAGGTTGGGTAGCAGCTGCATCATGTCGTTTTGTTTCGGATAGTGCGAGAGTGGTTTTGAATCAACAAAAGTTCCTTGGTTTTATAAAAATTGTCTTGCTGGATTCGTTTGTTTTGTATTTATTTAAGTACGCATCGTTTGTATTATCCCCGACCGGCCCAACTTCATGGTATACCCGAACGACGCTCGCTGTTGTTCCTCAAATCACACATCGATAAAGTGGCAGAGGAAAGGAAACGAAGTACTCCTACAAATTGCTCTAAAAAATAACTAAAAAACGTCGACCACGAAATGTCGTCCGTAGTACGGTTATTGTAGCGCAAATACTAGCAATAATAAAACTACTAATATAACAATTCGGTCAATCTTCATCCACCCGTTCTACAACGATAGTTACTAAAGATCCAGTGTTACGGCACGCCTTAAAGCAACTGAGGCTTCACCGCTGTCAAACGAGAAAAATAAGAAAAGTACTTCAAAGATGAGGGAATTATTTTCACTGTTTAAATTTTAATACTATACCAGTATCCTGTTGATTTACTACAATGTTTCGATTTTTACTAAAAAAGTTGTAAGTGTTTGAAAACGGGAAATGGACTTGCCCGCGCCATTTCTAAGAGTAATTTTGTTCAGGTGCGCAACACAAGTAAATCTTACGAATTAAAAAGAAAAAACTGCCTCAGACGTTTGACCCTGGTGGAAACTGAATGTTTCTCTGCAGCTATTCATTACAGCTTGACATTTTGTTGCGACACAAACTGCCTCAAAAATTGCTTAGTGTTACACAACCTGAAAAAAACAAGATAAACAATGAAGAAGTCTCTTCTACTTTCGCAACGATTCTCGCAACGTTGCAACGAAATGTTTCTGAGTACTGTAACTTTTATCGCAACGTTATGTGACTTAAGTCAATGACGTAATCGTACCAGTTCTCTGCGCTGTTCTTCGCCGTCGAGAGCGAAACAAGTTGCAAGAAAAATCGTTGCCAGGTGAAATACCCGCCATGCAACTTGTCTTGCCTGAACGAGCAACTTGAGTCGGAACAAAGCTGTGAGATAAGTTGCAAGACAAATTGCCAAGTGTAACACCCCCCTTAATTATTTACTGTTTTCCAAGACGTCGAAAGTTGGGTTTGTACCAAAACTTCCACTGGACTCGTTAATTGCGAGAAATGTACCTTCTGTCAAAGAGAGACAGAAACACTTGTACATTTGCTTTGGGAGTGCCCGAAAATTCAGTCCCTCTGGATCAGTCTTTCCTTATGGCTGCAGTCGTGCAATGTAATAGCCCTTTTCACAGTTAACTTTTCTCATTTGCATTACAATGTTTTTGAACGCGGATGTGAGGCAATTTCGGGCTAAAAGAGCAAAATTGCCCGAAATTGCCTCACATCCAAGTTCAAAAACATTGTAATGCAAATGAGAAAAGGTAACTGTGAAAAGGGCTATTGAGAAAGAAACGCTCTTAGAACTTGGCACAAATATTATATTTGGATATGTAAGCATAAAGAATTTCCACCAAAACTTAACGACTTTTTACGATATATGAAACACACCAATGAAATAGAAAACAAGGCCAACACTTTTATGGCCTATTAAGGCTTTCTTGTAACCTTTTGTGAACTTGGTCCAAGTCCCCTGAGAAATGAAACAAGGTGTAAGTTCTTTTTTTCTCTCTTTCCGTTTTTTCCTTTTTCTCTTTTATGCGTTTTATTTCTCGTCTAAATTTAGTTTTGTTTGTTAGTTTAACCCTATTTTGCCTGGGGTGGGGGGCACATTATGCCCGCGCTGACTTTAACGAATTATAACTTTTAAACGACTAGACGAATAATCACCAAATCTCGTGACTTTTCCTGAAATTTATCAGAGAAAATTTTTCTGTGTCAATGACGTGCCTATGATGATTGACGTTTCCATGGCAACCGTCTACTCAGGAGTTGTTTTGCCTATTATCTGTCTTTTTTCAGTCTTTTTTTTTTCGGTTTTTTCCCCTTCGTTTGTAAGAAGAAAATAATTCTTTACTTTTTGTGCTTGTTTTGATTTAGTATGTTTCTTAGAACAAATCCGTATATTTTTCGATGACGTCATTGTCAACTGTATGACTGCATGCTCAAAATTCAAAATGGCTGCTTTGTGACGTCAGTAAGACATCATGAAACGTCATAATTGACACGTCATGAACCCAATCTGTTAAGCTAATGACGTACGGAAAGCGAGCCAAGTTTCATCACAAGAGCTTGAATACTTTTCGAGATCTATAGGGGAGGGGGGGCACAAAGTGTTCAGAAACTCAGGCTCAGAAACTCAAAAAAAGCCCAGGCGAAATAGGGTTAATATTGCATAAAATTAACCAAAAAAAAACATTGTAAAAGACAGAAGTAAGCAAGTAACGTAATATATGTAGTGTATTGTAATGTATTTGTAATATAATTATCGTGTGTTCTTTGTCTTAATAAAAAAATACTTCTCAGAAAAAGAAAAAAAACTTCCACTGAGCTAATCAATTTTATGTAGAACTTGAAAGAGAAGATATAATGTTCTTTTTTTTGGCAAAGAAATGATAGGTTACAAGTATAGCCTAAATCATAGTTTATATTTCTCCATTGGTCACTTAACACCAATCATATACCATTTTACGCCCTTTTTGTACTCTTACGCCCTCCTCCTGGGCTTTGTTGAGCTCCAGCAGGCAGTGAGTAAAGCCACCGACCTAATTGGTGATTTTATACGCGGCGAATTTTGATCGCGAGCATAAATCACCAGGCGTGCTCTTTCCCGCGACGGCGATAAGCCACGGCTACACGAGTGATTTTTTGCTTGCGATGGTGATGCGATTTTTTTTTTTTTTTTTTGAAATTGTCGGGTCGCCAGCGCGGCGAAAACCGTATGTGTAGCCACCGCCGCACAGGTGATGACGCAGCTGAAAAAATCGTAGAAAAAAATCGCGAGAAATTCAATGAATTGAATTTTTGCGACAAAATCACGGGCTTTGTCGCCAAGTGTAGCCACCACTGCGCGCAGGTGACGCCACAATTAAAAAAAAATCGCAACACCATCGCAAGCAAAAACTCGCTCGTGTAGCTGCGGCTATAAATTCGCTACGATGCTGCGGAAATCACCGGGAATCGCGAAAATCGTGTGAGATCGCCTAGTGTATCGCCGGCTAAAGAGTGCTGGACTCTCGTATGTTTTTACAGTGTACGATCTGCACAAAAATTCGCCTTTACCACTCATCTCACAGGACGAAATGGCAGATTTAATGTCACTTAAAGGTTTCTTAAAGATAGAGTAAAGAACGGTTTTCTGTTTCTTTAAGTGTAACTTAAACACATTAAATGTTTATTTCCTTCATCTTTAAGACATTCACTTAAAACACTTAATGAACCATTTACATGCCATTTAAGCAGTGTTCTTAAAGGGTCAGTATAGAGTTTTTTAAGATCCTTTAAGTGACATCTTAAAGGACAGGATATAATCCTTTAAGAGGAAATGTTTCCTTAAATGTTAAGTAAATGGTAAGGAAAGTATCCTTTTCGCATATATAATTGAAATTATAAAGGGCCAGTAAAGAGTGTTTTAAGACCCTTTAAGTGACAACTTTAAGGACAGGATAGAATTCTTTAAGAGGCTATGTCACCTTAAATGTTAACTAAATGTTAAGGAAAGCATTCTTTAAGTATCTTTAATTTCAAATTAAAGACAGGAAATGAAATTATATGAACAGGAAATTCCGTTTAATCGCCTTTAAGTGACAAATTAAAGGGACAGAATACATTATTCTAGCATCATTTGCTTGTTCTTGTTTTGCAATTACTGCCAATTTTAGATTAACTACACATTCGATGTAAATGAATTATCACCCCCACGTATGAGAGAAAAACAAATACATAAACAACTTTCCACTTACAAACATAAACTTTTTATTGTTTCCTTTCAAGCTACTTAATGTTTTACAAAGGAACGTACTGTAACACACTGTAAAGTGGTATAAATTCTCTACAAGTAACATTAAAATCAGAGTTCTGTAAAATATATATCATTTTAACAATCAACAGTTACTTTTTCTCTATAAGATAAAAATTGCAATTTGAAATGGGCTTTAACAAATATTCAAGATTCATAATTTCCTTAGATAAAAATTGTAATTCAAAATGGACTTTAATAAATATTCAAGATTCAAATTTCCTTAGATAAAAATTGAAATTCAAAATGGACTTTCAAAATATTCCAGATTCAAAAATTCCTTTTAATTTATTTTTTATGTATATAAATCTGTAAACAATTTCTAATTCAGTGAAGAGGTAATGAAAAGCTTTCTTAATACTTAGTAATAATCAAATACTGCAAATTTAACATTGAAATTTGAAAGTTATGCACTTGTTGACTGAGTGGGAGGACTAGATGGGACGACATTTGGCTCAAGGTCATGGCATATAAGTGCCAAATGGCACATGGCAAACAAATGCCCCAGTGCATCTGCTGTGTACAGGTAAACAGGTCACCCAAGTAAACAACAGATAGATTAGAAACAAAAAAATACACACAACCTTCGAAGCTGCTTGCTTACACTCAAAACAAACAATCATTAAAAAGTTACTTCACACAGGCACATAAATGCCCCAGTGCATCTGCTGCGTACAGGTAAACAGGTCACCGAAGTACACAACAGATAGATTAAAAACGAAACAATACTCACAACTTTCGCAGCTGCTCGCTTACACTCGAAAAAAACAATCATTAAAAGTTACCTCACACAGGCACATAAATGCCCCAGTGCGTCTGCTGTGTACAGGTAAACAGGTCACCCAAGTACACAACAGATAGATTAGAAACAAAACAATACACACAACTTTCGAAGCAGCTCGCTTACACTCAAAACAAACAATCATTAAAAAGTTACTTCACACAGGCACATAAATGCCCCAGTGCATCTGCTGTGTACAGGTAAACAGGTCACCCAAGTACACAACAGATAGATTAGAAACAAAACAATACTCAAAACTTTCGAAGCAGCTCGCTTAAAATCAAAACAAACAATCATTAAAAAGTTACTTCACACAGGCACATAAATGCCCCAGTGCATCTGCTGTGTACAGGTAAACAGGTCACCCAGGTACACAACAGATAGATTAGAAACAAAACAATACACACAACTTTCAAAGCTGCTCGCTTACACACAAAACAAACAATCATTAAAAAGTTACTTCACACAGGCACATAAATACCCCAGTGCATCTGCTGTGTACAGGTAAACAGGTCACCCAAGTACACAACAGATAGATTAGAAACAAAACAATACTCACAACTTTTGAAGCAGCTCGCTTACACTCAGAACAAACAATCATTAAAAAGTTAGTTCACACAGGCACATAAATACCCCAGTGCATCTGCTGTGTACAGGTAAACAGGTCACCCAAGTACACAACAGATAGATTAGAAACAAAACAATACTCACAACTTTTGAAGCAGCTCGCTTCAAAAGTGCGTCTGCTGTGTACAGGTAAACAGGTCACCCAAGTACACAACACATAGATTAGAAACAAAACAATACACACAACTTTCGAAGCAGCTCGGTTACACTCAAAACAAACAATCATTAAAAAGTTACTTCACACAGGCACATAAATGCCCCAGTGCATCTGCTGTGTACAGGTAAACAGGTCACCCAAGTACACAACAGATAGATTAGAAACAAAACAATACTCAAAACTTTCGAAGCAGCTCGCTTAAAATCAAAACAAACAATCATTAAAAAGTTACTTCACACAGGCACATAAATGCCTCAGTGCATCTGCTGTGTATAGGTAAACAGGTCACCCAGGTACACAACAGATAGATTAGAAACAAAACAATACACACAACTTTCAAAGCTGCTCGCTTACACACAAAACAAACAATCATTAAAAAGTTACTTCACACAGGCACATAAGTACCCCAGTGCATCTGCTGTGTACAGGTAAACAGGTCACCCAAGTACACAACAGATAGATTAGAAACAAAACAATACTCACAACTTTTGAAGCAGCTCGCTTACACTCAGAACAAACAATCATTAAAAAGTTAGTTCACACAGGCACATAAATACCCCAGTGCATCTGCTGTGTACAGGTAAACAGGTCACCCAAGTACACAACAGATAAATTAGAAACAAAACAATACACACAACCTTCGAAGCAGCTCGCTTACACTCAAAACAAACAATCATTAAAAAGTTACTTCACACAGGCACATAAATGCCCCAGTACATCTGCTGTGTACAGGTAAACAGGTCACCCAAGTACACAACAGATAGATTAGAAACAAAACAATACTCACAACTTTTGAAGCAGCTCGCTTACACTCAGAACAAACAATCATTAAAAAGTTACTTCACACAGGCACATAAATACCCCAGTGCATCTGCTGTGTACAAGTAAACAGGTCACCCAAGTACACAACAGATAAATTAGAAACAAAACAATACACACAACCTTCGAAGCAGCTCGCTTACACTCAAAACAAACAATCATTAAAAAGTTAACTCACACAGGCAAATTAATGCCCCAGTGCATCTGCTGTGTACAGGTAAACAGGTCACCCAAGTACACAACAGATAGATTAGAAACAAAACAATACTCACAACTTTCGAAGCAGCTCGCTTACACTCAAAACAAACGATCATTAAAAAGTTAGCTCACACAGGCACATAAATGCCCCAGTGCATCTGCTGTGTACAGGTAAACAGGTCACCCAAGTACACAACAGATAGATTTATTTAGAAACAATACAATACACACAACTTTCGAAGCAGCTCGCTTACACTCAAAACAAACGATCATTAAAAAGTTAGCTCACACAGGCACATAAATGCCCCAGTGCATCTGCTGTGTACAGGTAAACAGGTCACCCAAGTACACAACAGATAGATTAGAAACAAAACAATACTCACAACTTTCGAAGCAGCTCGCTTAAAATCAAAACAAACAATCATTAAAAAGTTAGTTCACACAGGCACATAAATGCCCAGTGCATCTGCTGTGTACAGGTAAACAGGTCACCCAAGTACACAACAGATAGATTAGAAACAAAACAATACTCACAACTGTCGAAGCAGCTCGCTTACACTCAAAACAAACAATCATTAAAAAGTTACTTCACACAGGCACATAAATGCCCCAGTGCATCTGCTGTGTACAGGTAAACAGGTCACTCAAGTACACAACAGATAGATTAGAAACAAAACAATACTCACAACTTTCAAAGCTGCTCGCTTACACTCAAAACAAACAATCATTAAAAAGTTACTTCACACAGGCACATAAATGCCCCAGTGCTGTGTACAGGTAAACAGGTCACCCAAGGATACAACTTGTATACTATTGGTAGCTTTCAAAGACATGAAAAAGCCCCCCCCCCCCCACCCCTCATTACTCTCTCCACTGTCCTTTTTTCGGGAGTGTCTTGACTGCATAGTTTTTAAATTTTGTTAAATTTATATTTCGTTAAGCTCCTTGCTCTCCCAAGGAATTTCTTTGATGACAAAGACCAACTTGTCGCCTTCTTCTTCTGTCTCGTCTGAGGACGTGTAAAGCTGCCATCTTTCCTTTTAAATTTGCACTCCACTTCTTTGCTTTATCCAAGGCAATAATCCTCCTGGCATTTTCTGGAGCACAAAAGTAAGAAAGGTTTTAAAAGCTGTAAAAAATCAACACTTACAATTCTGGAGGGTAAGGCTAGTGTTTCTTTAAAGTTCTTACATGGCTGTGTGTTGGGACAATGTAAACAATGAAGCCCAATCCTGGAGACACAGAGTGGCTCAGTCACCAGTACACCTGTAAATAAGGAAACCTTGTCATTATGGAAGGATTACAGTCTACATTGTAGTTTTTGCCTTTGTCTGCAAACAATATGCACTTTGAAGATCTTATATTGTAAACTGAGCCTTTGTAATAAGCTGAAGTGCATGTTCAATCAAAACTAATAATTTCAAAGCTGAATCCAATATTTAATTAGTGTAAATGTTCTCACAACATGCACACTTGTACTATTCCTGGTGAAAATCGTATACAGGACTGGACTGTTTTAGCTCTTTCCCTGGTTCTTAAATGACAATACACCTTATGAACACTTGCTATGGACACTAATTACACTTATTGTATCTTTTAATTACAGTAGCTCATGACACATATATCACCATGCTCTATGGACACCTGCTGGTGAGGACAACAGACACTTTTCTCTGACCAAAGTGAAAATTTAAGTTTTCTCTTATATCAACCATCCATAGCAGAAGAACACAATTAAAGTGAATTATTTTCATATTTAAAATAAGAAAAAAAAAACTGTTGCTTTTGACTGACATTTTCTCTTGAGGTTCAGACAAACAGACTGAATATTGTTCAATCCCATCAAGTGACATTAAAATTTTTATGGCAACATTGTCACCTTGACCAGTCTGTTGTACATACTAACAGAGCATGCTGATATATACATTGTATGCGTGAGCTACTGGATTGGTGGGGACAGAAGAATTGCAATTACTGTCTGTTATGAGTGTCCATATAAAGAAAGTGTCTGTCCCACAATTTCTTTAGTAGCAGATGGTAACTGCCGGTTCATCAGTTTTCAATTCAATAAAAAATATGTACATGTATACAGAATTACATGCAACACATAAATATTGGAGACTTAAAAGTGCAAGGGATAACAATGATCTTTACCTCTCTCCAAAGGAATCACCAGTAGCATCTTGTTTTCTCTGCAAAGTGAGAAACATATTTTTACCAAATATGGGGTAACACTAAATGTCTAAATTTAAAAACTTAAAGTAGTCCAGAGTTCACTGAGTGTGTCAGCTGATTTTCATCAATTAAGCCCAGCCTTGATTTCTACCACTCACTCGGGTAAGGCTTTCCTCCCCGAGAAAAAGGGTGGTATCTCTTGATAACATAACATTAATTACATGCACAGAACACCAAAATCATTTCACACATTATGTTACATTTGTAATTCTGCTCTTCAGTAATCACTGAATTTCTAACTCTCTGATTGGCAATTGCACACCGGTTAACTGTATCTGCAAATAACTCTGCATCCCCGGGATCGGTAAATGAATTGACCAATGAAGCTGTTATCACATACAAGTCATGTAACTATATGTACATGTATTTATCAACAGCTACCAAACAATCAAAAACTACCAAAAATGCAGTCAAGGGGTTCTGACTGATTATTTGATGGCTGTCAATATGCCTTCTGTAAAATAATTAATAGCTAGTACACATGAATGATTGTTTACAAGAGATTCAGTCAGGCTATTTTAATAGAAGCCAGTGGCCTTGTACAAATTCATTGGCTGAATCTCTTGCAAACAGCTACCACTCATACTTGTTGTCATTCAGAGGAAAGAGAGCAGCTTTATACTCATCGCCAGGTAAAATTCCCGGATGGAGCTATTAGACGGGTTTTACATAAACGTTCATTTTCTGACTCAAGCACCACACCGCATTCTCTGTGTTTATGGAAACAGTTGAATATAATTATAACTGATGTATGGGGCTGTGTGGATTTTACCCATAAATGGCGGTAGTCTGCTTAAATGCACAGTAAAACAGGCCAAAGGTCAGTCAAAATAACGAATCTTATACTCACCGATCGCGATATGTTGGAGGGACGTGACATTGCGATGCAGAAGGTACGGAAGATAGTCAAGATGTGTGTTTTCTTCCTCGTGTCTCTCGATGAATTTTAGCTCCACTCGAAGTTTCCGATCCTCAGTGAACAGAACGTCTGCATTCTCCACCGTAAGCTCCCAAAGAAACACTTCGCTGTTTGAAAATTCGATTTAATGCGCGCGCGCATTAAATCTATGCAACGTATTTTGGCGCTCAAAATACTAACTGCACCGGGAGTGGGAGGGGAAAATTGTTCATCCCATCACCGTACTATTATCAGGACTCGCCTTCCAAAAATGTTTATTGTTACAGCTTTTTTTTCAATAAAAAATTATCAGGATATGTTTTTACTATGAAAGAGTGTGCAAATTAAGTCATTAAATAGCCATAACTGGCTTAACCGGTCGACTAATGTCCCACCCCTAGACAGTCGATTCGCATGTCGACAGTACAACCAGTCAGCGGATGCAATTTAGCGCGCCAAATGCGCCAAAGCAGGCAAAGAAATCGCCAGAGAATCTTCAAAGAATGGATGTGGACGATTTTCACGAGAAAAACAAAACAAATTGGCGTTGTTAAGCATGGCGAGAATAAACACAGGAAATACGATGAACGGGATGAAGCGGAGGCGTCGAGAACAAAACAAGGCAAAGTGAAAGCACTGCACTGCAATTTGTTTATCATTATTAGTTTTGAAAGTGGTGGTTGTTGAGTTTTTATCAATCTATCTGTCTTGTCTTTGGGTGACATTCAGTTGTCTCTTTTAGCTGATATTGCATGCGGCTTGTAATGTTGACAGCCTTGCCCTAGGACACCTTCTTAGATCATTTTGTTGCCACACAAACAAAGTACACCACGCGACTAAAACTGAGTGAATTGAAAAGGAAAAGATATGTTTCTTTTAAATGGGATTTAAGTGATGTCACTTAAATATTGTCTTTTATTTCCTTGCCTTTAAGTGGAAACTTAAAGGATTATTAAATGGATTTACAAGGGAAAATAATAACATGTTTCTTTAAGGAATTTAAGTGCCGGCTCTTAATTCTGGTAAGACATTTACCTAGCTTTAATATCCAAAGTAAAGCTTATTAATGGTTTTGATCGATTTAAAATAACTTTACTGGAAGACTTAAATACACAGTTTTTCAAGTAAGGTGGTGAACTAAATTTAAGTTATCTTAAATGCTCTTAAAGACATATTAAAGCATGATACTAACTTTAAGTAATGTAAGAGTCTTTAATTGTAAAATTAAAGATTTTTTGATTCTTTAAGTGATCTTTATTTTTTTCGTAAAGACAAGTAAATCTACCATTTCGTCCTGTGTCTTTGACATCAGAGCTGCAGGTGATAAAGGCTTTGACACCTTTTGATACGAGTCAAAGGCCGTATTTGATTTGGGTCAAATATAGTACTCCTTTGTCCTGTATAAAGTTACTTTTAAACGTGCCTCAAAAGTAATAACTTTGGTGACCTTTGCTTCGCGTCAAAGACCTGGTATCTTTGTTGCGCATCAAAGTTGTGTGAAAGATAATGTTAAGTGACTGTGCTCCAACACCTTTGATTCGCCTGTCAAAGATAGTGGTGCAACTTTGTTACACCTTTGATGAGAATCAAAGACGGTCAAAGCCAAATTTTCTTGCAGTACGAGTGTAATAGAAATAGGGATAATGAAGACAGATTGTCTCTTATCTATACAAGCGATACATCCACTGGAGCAATGTGAGTTAACCAAGCTCTCTCAATCAGCATGGGTGGGGAGGGACGGGGTGGTTATTGAACGTTGTGTAACCGAGACTTTGAACTGAAATCTAGAGGGGCCGCTTTTCTTTACTAAAAGAGACGACACTATGCATCACGAAACAGTCCTTCTGTAGTGGAAGAATATAGTATAGAGTCATTCATTTTATTTCTCACATATTTGTACGACTATTAATTTCTAGCAAAATTTTTCTTTTGTTTACAAATTTCTTGTCAGTTAAAGGTTTATCCTGTGTTTTCTCTTTCTTGTACTGAATACATATTAGCTTCCGGTGAGAAACATGACAGTTTAGTCTTCTCACTGACAGCATAAAAAACGCAATACTTCTATCAAAAATGAAGTATGAAGTTTCATGTACTATTACTGTATTTGCATCTGCGAGCAAAAAATTCGATTGTGGCCACATTACCATCCCTTGATCTTTATTTTCATTGAATTTTTTGCCACACATGTTCCTGCACAATCATAAGCTGTCCGCAAGCAGCTTTCTCGTGTTACAGCGGTCCGCAGCACGTATGGCATGGTACTGCATGTTACACTTTCGACAACAGGGACCGGTACATAACTAGGAAGATCCTAGCATCATGTAAGCTACCTTCGCCCGAAAAATCCTAGTACCGTGAGGGACAGGCAGAAAAAAACCCAACATTGCGCACTTCGAGAGAAGTGACACAACTCTTGCTGTAAATTTCGTCTTTTCACCTTGCAAACTTCCTGTATGTAAACCAAACGAAAAATTGTTTCGCCTTCTAGGATCTACATAGTACTAGGATGTTCCTCCCTCTATTGAAACATAAACAGCCCCTTACTGTCAGCATGGGGTTACATTTAATGTATTTTTCCTGTATTTTGTCAGATACTGCCTGAGTTCTTCAGGGAATGAACTAAATAAAATTCAGCAAATTAACCACGCCGGCTTACCTTTTTTCGTTCGTTCGTTTGTTTGTTTGTAAGTTATTTTTCGTTTTATTGTGTGTTCATTCTCTTTGATTCAGTGATTGATTGATGGATGGATGGATTGATTGATTGATTGATTGATTGATTGATTGATTGATTGATTGATTGATTGATTGATTGACTGATTGACTGATTGATTGATTGGTTGTTTACATTGATCACTTGTTTTCATTCCTAGGGGACAATTTCCGTTAACACTGCCTCCTTATAGCTCCCAGTCCTACCACGTTTTACGTCCAGCATCCCCTCCCCTTTCACATGTGAGTCTCCCCGTTCCTCCCGGAGATATACACAAATCTTAGCCCATTCTGCTGCTTCAAAACCAAGTAAAAAACTGATGTGACTTGCAAGAACCAGAATTCGAGTTATCGGGGTAAATTTTGATCAAGGAAAACGAGATTTAGTTCGACTTAGCGGGGAATTCAAGCCGTATCCGAGTTCGAGTGAACCGAGTAAAAATGACTGAAAAGTGGGGTGAAATCCAAGGGAAATGGGACTTAGTTCGAGTTGCGGGGGAGTTCGAGTTATCCGAGCTCGAGTTACCGGGGTTCTACTATAAAATTTAAGACTGAACTAGCTTCAGTCATGTTTTTCATTAAATGGTGGCGACCTCGTGAAACGTCGGCTGTTTTCTCAGGCTCGAGGTCCTTTGACTAGGACCTTGGCGTTTTAAATATTCGAAACCGCTGGGTCTTAAATGGATTAAAGAACCTGTCAGAACTCCCGGGTTTTTTTAATTTCTTACGATGAAAAAGGAAATTACAAGAAAAACACTATCGACTCAACTTTTGGAGATCCCGAAGTTTAACTTTACTTGGCAGATGTTTAATTTTTAAAAGCTAAGCTAAGAAATTCCGCACGTTTAGATCGCTTAAATTAGCATGGATACCCAGACTTTTAAAAGTGAAAACTGTACAGACGAATCGTGGTTGCATATCACAATGTATCATTTTAAAAAGTACGGTGGACTTAACTTCTTACTTCGATGTAATTACGATACTCATTTCATTAAACAGATTGATCTACTACTTTTTTATAAAGAAATCCTTCTCCACATGATGGAGTTAAAACAACTATATGGATATTACCAAGAGCAAGATCTGGTGCTTTTTAACAATAGAAAAATTATAATAAATGGGAAGTCACTTTATTATCACGAATGGCACCAAAAGGTATATATTTCTTATCCAGGATGTCTTAAATGATGAGGGAAAATTTCTTATCCTACCAGGAATTCCTGAAAAAAAACAACGGCTCCAAGTGTAACTTTCTTCGATATCAAGTGCTGGCGGCAATTCCCAAACTTTTGCGAGAAAAAGCAATACAGACTTCACTTGACAAGCACAAATTCGAAAAGGACAATTTTATGCTTCCTCTGTCGCCTACTGTTTCAATTAACTAACTAGAGATGAAAAGTATAGATTTCTACTGGCTTTTTATGAGCAAGACTTCCTCTGTCGCCTACGGTTTCAATTAACTTACTAAAGATGAAAAGTAAAGATTTCTACTGGCTTTTTATGAGCAAGTCTGTTACTAAGGCTACTGGCCCAAGAAAATGGGAACACGAAATTCAATTGATGAACTTAAATTGGTCTTGCTATTTTAGTAAGCTGAAGGTAATTTGTAAGGAGAAAAAACTTAGGGAATTCTACCATAAATTTCTACATAGAATTGTCGCTACAAAGAAGGAATTGTATAATTTGGGTATTGAAAGCAAAAAAAGAATGCCTATATAGCAATGGAAGCGAGGTCATACTTTTATTTACTGCCTTCTTTCCAAGTCTTTTTTCAATCACGTTCTGGAATGGTTCAACAGCTAACATACCACTTCCTATTCACTCTCCACTGAAGAATTCTTCTTTGGAAAATTTGAGAATGGTTAATAGCGCGTTCTGACAGGACGCTAAAAAAGTTGTATTACTCTTTGCTATTTACAAAATATTGTCTACAATCTCAAAAACTAAACAAAAAAGAAATAACTTTTGATGAATTCAAGCAACGAAACGCCGTCAAATTTCGCATTGAAGGCTTTACTTAGTTAATTTTTTTACTTTCCTGCATTCACTTAACCCATATTTAACATGTCTCTTTTAAAATCATGTGTAAAAGCTATGGCCCTTTATGCTTGTGTGTGTGTTTTTTGTGTGTCTGTTGTGCTTGTCTTGTAGCGTGTGTGTGTAAATAATGCAAATGTTCCTCTATTAGTATTAACCCTCGGACGAACAAGCAAAGTCACACCCCCACCATGGTATAAGGGAGGGTTGATGCACCCCCCCCCCCTTGGGTCTTCGTTATGTTTCAATATTTTGAAAAGATTTCACCTTTAGCAGTTTAGTAGAAAGCCTGTGCTGTGATGTGCCCTGTGATTATGGGTTGCGACGCTGCTGGGGGCCTGTGACGTCATTTGAGGTGGCCCCCATATTGGCGCCATCTTGGATTTTACCGAAAATTAGAAATCGTTAAAAAACGTTATAAATTGGAAATTTTTGATGCTGGACATGTAGAATATATATGACATAATTAAACCTTTTGCTGCTTCTTGTTGACACTTTTTACATTTTTCCCCTAAAGAGGGTAAAAAAAACAGGAATTTTTCTTCAAAAATGGCTTGACCACCTGCTGCTTATGGCGTCATATCTCGTAACCACAGCAACCGATTCCCACCAAACTTATGTCTTAGGGATAGATGCACAGCTACTGAAAACGGCAGGTCTAGATGATAATTCGTTTTGGAAAAATTCAAGGAAAACATTATAGTGGGGTCGCTTCCCCCCCCCCCCCCCCCTTGTACGCCCGAGGGTTAACATATATAATATTTGTATTTTGTAATGTACTATCACCAATTGTACCTGAATCCTGTTATTTTCAATAAAGATTTGCATTATTTTCATTTTAAAAAAGGACAGTGATCACCAGCGAAAAGATGTCTTAATATTTAGACAAATTCTGCTCACTAGTTCCATAAGAAATGTATGGAGAACAGTAAGGAGAATATGTATTTTATATCAGAGCTTTACGAGGCGCGTGCGCTGAGTCGGTTTTAATCACCTCGCATTCAGTAAGCACGTTATGGGTTTGAACCTCCTTAAATCTCCTTGAAGTCTTTTAAAAAATTTTTGAATGTCAGTGATGATCTTTCGCTTCATTTCTTTCAGATCTGTTTTCGGCAAGGATTAGTTGCCTTGATGCTTTGCAAATCGTCAGTCAATAATATTTTTCATTTAAAAAAAGTGTTTTGCCAGTTAAATATTCAAATTAGTTGTCAACCTTAGGATAAGGTGAAGACCAGGAGGCCGTAACATGATTCGGATTTATTCAAACTGAATTTCCCTCAAAAATATTTCAAAGGTCGGAGCAATGTTGTGTAGTTTTTTCATTCGTTTTTAAGCGCATTTCAGTTGGGTCTAAATCTCGTTGAAGGATGACTTTTGTTCCATTCAATATTGTTGGGAAACATGGATTCTGAGTTCTCATCGAACGTTGTTTCAAGCAAACAGCGATGAAATATGTCGACTACTCAATAAAACTATCACCTTACCGTCAGTTCTGCTGTCCCTTGTCTTTGATTTATGCTTTATCTTCTGCAAATATCCCTGTTTCTCCCCGATTCTTCGGTGAGTTCGAGCCAGATATGCTTACTTTTAGCGCCCGCCATTTTGAAAAACCACTCATTCCCAGTTCTACGCAGCCAACTAGAAAACCTCCTAAAGCCGCCCTAAATCCCAATGGGTAGGCCATCGTTTCCAGGTTATGGTTACAAGCTCGTAAGAACATTGCACGACGGACTTCCATATATGGAAGGTCGTCGTGCAACGGATTAAGAGTTACAATTCAAATTAGGTTCTGTCGGGGGACTGGAAAGAGCTTTTTGCTCTTACCAGCTGAAGGCGAATTTGAAAAACAATAGCGATTGTCTTTTCGGCTCTACGATTGGCCAAAGGCACAAATCTCCTAGCAACAGCCCAAGCGCTTCCTACCCAGTGGCTTTTGGGTGGCTTTAGGACGGTTTCTGGTTGGCTGCGTAGAACTGGGAATGAAAAGAACTGGGAATGAGTGGTTTTTCAAAATGGCGAGCGGTAAAAGTAAGCACATCGAACTCACCGAAGAATTGGGGAGAAACAGGGATATTTGCAGAAGATAAAGCAGGAATCAAAGACAAGGGACAGCAGAACTGACCGTAAGGTGATAGTTTTATTGAATAGTTGACATATTTCATCGCTGTTTGCTTGAAACAACGTTCGATGAGAACTCAAAATCCATGTTTCCCATAGCTCATGCTCAGTTTTCAGTGCACAAAAGCATAACAGATTTGACTGCTAAATTGGGACGAAACGTGGATGGCGCCGTGTGCGTATTTGGTTTGTCACGCAATGCGTATCAAAGGCATTTTAGGGGGTAGGGGAAGGGCAAAACCCTTGAGGTGAAGTAATGTAACATCCAGTTTTAATTTCAGGGATTATTCGTGGTTTTAAAGGCGTTGTGTGCCTTTCTTATTTATTACCAGTGCTGTTACAACCATTAAAAATTGTATTTGCTACCCTAGTAGCTGAAACGCAATTGCAACCGTTGTACAAGCTTACAGCTGAGCGGTGCAACAGAAGTGGCGCTGTTATTAAATAGACCCAACTTACGGCGAAAAGCTCTAACTACAAGGGGCTCCCTTCTGTTAACTGACGAGCGGAGATTCTACATATGATCATTGGTGTGCTCTGCTGGTTCTCAGCTGGCACAGGACAGGCACAAGGCGCAGTTATACCCGGGGGGGCTACTCCTATAATGGCCTATACGGGGAGGCTAAGCCCGAAAGGGGTACCTCATTCAGGCTTCAGGTATATGAAAGGGTAGGAGATTCACGAGCTGACGTATATGATCACCCGATCTAACTCTTATAAGCAAACCAGTCTCGCGCAAGATAACTTCAGATCCCTTTTTCACCAGTCCTCTTCCACTTTTTGGCCATTCCCCTTTTCCTTACCGTGGACCGGGACCCAGCCCCTTGTACTTCAGCTTCTGGTCGACACTTTTCCAAGTTTTGCACGATGGTTGGGACATATCGTCAGTGTACTCAAACATTCGTTGATAAAAACCAAAAAAAAACAAACAAAAAAAAACTTGCCGCTCGGCTAAAACTAAGCTGACTTGTGACTTGTGGCATCAGGCCCGTAGCAAGGCTGAAATAAACGCTGCGATCAAGTTGGCCTAGTCAAAGCCCCCCCTGCAAACACTGTTAACAATGCCACAGTTTGTGTCGATTTCGTCAAAAAGGACACCTTTTTGGGGAAATCGTTCGTTGAAAATTTGCCAAAAAGCTGCTTCCTGTTTGCTTTTTTGCAGACAAAGTTGATGACAACATCCACCATATTTATAGCATCAGTTTTAAAAAAAAGTATCCTTGAAGTTACAAGTTTTGTTAAAATTGAAACATTTCCACAGCTAAGCTACGAATTTCGGACCTGTTTTACCTTACTCTCGTAAACGTTTACGTAACTTTTGTCACTCGATTGGTGAGATAAATATAGTTTTGTTCCTTAACCTTAGACTTGTTTTAACCTTATTCAGACCGGGCTTTTGTTGGTCTTCTGGGACCGGGGGGGGGGTGATTCGGCCCCCACCTCTTAACTCTGAGGATATTGAAGCTATGATAACGAAACTTGGAGAGCAGATAGAACATCCAGAAGTGTTTCCTTTGAGGTCCGCAACGTAAGCCGATGACGTCATATGACGTAACAGTTACGTCAGGTTCTAAAACGGCGGCCATCTTGAATCTGCCATCTTGGATTTCTTGATTTTTCCAGAACCTTTGAAATTGCCAAAATTGACCAAAAAGCAACCGAAATCATTAAAAGAACACGGAAATGACATTAAAATGTAAAACTTACTTCAGAAAAGTTATATTTTTCAATGAAAAGGTGAACATTTAAAACTCGGAAAAAAAAACAGCCTGTCAAAAAGTGGCTTCCATGGGAACGCCAAAATAGATGGACAAGCACTTGCTATGCCAAATTGTTGCTAGTTAAATTTTACGAAAAGGCACAAAGTTTGGTGGGTTAAGCTTTCTTATGAAAAAAGTTATAAAAGTCCAAAGTCAGTGCGGGCACAATTGCCCTCCCCCCTTCCTACCCCCGGCGGTTATAGTAGGACACTTTATGTGTTATTATATAGCGCGCCACAAGAGCCAGAACCGGTTAGAATTGGTTCGAGTGTACTGTTCGCAGAAAAAGAAAAAACATGTGCAGTTGTTGTTGAATCTTGTCTTCTCTGTTTAGCTCAAGTTCCCTACTACAAATTGGTGGAGAATCCGGGTATCAAGCTGAACACCATGCCTGCCACAGTAGAAGAGCTACAAGGACTACTTGCTGGACTTAGCGAAGTTGTTAAGCGCTCAGCCACAAATCTAAACACAGTGGCGACTGTGTTTAGTGGCAACAATCGAGCGAAGCCAATCTTGTTGTTACTCAGAATTCAAATTTGCGCCTTCCAACACTATAGTTGTCCACTTTTCGACAGGATAGTACGGTTCAAGACGACATTTCTTACTTTCTGGAAAGATTTCAGGAACAAACAGCTCATTTAACGCCTCCTGTTCGACAAGCGCTCCTTGAACAACAGTGCATTGGTGAGTGGCCTCGATCTGTGCTGTCGTTTTGTCGATCGACCGAAGGATTCACCGCCCAAACGCCATCTCAGCAATTCGACATGTATGTCAAAGCCCTCCGAGAGGAATTTGAAGAGCCCAAAGATTCGAAATGTTGCCGCCTTGCTTCCGAGGTAAGTGCAACGGTGCAAGATCCTTCGGAGTCAATTGATCAATTTGCCTTCAAGTACAAGAATGTTTTACACAAACTGGATAAATTGGGGGAAAATCTCAGTAAAGCTTGTCCCACTTACGTTACCTCGCAATTCATTTCAAAGTTGCAGCCACACATTGCTCAGCACAGCGTTCTGCAGGCGGATCAGATTACTCGTCTCGATAAAGCCATTGAAGCTGCTCGTCGAATTGAACAATCGTTCTCCGCTAGGGCTCCTGCATCTCAGTTGTTAACTTCAACCTCACTTGGGTCAACCTCCACCTCCACTATTGCAGATCGGAAACCTTTGCGTTCAGCCCTAGTTACTACGCCTACTCGATTTAATTCACCTCGTGGATCTCATCAACTGCAACAAAACGCCTGCTGGAGATGTGGTGACACAAACCACATCTCACGTGATTGCACAAAACGTACGAGGCGACCTACCAAGAAAACTCCTGAAGTCTGTCGCAATTTTAACAAGTTCATCTCAGCTCACTGTGAGCAAGCCAACAACAAATGTTCTGCGGGAAGATTGCACAAATGCTCTAACTGCAATAAATGGGGATGTAAAGCTGTTCGTCGCAAAGAGACACCCCCTCAATCTCTGGTCGCTGGTCTTCAATCTACAGATAAACCAAGTGATGAAATTGCACCCGTGGGTCAAGACACTGCCGTCTTTGGCCTGCCAGCTGTTACCAACCCTGCTGGTTCACTCAAGGAACGTCACATCCTCTGGACCCCTGTCATCTCTGCTGGTGAAAAACTTCCTCTACCCCTTGACAGTTGCTGCTCCGTATCTCTTGTCAGTCTCTCCCATGCTGACCTCGTTGCTTCAAAACGTCCAAAGTTAAAGTACCAGTCTCTTGAGAAGCCCATTGCTGTATCCGTTGCTGATTCACAGTCTCAGTTGAAAGCCATTGGCTCAATGGAAATTCCAATCCAATGGAACGATGGAAAAGAAAGCACCTTTCCAATGCTCTCTCTTGGCCCGTGATATTCGGTGAGAATCATAGACACGCCACTCAGGCCTTGGTGGATCATGCTGAGCCTAGCATCCACTTTCGACACCCCAGCATGTCATTCAAGATCGCCTGTCCTCTCCAGAACCCATTGAAAGCACATGGTTGTAGCAGTAACACCCATGCTGGTGTCACCTGTCTGCTTACTGGTCCCTCATTTCCAGGCTATTCTCCAGGAAATTCTAAGCTAAATCGTGGACTGAACTTTGTCTCTGTCTGCCTTACCGTTGGAACTGCACTCATGGCTTATTCACCCTCTGGCTTATTGGTCGATGGTCAAGACATACAGCCTGGTGTCAAAGTTTTAAGTGGCCCGTTCCACATGACTGCTGCCACAGACCAACTGATTTCAGCCAAGTCATGCCATGCATCAGTTGTTAACATCCCAGAAACTTCATCTGAATCCACTTTTGTTCACCACATTTCAGATCCTCGGCCTGTGTACACTACAACCCTTGCTTTCAAGTTCTTGACTTTCAATGGTGAGAAATCAAAATGGCCGAATGTGTCACAAAAACATCTACATTGGGCTTAGCATTTCTCAAAGCGTGCAGCCATTATTGATGGAATCCTTATGTACCGTGACGAATTCATGGATGATGCAAATCACTATCGCTATGTCGTCCCAGATGATATCCAGTTACGTCGACATCTGCTACGAGCTTATCATGACTCTCCTCTTGCCATGCATAGAGGCAGAGAAGCCACTTACCAATCTTTGGCAAAGGACTTTTACTGGAGAAATATGTCAAAACATGTCCGAAACTGGGTACGCAGATGTCGTAAGTGCATTCGCTTTAAAGCCAGTGATCAGCACCGTGGTCCCATGCAAGTCAGACTCTATGAACATCCGTTTCACACCCCCAGGGTATCGATTATGTTGGCGAACTTCCCATCACTCCTAATGGCAACAAGTGGATCTTAACAGCAGTTTGCCCTTAATCAAACTTTCTACGTGCACTACCTGTGCCTGACAAGCGTGCCACTACAGCGGCCCGTGCTTTGTATGACCACGTGTTTTTGGAATTTGGTTTTCCTGCCGTACTTCAAAGTGATCACGGTGGTGAGTGGATAAATGCCGTGTCTCAAGAACTCACAAAGGTACTATCCATAGAACATGGTTTTGTCACAAGTTACCGCCCTCGTCTCAATGGTTCCACTGAAAGAGTGCATAGATGGCTAAACTCTGCACTAGGCATTTATTGTAAAAAGAATCAACATTTGTGGGAAGAATTCTTACAACCTGCAACTTACTCCAATACCTGGAACAGATCCTGTCACTCCTTTCTTCCTGATGTTTGGAAGACATGCACCTTCTCCTGAAGTACTTTCTTGTGATTGGCCTCCTGCACCTCTCTCCCAGTCTTCCTAAGCCAAAGAGCTCATTAAAAGATCCATTGAAGCAAGGAAAAACTTTGACAGAATCAAAGCTGACCTTAAGAGAAGCCAACGAGAGTATTATGACATGAACTCTAGAGATCTTCACATGCCTGATGGTAAACAAGTTTTTGTTCGACTTCCTCCGCCAAGCTCAACTCCAAAAGGAGCAGCTACCCGCTTCCTAAGGAAATACGATGGTCCTTTTCTAGTTGTTGGTCACATTCGTGGTCGCCAAGATCTGCTACGACTACGTCATATGACCACTGACAAAGAACTCAAAGCAGTTAACATTGAAAAAATTGTTGTAGTTCCTGATGGTGACCCACATGCTGACATTCGTCCTGATGATGACGCAGAGCAACTCACGGACAATACTCCATCATCAGTAGAAGGATCTAATGAACTTTCACATCAAGCTAGTCATAATAGCATAAGTCCTGAATTAGCTAAGGTTGCTTTTGCTTTCGGACAGTATCTTAGGACCTTACCAAAACCTCAGTGCTATGCTTCTGAGGCTTGTAAAGTTGTTTATCAGAGCTTTCCAGATGCTAGAGACATTCTTAACCGCCATGGTAAACTCAAAGGACTTGTTGCAAAATGCCCTTATTTAACGCTGAACGGTGGACCGCATGGGGGTACATACCTCCTCACCCTGGACATTGGGCTTTTCCAGGAATTTAACAAGTAACACTCCCAAGAAGAGGTGGACTCATAAGCTAGCATTCGTTTTCCTTGATGTATTAGACTTTCTATTTTGCTGAGTTTCTAAGCGTTTTAAACCCAAGAAGGGGTGCACTGTAGTAGGACACTTTGTGTGTTATTACATAGCGCGCCACAAGAGCCAGAACCGGTTAGAACCGGTTCGAGTGGACGGCTCGCAGAAAAAAAAAACATGTGCAGTTGCTGTTGAATCTTGTCTTGTCTGTTGAGCTCAAGTTCCCTACTACACGGTCTGAATAGGGTTAAAACAATGGGCTTAAAGCTTGCAGCAAATGCAAAGCAGTTGCTTAGCTATTAAAGGTTTTAAGCTCCTTCACAGTCTTAAGCTATACTGCCAGGGTCAATGTGATATGAGTGAAGAAAGACATCGGTAAGGAACCTGGGAGACTGAAATGTGCGGTGGGCTAGTAGATCTTTTTTTTTAACGCTTTCGATTCGTCTAGTGTTGTAACCACAAACGCCGCCAACAAGAAACTGGAACCAACAACAACCGTCTTCTGTGTAACGAAGAGGCCCCCTCTAAGCCAAAACAATAAGCATAAACTAGTTTGTCACATCACAATTTCCGTGACAAAAACGATTTTAAGGTTCTGGACTCGAAGTCGAAGAGGTTTATAACTTAAGCTAGTACACATACCCTGATATGTGCATGCCTACAGCTCACTCCTTGATTACTTTTTCCGCACTCTGGCACAGGAGGTTGAGGTGCCTAAATGTAGCACTAATTTTGTTTCGTATTTTAGGTCCATTACTAGTTCCTCCCATTTCTCAAAAACCTGGGCCGTTTAAAAAGAAGCAGAGCAGATTTTGCCCTTCACCTACCCCCTAGCAGAATGTCCATTCTGATGATTTGCATTGCGTGACGCGGCTCTCCACAGAACACTGGCCACGTTAGCGGCGACATGTGTGTAGTGATAAAAATCTTTTTGTGCATTGCCAACTAAGCAACACTCACCAGCAACTCAACGGTTGAGTAAGATGTCACAGTGTAGAAAGATGTCGAACGTTTTGCAAGAAAGGTTGTTGTTGAGCTGTTCGACCGTTTACAATACAATACATTGACCGATTTGGCGGTGTTCATCAACAGGACAGGACCAAAATACGTCAAACGGCAAGAAAATCACTCGGAAATGGCCTCTGGACTTGTCCTCTACAGCAAATGAGGTTAGAGCATTTCGAACTGTTTTTCTGTTTGACGTTTTCGATCTCATATGGGTCGAAACCTATTAAAATATGTGCGTGACTCGCGAATGGAATGTTGCCAGGAAGGTTCAAATAACCTGCATTTTAACGCACTTTGAAAAGCTCTCGCGTCGCTCTCAATCGTTTGCCCAAAGAAATTTTTGAAGCAATCCTGAGAACATCTTTTCTTAATTCAACAGCCAGAAGCTGAATCGATTTGAAGGTTTAGCACATGGTGAAAAATAATTTAATTCACGAAGTACTTTTCCTAATGAGAAATTTATACTTTCAAAATTAGATTATTTCAAACAAAAAGAGCAACGCAATTTTTGCCAAAATCATTTTTGACACTCTTGAGAGATTGCCAAAGTAAATCTGAGTGTTTTAAAGACGACAGAGGGATTTGTTTTTGCACGCGAACGCCTCAAGTTGAAGTCATAATTTACTGCTTCATTAAATGGCGATTTTAACGGAATTTCGTTATTTGCATTTTTCTTTGGAATAAAAGGAGATTTTGCCAAAAAAAAAGTATCCAGTGACTTTAGTTATACCCTAACCTATCTAACATTGAAATAAGGAAGAAATATTTGTTGATTGAATGCCCTGGAATGCTTCGATGGACGAGAATTTTTGTGCCCGTAGCCAAAATACATATTAATACTTATGAAATAATCATTCAATCAACAGGAAAAAGGTGCGAGAAGAGCTCCCGTAGAAGGGGGGGGGGGGGAGGTTGCATAATTAAATTTCGCACTGAGGGCTTTGCCATGAGATTCAACCCTTTCCCTTTCGTATACAAACATGACTAATGCTTTTTGGAATGAAACGTGTAATACAATAACGTACAAACCAAAGACAGTAGATTATCTCACTCGTTATAGGGACACCAGCGTTC
Organism: Siderastrea siderea; assembly: GCA_964030785.1. NCBI lineage: Eukaryota > Metazoa > Cnidaria > Anthozoa > Scleractinia > Rhizangiidae > Siderastrea > Siderastrea siderea. The sequence goes on along the minus strand of OZ034974.1, from coordinate 24,685,243 downwards.
TCTCGCGGATTTTCAAACAATTAAAGGTTCCATGCAAGCTTTCGTATGTTTTTGTGAGGTCTTATCTGGCAAATTTAAGGGAACCTTCCACTTTGTGGTGAACATTTAAACATACCAAAATAGTAATTTTCCCGCCCTTTCGTGCACTGAAAGCATAGAAAAGTCACTTTCGGGAAAAATAAGTCCCAGCTGCCAGCCCCCTATCCCCTTTCACAACAGGAATTAAGCACTCTTACGTTGGCCTGATACGTTAAATGGTTTCATTTCATTGAATATCGCGTTTTCTTTATTGAAGAAAATTAAAGAAACGACATCAAAAAGGCCCAGATCTGAAGGACCAAGAAATTGCGATATAAGCTTTATACACTTTAGAAGACAAGTTTTCACCTGGCATTCAGCTTAATTGGTTATTCATTGTCATTTTTAGTTTCCTAACTAGACGAGTGATCAAGTTCCATACAAATCTTTAAATTTTGCCACAAAAATGGTCTGCTCGTGCCATTTGCAACAACCACAAGATGACTTGAGACGATTATTTATTTTTTTTAATAATCAAATGCATTCAAAATAGAAAATGAGTTAAAAAGAAAGAAAGCAGAGTAGACCAAGAGACACCTTTACGAGCAAAGCAATCAGTATTTGCTTTTAAAGTATCGCATACAGTTTCCCAGTTGGACTCCCGAGAATCGAAATTTCCCGAATCTGCTGGGCCCCCCTGCGAACTGAATTCCCAGAAAAGATGGAATTCCTAGGAATTCTTAAGAATTCTTAGGAATTCCAAACGATTCCAAGACATGCAGATTAGGAAAAACGTAATGTGTTAAAACTGCACTTGGAATTATTAGGAATTGCTAGGAATCGAATTCCTAATAGTACCAAAACTGATAATGAATTAGGGCTTGTGAATGTCTGAGAATATATGGGAATGGCTAAATTGAATGGTTAATGGCGCTAAGAAAAATGGTTAGGAATTTCTGAGAATAAATAGGAATCACTAAATTAAATATGAGAAATATTGGCAATTTACGTGGAATAGCAAATTTAAGTCCCTGACTAAATATTTGACAGACTGCAAGTTGAGGATATTTCAGTAAAATGTCTTTGGAACTTCCAGGAAGTTATGAAAAAAGACATAACTAAGAAATCTGACTGTCACACCTGTTGTTAAGTTAAAAAACACACTACAATCGTGCAAGAATGGAATCAAAGAAATTTCCACTCACCCTTCTCAGTGTTATTTTCGTTATTTATCATCTCGTTTTATCGGCAATCATACCCTTTTATAAGACTATTTTCATTTTGTTTCGTACTTATTTCTGTAGGGCTTACTATGTTATTAACCCTATTCTGCCTGGGCTTTTTTTGAGTTTCTGAGCCTGCAGGGGGGGGGGGGGGGCACAAAGTGCCCTCCCCTATAGATTAAAGCTCTTGCGATGAAACTTGGCACGTTTGTAGCACGTCATTAGCTTAACAGTTTGGGCTTATGACGTGTCAATTATGACGTGTCGTGACGTCACAATAACGTAACAAACCCGCCATTTTGAATTTGAGGCCGCCATCTTGGATTCCAAACCTGCAGTCATACAGCTGACAATGACGTCACTAAAAAGGATATGATTTTGTTCTAAGAAACATACTTAGTCAAAACCAGCACACAAAAGTAAAAAATTATCTTCTTCTTCCCAACCGAAGGGGGAAAACCTGAAAAAGACTGAAAAAACACTGAAAAAAGACAGAAAATAGTCAAAATACACTTCTGAGTAGACGGTTGCTGTGGAAACGTCAACCATCATAGACACGTCATTGACACAGGAAACTTTCCTCTGATAAATTTTAGGAAAAGTCACGAGACTTGGTGATTATTCGTCTAGCCGTTTAAAAGTTATTATTCGTTAAAGTCAGCCCGGGCACAATGTGCCCCCCCCCCCCCCCCCCAGGCAGAATAGGGTTAAGAGTTGGCGTAATGTCGTGCACGATCATCGACGTGATTTAAATGCAAAGGTTTAACAAGTCGGAGAGTATGAATTATTCTCACTCCTTAAGAGTACAGCTGAGAAAACGTTCCTCGTATATATTATTCATACCGAAAAAGACAAAGAAAATCAGTAAAACGGTTTTGATATTAAGCAAACTGACTCGTCAGTTTTTGAATTCTTAATTAATGCTTTCAAATATTAAACGTGGGTCTTAAACATTTATCATACACGCTAAACAGTTTGTGATCTTGTTATCATGAAACGCCCAAAAACATTTTACTTTTAAGCTTTCAAAACCTCATTTACTTTTAGTTATTATCAAATTATTAGAAGTAGGAAGAAAATTAAAAGCTTCAAAAACTGAAATGTGACTTTTTATTTCAATATTCAATATCAAAGCCAGTGCATGATAACAAGCCCGAGGATGTGCGATAGTTTGAACACAAATGAAACACCAAGTTATGAGACTAAACACGCCGTGTAGCAAAATGTAAGTTGGAGAAAATTCGCAAAGGTGAATATTGCAAGCAAACTTCACTTTTAGTAATAGCTTTCAAAACAAAAATTCACGCACTTGGTACAAAGAAATTGATGAATCCATTTAAAATTTAAAGCTATTTAACAGTTATCAAGACTGTTACGGTGCGTCTGATTGTGTTTGTTTTCTCGTAACAAGGTGTATTGACAACTTCTAGAATATACATTTCCTCGCCTTCTCAACAAAGTACCTTTATTAGGTCATTAATACCCAAGCAAACATCAAGCGCAGACTTTGTAACAGAGTTGGTAAGCTTTCAATGTAAAATTTGTTATCGTATTACATAAAAAGAGGTGGGGTGTGGTTTTACCCGAAGGTGACTTTTCTATGCTTCCAGTAACTTCTTTCTTTCCTATATGAATTGATGTTCCGTCGCTTTCCATCATATCCTACAACCTTATTAATGCACTGCGAAAAGAAAAGAACAACATTTGGTAAGTTAAATAATGAGCAAGTTGATGATGTTTTCCAAAAGGGCAGTTTTCCAACTTTAAAACTCAAAGCAAAAAGAGCTCTAAAAGTTAATATAATATCATAGCGGATCGATGACGTTTATCTGAGTATAAACCAATCGAGGCTGACTTGTTAGCCCCAAGAACCGCAGCAGTTCAGTTTATAGCTCTAGGGAAAAGCGAAGAGCTTTCTTGATCATGTAACTTGCATTTCAAACCAATTCCCGATGTTGCAATTGTTGCCAGGATAAGGGTCTTCGCACTGGTCATAACTGAAGGTTGTAGTTACGAACGAATTGAGCCTTGGCCTCTCTTAGCTTCGATTCTTCTCCGATAACGTTTGCAAACCTTTGTGTCCTTTATTTTCTGTAATACAAAACTGTCCGGCATAATCAAAATTGTTAAAAGCGAAACATACAAAAAGGCACGTGTTTACAAAAACATACCCTTACTAGCGTGGAAGAAAAACATCAAACCATACGTTTCAGACATGAAATTCACAAAATAATTAATGCGTTGCTTTTACAGCAAAATTGCAAGTTCCACCTTAACAAAACTGTCATGCGCAAATCACACACACCATAACGTTATCAAAAAGAGTACCCATGATGGGTTTGCGTCCTTTCTCTAAACAAGGAATGTTCAAAAGAAAAATGTTTACAAAGCATGATAACAAGCCCGAGGTTGTGCGATAGTTTGAAGACGAATGAAACACCAAGTAAAGAGATTGAAAACGCCACATGTAGTGAAATGTAAGTTGGAGAAAGTTCGGAAAGGTGAATATTGCGAACAAACTTCACTTTTGATAAAAGCTTTCAAAACAGAAATTCACGCACTTGGTACAAAGGAATTGGGCAAAATTAAAGTGATTTAAAGTGTTAAGGCCAATATCAAAACTGTCACCATGCGTCAGATTGAGTTTGTTTTCTCGTCACAAGTTATTGACAACTTTTAGAATATATATTTCCTCGCCTTCTTAACATAATAGCTTTTTTAGGTGATTCATACCCAAGCAAACATCGAGCGAAGACTTTGTAACAGAGTTGGTAAGTTTTCAATGTAAAATTTGTTGTCGTTTTACATAAAGAGAGGTAGTCGGAAGTTGTAACTACAATTGTCATGAAAGCTAGAAGAAGTGTTTTCTTAAAGTTAAGTGAGATCGAATTCTATACATTCTATACTTCTGTCTTACCATACCATATTGGTGAGAAAAACCCCTCAAAGACAAAGGCTTGTTACAAAGGCAAAGCCAAAAAAGGGGTGAACAGTACGTGGCAGTAAATAAATTGATCAATGAAATCAAACGTCCACTTTCTCTCCTTCCTCGACTGTCATCTTTTTACTCGTTACGGGAGAAACAATGTGTCAGACTTTTATTCGGAGGAACCATTATTTTCCTCACACCATCAAAGTTTACAAAGCATATATCTCAATTTCTTGGTGCTTCAGTTTCGGGCCCTTTTGATGTTGTTTCTTTAACTTTCTTTGATAAAAAAAAGCCTTTGAAGAAAGCGCGATATTCAATGAAATGCAACCACTTATCTATCGTATTAGGCCAACTTAGGAGTGTCTTTCTTTTGGGGAGGGCCTAGGGAAGTAGGGGCTGTGGGGGCTTATCTGTATTGTGGGCTTTATAGGGTGGTTTTACCCTGAGGTGACTTTTCTGTGCTCCCAGTAAACGAAAGGGGATAAAAGATTATTATAAATTAAGTGTATTTAAAGGCTCACCACAAAGTGGAAGGCTCGCAGAAATTGGCATAAACGACCTCACAAAAACATACGAAAGCTTGCGTGGAACCTTCAAGTGTTTGAAAGTTGGCGAAAGATCGCTGGTGTGCTTATAATGAGTGAGATAATCTATTATTTTTTGTTTGCATGTTGTTGTATTATACGGCAGAATATTTATTCGAGAATAATTTGCCACATTTTTATACGAAAGGGAAAGGGTTTGAATCTCATTGCGAAGCCCTCAGCATGAAATTTTATGGACCATTCTCCCCTTCTATGGGAGTTCTTCTCGCCCCTTTTTCCTGTTGACTGAATGATTATTTCATAAGTATTAGTATGTATTTTGGCTATGAGCACTGAAAATTTTGTTTATCAAAGCATTCCAGGGTATTGGTTCAATAAAATACAAAATGTACCCACCAAGAACCTTTTAAAATATTGCGAAGTCAATAATCTGGAACTGGTGGACTTCAACTTCTAGCGTAACTCACCATGCAGTACCAATCTCTTGCAGGAATGGAATCAAAGAAATTTCCACTCGCCCTTCTGAGCTTTTTTTTCGTTATTTGTCATCTCGTTTTATTGGTAATCATATCTTTGTATAGAACTATTTTTATTCTCTTTCGTGCTTGTTTCCCTAGGGCTTACTTTGTTATTGAGGGTGCGTTCTTCTGGGACTATTCCGGAATAGGATTACTCGGAATAGACGGTATTTGTGTTCGTTTGGGAGCTATTCCGTTTTCGGAATGAACGGAATATCATTCCGTTCATTCTGCTCCCGATAGCAGAATGAACAGAATGAAAGGAATACGGTTTACTCGGAATAGACAGAATACGCGTTCTTTTGGGAAATTTTTGGCGGGAAATCCGACGCGGCCGCCCGCGCGTGTGCAGACATAGTGGTTCTCAGGTCACCTCCGCCATGGGTATTCCGTTTCCAGAATTGGCGTTCTTTTCGAAATTGAAATTCCGTGTATTCTGTTATTCCTAAACCGGAATAAGAATAACCAGAATAGTCCCAAAAGAATGCACCCTAAGAGTTGGCGTAATTTTGTGGACGGTCACCGAGGTGATTTAAATGCAAAGGTTTAACGAGTGGGAGAGTATGAATTAATTTCACATCTTGGAGTACAGCTGAGAAAGCTTTCCTCGTATATATTATTCCTGACGAAAAAGACAAAGAAAATCAATTTCACGGTTTTGATACTAAGCAAACACTCGTCAGTTTTTGAAACCTTAATTAATCCATTCAAGTAACTTTGGTTTTAAACAACTCCATCATCCATGCTAAACAGTTTGTGATCTAGTTATCGTGAAACGCCCAAAGCATTTTACTGGTAAGCTTACAAAACCTCATTTACCTTTTTATCAAATTAATATTAACAGTAGTGAGAACATTAAAACTTTCAAAAACTGAAAAGTTTTTTTTTTTATTTCAATATTCGATATCAAAACCGTCAATGTGACCTTTTTCTTTCCTCTGTAAATTAATGTTTCATAGCATCCCACTGTATCCCGCAACCTAGGCACTGCGAAAATAGAGAACAACATTTGGTAAGTTTAAGTATGTACAAGTTGATAATCTTTTCCAAAAGGGGACAGTAACCAGTAGTAGTTTTTCCAACTTTTAACCTCAAAACAAAAAGAGCTCTAAAACGTAATATACTAATATCATAGTGAATCGATGACATTTATCTGAGTATAATCCAATCAAGACTGACGCGTTAGCCTCAGCAACCGCAGCAGTTCAGTTCTTAGTTCATAGACTAAACGAAAAGCATTCTTGATCATGTAAGATGGATCTCAAACCAATTTTCAAAGTTACATCTGTTACCGGCAAAAAGGTCTTTGCATTTGTCATAAGTGAAGGTTTTAGTTATGAACGAATCAGGTCTTGGTCCCTCTTAGGTTCAATTCCTCTTTGATTACGTTTGCAAAACTTTGTGCCCTTTATATTCTGTAATGTAAAACTGTCCGGTGTACTAAAAATTGTTAACGGAAAGCGAAACATGCAGAAACGCACGTGTTTACAAAAACATGCACTAAAACGTGGAAGAAAAGCATCGAAGTATACGTTTGAGACATAAAACGCATAAACGCGTTGCTTTTACAGCAAAATTGCAAGTTCAGCCTTAACGAAACTGTTACCAAAATGTTTGCAAAAAATACTCGATAATTTAAAACGTTCATGATAACCGTCATGTCCCCCATGGTGGATTTGTGTGCTTTTTCCAAACAACGAATATTCGAAAGAAAAATGTTTACACTGCACGATAACTACCCCGGGGGTAAGCGATAGTTTGAACACGAATGAAACACCTCGTAAAGAGATTAAACACGCCACGAGTAGTGAGATTTAAGTTGGAGAAAATTCGCAAAGGTTAATATTTAAACAAACTTAATTTTTGATAATAGCTTTCAAAACAAAAATTCACGCACTTAGTACGAAGGAATTGATGAATCCATTTCAGGAAAAAATTAAAGTGATTTAAAGTGTTAAGGCCAATATCAAAACTGTCACCATGCATCACATTGTGTTTGTTTTCTCGTCACAAGTTATTGACAAATTTTAGAATATACATTTCCTCGCCTTCTCAACATAATAGCTTTTTTAGGTGATTCATACCCAAGCAAACATCGAGCGAAGACTTTGTAACAGAGCTGGTGAGCTTTCAATGTAAAATTTGTTGTCGTTTTACATAAAAAGAGGTAGTCGGAAGTTGTAACTACAATTGTCATGAAAGCTAGAAGAAGTGTTTTCTTAAAGTTAAGTGAGATCGAATTCTATACATTCTATACTCCTGTCTTACCATACCATATTGTTGAGAAAAACCTCTCAAAGACAAAGGCTTGTTACAAAGGCAAAGTCAAAAAAAGGGGTGAACAGTACGTGGCAGTAAATAAATTGATAAATGAAATCAAACGTTCCCTTTCTTTCCTTCCCCGACTCTCATTATTTTTAAGCGGCTTCCAGCGAAGTTTTCAACGCCACTTGCATGAAAATGGAAGTCTGATTAACATTTTTAAGGATAACGAGTTCTCCAAGTCCAGACAGGGTCTTGCTGCCAAACGAAAGAACCTGGTTCGCCAAGGAAAAGGAAACCGTCCAAATGCCACAAGAGAGCTAAGTGAAGCCGAAGAAGATGCACTGTTTGAAAATGGCCAGTTCTTTGTTCAGGATCCTTCCTTAATCATTACAAAGGGGTCTGTGGTAGTTTCTTTCTCTCCATTTGGCTGGAGGGCTCGAGATGGAAGCCGTAAGCTGTGCTGGGGTGATGTAGGCTTGGCCAGTAATCCAGAAACCGATTCTGAATACCTTGTGTGGAAGTCAAAAAGAGGCAGTGAAAACACGTACCGGACAAGATGGTGGTCATCAAAGAGCCTTTGAACCGAAAGCGTGCGCAAGCAGCAACAAGTCAAGATGCCCAGTTGAATTTTACAAAGCGTTTCGAAGCCGCCGTTCCGAAGCCATATTAGAACCAGATGTTCCTTTTCATCTCGCCATAAATTACTGACGAAAACCAAATGACAAAGTGTGGTATCTGGATAGACCCCTCGGAAAGAATGAAATTAGCAAGTTCCTCACAGACGCTTTTGCTGCAGCCGAAATCGATGACACTAACAAGAAGAAGGTTTCTAATCTCTTCGTTGGAAGACCAGCTTTGGACGACTCCTCGAAGCAGACGTTCAGCCAAACTTCGTTGCACAGCTAAGCGTTCATAAGAATTTTAAAGGCCTCGACAGCTACCATTCAGCATCTCTGAAGCGACAGCGAGAAATGTCTGCTGTCCTGAATCGTAGGCCAGGTACATCCGCTCAGTCCGAAGAAATCTAAGTCAGTGCTCCCACTACAACACAGCAAGATGTCTTCACAGTCCAACAAATCCAGCCTCAGGCAATTTTTGCCGGAGCGCGTACTGACAAGTTCGAAGGCTGCACATTCAACATCAACGTTTTTTGTGGTGATCAGTCGTAGATCGCAAGGCTGAATGAGAACTGATCGCTGAGCGGTCTAGGCACAAACAGGTATTGACATTCGTCGCACTTTTGGTCACTTTTTATAAATTATTGCTTAACCACAAGCTTTTTCATTGAGCCTGTATGAAAAGAATGGTTATTTTTTCTTCATTCACTGACGAAGTTTGAACAAAACTGGATTTTGAACAGTTATGTTTGTCCCGTTTGGACTGGAGACTAGTGACAGAAGTAAGCAAGCTTATTCCTGGAGTCCGTGCAGAGAAACAAATAAAATTATTTATTTCTATATCCTTTTGATTTCTTGTTTAGCCATATAATAAACATCTTATTAACCGAGCTAGGTCGGTCTATATGGGAGAATCTTGACCTCGGTCGTTGCCACAGACCTCCCTGCATTCGGTCCGTACTGGCGACCTCAGTCAAGATTCTCCTGCTCGGTTAACAAGAACTAAGTTTTACCCGAAGGTGACTTTTCTATGCTTCCAGTATACGAAAAAGTAGGAAAAATTATTATAAATTAATTGCACTACAAAGTGGAAGGCTCGCACAGATTTGGCATATGCGACCTCGCAAAAACATACGAAAGCTTGCATGGAACCTTCAAGTGTTTGAAAGTCTGCGAAAGAACGCCTGTATGCTGATAACGAGTGAGACCATCTACTGTCTTCGGTTTGCACGTTATTGTACCATACAGAACAGGTTTTATTCCGAGAAGCATTTGTCATGTTTGTATACCAGTATAAACGAAAGGGCTGGGGATTGAATCTCATGGCGAAGCCCTCAGTATGAAATTCTACGGACCCTCTTCCCCCTTCTACGGGTGTTCTTCTCGCACCTTTTTCCTGTTGACTGGATGATTATTTCATGAGTATTGATGTGTATTTTGGCTACGAGCACTGCAAACCTCGTCTATCGAAGCATTCTAGGGCATTTTTTCAATAAAATACGGAATGTGCCTATCAAGAAGCATTGAAAATCTTAGAAGTTAATATTCTGCAACTAATGGACGTCAGCTCCTAGCGTAACCCACCATGCATTACTAATTTAATAACTCCTGGTCATGAGTATACAAAAGCTGACGACCTTGAGGTTGTGAACCAATCACAGATTGAGTTTAATCATATTCAGGAGTGGTCAAAAGTGTATAATAATCACCAATGTTCTGCTTCTCAGTTAAACAGAGTAATAAAATGGCGGCCAGCACTTATGTTTTCTTCCTGATGATGGTGGTCGTTGCGTACATCTTGCAAGGTAAATGAGAGAAAACTAAAAAAAAAGGGCCAATAGTATTCCCTTTTAAACTTTTACCTCATGGTCAGCCAAATTAGCATTCCAGCCAAAATCGGTTGCCAATATTTTGCCTCCGGGCGGTGACATTTGCAAAGTGAAACTTCACGAAAACATCACGAAAAGAATAAATCCTTTTCATCCCACAGTCGAGGACATAACGCGTCCTCAGCTACCTTCCACTGGACTTTCCAGCAAAAATCCTCTTACAGTGGTATTTTTCCAATCTTTTCTATAGCTAGATAAAGAGTATTTTGTGCTGCTTTCATTTCGGAGACAAAGGACGTACAAGAATACCATATGAGAGAATACCTTAATTAAACAAATCGTTCTTCGTAATTCGGTACGACTTCCGCCGCTGTAACCCTTAAAAGATTTAAAAATTAATCACCTAAGATAAGGTTTCTGTGCTTAATTTCATTTACTTTAAGGTCTATTTGAGCAAATATTTTTAGCCGAGTCCGTTGTTGAAATAAATCTTTAAGAATGATTTTTCCAAAATCTCCACAGCAACAGTATTGGCATATAGTCCATTGGGCGTGCCTTAAATTTATAGCCTTTTTAACTCAAACGCTTTCTCTCAATCCTGTTCAGACAGGCATTTTTTTTCTTCTGGGAAATAATTAAAGTTTATACTTGCTATATTCTATCACTGCCACATACTTAAGGAATTAATTACCTAAGAAATACTCTGACTTGAAGCAATTTTAAACAAGGATTTGTGGAGAAAAAGGCGATCAACCCGAAGGCCGTTGGCATCACCTTACGGGACTTGAAAAATGCCTAGGTTGTACTATCGATGATCACGGTTAACAGTAAAACTTTCGTGTGTTTCATAGTTGACGATTTGACCGTCCGCTGAAGGCTGACTGCTGACGATTAACATTTCAGCCATTTGACAGTAAACCCATTGAACCCTCTGTATTCTATTTAGATCACGCCATAGCTAGTCAAAATGCCTGTGAATTGCCTGAACTACTAAACAACCGCTTCTGTATCCATGGTGGTTGCTCTGGATGTTACTGGACTCACGTGGGCTCTGCAGAATTGGACGAGGCCTGCATGGACTCTCGCGGCGGGCGGGACTTTCAGTGCTGCCTGTTCAACCCCCTCAAGTGTGTAAGTGTAATATCATTTGCGACTTAAAGTAGTATTTTTAGTACGTTTAGTTTTATTACTATACGAAGATTGTATAACTAATGCCAGGACAGTGTGCGTGAGTAGACTGTAGTTTTTTCGATTTGCCGTTGGAGATCCGTGGTGTGATTCAAGCCTAAATTTTTCTTCTTCAAGGCTATACCTTTTTTAAAGCGAATTCCTGCCAATCCAGAGTTTATAGAACTTGTTTGTGTATCTCTCAAACGCCATGAATAAAAGAAGAATCAATTAAAAACAAAGATTATATGAATTTCACGCTTAAAGATTATAGCTCATTCGCGCGAAAATTAACGCTTAAGTGGAACAGAAACGATCACCAAGACAGATTGAATTACATTGGAATGCTAGTAACTCACTGGGCTTCACGCAGAGATACCGGACTAAAAGACTGGTATCTCAGCGGGATCCCGAGGTATTTTTTGGTTGCTCAGAGCGTCTGGCTCGTTATGTAAAGTAGTATTTTTAGTACGTTTAGTTTTATTACTATACGAAGATTGTAATCTATAACCCAGCATTGTACGTAAGTTTTTTTTTCTGAAAAATGCTTCAGGGAGTGTAACCGTATTGTATTGTATTGGATCGTATCATATCCTATTATATGGTATGGTATCGTGAAGTATCTTATCGTATCGCATCGTATCGTACTGTATGCTCCGAATTAACGCCCTCCTGAGGAAGAGTACAATCTTGTTAAGATTACGTGACGTCATGTTCTACTTTTACGCTGTACACTTGTCAACCCGATTCAAAACCTGTTTTTAAGCTTAAATTAGAACACGACATCACCTTATGTTAATAAGATTCCACAGCATTTCATTCATTACATACCGACAAAAGCCTATGATGTCATCGACAATAATGTGTCCTTCCGCAAATTAATAAGATTCCCCCCAAAAAAGGGTTAATTCGGTGTACACTGTAGTACTAGTTAAGCGAACAACCCTTATTCAGTGTCAGTACTCCAAAGTTAGTACAAAAACTGCCAATAGGATAAACAACGCTATGACTAGCCTGCGTAGCAGTCGTTTCCGTTTCCTTTCAGCCAAGCAAGAGAAGCGTAAGCTAGGCGGATTACGCGCGAAAGGAGCAAAATAATTAGAAGCGGGTGCCGTCGCGCGTATCCCGCCTGGCTCACTCTACTTCCGCTTGGCTAAAAGGAAACAGAAACCACTGCTACGCGGGCTATGCGGAGGACCAAGTTTATCCGCTGAATTTTTCAAATGGAAGCTTTTTGTGCTTTTTCTCCATAATTCACACTAAAACGAAGGGAAAGTACGATCTTCATCTTTGAAAAAGGAGGTATTCGAAAACTATGAGGCAGTGATAGGAATTTGTATGCGTGACTGAAGAGGAGACTGAAAATTTCCAGCAGTTTAGCTTTTCTTAATTCAAAATTAAACATGGCACCGGTTGGCGCCGATTTATTACATGAAAGTGTATCGCTGGCGAATTTTAAAAACGAGCTGAAAGATTCTGCGAAAAAAATCCATAATTTCTCCACTGCGCCTTGATTAGAAAGTCGAAAAAGGTACGTAACGCTTGTGTAACGCTTGCTTTTCACCCTTTTTTGGGAAGATATACACGTATATTAATATGGAATTGGCCTTAATTCACATTTTATTTATTGTTAGCTATAATTCACTATAAGTAATTTAAGAAAATTATAGAAAATTACTGCTCACTGCAATTCAGGATTGCCCATTTCCGAATTGTGTTTAGCCTCGTTTTCAAGACGAGGCCTGGTGCTCAACCTTTCATATGGAAATGAGTTAACATTCGCACCCAAATAAAAGTCATCTACACCTGAAAGGATGAGCACCAGGCCTCGCTTTGAAAAAGAGGCCAAAATTGACCTTTTAATGGTCTATTCAAAATATTCAACACCATCTTCAGCCTTGCCAATATATTTCACCCCATATGTACTAATCACACATTCTTTAAAATCACTTTCTTGACAGTTATACACTCCAAATGGCTCTGAGCTTAAAGAGGGCAAGGCAGGGTAGAGCCTTTAATTATAATTTAATATTATCTGATATGTGGATGCTGATATTGTTTTTTATTCTTTTTTCTTGCAACAAGATTAAACGCCCTAGTGGTTGGTGATCATTTCGTGACCAGAAAGAGGACGGATAGAGTCAGCGGAATCTCCAGCCTATGTAATTTAAAATTAAAATAAGTTGACTGTAAGCAATAATACGTATGCCGTTGACCATAATGCCTGTACAACAATTACTTTCTACATGATAATAAACTAATCACAAGAGTGATAATTGTGTGACTTTCTTTGGAAAAGGTGACCGAATGGTTCTGCTTTTTGTACATGCGCAACACTGTGAATGCGGTTTCGCTGGGGAGTTCCAAATCGTTGTTTTGTAATAACGGCATAGTTTGTGCACTCTTTTTCGCAAAAGATGTTGACAGCCAATGTGAAGGTGTCAAGGCCAAACAACAGCTCGTTGTTTTGTGCCTTTTTCTTCCTACTTGTGTAAATGATGACAGTTCACCGGTTATGTAAGAAAAAGTAATGAAAGAGACATCTCTGGGCTTGAAAACAGGCTGGTCATTGTGGTCGAATCTTCCAGAATGGTTGGAAAACTTCAAATAAATACTTACGTTTTAGAAGAAAGCGAAAATAGGCCTTTCTCGGATGAAAACTGCAAAAGGCAGACAGCAAATGTGAAAAGTGGTGGCAAAATCGTGATCGCGAGTATACTTCGATCAGCTTTAAGCAAAAAAATGAGAGCTTTAGAAAAGACGAAAGACAACACTTGAGTTTTAACGCGCCACCAATAATTAACTAACTATAATTATATATGATTTTAAAGTTCTTTCGACTCCTCAGTATCGAATTTTCCTGAATCCACTCGTGCAGTGTTTGTGCTTTTTCCTATTTTAAATCGTAATTAGTGATAGATTTTCCAAAAAAAATCGTGCAGGAATGGAATCAAAGAAATTTCCACTCGCCCTTCTGAGCGCTATTTTCTTTCTTTATCATCTCATTTTTATTGGTAATCACATCTTTTTATAGAACTACTTTCGTACTTATTTCTGTAGGGCGTACTTTGTTACTAAGAGTTGGTGTGATGCAGTGGACGATCACCGAGGTGATTTTTAAAAATGCAAAGGTTTAAAACTAGTCGGAGAGTATGAATTGTTCTCACTTCTTGGAGTACAGCTAAGAAAACATTCCCCGTATATAATATATAGATTTAGCCAAGCCTAAAAGCGGACCCCCTATTTTATTGCTGGAACTCGTTAATTTTTTTTTTTATTTAATTACCAATACAAGACAAGAAAGGAAAAGAATAAAAATAAAAAACTGTGTTCCCTTACGGTTCGAAATCCAGCCACCCGAATACTAGGGTATCCCTCTAACCACTCGACCAACCCGCCACTACGTAGACAATCTGTGTTCATTGCTATACTTAAATGGCTGTTTATTGATCGCAGTACCGTCGACTAAACAGGTGGTTGTTTTTCTGGGAAAATGTGTTCGGACCGCCGCAAAAACCATGGTTGTGGACAGAAAAAAAACAGAAGGCACTAGCTCTGCTGTATTTTGGATCGGGACCGCTGCGAAATACTGCGAACTCAAGCGTTGTGCGACTCAGTTCGCAGCACGGAACCGACAACAAAGAAGAAGTCTTTGTAACTCGAACTTTTTGCTTTCCTAAAAAGACAACTGAGTACTCTGTTGTACTCTATCTTTCCATTTATAGTTATCTGATATTTTTTCTCAAGTTCTAAACTTCACTTCTATCGAACTGAATCTTTTGCTAAACAAGCTAAACTTTTAACAAACCTTTTTTTCAAAAGCGACGGTGGCCATGCGATTTCCCGCCAAGAAAAACGCCGGTTGTCCAAAAGCACCGCGCGATTTCCGGCCAGAAAGGCATTATTGGCCTGACAATAAAAATTTTATGATATCCCTCGCTGTCATTGGTTAACTTCAATTTTGAGCACGTGAAGGAAGGACAATACTCTAAGGGTATCCTTGAATTAGTTAATGGGTATACCCTCTAGACCTCTCAAAATTGGAGGATGTAGTGACCCACTTAATAAGTTCTAGTTTGCAGCCATTCCAACCTATCGCCGTGCCTGGAAGCTGTACCTCACTTTTCCTTTCTGCACTGTCAGAAATCCGTCATCTGATTTCCCAATCCCTCCAGCGGCTCTGGCTCTTTTTATTGCCCATTTATATCAGCAAAATTGCGCTTCTTCCATGGTCAATACCTATGTTTCTGCACTGGGTTATTTGCACCGGCTGGCGGGTGTTCCCGATCCCACCAAAGTATTTTTTACTCTAGAGATGTTAAAAGGGTATGGAAAGGTTGACCCGCGCTTTGAAATGCGGATGCCACTCTCCATTCCCATATTGACAAAGATTTTTCAGCAGTGTCCCAGCACTTTGGATTCTCACTACGTTTCCACTATGTTTAAAGCTATGTCTGTTATGACTTTTTTTTTGCCTTTCTGCGCATTGGTGAAATAACAGTCACAAAACAATCACCAGCTGTATTACAGTTGCGGCAGTTGGAAAAGTTGTCTAATTTGCATGGGGACACTGAGGCAATTAAGGTTACTTTTTATTCCTTTAAACACCATTACAATGAGCCACCGCTCTCCGTGGCTCTTACGCTTCAGCCGGTCGTCTGCCCAGTCAACACTCTCCTTGTTTGCCTCCAATTCCGAGGTTGTCAGCCAGACCCATTTTTCAGCATCTGGATGGGTCATCTGTTACCCGTTCTGAATTTTGCGACTGGTTGGCAAGGGCAATCAAGAGCTGTGGTCTTAACCCAAACAGATATAAGGGTCATAGCTTTCGCATCGGGGCAGCCTCCCACGCCGCCGAGTGTGGCTATTCCGAACCCCAGATTTGTCTTTTGGGGCGATGGAAATCAGCTGCGTTTAAAAAAGTACATTCGCCTTCTTAGTTTGCAAAGTACACCTACTTGTTTCAGCTCTGCTTCTTACACAATTGTTGCTTTGGAATATGGCTGCTTCTCGGCCGTAACAAACCAGTCTACAGGGGTGGCTGTTTTCGTTGTCTGGCTGATTATTTTCTAGGGGTTGCATGAGCATAGTTTGCAGGGGCAACTGTGCTCACCATTTTATCTATTAGTTAGTCCTAATCTAAACTTCCAAACATGCAGTTTACAGGGGTAGCTTGTTTGAAGTTTTCTTTACCTATATGCAGCGCATTTTGCAGGGGTAACTGTTCTGCTCCTCAAAGTAATTTGTATTCCTTCACATCACTGCAGCAGCTTGCAGGGGTAGCTGCTTGTCTTTCGGCTTTTTGTTGTCCGTGTTCCTCCAGAGACTAGTCCCTGTTGTCAGCGCTAGGGTGGGGCTTCCCAGTAATGTATTGTAAACGGTCGAACGACACCAACATCAACTTTTCTTGTAAAGCGTTGACATCTTTCTGCACTACGGCATCTTACTCAACAGTTCAGTTGATTTAGTACGAGTGTTGCTCAGTTTTCAGTGCACAAAAGCATATTAACAGATTTGACTGCTAAATTGGGACGAAACGTGGATGGCGCCGTGTGCGTATTTGGTTTGTCATGCAATGCGTATCAAAGGCATTTTAGGGTGTAGGGGAAGGGCAAAACCAGTGAAGTAATATAACATCAAGTTTTAATTGCAGGGATTATTCGTGGTTTTAATGGCGTTGTGTGTCTTTCTTACTTATTACCAGTGCTGTTACAACCATTAAAAATTGCATTTGCTACCCTAGTAGCTGAAACGCAATTGCAACCGTTGTACAAGCTTACAGCTGAGCGGTGCAACAGAAGTGGTGCTATTATTAAATAGACCCAACTAACGGCGAAAAGCTCTAACTACAAGGGGCTCCCTTTTGTTAACTCACGAGCGGAGATTCCACCTATGATCATTGGTGTGCTCTACTGGTTCTCAGCTGGCACAGGAAAGGCACAAGGCACAGTTATATTACATCAGGAGTGGAAGTCAGCTCGGTGTTGGATGGAGTTTTGGACAGGAAGGGTTCTCTCTTCATGACAAATGGGTGCGATCGAAGTTTTTAACTGTGCTCTCTTGTCAGCTGTTTGACATAGTCTACATTAGTGTGACTAACAACACGCTGGGCCAGCAGAGGGCACGAAGCTGCACGCTCGGAAAAACTTTTGCGTCTTTTATCCGATAGAGCTCAAACTTTGCACAATGATAGAACTTTTTATTCCAAACAATCGTATCGTTTTTTTTTTTTTCATTTTAACGGTTTTTGGTGGGAAAATGACGTCACAGTGCTAAAGGCAAATTTTCAATTGTCTCTTATGGCACAAAAAGTATATGATTCTGAAAGAACTCATTGAGATAAAGTGAAATGCGAAGAAATTATTGAAAAAGCTCGATCCGTCTTGAAGATATAAAGATCTGAATTTTATAAATGTTCTAAAAATAGTAACAAAATGGCGGAAAATTCAAACTTCCGAACTTTATATCTTCAAGACGGAACCTGTCTCTGTAAAATTTGCAAATTTTACAGAGACAGGTTCCCAGTGAGTGAGATCTCTCACAGCAGCCAGCATACTTGGCATAATGGGTATGTGGGTATCATAACAGAAATCTGTCAAGCTTCTTGCCCTTAACCATCTACTATCTCTTTCACGTTCTACATACACCTGAATGATGACGAAGAGAAGCAGCGAGGCTTCCATCGATAACCTGGCTAATATTCAGATAGACCGTAACTGAATATGAAATTCACCCAATCTAACTCTTGCAAGCAAACCATTCTCGCGTAAGGTAACTTCAGATCCCTTTTTCGCCAGTCCTCTTTCACTTTTTGGCCATTCTCCTTTTCCTTACCGTGGACCGGGACCCGGCCCCTTGTGTGCAGCTTATGGTCGACACTTTTCCAAGTTTTGCACGATGGATGGGACATATCGTCAGCGTACTCAAACGTCCGTTCCCAAACGTTCGTTGAAAAAAAAAAACTTGCCGGTCGGCTAAAACTAAGCTGACTTGTGACTTGTGGTATCAGGCCCGTATCAAGGCTGAAATAATGCTGCGAGCCAGTTGGCCTAGTCCGAAGCTCCCCTTACCCCCCCCCCCCCCCCCTCTTCAAAATGCACACTCAGATAGATACTAACACAGTTAACAATGCCACAGTTTGTGTCGATTTCGTCAAAATTGACACCTTTTTCGGGACATCGTTAATTGAAAATTTGCCAAAAACCTGCTTCCTGTTTGCTTTTTCACCAACAAAGTTCGGTTGAGAACATCCACCACCGGCCCCAGTTGTTCAAAAGTTGGATAGCGCTATCCACCGGATAAATCACTATCCAGTGGATAACGCAATTGGTTTCCCTAATACTTATCCACTGGATAGTGATTTATCCGGTGGATAGCGCTATCTAACTTTTGAACAACTGGGGCCATATTTATAGCATCAGTTTTTAAAAAGTATCCTTAAAGTTACAAGGTTTGTTAAAATTGAAACATTACGACAGCTAAAATTTCGGACCTGTTTTACCTTACTCTAGTAAACGTTGACGTAACTTGTGTCACTCGATTGGTGAGATAAACATAATCTGTTCCTTACACTTGTTTTAACCCTATTCAGACCGGGCTTTTGTTGGTCTTCAGGGACCGGGGGGGTGGGGGCTGATTTGGCCCCCACCTCTTAACTCCAAGAATATTGAAGCTATGACAGCGAAACTTGGAGGGCAGATAGTACATCCAGAAATGTTTCCTTTGAGGTCCGCAACATAAGCCGATGATGCCATATGATGTAACAATTACGTCAGGTTCTAAAACGGCGGCCATCTTGGATTTCTTGATTTTTCCAGAACCTTTGAAATTGCTAAAATTGACCGAAAAGTAACCGAAATCATTAAAAGAACACGGAACTACACTTACCGTATTTGGGCTCACATATCATTGACTTAAGTTTGTTCCATGCATTTCTTATCAAACAAATAGGTTTATGTTCACTTGGCCACAAATAAGCCACCGAAATCATCCTTATCAGTGATTCTTTATTCTATTAATATTCTGCATACCTAAGAATTGGTCAAAACGACAAATAGCCATTACTTACTTCAAGTTCTGAGCTCTTGGGAGCAGGGCAGAAGTCTCTACAGTCTGGTCCTAACTGTCTCTTTCGTTTTATTGAAACGTCAAGCACTGCTTTGCTCAGAACGCGTTCCACCGCAACGTTTTCTTTCGACAATCCTGGAATTTGCGAGTCGCCAATCATTTGCGAGTTTCTACTCCCAGCTGTATTGTCGTAGTGTAGAAGCACAAGAAAAACCAAATAATTTACAGTTGATAAATGCGTCAAAGGACACATTTCAATTCTTTGATCAGCCTTAAACTACATTAAAACAATAATTGTATTTCACCAGCCGAGGCAATACGATAGCGACATTTTAAAACTCAAAACAAAAATGACAAATTAATCTGCAATGGTCGGATATCAAATAGATGTTGGGCAAGCAACAATGATTCCAAACACGTTAGATCAATTTCAAGAAAGCCTGAGTCTAGTGTAAGAAGCCAAGAACTAGGTGATCATTTTGACCTTACCCTAAAAGAAGAAACAATAAGAGCGATGTACGCAGAATAATAAAGTTGAACTTTTTCTGCTGAATAAAAAAATCGGAGGTTGATAGGCTCTGTTTGTTATGCAGGCAATTGAAAAACTCACTGAAGTGCAGCAAATTGCAAATATAGACTGAAAAAACTGTTTCAATTTTCTTTCACTTGTTCATGCAAATAAGACTCTGTCATATCAACGGTGGACTGATTCTCCCAGTGGTGGATCGTTTACACAGTTAATGTCATGCAAAAAGTTCAGTATTGCTTTGTTAGGTTTTGTTTGTGAAAGTCCGGTTGGAGACGGCGAACCGAATAGATTTATGCCTCTCCAAAGCCTTAGCCTTGCAGCTTTCAACGACCCCAAACAACGTGCGAAAGCATATACGTGTTTGATTTCACCTGGATAATTTAAGATTTAGCATCTTTTAGTCGATAAATTTACTCCTTACGCAAATTCAAACCTATTTAAGCTGCAGAGCAACTATCGCAAACGAGGAGAGTAGCATTTTCTCCAAATCCCACGCGTCTTATTTTTGCGTTCCCTAGCTTTTTGTAATTTTCGCCGTCCCTACTGTCTGAGTGCCTGGAACAGATTATAAAAACGGGCAGTAAATTAAAACATTCAATAAAGTTTTGAAAGATAGTTGTCGCCACTTTTTTATGTTTTGTTTGTTTTTGTCAACACTACAAAAAAGCCACAACGCAAACACTGATTTTGATTGGAAATTTTTATGGGGTAAAATTTTCAAAGAAAATCAAGAATGTGGCCGTTGGTCGCATAAACGCGAGGTCGGATAATCGGGGTTTTCAGGTGACAAGAAAAGTAAAAGAAACGACTGAGCTTTCAATCTGTTTTGGCTACGTTAAGGAGTTCGACATAATGGGGTGGTGCAGGGGGTGGGGTAAAAGTGTTCGTAATAAAATTCTGAGGGTAACCCTGAAATGCCGAGCTAGCATCCCATCAGGGGGAGGAGGGATTGCAGTAAGTGACTCCTCTTTGCTTTATTGCAAGAACCTAGTCACTGCAGAAGGACCGAGTGCGACCAAAGGAGAAGAAATTCAATTTAGAACTGAGATTGTCCGTAACGTTCCTCGCACAACCTGAATGTGGTTTTGTGAGATCTTGCTTTTTGGTGGTCGATTGAAATGGTGTTGAAGGCAGTTTCTGGATCATTGTTTAATTTTGTAATGAAGACGTCGGCGAGAGTGAAGGAAGATGACATTTAATACGGGTGTATTGAATCCCAAAACATCTATTTCGGCGAGTAAGACAAGAGAGACCCGAAGAAAAATATAGGGACCAAGCAACACAGACGACATTGACTTTATAGTGTTTGAACACCGATCTCTCGATGAGGAAGACAATTATTGCCGGTCGCTACGGGCATTTAACAGAATCTGAGAAATTCTCATAAATCTATGAAAACCTTCGTAATTTAGGAGCGCCATTTTAAGGACACGGAATACCTGAGACTCGATTTTCTGGCAATGCCAGACAAAAGGAAGAGCGAAAAAGTTCATTCCAGTGCTCTAGCTAGATGATAAAAGAACACTCTGAACCAAAATTAAATAAATTAACCCAAGGATCGATCAATCGAGTGCGAGGTTAGAAAATTAAATGTGTTTTATTGATTTTGTATGTAGCTTAAAACAAACACAAACTATTAACGTTCAACTACTTGTATTTACTGAAACAGAACGAATTGTACTCAAAAAGTTACTTTGACAAAGATATTATTGGAAGGGCGAGAAACAAACTAATGTCAACAAAATTCTTAGTTCAAAGTTCGACCAGTGTGATATTAGACACTTTTCCTTTGCTGGTGGCACATAGTCCAGTATGCAGGGCGGTGTCGGTGTCAGTACAGTCAGGGTTTGTACGGCAGTTCTGAAAACGATTTCTTGTCGATACAATTACACATGCATTTATATGCGCCGCGCATGCACACCCCATACGTGTTGCTGGGTTCCCGGATACACTTATAAAAAGCGTGGTTACACAGCCGGCAGCAGTCGAAAGTCTGCTTGCACACGTATTTCTTAGAAGAGGGTGGTTTTGCCCTCGGTGCTAGCATGATGGCCGCCGCGTCCCGGCACAGGACTGGAAAATTTTCGTAGCTGAGATAATTGTCCACCTCCTGTTTACAAAAAAAAAGGGTAGAAAATAAAGAAGACAAAAAAATCACATCTGAAGTCTAACCACTCTTCCCTATTCTTCAACAAACGTAGGGTGTTTGCATCCTGAACTATTTCCCCAAGAGTTCTGCACTTTCCATCAGCAGATCTAAAGGGAAACTTGAGAAAAGGTAACGGTGAGTTTTGCTAACTGTATGCGGAATACTTCATAATCACAATCCTGTAAACGTCACAATTTTATACTTGGCTCATAAAGGACAATATAGCTCTATTAACTTGACTCTAGGCGAGACTCTAGCTTTTAATCTCATGATGAGATGTATGTGTATGTGACCGTGCACTGTCTTGTTGAAGTACTGAGATTTCTTTCGCGTGGTAGCTCTTTATGCTGTACAAGGTGGTTCTTACGCTTATAAGTGAGTGGATCGGAAATTGTAAATTGTACCATGAGAGCTACTTTCGTTTGGTACTGGTAATCATGCTGTGCAAGATAGTTTTAACTTTTGACTCTGTACAAAATATCCAAAAGTGTGGCCAAGGCCTTGTTTATGACATTTGAGTCTTTGGAAGTCATCCAAGCATAAGTGTAACCATTCCAACACAACTGTGGATCCCAGCACGCAATTGATAGGAGTATCTTCAAATTTGTGAGAAGCCAAATTTAAGATTAACTTAAGAGTAAGATATCACTGTATAGTGCGTCATTTCTGGTGTTGTAAAACAAATGATAAGTTAATTGGTTTACTTAGAGCAAAAATATAAATACATTCGAATGAATACTTAAGTAAGTTAAAGTCGCACGCCACACCTTAAACAAGAACTATACTCTCGAGACAACCGTAAATTGTTAATATCAGAACTGACAACACTGATGTTGCACAAATACCAGCTCGAAGCCTTAGGGGTTTACAAATTTTTAAAACCTGCATGCGGAAAAAAAATAATAATGTAGACACGCAGATCAAAAGAAAAGTTTCGCTCAGCAAGCATCGATTTTAGTCGCCATGAAAAGCGGTCGAAAATCTATTGAAATTCGCTACAATGCTGCAAAAATCGCCAGCAATGACCTGATGTGTCCGCTCCCGCGAAAATGGCGAGCGAGGGCTGGCGATCAAATTCTCCGCGACGAGAATATGAAATCGCCTAGTGAATTGTGGCCAAAGAGTGCTGGACTGCTCGTATTTTTTACAGTCTACTAGTGTAATAAAAATGGGCAGAATAAAGACAGGCTCTTATCTACATGTGCAGAAATAGAAGGGAAGAAATGTCCACTGAGGAAAGATAAGTTAACCAAGCTCTCTCAATCTGCATGGGAGGGGAGCGGGGTGGTTGGTGAACTTAACCACTGTCGTGCTGGGATATAAAAGTCGATAAAAGTGAACCTATGGCATGATGGAGACTGCGAACAAATCTATCAGGGTAGCCTTTCTCTAAAAAAAAAATGACATCAGACACAAAACAATTCTTTTGTAGTGGAAGAATATGGTATAAAAATACTCACTTCTCGCTGTGGTTTATTCCATTTAGAATAATATTTCCTTTCGCACTTACTGTTATAACTAATGTATTAAATTTTGAGACTTGTGTACTAAAACTTTGAAAGATTTCTAATTCTGTTATTTTCAACTATTCTGTCGGTAAAACATGAGTTATCTCTTTACTGCTCTGCATACAATTTAGCTTTTGTCTTGTTCGATCTGGTGAGAATCATTGACAGTTTAGTCCTCTCACACAGCCGGCAAACAAAGCAGTATTTCTATCCGATAGAATGGAAATCTTTGAACGATGAAGCGCTAAATTTGCTGTACTATCACTGTATTTGCATCTGCAAACAATAACTTCGATTGTGGCCATACTACCATCCCTTGATCTTTATTTTCATTGAACTTCCTTGCACACATGTTCCCGCACAATCATAAGCTGCCCGCAAGCAGCTTTCTTGTGTTACAGCGGTCCTCAGCACGCACTCATGGTACTGCATGTTACACTTTCGACAACAGGTAAAGAAGCAAAATGCCAAATAAGGTTTCTTCTCTACTTCCAGTCGCCCTGTTTCTTTGCAGAATATGGGGTTGTTCTCAATCCAGACAAGTTTCTGTGAGGAAAAGCGTAAGCAAAATTATGCAATCACCGGTGAATCGAAAACCGTTTTTAATAACTAAAGTAAGGATCAGTCGATACCAGGTTTATCAAGACGATACGATACGAGTTTGATATTAACCGATATTTGCGGCCTCATTTAGTCAACCACTGGCAAGCGAAATGAATTATCAAATACATGGCAGATCTAATGAGGGAGTCTTCCAGGGTTGTGCGTTTCCCTCTTTCTTCCTTCAAACTTAGTTACCTACACTTAGCTTCGTTTATTTTAAAATAATCAAATGCGTTTACACCAAAAAAAACAACAACAACAAAAGTTGAAGAAAACAGCTTAGATGAGTAGGTCAAGAATCAGGATTTTATCCATGCATTGTTGTAAACTTCCTGAACTTGTCATATCATTTGAAGACTTTTCAAGTATCAAGTATAAGTTGCCTTTTGGGCTTCTCTTGTCAAAAATTCCCGGATAAGCCTGGGAAATAATAAAATTTTGCATATCATATATTTCTCGTCCTTTACAGCACCATGAAACAAGAAGTGGACAAGGACTGAATTTATAGCCCTAGTCAGTTACGTAGATCTAGGCCTGTACGAAAGCTGTTTCACGTTTTAAACAACTGTTGCCGAGCTGTAGCCCACGTGGAAGCCATAGACATGGGGGAGGAGAGGGTGGTGGCATGGCCGAAGCATCGCAAACTTGGTGGCCCGTTTCAGGCTTTCAGATATAGTGGCGCACGAACGAAAAAAAACAACAACAACAAGACCAAGAGTCTCAATATCTTTCCTTCGCGCACCACTATCTGAACGCCTGGAGCACTGGAAATAAACATGGCTACTATTAAGGCAGACCAGCCACCGATTCTATAGACCTATTGTATTTCTTTTTCTAGCTTTCTCTATACTGGCCCATGGTGACTGGTAAAGCAAACAAAGCAATAACCATAGCCCCGTATACATTCAACGGACATGTCATCTGAGTCTTTTATTTAATCCTTTGATTTCTGAATTTTGTATAATCCCAACTGAATCCCAACCAAGAATTGGTCAAAACGACAAATAGCCATTACTTACTTCAAGTTCTGAGCTGTTGGGAGCAGGACAGAAGTCTCTACAGTCGCACGGTATGGCTGGTCTTGACTGTCTCTTCCGTTTCATTGAAACATCGAGCATTGCTTTGTTCTCTTCATTCAGTACGCTGTCCAGCTCAACGCTTTCTTTCGACAGTCCTGGAATTTGCGAGTCCCTAATCATTTGCGAGTTTCTGCTCCCAGTTGTATTGTCGTAGAATAGAAGCACAAGGAAAACCAAACAATTTACAGTTGAAAAATGTATCAAAGGACACATTTTCAATTGTCTTTGGTCAGCCTTAAACTACATTAAAGCAATCATTGTAGTTCAGCAGCCGAGGCAATACGTTAGTGACATTTTAAAACTCAAAACGAAATGGTAAATTAATTAATCTGCAATGGTCGGAAATCAAATAGATATTGGGCAAGCAACGACTAATCCAAACACGTTAGATCAATTTCAAGAAAGCCTGAGTCTAGTGTCAGAAGCCAAGAACTAGGTGATCATTTTGACTTTGCCCTCAAAGAAGAAACAACAAGAGCAATGCATGCAGAATAATAAAGTTGAACTTTTTTGCTGAATAAAAAAATCACAGGCTGAAAGGCTCTGTTTGTTATGCAGGCATTTAGAAAAACTCATTGAAGTGCAGTAAATTGCAAATATAGACTGAAAAAAACTGTTTCAATTTTCTTTCACTGTTAATGCAAATAAGACTCTGCCATATCAACGCTGGACTGATTCTGCCAACAGTTTTTACACAGTTAATGTCATGCAAAAATTTCAGTATTGCTTTAAATTTGTTAGTTTTTGTTTTTGAAAGTCTGGTTGACGAACAGAATAGGTTTATGCCTTTCCAAAGCCTTAGGGTTGCAGCTTTCAACTGACCCCAAACAACGTGAGAAAGCATATATCGTTTGATTTCACATGGATAATTTAAGATTTAGCATCTTTTCGTCGATAAATTTACTCCTTACGCAAATTCAAACCTATTTAAGCTGCAGAGCAACTATCGCAAACGAGGAGAGTAGCATTTTCTCCAAATTCCGCGCGTCTTATTTTTGCGTTCCCTAGTTTTTTGTAATTTTCGTCATCCCTACTGTCTGAGTGCCTGGAACAGATTATAAAAGAGGGCAGTAAATTAAAATACTAAATAAAGTTTTGAAAGATAGCTGTCGCCACTTTTTTATGTTTTGTTTGTCTTTGTCACCAATAACAAAAAGCCACAGCGCAAACACTGATTTTGACTAGAAATTTTTATGGGGAAAATTTTCAAAGAAAATCCAAAATGTGGCCGTTGGTCGCATAAACGCGAGGTCGGATAACCGGGGTTTTCAGGTGACAAGAAAAGTAAAAGAAACGACTGAGCTTTCAATTTGTTTTGGCCACGTTAAAGAGTTCGACATAATGGGGTGGTTCAGGGGGTGGGGTAAAAGTGTTCGTAATAAAATTCTGAGGGTAAGCCTGAAACGCCGAGCTAGCATCCCATCAGGGGGAGGGGGGAGGGGATTGCAGTAAGTGACTCCTCTTTGTTTTATTGCAAGAAACCTAGTCATTGCAGAAGAACCGAGTGAGACCAAAGGAGAAGAAATTCAATTTAGAGCTGATATTGCCGCGACGATCCTCGCACGGCCTGAACTGAATAAACTGATAACAAATTTTTGGTTTAAAAACTGAACGCTAAAGTGTGGTTTTGTGAGAACATGCATTTTGGTGGTCGATTAAAAGGGTGTTAACGGCATTGTTTTGTAGTGAAGACGTCGACGAGAGCGAAAGGAGATGACTTTTAATACAGCTATTTCGGCGAGTAAGAAATGAGAGACCAAGCAAACAGACGGCATTGCCTTTATGTTTGAACATCGATCTCTCGATGGGAAAGACAGTTATTGTCGCTATGGACATTAAACAATATCTGAGAAAAACTTTTGTAATTTAGGAGCGCCATTTTAAGTGCACGGTATACCTGAGACTCGATTTTCTGGTAACGTCAGATGAAAGGAAGAGCGAAAAAGTTCATTCCAATGCTCTAGCTAGATGATAAAAGAACGCTCTGAACCAAAATTAAATAAATTAACCCAAGGGTTGATCAATCGAGTGCAAGGCTAGAAAATGTGCTTTATTGACTCTGTAGTTAGCTTAAAACAGACACAAAATATTAACATTCAACTATTTTTATTTACTGAAACAGAACGATATGTACTCAGAAAGTTACTTTGACAAAGATATGACTGGAAGGGCGAGAAACAGACTACAGTCAACAAAATTCTTAATTCAAAGTTCGACCAGCGTGATATTAGACACTCTTCCTTTGCTGGTGGCACATAGTCCAGTATGCAGGACGGTGTCGGTGTCAGTACAGTCAGGGTTTGTATGGCAGTTCTGAAAACGATTTCTTGTCGATACAATTACACATGCATTTATACGCCCCGCGCAAGCACACACCATACGTGTTGCTGGGTTCCCGGATGCACTTATAAAAAGCGTGGTTACACAGCCGGCAGCAGTCGAAAGTCTGCTTGCACACGTATTTCTTAGAAGAGGGTGGTTTTGCCCCCGGTGGTAGCATGATGGCCGCCGCGTCCCGGCACAGGACTGGAAAATTTTCGTAGCTGAGATAATTGTCCACCTCCTGTTTACAAAAAAAGGAAGAAAATAAAGAAAAAAAATCACATTTGAAGTCTAAACCACTCTTCCCTATTCTTCAACAAACGTAGGGTGTTTGCATCCTGAACTATTTCCCCGAGAGTTCTGTACTTTCCATCAGCAGAACTAGAAACAAAACGTGTTTAACTCATTCAAACCTATACGCTCAAGATTGCACAAAAAGGGAAACTTGAAAAAGGTAACGGTGAGTTTCGTTCTGTATGCGGAATACTTCATAATCCGACAATCTTATACTTGTGTGGCTCATAACTCTATGAACTTGACTCTAGGTCATGTTGTGAGACTCTAGCTTTTAATATCATGATGAAATGTATGTGTATGTGAGCTTGCACTGTTTTGTTGAAAGTACTGAGATTTCTTTCGTGTGGTACCTCTTTATGCTGTACAAAGTGGTTTTAACGCTTAAGTGAGTGGATCGGAAATTGTAAACTGTACCACGAGAGTTACTTTCGTTTGGTACTGATAATTATGCTGCACAAGATAGTTTTAACTTTTGACTCTATGCAAAATATCCAAAAGTGTGGCCAAGGCCTTGTTTATGACATTTGAGTCTTTGGAAGTCATCCAAGCAAAAGTGTAACCATTCTTAAAAGTTAAAACTGTTTAGCAGCACTTTTTTCTCGATAATTCAACAACAATAACAACAACGACAACAACAGCAACAACAACAACAACAACAACGACAACAACAACAGCAGATTAGGATGTTTATAACGCACTAACAATAAAAGAAAAATCAAATATTTGGGATTAAAAATACAATGTTACTCATCCCGCGCGCCCAGCTTACCCGAACATCAGGTGGAAGTCGATTTTCGTGAAGCTGCGAGCATTCAGCAACACAGTTGCAGCTAGCGCTAGCATTCCCTTTCGCGTCTTCTTCTGATACCATCGGATCACCTTCAAAGGTCTCTTCAATCTTCCCAGGTCCATCGTATTTTATCTCGTCAGGACTCTCATCTTGCATGTCCTTGTACCAGTCCATAACATCGTCTGTTATGTATCCTTCTGTGGGTAGGATTGCCGCAGCAAGCGCTAGAAAGCAGACGCTCAAGAACCACTTCATATTAGCAAAGAACGTACGCGGCTATAGCTACAACAGCTAGATGCTGAATTATGCAGTGACTGCATGAGTTTGGGTGTGTAAAAATCTTTTTATGTCACTCTAGGGAATACAAAATGCTGCTTGTTAATGATTCGCTGATTTTGGAGAATGATAATTGACAGGGCTAATGAAGCGTAAATAACGTTGTAAATTGACCTTTGTAAGTAGCAAAAATTCTCACGTGCACATTATGTTGACTCTAAGTAGGCCCTACCATACATAACACACGAATCCCTCCATTTTACCTTAAAAGCCAAAAATATTTATGATTTCAGTCTATTAATCTTGTAAATTCTACTTATTACTATAGTCGACTTCTACAAATCAAAAGGCAGGGCACTGATTACGCAATATCTTTCCCCGATGAATTTTTCCCGGTGACTTCAGAAAAATGATATGATTTCGAACAGCCGTTGTAGCTATATTTGACGCCCAGACCAAACGCTACATGTATATTTTACCGGAGTAATTAACAAAGCAGATATAACTTGAGTACCGGATCAGGAAACCCTAAGTGAAGTATCTTATTTTCAAGAGCCTGGAATTTAATCACCCTCCGCGGTGGACTCATACAATACAAAGCACGAAACAAACATCAAACAGGAATTTTTTTTAAGTGGAAAGCACATTCTACTTTATTAAAATAACCTCTAGTCAATATTCATATGAATGGGAAGTACAGCTTAATACCAAAGATCGTGAGCTCTTGCTTAATACAGATTAAATCTTATTTTGTATAAGTTTCGCTTTCGGACGCGATTTTGAATTAAATTATTCCTCTCCTTTAAATAGAGCTAAACTCTTTGGCATGTAATGGCATTCTTTATGGGTACGTGGAGTCACCTGAAATGGAAGATATTGACCACTCGACTATCTAATTACAATTCTGTGCTTTTCAATTATTGCTTTCAATAGCAATTATCTTTATACCAAGGGGAAAACGTTTGTTTTTAACTTGTGCCGTAAAACGCCATTTGGCTTTTAAATGATGACTTTCTATTTCTATGCTGGTTTTTGCTCCCATAATCATGAAGTTTAGGGAAACATTTTTGGAAGTTTAAAGATAAAGATGCATGTTGAGGTTGTCTTGGCCGGATAACTCAATACAAGAGATCAGAGAAACAGAGAGTGGCAAATATAAGGAATGCTGAAAGGATCGATGATATTTTGGGGAGAGCGTTTTTTTCTTTGTCGCTTTTTTTTTTTTGTTCGTTCTCTAAGATAAAGGTAATGCAGGCCAGAAACAAACAAACTTGATTAGTTTTGAAATATTATTGTCATATCTTCGTAAGCTTATTTATTGTTGATGTTGTACTTAATACACACCAGAAATAGATGAAACAAGTGTACTCTCTTTTCATGTAGTTTATTTTTTCTCGTCAGTTAATGTAAACAAGAATTACATCGGCTAGTTTGCGGAGATACAATATTTCAAGACCAGCGACAATACAAGAATGTTCATGGCTTAGTAATGTACAGTGTTTTAAATTTTTCCAACAAGATTATAGATGAACTAGCAAACATTGAGGTTTATATTGAAAAAGTATTGCGTTTCTTAAATTAAGCAACTCGTCAAGGAAACAAGAGCATTGAGTCTCTAAAACCTGGCTATCGCGGGCGACATTGAAAACGCAGGGATCACGCGAGCGAAAGCGCGAGGATAAGAAAATTCTTTAATTTTCTCCCTGCTTTGTTTACGCAAAGAATTAACTAATGTAGTTCTAAATTTTTAGTCTGTGAATGAAATCCTAAAGTGTGAGCTCGGTGACCTCACCTAAAGTGTGACTCCGTAGCTTTCATTCAAATGAAAGCTACAGAGCAGTACTTTTCTGTGGACTGCTTATTACGTGGTTCTAGCTTTTGAGGCGGTTGTGCGAGAGGTCCTAAAGTGTGGCCATTCAAATGAAAGCTACTGAGTAGTACTTTCCTGTGGTGCTGTTTATCACGGTGTACAAGGTGGTTCTAAGTTTTGAGTCTGTCGATGAAATCCTAAAGTGTGACCATTCAACTGAAAGCTACTGAGTAGTGCTTTCCTGGGGTACTTTTTATTTTGTGATACAAGGTGGTGGTAACTATAACTGATGACTTCGCCAGGTTTCAATGTGGCTCTAAATTTTTAGTCCGTGGATGAAATCCTAAAGTGTGACTATTCAAACAAAAGCTTTTGAGAAGTACTTTCCCACGTTGCAGTTTGTTTTTCACTGTACATGGCAAATTGACATTTGAATTTTTTTCTTGAATACATATTTTAAATTTTCATGGGAGAGAAAGAGTTATTGGTGCAAAATTGCGTGAGGCAGATTGTGCTCGCGTCACTGTTGAAATCCATCCTCAAGGGCGTACAGCGGGGAAACGATTTTCTGGTGGGGTATGCTTCGCCAAACACTTGCACATGCACTTGTACGAGTCACGATAACAGTATTCCAGTCCTCCGTGATATTTCCCAGCCGGGGACTTCATGCATTTGTCGTACACGGCATTACATGCTCGACAACAGTCGAACAGATAAAGGGACAAGAACTTGCACTTGTACAAGGGATTCTTCTCGAACACAACTGTGGATCCCAGCACGCAATTGATAGGAGTATCTTCAAATTTGTGAAAACTTGCGTTATTCTGCATTAAAGAAAGAAAAGTCAAGATTAAGAGATTAATCAAGATTAATACTTTTTGTACAGAAACAGTGACTTTAACAAACGATACGAAGCACTAGTTTCTCTGGCTCTCTTACATGTAAAATGTGATGCTAACTTGTGTGACTATTATTCAAATTTAGCAAGAGTTGTTGAGCGAAACTTTTCTGTAGATCTGTCTAAATTATTATTTTTTCCGCATGTAGGTTTTAAAAATTGGTAAATCCCTAAGGTCTCGAGCTGGTATTCTTGCAACATCAGTGTTTTCAGTTCTGATATTAACAATTTACGGATGCATCTCAAGAGTAGATCTTGTTTAAGGTGTGGCGTGCGACTTCAATTTACTAGTATTCATTTAAATGTATTTATAATTTTGCTCTAGGTAAACCAACTTATCATTTGTTTTACAACACTAGAAATGACACACTATACAGTGATATTTACCACTAAATAATTTGGCACGTCCAGCTTCTTGCAGGTCGGTTCGCAATGCGCTAAACATTTTGTAGAATCATCGTCCTGTGAGGCAGGCAGCAAGGCAGGCTCATCGGCGACTTCTAGACTGTTTGTCTCGGGAAGAAGAGCTCTGTGCTCCGGACGGAAAAATCGTCTGACATGTTCTTCAGTATTGAAAGAATCCACCACTACCACGACGAGAGAAAAGGTGACAAGAAAACTACAAGTCTTCATGGCTCTTAGTCAGTTACAAACTAAACAGCAAATTGCTACCACTAAGGAGTTTAGCTCAGACCTGCAGGCTGCCTTAGACTGACTGTGCAGCTTTATTTAACCATCTTTTATATTGCTTAACTTGTACTTTGTGTTTTTTTTTTTGTGTGTGTGTGTGTATTGCTTTTGCGTACTCAACCGTGCTCGTCACTGAGTGGACTTTCTGTGATAGGTGACATGGCGTTTCCATGTCAACCGATCAAAAAACGTCGATCAAACTTAAAGCCAATGCAATTTAATCTTGTTCCCAGGTCACTAACAATAAAAAAAAGCTACATGCGGAGAGCTAGGCTCAGCTGGGAACGAAATTAAACCCAATTGTAGTTCAAAATCGAAAATCATACCCAAATTTCCATCACATCGCAAAAAACCAAAATCTCAAATATCTTGTATTGTGTAGTAAACAGCACCACTGCATGAATTTAGAGATGCCATTAATTGTGCTCAATAGATCTCTTGACTATTGACTCTTCCCGCTTTCATTTGGAACAATATTCTCGTTTATAAATTTCTACATTTCACCGTGTTATGCAAATAATGGTTCGTCCTTTTTTTTTCTCAGATTGGAAAATATCATTTATCGTGCACTACCAAACATTCAGTGAGGCATGAAAACACCGGAAACATAGTATTTTCTTTTGATTTCGCCTTAGTGATACTTGAACAGAAAATTTCGCAATTCGTATCCCTTCTAGCAAAATTAACAATGAAGACTCTTTTACTTTGATTGAACAGAAAAGGTCATTAACAACTTCATTTTTCTTCAAGGCAGATTCTTTGTTTTTCTGGCTTATATTTGTTACTGGTTGTTTGAGTGGAGGTCTTGTCGACTATCTTCGGGTAGCTAAGAGCACATCAATTATAAACGTAGAACTTACATTTTTTACATTTCGCATAACAACACAAGATGGCAAACTCAGTTTAATATTCGAAGATACGATTTGGAACTGTGTATTTCTACTGCCACACCCAGAAAAAAATCCATACATACTGAATTGTTGTGTTCTTGTTTCCTTAACGAATATACAACATACTTAAGGTTCATTATACATAGATAAAACGGTGGGTTACAAATGCATGGGCGGATCTACTGATCTACTAACAAATATTGCCAAATATTGAAATGCAAACACTTCATATCATTAGAGATGATCTAAACCTTGGTATATTTGGCTCAAAACATCTTTGTGCGGGGTGGCTTTATGCATCATTGAATTGTTTGTGTTTATTTCCTGTTATATTTTTCATGAAATTAGAAAGAGCACGAAAGAGCACCACGAATAGCTTGCAAAACCAACCAGATCACGAAAAAATAAAATACAATTGTCATTTCATGAAAATGACAATAAGTCAAGCTCACGGCTAAGAATTTCACGCAGAGAAATAAAAGGCCAATGTGCACTGCTCATTTCACGACATAACAAGCAGCATATGGCAATGCAAACGTTCATTTCGCTTGAACAATATAATATTAGATTCAATTTGTATTGAGCAAGAGATAAAGACCTGTTGTACTGCATTGTATTTGCCGCTTTTTCCAATAAAGTAGAATGTGCACTCAGCTTAAAAAATTCCTGTTTGATGTTTGCTTCGTGTTTGGTATTTTATGCGTCCTCCGCGGACGGCGATAAAATTCAAGGCTCTTGAAAGTAAAACACCTCTTTTGAGTTAGGGGCTCCCTGATCCGGTACTCAATAAATACCTGCTTTGTTGAATTACCCCGGTAAAATACACTCGTAGCGATTAATTTGGGGAAGAATATGTTACAAAGCACATAACATGTTTCGCAAGTAACACTGATATTGTCACAACTACTACTTTTGCGTCGGGACGCTATAACCTGTCACACCACGAGAAGTGTTTCGTTTCCTACTGCACTCTCGCCAAGCAAAGTAAAGTCAGTAAAGTAAAGTAAGTTAAAGAGAAGTAGAGTAGAGTAGAGTAGAGTAGAGTAGAGTAGAGTAGAGTAGAGTAGAGTAGAGTAGAGTAGAGTAGAGTAGAGTAGAGTAGAGTAGAGTAGAGCAGAGCAGAGCAGAGTAGAGTAGAGTAGAGTAGAGTAGAGTAGAGTAGAGTAGAGTAGAGTAGAGTAGAGTAGAGTAGAGTAGAGTAGAGTAGAGTAGAGTAGAGTAGAGTAGAGTAGAGTAGAGTAGAGTAAAGTCTATTATTATTATTAGAGTAGAGTAGAGTAGAGTAGAGTAGAGTAGAGTAGAGTAGAGTAGAGTAGAGTAGAGTAGAATAGAGTAGAGTAGAGTAGAGTAGGCAAAATGTAGTAAAGTAAAGTAAAGTAAAGTAAAGTTAAGTTAAGTTAAGTTAAGTAAAGTTAAGTAAATCAAGGCAAAGGAAAGAAAAAGAAAAAAAAAGGGAAAGGAAGAGATTTCTGAGCCATTGCCTACTGCCCTTCCTCCAAAGTTTCCAAGTTATAAATTTCTTTGTATACACCTTTTTTTGGCACCACCCACTTCCAGAAGAGAGAAGGGCAGTGGAATGTGAATATTGTATTCGGGTTTAAGCCCCAATATCAGCATGCACGTTTTGCCCAGTGTCCCCTATCTATTTTTTTTATGCTGACTAGTACAGTAGAAAGGGCTTGATCAAACGTCAAGACATTTCACCTTGGGTGATCATTTTTGTTGCTCTGATGACCTGTACGTTTTAACAAGTAGTGATATTGTGAGGAGAGATAAGACACTTGTCACTATTGGGATTAAAGTAGTGTTGCTTGTAGGGGAGATACGTGTGACACTTGGAAACCAATCATTCATTATATTGATAGTAAGTAATGGAGCTAATATATCTAAGCGTTGCTTCTTGATTTGAGTAACTATTGAAATTTTAGTTTTGTACTCTGCAATAACATTCCATTCGGACGTGGGTTTTGATCGATAAATATTCACTACAACAACAAGAGTAGTGTCTCTTTCAAGGAAAGCACCGGCAATTTATTCTTTATGTACGCACCATTAGTGGATCTGCATGGGCGTGCATTATTGATTTGTTTATAGCTGCACGGCTGGAAATGATTGAAATCATAGAGCACTCGTGTCCCGGATATTGCTTGGTATCACGTTCATTTTCATTCAAAGGCGCACGAAAATAATAAGAGCACGAAGTTATTTCAAAACAACCTTTGAGTTCTCTGGTGATTCTTCAATTAAAGGCTGAATCTATTGGGATATTTATATCTATGTCATTTTACGGCAGGAAAAAAAAAACGGAGTTACAAAAGAGTTGTAAATAGTGCAACGGCTGTTGGCTTCGTCATCAATTCCCCGGGGGGGGTACTCTAAACAGGGTCAGGGTTTCAAACCATCAGCGGCTCACCTATACCCAAATATGAATGGAGTACCCCCCACTGGGCATCAATTAGAAATAACAAAGGCGATTTCATAGCAAACCTCAGAAACCATGACGGAACTTCCTAAGCGGGCGAGATCAAGTGTCTACAAAATCAGATATGCTCCTGACAGTGATAGATTATAAACAGGTTAAAGGAACAATGTCACGGTGTTTTCATTCATTTTTCTGATCTCGCAAAATTATTTTCTCATTGAAGGAAACCTCAAAATAATAGTTTCCTAAGGTAGAAAAACACCGGAGAAGTAATAATAAACCAAAACTAAACAGGGATGGTTACAACTGAGGGAGATTATGATGGATTATGAATGACAAACTTGAAAAAAACTTGTCAGTTTTCTCAAGATGTTTTGTCCGTGACGTAGCTCCTTTAACAAAGAAAGCAGTCTTACGGTGAAATTTGTTTTCCTTCATCCAGATATAAATCCTAGAAAAAAGACGATGTCCAACATTTCAGCGACAAACAACTCAAAATCAACGGTAGTAACTTTGTTTTTTCAAGAAAAACAAAAACAACAAATCTGTATGCAGCTTTTTCTAGGATTTAACCATGTTCAAATCTTCAGCCACGTTCGTAAAAAGCCTCCCACCAGTTTGGGCTTTTTAAAAAATTGTTTATGTAATAATAATAATGATAATAATAATGATGATGATGATGATGATGATGATGATGATAATATAATAAATTTCTATAGCACCACTTCCCAGTGGTCCAATGGCACTTTACAAAAAAATTATATTACATTATATCTAGATAAAATCTTAATATATAATAATAATAATAATAATAATAATAATAATAATAATATTAATAATAATAATAATATCAATAACAATAATAATGTTCAGTATTTGTCATGTTTATGCTTTCTCTCCTTTACAGTATCCCCAAAAAGCCTGCTTTGCTAAGTACTCAAGTAAAGTTATTATTATTTTTATTATTTATTTTAAGCATTTATGAAATTTGAAATTGTAGTTTGTTGCTAATTTTAAAGCCGCCGTGTGCATTTTCCCCTTTGCATTCGGCAGCTCAACTAAATAAGTCATGAATTTATTGCTGCATTCTAAGCCAAATAGAAGATGATGTTCCCATGTTTTCCCTCTCCCGAACACACTCGCGTTGTGGGCGTGCATCCACTGGCATTTTTCCTCAAGCGTGCACTATTTTAGTTACCCTGGGTGCCAGAGGCTTTTCTTGTGCGGTTTCCGGTTGCGTCGGCCTTCGGCCAACGCTAGCGAGAAAAAAACCTCTGGTACCCAGGGTACTCTTTTGTTAGAGAACATTGCAATGCACTGTATTTGAGCTCGAGTGAGACTTTCCGAGACAACTGAAAATCAAGTCCGGCTCTCGGTCAGCATGGTCAGAATCTACAATAGTTGAATGTCGAGAGAACACTGGGAACTAGCTTTTACATTCTTGGCCCCAGGGCTGCTTGGTTGTCACCCGGTTGAAACCAAAATGGCGGCCACCTTGTGGCGAATCCTGATCTGAAAGAACGTGAATAAAGCGAAAACCAAACATAGAAGTCGCAAAATGAGGATTCTTACACGAGCTTGGGCAAAATATCAACAGCTTCTTATAACACATCCATGGAAAACACAGACTATCGGGACAGGTGAGAAAAAAAAAAAGAAAGTTATACTATGATGCATTACTTAATTAATCATAGGAGCTACGAAAAAACGCATTTGATTATGAAGGCATTTATTTCATAAGGTCACAGGCTAGAACTTATTTTAAGCTTGCTACTACTTAGTTTTGATTACTTGGGGAAAACCTTCACACATGGTTGACCTGTGTGTTGTGAAATGCTCAGTAGCTACATAAATGCCTGAAGGCAGGTGATGTAAGGTATTCTCGACCCTATTCTCGGGCACTACCTATTCTCGGACAGCTGCAAAAAGTTGTTTCGTGTGTCTTCATAAAGGCAGAAATACGAAAACCGAAGCAATACAAGTTGAGAAAACCATGCAAAGACTCTACCGAACGAGTTTCGTTTAATCCTTGAACAAGTAAAATAATGCCAAAACACGTCTTCCTTGCCTGCAGAAAAAAAAATAAGTCCGCAATGCGTACATGTGTCTAGTGCGAGATTGTATCTTTGACACACTGAGTGAGCGGAAGCCTTTTTCAGCGACTGCGAAGAGAATTTGGTGAGTGAACATTTGTTTTGTTAACCTTCATGATGAATTTCAATGCTTTCGGCACCAACAGCTAAATGTACATGCTTTGATGACTACGCTGCATTCCAAAGCAAGTACTAAGCCTCTTTTGCAAAGAATTGAGCTCCGTTTGGGGTTATTGAGCCCCTTTTGGAGAAATTTGAGCCCCATTTGGGAAGAATTGAGCCCTGTTTTGGGATTAGAAAGCCTGTGAAGGGACTAAATACAAAGCCCAATTAGGGAAATGTATTTCGTATAGCTAGAAAATCTGCTACCACTGAACTGAAAACTCCTTTGAGTGATGACACATGTGCGAAAGCTGTGGTATATTTACGTAGTCAAAGTCATGCAACTGCTTGATCAATGAGTGCATCACACCATGAACCTTGCAGTGACATAACAGTGAAAGATTCATTCCATGAATTCTCGGTGTTGCTTTCAATGAAGTGTCCTGGGTTTGCTCTCAAATAATTAATACCAAATTGTCTAACATGCAAGTGATGACATGGGTCACCATATAACTGATGAGAAACAGCTCTAGAGAAACAGTCACCTGCAACACCAACATCTAGGGGTCTCAATCCCAGCTGCCATAATCGAAAGCTTAATAATGTGGTGGAGCCTAGTGACAATGTAGTTTGCATGTTGACATTTTGCTGGGGACCTGGATTTAATTCAACATCACCTAAAGTCAAAAGTTTCATTCTTGACACAGAAAATCTTCTGGTATGGCTACTTGATTTTATTTTTTTGCCAGTTAGCTAACGAAGCATTAAGTTTCAGTTTGCTTTTCTTTAAAAACTTGTTTGGAGCGAGTCCATTTAGATTAACAAAGTTGATGAAAATGCTGTTGGATCTGTTTAGATATCTTAAATAGCAAAACTTATAGTCAGTAGCAAAGCTGTATAATTTTGAAGGTTTTGGAATCGACTTCCTAATCCAAACCTTTAGTTTGTTTCTAGCTTTTCTTTTGGTCATTGACCTTAACACCTTCTCCATTGACAATGTAGATGGCTCTCGGTCCCTACGTCGTTTCATTTGTTTGGCTATTTTGAAATGTCTACAAGTTGTTGTCGCACGTGAAGACAGCAAGCTCTCATCGGTCGATTTTAATAAATCGACGCTTACGATTTTACTACTCTTAATATGACTTTGATTATATAAATAGACCGCAGCTTTCGCAGATGTGTCGTCAATCAAAGGAGTTTTCAGTTCAGTGGCAGCAGATTTTCTAGCTACGCGAAATACATTTCCCAAATTGGGCTTTGTATTTAATCCGTTCACGGGCTTTATAATTCCAAAACAGGACTCAATTCTCCCTTAAACTGAGGGGCTCAATAATCCCCAGACGGGGCACAAATTTGCCCAAAAGGGGCTCAATAATCCCCAAACGGGAATCGCTTCTTCGCAAAAGAGGCTTAGTATTTTGCTTTGGAATCCAGCATAGACAGTGTACATTCAGCTGTTGGTGCCAACAGATGGAACACTTGAGGTATCTTTTAAAGCCTTTTATTCAGCCAGATTGACTCGTACTTCGAAAACTGTGGCATACTGAAAAAGTAGTTTTTAGAGAAATTCATCATAAAGGTTAAAAAAGCAAACGTTCACTCACCATATCCTCTTCCCAGTCGCTGAAAAAGGTTTCCGCTTGCTCAGCATTTCCGCTCGCTCAGTGAATTTCTTCGTGGTCAAAAGCACAGAGATTCGTCGTAATCTTTCATAATCTTTCGTCATGAGGAACTTTGGCCATGAAAAAAATTCGCAGCATGCATTCATTACAAGCGTTATTTTACGCCAATCATTTCTGTCAGCAATGAAGAGAATTATATCAACACGTGCGATCAGCATGTGTCCTTGCGGTTACGTAACAGCATGCCTACATTAAGATTATGAGAAAGGCGATCACGCCGTGAAGTAAAAATTATTACAGGAAAGAACGAGCGCAGTCAGCGCAAGTGCGTGGATTTTCAGGTAAGTTTGTCTGTTTTCCGAGTAACCTCCTTTTGGCTCTGTCGAATTCCAGCAACACAAAGGGTTTAGGTCGCACGACTTGTCACCATACGCCAGGAAACGAAATCTAGAACAGGCCCAGAGAAGTATTCAGACTTGTCACGCCATTTGTAATGATGTGGTGCGACATGTGTTCGTCGTTTCAGTTTTATGGTATATTTTCCTTGCTAGACCGCCACTATAGTCCTTTGTGACAATTAAAACCGGCTGATGCATGCAATTGCGATTTTAGTAGATTTTCGTGGTCAGGCTGTAAAAAGAGAATTTTAATTTTGTGTGAGAATTATCTGGCAGGAATTTATTTCAACATTACGTAAGCCTGCAAATTCTCCTCGATGCTTCTTAGAAAACTGAAAGTTCATAGTTGTTTTTACTAAGCTGCGTTGCTGATTTGCATGTGGGTCGAGCAAGAACCCGACATCGATCAAATTTTTAGGCTACTGACTTTTATGTGAAGAAACGTATGTTAGAGGACCCACGGGACGTGGTGGCGCTTTCATGACTCGATTATAATTTATTCGAGCTACACTAGTATCATGTATTAAACCTTTCCCAGCCGCCAGTCATTGCATTTCCTTTTGGTATTTTACTTACTTTATTCCAATTATAGAAGGTTTCCAACCTAAATACCTACTTGTAGCAACTGCTTGGGTAATACCAGGCTTTCTTCAAAACATTATATTGAATTTGTGTTTTGCGTGTGACACAATGGTGGCGGGAAATGTAAGGTTTTGAAAATCGCGCGCGTCTAAACGACAACCGCTCCACGAAGCTATGGAATCGAGACAAAAAGAGACGAGAGACCTTTGGTAAGTGGCAATAATAATTACAATTTTAAATACGTGTATACCTTAAGGCGAAATATTAGCATTGCGCTCTAGCTTTATTCTGATTTTCTCACATAATATGCTGTACCTGGAAACTTGATCGCTATCGTTACGCTTTGTTTTCCTCGGGTATGATATACCTGGAAGCATTACTTTTAACATCGCGCTTTAGTTTATTCTGTCTTCCTTGGGTAGCATATACCTGGAAGCGGAATGTCTAACATTGCTTTAGAGCTTATTCTGTCTTCCTTGGGTAGCGTATACCTGGAAGCGGAATTTCTAACATCGCGCTTTAGCTTATTCTGTCTACCTTGGGTAGCATATACCTGGAGGCGGAATGTCTAACATTGATTTAGAGCTTATTCTGTCTCCCTTGGGTAGCGTATACCTGAGAGCGGAATTTCTAACATCGCGCTTTAGCTTATTCTGTCTTCCTTGGGTTGTATATACCTGGAAGCGGAATTTCTAACGTCGCTTTAAAGCTTATTCTGTCTTCCTTGGGTAGCATATACCTGGAAGCGGAATGTCTAACGTCGCTTTAGAGCTTATTCTGTCTTCCTTGGGTAGCATATACCTGGAAGCGGAATTTCTAACATCGCGCTTTAGCTTATTCTGTCTACCTTGGGTAGCATATACCTGGAAGCGGAATGTCTAACATTGATTTAGAGCTTATTCTGTCTCCCTTGGGTAGCGTATACCTGAAAGCGGAATTTCTAACATCGCGCTTTAGCTTATTCTGTCTACCTTGGGTAGCATATACCTGGAAGCGGAATGTCTAACATTGACTTAGAGCTTATTCTGTCTCCCTTGGGTAGCGTATACCTGAAAGCGGAATTTCTAACATCGCGCTTTAGCTTATTCTGTCTTCCTTGGGTAGCATATACCTGGAAGTGGAATGTCTAACAACGCTTCATAGCTTATTCTGTCTTCCTTAGGTAGCATGCATCTACCTGGAAGATTCTGTTATTTGTGCAATAAAAAAGAAGCAAAACAAAACAAAAGATTAACCGATTGCCAGGTTTTCATTTACAATTAATGTACATTGAATGTTAAGTTGTATTACGACTGTAAAATCATCATATTTTTTGAAAACCTTTTTCCCGGTCTTACAGGTAGCGGGGCGGAGAATTTATTCAATTCAATATTACCGGTTACACAATTGTATTCTTGAGTTTATCAACATTAGTGTTGTATCTTCATTAATCCGCAAATTGCGGTTACTTTCATTTCAGTTTAGAAGAGCTTGAATTACTTTTTTGTGGGCCTTTGTCTGATTTCCTAGTGTATTCAGCTAACACCTCAAGAGACGGAGAGGTGTCAAACCTTGGCTTTGAATTACTTATGCAAATTAGCTGGCTGCACATTCAATGTGCAGCCAGCTAATTTGCATAACATTTTTTCGCACCTCAAAGCTTGTCATGTCGAATTCAATTGGTTCCGATTACCCCTGGCGTCCTTTTCTCGAATCCAATTGGTCAAATGTCCCAGAACTCGTCAGGATTGGTCTTCACGATTATGTATCGATGTGGTTACGCGTTCCAAACATATTTGTGCTAACGCTTCAATCTCCACTTCATGTTAGCCACAAGATAGTGTAAACCTGGTAAGAACCTTATTCGTGTTACGTCATATTTTTGATTATATGAAGTACTTATCGAATTTTCTTTCGCTTTTCGATAGTGTCTACATGCTACGCACTAGACACAAAAATGGCACGTAAAAAGAAAATTTCCGTGAGCATGGGGAAAAACTTGAAAAAAAAACGTAGAAAACAAGCTCCGATTCACTTCACACTTCGTCATGATAAACATCTGCCACCATTTCGTATCCCACAAGTCATAGCAGCCTTGTCTATCCATGGCACTGTCGACCTTTCACTCTCGTCAATAGGATCTTCTGCAAAATTTATCTATTGTTGGATACACGCAACAAAGCCACTGTAAAGAAAAGTAAATAGACGTGAAAGATGTTGAAAAGCCTTACCTGTGTTTTTGAAGACTCCTTTCTTGTTTAGAATTAGCTATGATGAACTACAAAACATTAGAGATTGACAGGCTTGTTTTGCAGTGCGAGCACATGGTTTGTGTGCGATGACTTGAATTCGCTCAATTCTTCCAAGATTTTCTGGAGGGTCCGAGAATAGGTTTGTGTGCAAGAAGGACCAAGAAAAAGCAATCAGCATAAAATTGTCCCAAAAAAGGGTTGAATACCCATACCTTACATGTGACAATTCCAATCAGTGCCCCCCACCCCCTCCCTGGGAAACCCTGTCATTTGACCTTTTTGAAAAAAGTGTCTGATCAAATTCCCCACTGCTCCCAAGGTCAGTTGCTGATTAGAAGGTCAATTGTTCTACTCGTTGGTGATGGCAAATATGCTGCCTGTCTGGGCTGAAATGCCAATGTGTGGTTTTCACGTTTTTGCCATCTTTGTTAGTAATGGTAATTGGAGTGAGTGGCAGTAATGGGGCTAGTAATTTTAAATCAACTAAGCTCGTAGTGTGTGGCTGATTTGAAATTAAGAGCACAACTACCCCTGAATTTTGCAACACGAAGTCCAGTTACCAATTAATCGTATCTATAACAAAATGCAAGATTAGAAAATCTAGGTGCCCTTTGGTGATATATTTTTGATCATCAATTTTGCAAGCAGTGGAGAAACAGCTATAAAAAGAACCCATTTCAGTGTACCTGATTGACGTGCACAGCATAGTTGTCTGATTACAGCTACCCAGTTACAAAAAGTTCAAATTAATCTGCTGTAATTGGACACCCATGTGAACACCCTCCAATTGCATATCAAATAGGTGCACTGAGAACCAATCACAATCAAGCATTTTGTTATAAATATGATTAAAATAAAAGTCAATGAACGTTGATACCTTTTTACCACTTGTTTTAGAACTTGGTACAAACTGCTGAAATGTTGACACCAAAGTGACTTTCCTCACATTCTTGTAACTGGATTGTGCGTAACAAAAACTCATTTCAAAGAAGACCACATGGAGATTGTGTTGAGTGATATGGAATACAAAATTTTTTACATGCCTGCAGACCTGCCAACCTCCAAAACATGCAAATCTGGAGATGTTGAAAAAAAGCCAAGAAAAACCTGGAGATTGGGACCTCAAACCTGGAGATTTCCAAAATATGTGTTAAATGAAAATAAAAATGGTAGATTTCTTGTTTCAAGGTATTCTTTACCTTATCTGTGCACCTATTGTATTCTTTTGCCCCATATTTTGAAGAGTCAGTTTCTGTTTCGCTGTCAACACGAGGCGCCAGGTTGAGTTTACTGTTCACAGCTGTAGCCTTCCAGAGACCTAAGCACACCTATGTTTCACGGGAGTGAGGCTGGAATTGTACCTAGGTTTCCCTCAAACATTAGATGTGACAAATTTGGCCATTTTCAACACAGATTTTTCAATATTGCTTCATACTATCTGAATTGTTTGGCAATTTCAAGATTTTCTGATTCACTGTGAGATTTGGAGGCCAAATCGTGAGACCGTGAGTTGATACCCCAAACCGTGAGACTCACGGTTTAACGGTGAGAGTTGGCAGGTCTCTGCCCGCTGGCTGCTTGTACCTAGGTTTCCCTCAAACATTAGATGTGACAAATTTGGCCATTTTCAACACGGATTTTTCAATATTGCTTCATACTATCTGAATTGTTTGGCAATTTCAAGATTTTCTCATTCACTGTGAGATTTGGAGGCCAAATCGTGAGACCATGAGTTGATACCCCAAACCGTGAGACTCACGGTTTAACCATGAGAGTTGGCAGGTCTGTGCCCGCTGGCTGCTGAACGAATTTTTGTGAACATTCAAGTGCCTAATGGTGCTCAACAGTGGACAAATGCAAAAATCTGCACCACTTCTGGGTTTTCGGAGCCCTGAAGTTTGAATCAGTTCAGAAGTTTATGAGCATGAAGATCAATTGAAAACAATGCAGAGAATGTGCCGACAAACCAAATTTCAAGCTGATAAGACTTGCGGATGCCAGTTTCTTCATTTTGAACACATACTCAACGTAACAATTAAGCTTAAGTTTTCAGTTTAAGTTTGTGGTTTAAGTAAAACTTTCCTTATTTGTCTGTATTTTTCTTGGCAAAGTTATGGTAGGTACTGTGCACGCATCAGATGTTTAATGGCTGCGAATTATGGGGTGGGCTTCTCTTTGCCT
This sequence comes from Siderastrea siderea, assembly GCA_964030785.1. Taxonomy (NCBI): domain Eukaryota; kingdom Metazoa; phylum Cnidaria; class Anthozoa; order Scleractinia; family Rhizangiidae; genus Siderastrea; species Siderastrea siderea. Next base: position 24,640,590 of record OZ034974.1, on the reverse strand, counting down.
CAAATGCCCTTCTTTGTGGGGGCAAATGCTGGGAATTGCCTGGGGGTGGGTGGTTTGGGGGGAATTTCAATCATGCTTAGAATTGACTGATACATCATTAATTTTAATACTGAGCAGCCTTCAAGAAAAATGATGTGAGATCTTTACCTTTGCTTTTATCTTGCTTCTTAATGATGGTTTGTCCCACTAAGAATTATTGATACAAACTCAGATAAGTACAGTTCAGTTTAAGTCTCACATCTGGGCCCATATCTTTCACATGGAGCATAGCTGGCATCATTTATTTTACCACGATGCCTGCTTGAACCCTTCTTGTACTCTGCTCTGATTCAAACACCTTTCAAGACGTCTCATAAAGACAAAGGAACATAGGTAAATAAAAATGTTTTTATTAAATGATTGTGATATAGCTACATACACCAATTGGGTTTCCTGTGCCTCAAGTGTTCACTCATACAATCTTAGAAATTCAGCATCTAACTGGCATATTCCCAGATCAAGAATTGAGGCTGCAACAGCCAGCCTGCATTATAGGGGATCTTTCCTGTGGAACAAGATCTCTGTAGAAATAAGAGACGAATCAAACCAATTAAACGATGTTATACGACGGGAATGTTCTTAAGACATTAATCAGCTAAATATATTTTAGTAATTTTACAGTAGTTTGTTCTTAAATACTCGATATAAACACTCTGTATTTATTTATATTTAAGATTACTTATCTGTATTTAGTGTAGTTTGGAAGACCATTAATTTTTGTAATGACATAAAGTTTATAATGATGATGATGGTCCCTATCTCGTCTCATGTTCGCAGTTTCTATCCTGTGAGAGGATGCATGGGTGGGGGGGGGGGAGGGGGGAGGCAGCAGTATTACCCTTTCAAAATTTTAGGTGGGGATGCGTAAGACAGAGTTTATAACCCAAACCCCATGTCATACTAATATGATATCACCATTAATTTTATTATATAGACAAGAGTGTTTTAGTGGAAAATAGACCACTCATAAAGTTCATACGAAACTACATCTGGGACTCGGATGGCGTATTTTCGATATCCTCACCCCAGAATACTCACTCTGAAGATTTGTGGTGGTGCTCGCGTATCTTGGCCGCGTAGTTCTGCGAATAAAGTACAACCAAACTTGTTCTTGCCCGGGTGGTCTTGTTTAGAGTTGTCCTTCATAATGTTATTATTGAAACAGCAGATGTTCTTGGGTGTCCCTAGTGTTGTTAGAACGACTACCAGATGAGGAAAAGATAAAATTAGCTGGTATCATGAATATAAACAAACACAAACATTCAATTTCTAGTGGGTTTTTTCGTGTTATATCATTTAAGCCTTTCTGGAATTTTTTAAGGCTCGGAAATTCTGCATGGGATTTTTTGTAGGTTAATCTTTGTTCCAGGGATTTTTTTGGGTTTTGTTGGAAGCCCTAGGGATTTTTTTGGGTTTTGATTTTTGCCCTTATTCGATCATCCCCGTCATTTGACACTTGGAGTACCCCCCCCCCCCCCTGGGATCCTCACTAGTGAAGATATCGACGATTTCCCGCTTTTACACTGTTATTTGTGCAAAAATACTCTTGTCTATGTAATAAAAAGAAAATTACCCAGTGGCATGGAGATATGAATTTTATTTTCTCGCGGTGAAGGAACAATATTTTACGCATTCACTGCGCTTGTTCGAAGAATATTGTTTTTACCACTCGAAAATAAAATTTATATCTCTGCGCCACCGTGTAATATCCTCTATTTACCGCACCCAAATTGTGAATTAGCCAATCAGAAGCCTTGTTTACTGTCATGATTTTCTACGGTATCAAGTCACTGACCTGATATTCTACGATATCATGCATGGACAGTTTCTAAAACTCGCACTTTTTTGCATACTTTAGATATGAAAATTACAACAGAAATTCAACGAAACGTGAGACTATTACATTTGTTAACGAGAAAGTAATTTGTTTAACGCTAACAGAGAAAAAATACGATTTCGCGCGAAAATCGGACGTGGCTACACTGGCGGGCGCTCGCGTGTACGTTTACGGGCAGCGCTGAAACTTCCTTGTTTCAAAATTGGAGCCGGATTTTCCAAATTTCTCTCTTAATTTGGACTTTCAAGATTCCGAAAATGAAATTCCAAACAAAAGAATAAACAAATGACAGATGAGGAGTTCACGACCAGAAAAGATCACGACCAGAAGATCACAACCAGAAAAGTGTAAATACGTGTCACTCTACAAAATTTGCACAACGCCTGACTGATCACGGTAACTGATGAAAAAATAACGCCGGGTTTTAGGACGAATTTGGGTACGGTTAATACCTAATGGCACCTTTTTGGTTCGCTTCGGTAGCATATCAGGCTCGTTTGGTCTCGCCAAGGGTATTTTGGCGAGACGCAGTCGAGCCAAAACACGATCCATGGTTCGACCAAACTCGCCTGATATGCCGCCGAAGCGTACCAAAAAGGTACGATTAGGTATAAGTAATACACTGTTTGTATTTTTATATGGTCTATTTACACTGTAGGGTTCTGATATGACGTGATGGGAATGCAGTTTTGACAGTTGGCCTCAGCTTGCATCCAGATTCATTATTCAAAATTGCATAAATTTTAAAAATCGTACATGAGTAAAAATACTTGATTGTATACAGTACACAGCAAATCCACACTTAATAAACTGATTTTTTTTTACCACTTGACGCTCTTCCACCCTAAATTACCTTCCAAAATATCTTCAAAACCTTCCATAATGCTCGTTGCTGTGTAGTGTATGAATCTAACAACTAGGTGTTAATTTAACGGTTAAGGCAAGGCAATGTTTTCATGGTGTCGCGTTGGTCTCTGTAGTTTATAAAGTGTAACGAAAGGCTTGAAAAACAGTTGTTCTTTGATCTTCTTGTTGCTCTTATTGTTCGTGTTCTTCATGTAGACATACATGAAAGACCTTTCCTTATCACAAGGGGCGCAATGCATTATAGGGCGATTCAAAACGCGCTTTTCAAATCCGCTCATCGCCGTGAAATTAGGCAAAGTTTTAGAGCGAACAGTTGGTACGTTCACTTCAAGAATGGTCATTTGTTACATTAGATGGTCTGAACGTACATGGAGAGAGAAGAGAAATATAGTAAAACTTATAGTCAAAGTTATCTGTCAGTAACATGTCGGTAACCTGTCGGTCATTTGTCGGCCGACAGTCGGTGAAGGGGAGCTCTTCTTCACAATTACCTGTTGGTTGGTTGTTTTTTCCAGGTGTCCTCGTAGCAGCTGGTGATATTGTGACTCAGCAATTTGTTGAGCGCAAAGGAACCAACCATGACTTCACAAGAACAGCTCGTATGGGTTTGGTGGGTTTCATCATTGCTCCTGTACTCAGAACATGGTACCTAACGCTCGACAGAATCGTACCTGGCACAGCCAAAACTGCTGGCTTCAAGAAGATGCTGTTAGACCAAAGTCTCTTTGCTCCAGTTATGATATGTTTCTTTTTTAGCGTCACAGAGTCACTCGCCGGAAACAGGCCACATGAAATAAAAAAGAAGCTTCGGGAACGCTATGTGGAGACATTGATTACAAATTACAAGATATGGCCATTGGCACAAACACTTAATTTTACATTTATTCCCATTCAACACCGTATTGGATTTGTCCAGCTAGTAGCAATATTTTGGAATGCATATATGTCGTGGATGGCTAACAAGCCAATGTCCGAGACCACGTTAGAGGGAATTAAGGATTCTGTAGACTTGATACAGCGAGAGACATAATTTTTACATTTTGTTCAGTAAGGTTAATGGGCTTGTGATTATCTCAAAAAGTTACCTTATTTTACCACGTTAAGAGAGATTTCGTTTTCTGACACACGTAAATCAGCTATAAGATGTCACACGAAGTAACAAGCCTGGTCCAAAGAAAAATAAGAGTCAATGAGAAATTAAACCATCGCTTTTGTTTGACATGTAACTGAGTCTCGTGCACTCGTGGCGACTCTCGTTGACGCTTTCGGCGACTGTCACGCGCTCTCGATGACTCAAGTTTGCTCTCGGAGACTTCCATGTGCTCTAGGCTACTCTCGTGCGCCCTCGGGGTCTCCAGTACGCTCTTGGCGACTCTCGCGCTCTCTTAGAGACGTTTATGTGCTCTCGATCGGCTATTCTCTTGCGCTCTCCGGGGGACTCCCGTACGCTCTTGGCGACTCTCGTTCGCTCTCGGAGACTTTTATGTGCTCTCGGCGACCCCTGTTTCCTCTCGGCGACTTTCATACGCTCTCAGCGACTATTGGACTGTTGTACGCTCTCGGCAACTCTCGTGCGCTCTCTGCGACTCTGGTGCGCGCTCAGAACCTATCCTGTACATTCGCCGACCCTCGTATGATCTTGAAGACTCTCCTGAATGCACTCTCGAAGACTTTCATGCACTCTCGCTAGCCTGTGTAGACAACGTTACCGTAGGGTTTTCCTCAGGTTTGAAGCATTTCTCGCTTTTTGAACGCGCGAAAATTGGGGCGAGGGCAAAAAAAGTGCGAGAAGGGAGAAGGGAGGAAAGGTTTCCTTTTCTCGCCTCCCCTTCCGCCTCCCCGCCTTTTCCGTAAGTGTTGCACTCCCCCCCAAAAAAGTGAAAAATGCATCGAACGGGCGGAAAAGCCTAGGGAAACGCTTGCTACGCAGGCTACCGTCTCGCCGACTCTCGTGCCCTCTCAGGGACTTTCGTACACTCTCGGAGACTTTCGTATGCTCTCGATGACTCTTGTATGCTCTCGGCGACTCCTGTGCACTCTCGGCCACTCTCATGTGCTTTGGCGACTCTAATGCGCTCTCGGTTATTTTTGTACACCCTCAGCGACTCTCGTACACTCTCGACGACTTTCATACGTTCTCGGCGACTTCGGTGTACTCTCGGGGACTCTAGTCCGTTGTCGACCACTTTTATGCGCTCTCGGCGACTCTATGCGCTGTAGACGACTCTCGTATGCTCTCTGCGACTTTTGTTGGCTCTCAGAGAGTTTTAACCCTTTAAGTCCCAAGAGTGACCAACATCAAATTTCTCCTAACAATATCAATACCTAATCAAGAAAAAACTTTCATGAGAATTAATAAAATGATAACCAAAGGGAAATTGCTTTGCTCTTTTAACAATTTCTGCCAACTTATACTATAAGAAAATATATGGAGAACAGTCAAGAGAATTTGTATGTGGATTTTGGGGCTTAAAAGGTTAATCAGCTCTTGTTTGGCTTGGAGCACTTGTGTATTCTTGGCGACTGTCGCGTGCTCTGAGAGTTTAACACTGCTCAGAATTGATCGTTCATACCACCTCACAATGGTTTGACCTCAAACTCTCCTGCGACGTCGGTCACTCTTCTCCGCGCTCAAAGAGTTTGAGCCTGCTCAAATTTTCCTTGGAATCTGCAGTAGTTCAAACTCTGAGCTTTTGCTTGGTCTGTAACTCTTACTATTATGAACTTTTATATGTTCTCAGTTTCATTTAACAGTTATCTGACCTCAATAGATTTTGACTTTGTTTGGCTCAGAGCAACTCCTGAAACTGTTGTAGCTAAATAGAAAGCCTCTTTAACCAATTCCTGCTTAAATCAAAGCTGTGTTCAATATGGCCTTCTATCACGAAAAGAAATCTTAAATTGGCAACAGAAAGCCACTGATATACGAAATTGTCATGAATTTGTGTGTCGGCGAAAGTTATCAGATAGCATACCAGAACATGTCTTAAAAAAAAACGGATGGATCTGTCTCGAGACAATTCTACCAGGAGCCATAATCGGGGACGGAGACCGTAACTGAATAGCATTTTCAGTGATGGGGCTGGCCCCATCGAAAAAGACAAATGTGCTATTTTTAGAAATAATTGCGCCATCGCGCGCGTGAAACACGCGTGTATGTTGCGAGGATGCCGTGCAAAGAAAAACAAACAAAATGGCGTCGGAAATTACCTTCGTTGGAGATGAAGAAATCCAGTTTTTGTCATCAGTGACAATTCCAAATCTGAGGCAAGCCCTTGAGGAGAACTTTTTGGATAGTGCCTCTGGATATGAGGATTGTACAAGTAATTCCGATGATGGCAGTGAGAATATTTTAGAAGAATCCTGTAGTGAAGATGCGTCGGACATGTCGGACGAGGATTTCCCCGTTAGACGGAACAAACGTTTTGCGGGCCAAAGAGGCGTCGAACGACGAAAAAAATCAGTTGAAGGCGAATCAGGCAGGAAAAGGGAAAATACATCCCGAAAATGTATTTCCTCTGAGGACGTACAGAGGTTGAAGGGCAGCCGCAAAGACTGTAAAATGATTTTCCAATCACGTTGTGAAGAAAAGTAACGCACTGATAAATCGTTGTCACTATTTCCCCTGCAAGAAAAATAGTAACATAGATTCAAATACCGAATCAGTAAAGAAAACGTTTGCCGAGATTTCGCAGCGTATGTTTTCTGAAATAATGCTCGCCTTTACCGAAATGACCGAAATGTTTATAACGAAGACAAAGAATAGTGAAAAGCGCGCTATGTTTTCAATAATCAAATACTCTCGCCGTGCGTTATCAATAGTCGACAATAGAGAACTGGAAAAACACCAAGAAAAAAACTACTTCCGTCGATGAGAAGGAGAAAGATGAAGTGAAACTTCATGCTGCCCTAGTACTGAATATGACTTACTGGGTAATTTACGAACCTAGAAGGGATACATAGCGCAGTGGACATGGCAAGGGTTTCAACGACAGAGTGAGCTTGATTTTTTTCTCCGCCAGCAACCCGGCGAGAAAAATCACTTGGTATCGAAGCAAAATTAAGGAGAAATTACAACTGGACGTCACTGAGACACAAATGCTTGATTTCTTAGGACGAACAGAAACTGTAGAAATAGAAATATAAGCATTTAGCGCTGTGTTTACAATTTCTTTCATCGTCAACTCAATCACTTGTTCTTAAAATTTCGCAAACAGTAGGACGGAAGGCTTTGAGTCGGAAATATCGACACAAGACAAAATAAGCACAGTAAAATAGGAAAGAAGCATTTAATAAAAATTGTCACACTTTTTATGGCGAGTCAGTACAAAAATCATGCAGCAGTCTGAACAAAAAGCATTAGAGGAGTTCAGTACCAGAAAAGGCCACATTTTTTGGCTGTACCACGCAAAATTGACACTGGCTTACCTGTACTCGTTGTGGCTCTATCTGTGTTCCCTTGAGCAGCTCCAGACATTTAGACACAAGTTGGATGCCATGTAAAATACGTTGAATCGCTTTCACTGTTGTTTGAGTGTTGTTTTTACCATTCCGTCCGCGGGCTCTAAACTGAGAACAATTGCGTTTTGTGGTTTGCGTTTAAAAAGTAAGATGGTGAATTCTAATGTTCCTCACCTCCGTAGTCTTGTTTCAGTGAGCTGCATAGAAATTATCGCTCAAGCTTAATTATTAATTCTGCCTTCAGTTCGATCAAACAAACACATGATGGCTCCCTTGTCAGCGTTGTGCGAACGGAGCAATTACAAACTCTTTCATTTGAACTCCAGCAGCCATAACGGTGAGATCGTACAGCTTCAATCCGCTTTGAACGACGATTCCAACAATTTTCAGGAAAACTCAAACACGTGCCACATTTCAGAGCCCATAATTGGAAGATTTTTCCCAAACCTTGTGCTTGTACGTTCACTTCGGGGCAGTTTCATTGATTCATTCAGCTCCGCAAAGAAACGCTGCCAGACTTCGCAAGGTTTTGGCGCCTTTTTCGGTCAGTCATGTGATCGCGATCGATTCCTGTTCCCTTTTATCTGGGAATTTCTCTCTTTTTTTTTCTCTTTCTTGATTTCATAGCAATTAGCGATTGCGTTTTTAATAATAAAAACCATTATGTACTCGGGCATACTGGATATCAAATAATTATAACCATCTTGGTCATATCCACGTTGAACGCAAATTTGCGTGTAGCCACGCTCGTTTATGACGTTGAGGGTGGCGCAATTTTTTCTAAAAATAGCACATTTGTCTTTTTCGATGGGGCCGCGTGGACCCCACGCTTACGGTCTCCGTCCCCGATTATGGCTCCTGATTCTACTTATTATTTCGCAATACAAAGTTTGGAGTTATTCAAGAAAGCTGTTTACTGTGCCAAGGATGCACCATCAAAGGCTGATGTAGAAAGGCTCAGTATCCTTCCTGCGTAATGGGGTAAAGGCCTGTTAAAACTGGAGTTAGGACGCAAAATTAAAAAATGAAATTAAAATTTAAAAAAAACGCTCTACCTGTAAGGTGGTGGAAAGCGGGAGAAATGAATAGGGAAAAATCACGTACCACTGCGCAATCTTTTGCAATCGAAAAAGCACAATTTAAAGAGGCGAGAGGCAACAAAAATAGGGCGGGAACCGGGATTAACAGTTGCAGGAAGTGGGTAGTTTCAACCCCTGTCCCTAACCCAGCTTACAAGATATGAGCTACATTTAATCAAATACTTTTTTTGTTGATTAACTGAAGCCCAAAAATTATTGTACAAAACAATGACGTGTCTCACGTGATACATTATGCCCCAGCTGAGACAATCTCGTTCCCAGAGGCTGCATTCCTTTTGGTCAGCACCAAGGATGCAAGACCTCTGGGATAATCGAAATACAGTCAAATTCAAATTCATGTTAGAGAAGACGCAAAAAGCTAACTGGTGTCGATCACATGATTAAAACGAAAAAGGCGCCAAAACCTTGTGATATGTTGCAGCGGTTCTTGAGAAAGCTGAATGAATACCTGCTGCAAGATAAACGACGCGACGGTTGAAGAAGGAGTACAATTTTTGGATTAATTCCTCTAATTTCCAGCTCTATAAAAGTATGGTTCATGGACACTGATGGCTTGAAAATTGTTCTCAACATTGTCTAAAGAGGATGGAAGCTGGCAGTCTTTCCAGTGCAGCCGTAGAAGTTAAAATAAGCGGCTTTGTTTTAAAAATCCGTTCACTCCGCGGAGCCATGTGCGAGTTTGATGGAACAGAAGACAGAATTTAAGCTTATTTTGTTGAACTGAAGCCGATAATCCCACTGTAGCTGAAAAGTGAATGGTAGATTGGATTCTTGAATTAAGTGGTGCAAAAACTGTTGCAGCGACCGGACAGAATGACAAAAACAACGAGAACAGCGATCCTGTTTATTTTTGCAAGACATCGTAGCTGTCATATTTGTAAGCTTTGAAAGTTTGCAGCTGGCAAGACTGATAAACCTCGTCGAGTGTAGGTAAAAGGTCTTTCTCTAGTTGTTTTCACTCTCAACTTTGATTGTCTGTGTAAGAAATCGTCCATCCTTGATTGTGATAGATTTTTAATGTTTCTAGCTGTACTAAAAAGTGGTTGTTCAGTTTGCCTTGATTCATTGAGTTGAATTATTTATAGACTTGTGATACTCGTTAATAAATTGTACCTAAGTCATTTTTTTGTGTTTATTCTATGTAGTGTTTTAGTATTTCGGCAAACGAGCTTTCCGTACAAAACTTGTACCGTAGTAAAATATTTACCGACGTAGTGGTGGAGAAAACGCAACACCAGCACAGTCGAAAGGCGAACATAACACAACGCCTGCTCAGGCACGTTTCATAAATAAATCACCGCTCTACTTTGTCCAAGACCGTTTTTAAAATAGCATCAGTACAGTTGATTTGCTCTGTGTCTTCCTTAATAAATAAGCAGTCGCACTGTGTAAAAAAATTTAAGCTAATTTTTACGCGTATATGCCGCGCGCTAAAAACAAGGTCAAGTTTTTTAAGGTTGATTTCTTGCTCAATTAGACTTTTCAAATTAGTAAGCTTATACACTATTCGACTGCTAAAGAACCTCGTCTATGACTATCGTTTTCTTTCAAGATGTCGCTGAAAATTTGTTAATTTTGTAAAGGGCCGTAAAATGTGAAATAAAATTTGCGGCGGCACTTCAAACTCCAGTCGACAATGGCTACGTTTTCAGCACCCTTGAAAACGTTCGTGCTTGATATTTGTTCTTCTATCAAAAAGTTTAATGAGGATACGACTACAATAAAAGAGTTAATTTTCTCTTCACCACTGTTGTTTAAAAAACACACACATTCAGTCACAAACGTATGGAGGCAGCCAGTCACTGAGAGATCTTCCATATTCACCTGGCAGTACACAAATGGTATCTTTACCATCAACAACAACAGTCTTCAGCGCCTCGTATTGGCGTTCTTTGCATTAGAGGTCCGGTCTCCTTTCTGAACTGAATTTTCTAACGCGAAGTGAAACAAATTTATAGAAACCGGTGCGGCCATCTTCGCGAGACTGCGAGCGGGGATAATTTTCATTTTCACGCGAGTCTCGCGTGAATGTCAATGGCGCCAAAAACAAGGGGACGTCGTAATATTTCGCGCCTTTTTTGTCTTTACACGACCCATAACGCATGCTCAGTTCGTAAACTGTCGAGCATGCGCTTTAAAAAACCGGAAGCCTAAAAAGTGGCATCCGGTTTTTGATTATCCAAGAGTCCGTGGCATTTCGATCCCGCTGACCGTAAATGCGCGCGGGCTCTGGGGACGAGATTGCAGCTGAGAGGGCCCTGGTACAAGTCGTTGCCAGAGCCACTCGGTTACAGCGGGGTCCAAAATGGCGGCCGCATGCCGCCAGGCTGCAGAGAATCTTGAAGCACGTGAATAAAGCGAAACCGAGCGTACAAGTCATAACATGGGGATTCTTACAACAGCTTGGGGAAACTACCAACACCATCTTATAACACATCCTTGGAGAACACAAATTATTGGGGCTGGTAAGAAAAAAAACATTAACAAAAAACTTAAGTTTAAGCTTACATGAAGCAAGTTGATATCAGCTATGAAATAATTTACAAGTGTTAATGAAGCATGAAGCAAGTTGATACCAGCAATGAAATAATTTACAAGTGATAACTCAATTCCCTAGCAGCCTTCAAAAATAACTGAAAAGTTACGCTAGAGCATACAAGTGTGGCTTCAAATTACTGTCTTCTACGCATCAATGATGGAATAATGCATGAGTCAACAATAGTAGGGGAATAGTAGGGGATTGGATACAAAACAAAAAAACAAGTGCAAAACCATCATGTATTTCACTCAGTCTTTTGCACATCGATGGCTCGTGTTTCACTGCAAGTACTTGACCTGGTAACCACACAACCTCCCGAGTTTATTACTAAGGTAGGCAAGATAGCGGGTGTTTTGCAACTTCGTTGTCATCAGTAACATTAACGTTCATCTCTTTCGTCTTTTACTTGTCACAAAAGCCTCCAAAGGTATCCAAGTTACAAGGTTTGTTAAAATTTAAACATTTTGACAGCTAAGCTACGAATTTCGGACCTGTTTTACCTAACACTCGTAAACGTTTCCGTAATGTTTCACTCGTTCGATGAGATAAATGTAAGGCTTAATTCTGTTCCTTAGACTTGTTTTACAATAATGGGCTAAGGCTTGTGGCAAATACCCAACAGTCGCTTAGCTATTAAAACTGGATTAAGATCCTTTGCAGTCTTTAGCTCTACTGCTAGGGTCAAGGTGATATGAGTGAAGAAAGGCATTGGTAAGGAACCGGAGCGACTGAAAAGTGCCGTGGGCTTATTAAGTAGCTTTTGAAGCTCACTTGCCCGGGTGCCTGGTGGCTAGTGACTCAACTCAACAGATGTCGAACCCTGGGGGTGGGGCTATTAGGTAATGTTTTGACTCAGAAGGCTTCCCCAGGGGTGGGGGTATTATTCGAGATTTGACCAAGGTTTTTTCCAAAACCCCACCTTGTCCTGGGGGGGGGGGGGGGGTCGGGGTTTTCATTGACCCATGCATAAATGAATAAAGTCAGGGCTGTGTTCTAGCAGTGCTCCAGGGTCCTCAAGCTTCTATTAGCTAACTTTTGTCCTCAGGAAACTAGAAAAACGTATAAACATATAAATCTTTAAAGCTGAACACTCTGGATTTCATGGTTGGGAGCACAGCCTTTAGAGTGCAAAAGTAATAGACTATAAAAAGTTCAAAGATAGCAAACGGTGGTATAAGTCCTAGTGAGTGGGGGGCTTCTCCCATACATTGCTGGTTTTCATGTGACATCATGAAAATTCTAAAACATAAACTAAGGCCACTTGCACAAAGCTGCTTTTTTGATATATTCAATGCACTAGGAAGACAAATCTTCAAGGGAAGTTTGGTGTCGATATATTGCTTTGTTTTACAAGTAAAACAGTAAATGAAATCTGATCTATTATTTGTGGCAGCTCAAAACACAGGAATTCTCAACAGGCCATACAACCTATTTGTTTGCGTAACTTTTCAATTTTCAAGTTCACAACACCGTAAAATTACATCTCCATATTAAGTGTGAAGAGAAAGACAGTAAGTTAATTTTATTAGCTTCCTCATTTCTTGTACTGACTTTGATGGTCACCATATTGGTGCCCCAAAGAGGGCACCAATTTGGCGGATTTTTTTCTTGATAACTTTCTTCTGAAGAGTACTACACACCAGGAATTGTTTACCTATTGTTTCACTCCTTTGTTTCTGGATGTTGCTCATGCAAGCAAACTCAGTTTATCTTAGCCCTTTAAGCCCCAATAGTGACAAGCATCTAATTTCTCCTCACAGTATCACTACTTGCTCAAACATGCCAGTCATGAGAAAAAAGGAAACAATCATCAAAGGTGAAATCTCTTGATCTTCAATCAAATTCTCCCAACCAGTACCAAAAGAATTATATGGAGAACACTGAGGAGAACATGTATATGGATATTGGGGCTTAAAGAGTCAATGATGAAAACCAAGAATAAGCTATATGGGTAGGTGACTTTGTGAAGGATATGGTTTTCCACCAGTTTAGTCTGCGATTGGACATAAAAATCAGAGACTTTTGGTCTAGAATAAGGTATTATTTATCAGAATACTAGGGATTGCCACAGGGATAGGGCAGGGAGTTTTGGTGTCCAGTCTAAAACAGGTTTGCCAAATGCAGCTGAACATGGTTTGGTATAGAGTAAGGGTCTCAGAGCTGCAGTGGTCACATTTGAGCAGTCCTCCCCCCCCCCCCCCCCCCCCCCCACTAGTATGCATTTGCTTGTTCAAAATTGTAATCTTTTTAACTAATAATTAAGAAGCATGTGAGCATCAATGATTATCTGCAATCCCTCACTTTTTTGTTTTTATTACCCACCTAGATCACTTTATGATTGAGTTGAGGAACCCCCAACAAAAAGCAAGTGACACTGACACCAAGTCAAATTCTTATCCTCGTTTTTCTTGCAATCTTTCATAACAGTATCATTAACCTTTCTGTCTTGAGATTTTTCAGTTTCAGGGGGTTTCTAAGAAAAATTTAACTGAAAAGTGGTCTTGTATTTATGTTGTCTTCTTTTTTACCAAATATGTGCTATGGACCAACAGAAGAAAAGAGCTGAATATGATAACCCAGAGTAAAAACTATCTGCCAGTACTAAATTAATTAAAGTACATTTGGCACAAATACAAAAAAATCCTAGTGGTGAGCAATAACACATCAATTTCAAGTGAGCATTGCTCCTTTGAACTCATTCATTCATTCATTCATTCATTTTATCCATTCATTTGTTCATTCGTTATTGCCAACGTCACACAGTAATCCTCGAAGTTGAGGCTTAGGCTTATCTAGTAAATTTAAAAATGTAAGTGTAAAGCCTACAGTGAAGAAAAAGAAAATAGAGATTACATGTACCATACTGTGACAGCTTCAAAGGAGACTAAACATTCTTGTACACCTCGCACTTCACACATGTTCACCTAAACTATTGTCAATTGTTTTTGTCTATTATTTTTGCATTTACACATTTTGTAAGTCACAAAATTGTCATTGAGGATTTCAAGCTGTAGTAGACTTTTTTCTCATTTAAATTCAAAATCTTATTACCATTTTTAAGAAGAAGCACAAGAGCATTAATGACTATCTTTCCCACTCCTTGTGTTTGATCAAGGGGCCTTGGCAACACTTAAGTGAAGAGAAAGATATTTTCTTATTATTGTTCTGCTGCATTTTCATTTTTTTTCTTGCAGTTGTTTTATAAAAGTCTCTTAAACTTTCAGTCTTGTGGTATTTTCCATGTGTAGGTAATTAGATTTTTCTAATCCAAAAAAGACCATGCTCCCAGTGACTTCATTCACCATTTATGCCCCAGCATCAAACAAATTCTCCTTTCTCGTCCCTATACATTTTGTTGATTATTATTTGGGAGAATTTGATCATTTCCTTAATATAAAATTGAACTAGTATCCATATGATGGCGAGAAATTGAATGCTGATCACTAAATTAATGAAGCTTAAAGGGTTAATAATCTGAAGCCACATTAGTTAAGTATTCACCTTGGTGAAACTATTTTCAGTATAATTAATTTGTCCATTAAATTTCATTTCCACTTATATTTTGGAACTCGCAAAATTGTTTGGAATCTAGTGCAATATTGTTTATCCTTTGTTTCTTCTCAAACTTGTGTAGTGCCTGTCTGATACACTGAAACATTGCATCATAAAGAATTATCTGTACTGTCACTGTAATTTGTCGGCATCATATCCTTTCCTTGCAAAACAAGATTTTCAACGGTATACTGTTGCCACAGTCCTGGTTTCTTTCGTCCAATTTATAATTTCCTCTTTTTTATCCTTTGTTTTCTGCTGTAAAGAAAAAGTTCAAGACTAAAGGAAGTCAGCATTTTACTTTTGTCTCTTCAACTGTTCATTTTGACAGTGTAGTGAAATGCTTAAACAACCGTTATATTGTTAATATTAATAAAATAGGGTATTTTTTCTGTGTTTTTCAGGTGTCCTCACAACTGTTGGTGACGTCATTACTCAGCAGTTTGTTGAGCGCAAAGGAACTAGCCATGACTTTGTAAGAACAACTCGAATGATGGTAGTGGGTTTGATCATTGCTCCTGTAGTCATGACATGGTATCTAATACTGGACAGAATTGTACCAAGCACATCTAAAACTGCTGGCTTTAAGAAGATGCTGTTAGACCAGAGTCTCTTTGCACCAATTATAATATGTTTCTTCTTTGGCCTCACAGAGGCACTCGCTGGAAAAAGGCCACATGGAATCAAAAAGAAGCTTCAAGAATGCTATGTGGAGACACTGATTACAAATTACAAGATATGGCCTCTGGTGCAAACAATTAATTTTACATTTATTCCGATTCAGCACCGTCTTGCCTTTGTCCAGTTAATAGCATTATTTTGGAATACATACCTGTCTTGGATGGCTAACAAGCCAATGTCTGTGGCCACATTAGAAAGGATTTAGGATAAGTGTACTGTAGACTTGTTACAAGAAGAGTCATAAATTTTCATTCTGCTATGAATGTCAGTCAACCAATGATCATCACAAAAACCTATCCCATTTTTCAATGTTTATATAGTGATATTTGATTGACTGAGGTCAGTTTTACCGACGGCAACTGTAAAAATGCCGCAAAATGTATATTATGCGTTAGGCAAATAAGGAGAGTGGATAAGAGCTAAAAATCTCACTCTCATTTGGCACTGTGCACTGTTGCTGACTGCACACTCAAGATTGGTAGAAGTGGTGGTTGCCTCTGGGACACTTAAACTTAACCCATATCTGAGCATATTTCCGATGTACCCCCGGTAACTCTTGAAGTTTTTCCTCTTCAAAATGGCTAGATAAAAACCGTACCCTGTTTGAGTCCAAACTGGTAAAAAATCTATACTCTCTTTCAGGCAAACCTGTCGTTAGCTAACCTCATTTCATCAACAAATACTGATTTCTGCCAAGGGCATGAGGAGCAACTATAATTATAAATGTAGTGTCTTGCAATTTACAGTGTACATGTACATTGTATATAAAAAAACAAACTATTAAATATCAATAAATGCAAAATGTGTGTAAATAATATGTTGCGTAAAACAGTACCTTGGGTATAAAATAGGCTTGAGTAGTAATTTCTGCAATGTCATCCCAAAAGGCAAGGTTTTTCAGCTGTTTTGTGTTGTTTTGTTTTGTTTGTTTGTTTGTTTTTTCTGAAATATTGTGCCGCAGATTTTTTTGCCGTTTCCTTTTTTGTGAAAAAATTCTATGATTTTGCCTCCCATTCGATTGGTTATGGTTTTTTAAGTGTGGCACAAGAGCTAGCATATGAACGTATTTATCTCTTTTCATCTCCCAATCTTCAGACATTACTGATAAGGCGCGATTTACCTCTTCAGCTACGCAAAAGGAACCAAAGTCAGTTCCAAAAGCGGGTATGGAAATGGGTGTAGAAAATGACGTATTTACTTGGAATTAAGATAAGGATTTGGAGAATTGGGCACTACAGCTCCCCCATCAAAAAGAAAAAAAAAGACCGTGAAATCCCCCCTGGCCCAGCACTTCTACACACACATCCCGTGTTGTGTCATCATGCGTCATATTGCTTTGTGTTTTCGTGAATTAGGGTAGCACAGTGATTCAAAAACTACTCGGATCGGATCGGACCAACATAGTTTTATTCAAATATAAGCTTTCTTGTTACAGAACTTTCAATTTTCGTGGCATTGCGTTGAAGAACAAAGTTGTTCAAACCTGTTTCCAATTAGGAGCATGAATTAAGCAAGAACTAAGATGGAGTTGTTGTTTTTGTTTGTTTGTTTGTTTGCTTATGTATCTATCAACTAGCTACTGTTAGCTTTGTCTCCTGGTAGCAGCTTTCTCTGGTTCATCCACTCGCTAAACGTATTGGGCGAGCTGTTTAATATCTTTACTAGAAGAAACTAAAGGCAAACACGAGAAAAGATCCAAATATTAGAAAGAGAATCTACTAGGAACGGTCAAATGAAATTATAATTAGATCCTAGATATCGGTTACTAAGTTCCTAGCTTTCTGATTAACCCTTTTAAAAGCCTTAACAGTGACGAAAATTAAATTTCTCTTTACGTTCACTACCTGTACAAACATTCAAGTGATGAGAATAAAGAAAGTAAAGCATAAGATCTCTTGATATTTAGACAAATTCTCCTTACTAGTTCCAAAAGATATGTATGGAGAACAGTAAGGAGAAGTGTGCATTTTTATATCAGGGATTAAAGGGTTAATTCTGTGACCAAACAACCTGTGTTTTTCGCCTTTTAGGAAAATTAGATGCCATGTTAATTGCCGCAGCGTTCAAAAGGAAGCAGGTTCGGCCCATTGTCAAGTCGCCCCATAAATCGTTCCCAGCCCCTCAACACTGAATGGTTTGTTTCTCGATTCTTCTCAGACTTTCCAGCCCTTAACCGCTGATTTGTTTCTTTCTGGAGTCGTTTCTCGACTAGACAACGAGCAGTCTCTCTTTCCGCTCAGAGATAGTCAAGGAAAACGAACAAGCGAGTGAGCTCCAAATTGCCTGCCGCGTTGAGATAGTCGAAGAAAAAGAACAAGCTAGCGAGCGCGAAATCGCCTGCCACGTTGAAACGTGACGCGCGTGTCGAGCCGCTAGTGTAGTGAGCTAGAAAGAGAGACGTCTCTCCTTCCGGCTCACTACAGAAGCGGCTCGACACGAGCGTCACGTTTCAACGCGGCAGGCAATCTCGCACTCATCGCTTGTTCGTTTTTCCTCGACTATCAATGGGGCGAGATGACTCTTACTAATGCGTTTTGCCTTTGGAAACGTACGCTTTTGTTCGTTTGCACTTTCCGTATGGATTGCTGCATGATAATGAAAAAGCATAGGCCCATGATGAGTGCAGAAATGACGACGTCTGTTAGACGTTTTTCAAGTACTATCAGTCAAACACGAGAAAGAGTGTTTTCATCAGGATATCCAAATATCGAGAAGTGGGGTTAAAAAAACGAGGCGATTGGTGAGTTTGAGAATTGATTCAAGTAAAACCAAAACCACAGCTATTAGCCTATTACACTGAACAACCGCACTTTTGTCATAAAACACACTACCAACAGAATAAGCCAGTCAGAACTCAAGGAAATACATATGCATGCGAACGAGTCAAACGCGGGAAAACTGTTCATGACTTCCGCTTTTCCCTTTAGAGGAGATAAGCCAGTGGAAGACGTTAGGGCGAAGCGTAATTAACTTTCAAATAACCGCTGACCTTCAGAGCGTCCATCATCGTTAACGTGCATAGTTCATAGACCGGGAGAGACTGAACCACAAGACACAGCTTGGCCTACAAAGAATGGGAAAAACGGTTCGAATTAAATGAAATGAAAACATTCGTTTAAAAATTTAGTTCACTTAATGTTGCCACATTTTTAGAATGCCTCAGGAAAGTTACTTCACAAGACCGAAAGGTACTATAATTGCTACTTGTAAATCCGGATACACGGTGCAATATTGCATGCGCAATTCGTAATTTGCTCAGTGTGTGTATCATGGCAATACGCACAACAACTCTGAAGTAGAATGATGGAGACATATCCATTTTTTGGGGGGGAGGAGGGGCAATGTTGCACCATGTTAGCGAGCCTTGAGAAGTTATGGTGGCAATTGGGTCATTGCTATCGCAACTATTTCGTGGTTATCATTCTCGGTAAGAACTTTAAGACCTAACACGTGACAGACCTCTTCTCTTTGGCGTAGTCAGATCCCTAAACACTGGGATTTGTCTGTAGAGAATGTAATACATAAAATCGACAAATCGGCATTGTGCGTGCGGAACAAGTGCCAGTGGCTAACAGCACTTAAAAATGATAGGCTTAATGGCCGTCAAAGCACATTTTTATTAGGGCTGCAACGATGCATTTTCCAACAATACGATACATATATCGATACAAGGGCCACGATACGGTACACGATATGATACAGTACTGTGTGCGACAAAACTAGTTACCAACAACTTCGACCAATTTTTTTTTTCAAAATAACAAATTAACATGATAGTAATAACACAACATCAAATCGCCTTACAAGGGCTAAAATGCAGAACTTGGGTAAGGAATATTAAAGACAATGGTTTCACAAATTTGTTGATGTACCAGTATATCGTAATATCGCGATGTCTTGTTCAAATATCGATATTTGCATCGGGGAAAAAATATCGCGGTTCACCGATGCATTGGTGTATCGTTGCAGCCCTAATATTTGTTCTTCGTTAAAACAAACCTGGACAAACGGTACAGTTGTGACGTCATCTATAGCAAATGGATACAACTTGTTAAAGAGACAATTCACTTCAAGTTTTTTGCTAACTCCAAGTTCTTGAGCTTCTTGTTCTAGCTCCCCGTACCTGTAGACAAAGAAGAGATATGCGGGTGGGGACAGTGAAAAGGTGGTTAAAAGCATTTTCTTATTAGAAATGTATCTTAGCGCCAGTCTTCAAGAAAATGAAGGTTTTAGTTCACACCGCGCGCTAACCAGCTTACCAGCGCGCGGTTTTCACATCTTCTTTGTCGTACTCTTCACTGACCTCTCGGCCAGCTTGCTGAACTCGCTGCAAATCCACACTGTACAATGGAGAAGCGCTGAATGCCAGGACTTTCTCGACAAAGGATTCCCTCTCCTTTCTGAAGAATAAATATTGCATCGTCAGTAACCGAAGTCACAGCCAAACACACACACACACACACACACACACACATACACGTACACAAAAAAAGTCAAGGTGTTTCGGTTCAGCCGTTAGAAATACAGCTATTTTAATAAACGTTGTCGGAAAGACTACGCGACAAGACTGCAAGGTGATAAGGGTAATTTTTTAGTATATTTACCAAACGTAGGCTATAGCTCACCCCTACAAAAAATAAATCAGATAGGCAAGTGTTTAATAGTACTTTCAGCCATCCCATGGCAGTGACAGCCGTGAAATTACAACCGAATCACAAAAGATGTACAGCTACCCGTACTAACTTTCGGTCTTGTCGCGTAAGTTCGAGGCTTTAAAATCCGACAAAGTTAATTGAATAGCTGTATATTTCGATCGGAAAGGGCTCGAACATAACTTTACGTTTGCAAATTTTTGGACCTCTTTCTCTCGATCTTGAACTGATTCGGACATACTGAAACGTCTGGATGTATTTTGGTGACATTGCGGACCACTTTCTTGGTCAATAAGACTACTTCAAAGATAGTAAATTGGCCAATATGACACGTACTAAATGAGCAATTTATTGACTGTAACCTTGTCTAAAATCATTGTTTTACATACCGTATTTACTCGAGTAAACGCCGCGGCGCTCTTCAAATTTTTAGTGTTTCAGATGCAGCGCTTATTCGGGGAACTGCGCTTATTTGAGGGCGGCGCTCTTTAAACAATAACAAGCAGATGTTAACAAAGAAAAATAATGAAATGTACCCACTTCGAACTGAAAAACATGATAATACAGGAGAATAAATTTCGGAGGCTGGTTTAGATTGACTTGTACCGTACTTGTTTATTAGTTTGGCTCCTCCAACATTGATTCAGTCTGATGATGCTTCAATTAGGCGCCGCATTGTTGTGAATGAATGCGGTGCTTAATAGAGGGCGGCGCTCTTTAATATTTTCGCTCTCATATGCGGCGCTTAATCGAGTGAATACGGTACTATAACATAAAACTAACAGCAGAGTGCGTGATCACTTTAGGGGAAGGGGGCAGGGGGGGCGGAAAGTGTACGGAAAGTGTTGGCTTTCGCCTTGTTGCCCTTTTTCGATTGCGAAATATTACGCAATGTTGTGTGATTATCCCTTTTCTCCTGCTTCCCACCTTGACTCGTCCCCAGTCGTCTTCATGTTGCGCGATGCGCGCGGCGCGGGAGCGCGAGGTGTGATAGAAAGAGTGTGATGGCTTTCTCATTGCCCATCACACCTTACGCTCCCGTGCCGCGCGCGCCGTGCAACACGAAGACGACTGGGGACGAGTCAGGGGGGAAGCAGGAGAAAAGGGATAACCACACAACATTGCGTAATATTTCACAATCAAAAAAGGGCAACAAGGTGAAAGCCAACAAAAAGGGGCGGGAGCGGGATTGAAGGGAACAAGAAGCGCGAAGTTTGAACCCACTGTGCTGTCTGCCTCCCCCCACCCACCCCACCCTTCTCCTTCAGTTAACCAACACCCCGCTGAATCATTGCGTAGCCATTCAAGCGAAAATGTTTTCAGTCCTCTTAAAACAGTCATAAATAGTTCTTTTAGATCAACTACACGTAAGTTCTTTGCATGTGGCCATTTAGCCTGCGAACGCAGACGTATTTCCGGCTCTCGTTTCTCTCCGCCGAAATTTTCTGCGGAGAGAAACACCAGCCCGAAATACGTCAGCGTTCGCAGACTATTGGCCATTGTGCATTCGGCATTCTGCTTTTGGCGGCCCTGGTGAAGGGTGCTAGATGTCTGGGGCGAATTGTCTAATCAGTTACGTAAATAGGCCCTGGCGAAGAGTGCTGGATGCCTGGCATGGGGCGAATTTTCTAAGAGCGAATTGACCGGATACCGAACACACCTTTCAAGTTTCTTTAGCTTCTCTTTGACTCGCTCAGCAGACTTGGCCTGGATCTTAGCAAAGCCTTCACTTATCATGTTTGATAAGGAGCTTTCTATTTTGGAAGACGACTTCTTTACTCTGCAGAACAAACAGCATAATTGATAGTTTGGACAGGGAAGAAATCGTACTTACACACACGCATACAGAACTCCAGTTAAAACAATGGCAAATGAGAAATCTGGGAGTTCGGCAAGTGGCAAGAGTCGACCTGCCTATTGTCCCTAAAGTAATACGTAAATTTAACATGGTGAGCTTTGCACGCTAAAATGCAAGAGAATGCAGTTTGTACGTACTACCTCAAGCAATCGTTTTCAAAGAAAAAATGTTTTTCTTGGGATGGCTACGTAAGTTTACAACTTGAAGGCTTTTCAGTGTAAAGAAGGCTACTGGATCACTGTAAAACAAGCTGGTGTGAACGTTCACATTTGCAGATATTTTACATAGAATATGACAGTAGAAAATACTACGCTCAAACATGTAGGCTGGGAATTATGACAAAATTATTAACTTCAACTAAATTGTCATCTTGTTGACGAATGGGAAAACAGTACCTTTCCTGTCAATTCTAATGTCAAACAGCAGACGGAAATTATGAAAAATAGCAGGAAAATTATGTGGCAATTGCGGTAAATGCGATGCTAATCTCTCAGAAATTTTAAAGCCGATAGATAATTTCCCGGACAACATTTTCTTTTAAAAATGACGGAGGTTATTATGCTTATTTTGCTTATTATAGATACTGATAACGACAGATTCCCTGCACATATCATTTTCATTCGAAAAAATATGAAGTATTTGATTGGTTGGTTCAAGTTGATTGTCTTGGACCAGTGTTAAACAAGCTTGTGTGAACGTTAACAGCGGTCAAACGCACGACGCCTGCGCAGTTCCCACCATAATTTTACAAAAGGAAATACAGACAAATGTCGAAAGTTTCACTTTACTGCAAAACTTAACGTCGTTTCTGAAAACTTAAGTTTTTAATTGAGTATGTGTTCAGAATCAAGTAATTGGCATCCACAAGTTTTGTCGGCGCGAAATTTAGTTTATCGAGACATTTTGATTTTTATGCATCATTTCCATACGAACTTCCCGCTCGTAAAAGTCGGAAATGATTCAAACTTCAAGCATCTGACAAACCGGAAGTGGCGTTTTTTTTGGCCTTTGACCGCTATGAAGTGTGAACTTACCTTCTCATTAGAAAGGTGCCTGTGTTTCCACTTTCTTTGGCATCTAAAACACGTGAAGAGTAATGATGAGTAGTATTTCACAGTGTTGTAATACTAATGCAGGTAGAATAGGGGCTTCAAAATAAATTCCCCGACGGTTGTTGAATTTTTTTTAATGAAGAAGCGTTGATCTCAATCCTTCAGCCGCTGCTTCACAAAGTGGCGGCAACATCAACAACAACAGAGAATTTTAGATCGGACTACGAAAATGAGTACAAATACGACTTTGAATTTCAAACCAGTGACTTTTTTAGAGCTTTCATTTCGTCGTGTTGTTTACCATTAGAGAAGGAAGCTCCTGAAATGAGATTGGTATGTGACGTGATAACATATATCCTGCAAACTGGAATTGAAAAGTCGTAGTCCGGCATACTTTATCTGGTACTCGTGCTCAAATCTAAAATTCCCTAATAGTGACGACGACGACGACGACGACGATGATGGTCCCTTTATTAATTTTAAAACTGGCTCTCTTCTCATAACTTATGGCGAAATAAGTGCGGGATAATATTCTCTCTCTCTCTCTCTCTCTCTCTCTCTCTCTCTCTCTCTCTCTCTCTCTCTCTCTCTCTCTCTCTCTCTCTCTCTCTCTCTTTTTCCTTTTTGGACACCGTCTAGATCAATCCTATATCTCTAACAGGATTAACTCCAGCCTCGTACCCAGGCGTTCTCCTCCTGCTCAGAGAAGAGAACGCCTGGGTACTAGGCTGGAGAAACTCATTTCCTGTGGATGCAGCTTGTACAGTAAATTACACTTTTGCATACTATTGCTTACTTTTGCATACTATTGCTTATTGCATACTATTGCTTATTGCATACTTTTCTCAGATACAGCGACCTGGATCCAAATGGGTGCTTGTTCAATTTGGCTTGCAGCAGAGTGTTGAACTTGATGTACTAAAGACTGTAGCATGCCATATCGTCTGTAGAAAACAAAACGTACAGATACTTGTCTTAAAAAAAGGCCGATGTCAAAAAGATCTTTGCCTTAAAGAAGCATTATTAAGGTAACTAGCTCTTGCTTTAAAGTGGTGTCCGCAAGAGAAGAGAGGTGTTCATCCAAAAGAGTTGTCCACCCTAAATGGGTGTCTTTCCTTAGTTAATAGGGAGAGGGCTGTCTTAGAAAGTTTCCCACATTAAAAGACAGTTGTCCATCTTCAGACGAGGAGTGCACATTCGATGAGTATTTTTCTTAAAGAGGTGTCTGCTTCAGAATGGTCTTTACCTTTGAAAGGAGAGGGGGCTAACACAGGGTAATATAAGGCCTTTCCCCTACCGATTTTACTGCGGTATATCTAAAAGTTGCTTGAATTTCCGCAAGCGGAATTGCGACTATCCGTTACGTTTCTGCAGCTGCTGAGTCGCAGAAATGACCACTTAATCTGACATTTCTGTTGTTGGTGCAAAAATATTCTTGTCTATATAATAAAAAGAAAGTTACACAGTGGCTTGAAGATATGAATTTTATTTTCCCGTGGTAAAAAACAACATTTATCTCTCTCGCTGCGCTTATTCGTAAAACATTGTTTTCACCACTCGCAAATAAAATTCATATCCTCGAGTCGCCGTGTAATATCCTCTATATATCTAACGCGAGCTTGTGCAATAATTGTTAATTGTAGAGCGGAATTTTGCGATTTTAAGTATCGTAAAATCGAAACCCATTCAACTACTCTCTAACCAGTCATAACACACGCAAATACTCAAATAAATAGCCTGAGAAACAGCCGACATTTCGCAAGGTCGCCACTTGAGCCCTCGCAAAAAGACGTCTGAGTAACGAGCGCAGAAATTCCATAATGATGACGCGTCACTACCCAGATCTAGGTAGTGCGTCTGATTGGTTGAAACGAAATTCCCTCGCCTTTCAACCGATCAGAAGCGCAAATAGACCAAGCAGAACATGAAGCAAATGCACCAAGCGAGAGAAACGCGTGCGAGCAAGTCAGGTGATTACTCAGTTTGGTTTTATCTTTCATAAGTCGAAAAAGTATCGAGAGTTTTAACCATGCAATCACGAAGCAAAGCGTAGCGTAACGAACCAAATCAAGAGCAATAAGCTTAAAGCTCTTAATTGAAACCAGCTCAAATAAGCAAGTGAAAAGGTGGCTCAGTGATTTACTTTTAATAGGCCTTGAATTTGTGATCAAAGTTTTGAACATACCTCTGTCTCATGCCGCCGTGTACCATCTTTGCTGTTAGTAAAAAGCTCGTTCTTGTGATACCGCTCCTTGCTCCCGGCTCATTTCCCATGCCACCACGCGACATACCTGGCCAGGGAGCCTGGGAATTAGCAGGTGGTTTATCTCCAGCTTCCAACAGATCTTCCCAAGTTTCAATTTTGTCCGATGTTTCTCGTGTCCTAAAAAAAGAAAGAAGAGAAAGGCGTGAATCTCTACAGTTAATACTTATTATCTTTAGTTTGCGTTTTAGATGAAAATACAAAACCGGATTCTTGAAAACCAAACCCACAATCTTCAGATCCAATCCAGATTCCCATGCGTTTTTAGAATAAAATCCAAAACCGGATTCTTGAAAACCAAACCCAGAATCTTCAGATCCAATCCAGATTCACGTGCGTGACTGTTCTAAAATCAAAAACCATGTTATGAAACTGATAAATTTAAGAATACCCAAGAAGGGTACATCAGATCAATTTAAAACCTTATTTTTTTAATTTCACGTTCCGACCATTTTTTGCGGTCTAAAAATGTTGTGTTCCTTCCATTGGCTATCATGGAAATGCGACGGTGGGGGTGTGACTTTGCTTGTACATCCAATGGTTAAGGATTTGCTTCCCGACCAGTCATAATAAATAACATAAGAAAACGGAGTTAACCGATCAGGGCACGAGGATTATGGAAAACGCCGCGCGGTTCTAATTGGTTAATTTAGCCAAGTAATGATCATGTTTGTTACTTGATTGGTTTGAGATCTAACTGACGCTAAAGGGGAATGGCTAATAATAAAGTACACGTCCTTACATGTCCTGCTCCTGAAAACGCAAGGAGGACTTTAGCAGAATTTCGAAGTTTATGTAAACCCTACCCGAAGACGAGGTTTGCCGAACTTACCTTCGAATTCTTCTAAATCCTCTCGGGTATTTGCATCAGGTTATGTAAGCACGAAGCAGCCATTTTTATTTATTATTATTGTTATTATTATTATTATTATTATTATTATTATTATTATTATTATATATATATATATTTTTTTTGGTGAAATAGAGGTAAACAAGTATTAGGTGACAACGGGGGCTCCTGGTTACGACATGCCCTTGTTTAGATGATCTCATCTGAGATGTCCATTGCAGCCAATCAGAACGCCCGTTATATGGGAAAATTTTATGAAACCTCATCTCGAAAGGCTATGCAACCAATCAAAGCGTGTGTATAAAATAAAATTTTCAAACAAGTACCTACAAAATTTTGATCAAATAAAAGTTTGTAAAGCCTGCATTGGTTGGTTGCGTAACCGTTTAGACGAGGTTATGTAAATAGGGGTATGAGGACACGTGACATTTTTTGGAGTTACTGCGTGGAATGAAATTTTTGCAGTGATGTTCGTGAATTTCGTGGATTTTCCGGCGATCCGCGAAAATAAACTGAGCATAGTCAATCGAACAAAAATCGAACTCAATCTTACCTACTCGCCTCGGTTGATTTGCGATTGGTTCAGTAATGGAACAAAACCCAATCGAACTCGATCGCTCGAATGAGTACTAGTTCGATTGGGTTTGAATACCCCCGGTGGTGTACTCCCCCATAATACCTATATGAGTACGTGCCGCCCAACGGATCCAAAGGGATCCAAAAC
The DNA here is from genome assembly GCA_964030785.1 of Siderastrea siderea. Taxonomy (NCBI): domain Eukaryota; kingdom Metazoa; phylum Cnidaria; class Anthozoa; order Scleractinia; family Rhizangiidae; genus Siderastrea; species Siderastrea siderea. The sequence continues at coordinate 24,614,115 of OZ034974.1, read as the reverse complement.
TGGACCTAGTGGACCTGCTGTTTTCCAGGTCCAGTTTTGGACCCGTTCCGTTTCTGGATCCGTTTGGAAGTGGTCCCGTATAAACATAGCCTAAGAAAAGCATTGCGATAGGTCGTCATTTTATTATAATTCGTTATTGCAATCTTACACTAGCAGCACAGTTTGCTGGGCCCCCTTGTTTGTCTTGATTGGTATGATGCAGACATACCCAAAAAACAAAATTCGTCATTTTATGTGGTAGCCACATAAAGAAATTTTATATTCGTCGTTATTAGCCAAATTTGCTGCAATAACACAATGAGCATTACTATGCTCAAAGTTTCTTTGTAACCACACAAAATTGTGCAGCAAGTTACTTTTCTCTCCAAATTTTGTGGACATTTCATGCTAGTGTATATGCTAAGATGTACATTCATTAAAATACTATTGGTTTCTGTTCAAAAAACAATTTTTGGAGGAAATCATGTTTACTGTCCTTTCAAAAGAGGTATTGCTTTCCACACAATTGTAAAAAAACTATTGAGGAAATAAATAAAGAAATAAATGAGTGTGGTAAATTGTGCGTGTTTTTTTAAACTGTTTTGCTCTTTTTAGCCCGCCGTCAGGACGGGGTCTAGTAAGACCGGTTTTTTTTCTGGTGGTCACTTGCCTCAGACCTCCGGTTTTCGCTCGGCCAAACAAATACGTCTTGCACACGTTCGGTCAACATAAGTATTAACTTCAGTCGGTTAGCGTCGATTCGCCAAAATCTTCATGAAAACGGTGTAGAAAATTACTAGCGATGCAATGGCATAAAACTCTCTTCGACGAGCGCGAGGACAAAGATACTAGCAGGCTTTGAAGGTCAGAGATTCGATGTTGTTTTATTTTTATATATTTTCGTTGGTTACTCGACGCGAGTCAAATTCAACAGTGAAATGCAAGCATTCTTGACAGGTTTGCTTTGCTTCACCAAAATCTTTGTGTACAAAGTTACAAGGAATTTAATAGAGTTAACTTCTCCTCAACGAAAGCACGGACGAAGGAGCTAGCGAGCTTTGAAAGCCAACGATTCAAGCTGACATGAATTGACCTTTTGATGCCGGAATAACAAGACTTGGCACGTAGACATCACGTCATTTAAGACAGAAGCCGATTCGGGGAATTTCCTTGCTTTCGCTAAACCATTCATCGAATCATGGCCTAAAAGTAGATTTTACGTTTCCTTTTCAGTAGATGTCCGTTCCCTTTAGATTTTAGGATAATCCTTTCTTTATCAATCTATTTAAATTTCCGTGCCCTTGTTGTTTAGAATTACGCTGAGATGTCAGTTCTTTTAAAAAAAACGTAATGTAACTGAGTCACGCTATGGTCAAAACTATTTCGTCACGTTCTTCTTCGCTAGTGCCAGGACAGGTGGATGACCAAGGAATAAGGGATGGGAAAGGTGTTCATACTATTAGGGATTCATGTTATCGCAAGGGTAAGGGTGCAGTGAAGACATGGGGGGGGGGCAGTGAACACGTCAAAGGTAAGATAAATCACCAACTTCAAAAATTTACACCATTTGGGCTCATATCTTGAGTGACCGTGCTGTATGTTGCACTCCGAGGGGAGAGGGAAAAATGGCGGGGTCCAGTGCCCCTAGAGCTTTTCTTGTTTTAAGGGCATAACAAACAATTTGTAATAAATTCTCTATTCAATCGTTTTCTGCCAGATTTTCTGCAGATGGTGCCATTATGACAAGAAACATTTTTCCCTTCAACTTTTTTGCATAATCACATATCATTTTGAAAAAAGGTGATTTTTTGTCCAAATTTCTTGGACATTTTAATCTAATGTTTGCTAATTTATGCACAGTTATTAAATATTACTGGTTTCTTTGGGAGAAACTGTTTTTGGAAAGGGTATTTGCTACCCTTTTAGACGAGAGATAGCTTTCCACATAAATGAAAATACTTGCTGACAAAGAAAAAGAAAAGGGAGGTCAATTTTGACTGTTTCGGGGCATGTCAACAACGTTACTATAATCTTTTTTAACTATCTTTCTCTTTACAATTGCAACACAACAAACGGTCTCTAAGGTTTCTGTGTCCGTAGACGAGACCATCTCCTGCCAAAGAGCAAACAATAGTCTACTACGTGTTTCTCCCAACCCAGATAGCATACAAACACACACCTATCGGTCGCTTTGAGCTATAATCGACGACTAACTACATGAGTACGTGGCAGTAAATAAGTAAAATAAAGAAGACAATATTACATCCCTTGTTATTTTACACAACTTTTGTATGTCAAATACCGGAGAGAACATTTCTTAAAATCCGCGAACATTTTTTTCCAGTGGTAAAGTTTGAAATCCAACCTCGCAAAAATTTGTTCCCGCGAAGCATAAAAAAATCGGCAAACCGCGAAATTAAACTCCCGCGAAAATTTCATGCTACACGGTATTTCTTCCTTCTTTTTTTCTTTCTTTGTTAATTTATTCATTTACTTTTAGTGGCCGCTTTGTGTTTACAGCACCTGATACAAACACTTGAGGGCGTTTGTTAGAAGAATTAATAAATCTTTTGGTTTCTTCCAAACCCCCAATAAATAAGGGTTTTAATCCTATTCTGCCTGGGCTTTTTTTGATTTTCTGAGCCTGGGGGGGGGCCTATAGCGATGAAACTTGGCACGTTTGTAGCACGTCATTAGCTTAACAGATTGGGCTTATGACGTGTCAATTATGACGTGACATGACGTCACAATAACGTCACAAAGCCGCCGTTTTGAATTTGAGGCCGCCATCTTGAATCCTAAACCTGTGTTCATACAGCTGACAATGACGTCACCAAAAATATATGATTTTATTCTAAGAAACATACTTAGTCAAAACAAGCACACAAAAGTAAAAAATCATCCTCCCCTTACAAACGAAGGGGGAAAAAAGACTGAAAAACGACAGAAAATAGTCAAAATACACTTCTGAGAAGATGGTTGCTATGAAAACGTCAATCATCATAGGCACGTCATTGACGTAGGAAAATTTTCTCTGATAAATTTTAGGAAAAGTCACGAGATTTGGTGATTATTCGTCTAGCCGTTTAAAAGTTGTAATTCGTTAAAGTCGGCGCGGGCACAATGTGCCCACCCCCCCCCCCCCTTCCCCCGGCTGAATAGGGTTAACACATGGGCAATTTCTATTTCATAATTAATGGTTCTCTACCTCAATTTGCGGCCAACGAAAGATGCTCTGGACTCTACAACCCCAGTGCCGGCTATTCCACTTCGAAACAAGGACGAAGGAGACTCGGTGACAAAGCTTGCACGTGTGTTCATGTGAGGTGACGCGTGATTGTCATGCTCCATCCGGGATTCCGTGGCATCAGTAGAGGACCGTTGATGTCCCCCAAGGGATTGAAGCTGAGCATGGGTCATGTTTCGAGTATGTCTCAAAGGCCTTCCTTTTTGGTCAGTGAGGACTTCGGTTTTAAGTGCCTTGAGAAAGTCCCTTGATACAGGAGCCTAGTAATGAAATGAAAGTGTTCTCTACCAGCTGCAATTAATTCGAACCCAGTTAACTCTCGGTAACCACGTATTCTTCAGAGATAATTCAGCACACATAATTCTTGAGAGCTACAAACTACATAGCAATTCTTCCCAACTTTAACCTCGATTATCTTTGAAAAGCATTTTACCCTCAGTTTTCTTTTTTCGATTCCAAACGTCCTTGATAAGATTTGTTTTTCTCGCATAGTCTTAAACCACACAAAATACCACTTTGTTAGTAGCTAACACCTTTACTCCACTTTTTGGCAAGGGTTTGTCCATCTTTCGATCACTTCAAGAACGTGCTCTGCCCATCGTTCCCTGAACGTCAGACAGGAGGCTGTACTCACAGCCCATGCGTTAATTAGTCTTACTGTTTACGGACGAGCGATGGATGGATGGATGGATGGATGGATGGAGTGACATGGCTCCTATACAACTACAATTACCGTCTCGTAAATGCGCGTAGCGCCTCACGAGTAAACACTACAATATCCTATGCTGAATATATTATAACTCTCGATATTCTCGTGCATGCCATTTTTTCAGGGATTGGCTATGAAACCTAGCAAAAAACAAGGGCGGGAACTGCCTTGGCGTAAAAAATCGATGTACCAAGACTGGCCTGTTTAATCCATTGGATTAGCATGTACTCCACCTTTTTTAGGTTTCCATTCTTTTGGATGTTACGCTTTTTGAAAACACCATGTCTATTGAGGGCCCGGGAGAAAAGAAAGGTCGGCGAGCGAATATATCCTGCCTTGGAGGGACGGGAAAAAGAGAGACCTTGGGAACGAGGTTGGGCTGCTCATGGGCTACGTGCAAGTTATTAACTTGGGTTATTACATTGATCAGTGACATTTTTGTTTAATATAGTATTACATGGAATCCCTCGGAAACTTCGCCTACCTTGGTTCGTAGATCTCTGGTCCTGAGATGATAAATATAGCACAGGAGTGTGTACAGGCAACTAAGTTTACCGCTAAAGTTACGAACATTGCGGAAGTGTACACCTCTGAAAAATAAGAGAACGAAGGCAGTAAAGCCCCGTCTAAACGATCAAACATTTTCGTCCAAAACGGTGTTGGACCACTTTATTTTACCGTACAGCTGTATAGCATTTTCACGAAACGGAATTCCGATGAAGTCGCAACTAGTCAACGTCGCAATTTTCAGCGGCAATACGCAAACAGCGTTATATGGGCTCGCTTTGGGCGATGTTTGGTCAAACATTATTTGCCCGTTTAGCCACTGAGCGTTTTGTTTTGCAAACACAATGTTTGATTGTTTAGCCAGCGCTTTAACAGATTAACGCTACATTAAGGGCATTTTGCTTTCAGGTTACTTATATAATGAGCCCCACACAACCTTTTTCTTAGCCTTGGACTGTACCTTTTGCAAAAATACAAACTTCAATTTCCCTGATACTACACCATCTTTTCAACATATGACCAAAGTTTATTTTTCATGGGTTTGCAAGAAACAGTTGGCACCATAGCAACGGTAACGGACAGCCCCTTTTCTTTAATATATGTTGAATGTCTCGAAATCTAGTCAGACGATAGAACTTAAAGGATTTGAACTGATCAACCTGTACATCTTTTATGCGAAATTAGAGAAAAACCTGTCAGTAAAACCGTTTTCTTGTAAATCATGACTCATTTTTTTACGGGCTGATTTTGGTAATTCCGTCATTTTTCTGCAATATTTTTCAGTTCAAAGATCTTTAATGATAGTAAAACAATCTAAATTTACACTGAGCTTCGTAGATGGCTGCGATTTTTAAAAGATATTTGTGTTTGAAAATCTGCTAATTAAAAATAAAGCACAAATCTATCAAAAAGTTCGTAATTTGCATAAATCGGGTATGCTGCGAATTGCGAATGACAGCAGTAAAGTCTCACTATTTAAATTATCATTTTCACATATTGCTTAAATTAAACAGCGAAGAGCAGTCGTCTTGCGCTGTTTTAAACTTGAAAACCAGCCGTTGAAAAAAAATCTTAGAAACAGCTGCAACATTACGTAATATACAGTCCACATTTTTAGGTGACAGTCTTGGATTTTGCGTACGGTGGCCCATAAGTGCACTCCGAATTCCAAACGGCACTCCAAATTTGTAAACACGCTCCAAATCCTTCAACCTCACCCCCAATTCTAAAACTCCACTCGCACTTCTAAAAACTCACTCCCAATTCTAAAAATTCACTCTGAATTCTAAAACTTCACTGCGATTTTCTAAAAACTCACTCCTCTTTTGGAGGTGTTTTTTGAAGTTTTTGATGTCCTCTTCAAATAATGTCTTAGAAGAGTTTGTTCTGAATAATCTCAAAGCCTCTCCTCTTTGAAACCTCTTTTGACACCGGGTGGGTGGCATGAAGAAAAATGTCTACTAAAATAATGTTTCAGTGGGTTTGAAATGCGTGCGTACATCAACTACTGAAGCGTTTTTTAATCTCTCGCCTTTGTAAACGTGAACATCCAAGAACGTCGTTTCTGTCTCAGATATTTCAGCCGTTAATTTGATTGCAGGTTAGTGTTTATTTGTTCGCCCAATAAACTTACTTATTTCCTCTCTGCTAACGTTCCAGACTGAAAAAAACGTCATCTATGAAACGTTTCCATGCGAGCGGTTTTATCACGCTTTGGCTAAGGACTGGTCTTTTTCAACTTTTGCCATGAAAATGTTGGCAAAGGTATACGTAACTGCCTTTTTGGTTGTTGAAAGCGGATGTTAGTTGTTGGAAGCGGATTTTAGTTTTAGTTTCGGATCTTGATCTTATAGAGAACCTTTCTTGGAGCCAAATTATGGAATAGCTTCTCTGCTAAAAGACGCCAACTACCAAAAAAAGGTCTGCAAGAAATATTTTCATGACATCCTGCTATCGATATTGGAAGCTGAGGACGATTACCTTGAGGCATCCATCATACTTCAAAGGTTTAAAAAAAATTACTAAATTAATGTTACCGCGCTGCTGTGTCGTTTCCCTTTGACGTCTAAAACCGCCCACTTTATAATTTATTCATTTCTTTTGTACTTTCTTCGTTATTTACCTTTACCTTTATATTAATACATGATAATATTATAGTAGTCTTATAGTAATAGCAGTTTTTGCTCTATCCGCCTAGAATAGCCTTTGCTATTTTCCGGTAGAGTAGTATGTGTGTAAATTTTATTTAATGTGGTTGAATAAAACTTGAAAAACTTGAAAGCGAAAGGTTAAATCCTTCAAGAACATCGTTGTTTCTAAATGGAAAAACTTTTCCTAGCGATTCCTCGTTTTTTTTTTCATAAATATAACATCACAAATTGTCAAGAGCTTACGTCATCATGAAAACATGGCATGGGATAAACTTAAAACAGAAGTTGAAAAATACTTCAATTTTTAAACACACAACTTCGTTTGAATGATATTACTTAATTCTTTAAAATGCAAGGTTTAGCTATATTGAGACAATTTCTAAAACAGATTCTAAGACTCTGTACATGTTATCAGATATAACAACTACTGACCTCTGGTCAATACTTTCCTCTTCATGTTCAGACTTCTCAGTCGGGAAGGCTGGAATAAGCTCGTCTCCCACGACCGGCGCATCGTGTAAGCGTTCAGACGGTCTCATCTTATTCAACATCTGCTTCAGTTTACCAGTCGTTATTTTAGGTTCACTTTTCCGGCTCCTGTGCTCCTTCATCGCCTCTACAACCTATGATGGGTACACAGTGGAAATCAACCAATCTCACACAACTGGGTTTGCGATTCAGACTACGCTTCAATGCGACTCTTGAATGTGTTCCAGATTACTTATCACATAAACAACCATTTCAGCTAAAGGTACCAGACAGTTAGAACTGCGCAAGTCTCTGGGCTTGTTTACAAATTTGTTTACTTGTTTTTTTGTTTTTTTGTTTTAAGTTCCTGGTTGTGACACAAATCTGTTTCTCTTAAACATTCTGTAACTGTTTCCTTGTCAATCAAAAACAGTGACAAATTCCAAAAGTTCAAAAGTACTATACCCACCCTTCTGGATAGGGTACTAGTCTATCGCAGGCTTAGCGGTACCCCCAGCATAAAGATATAAATCGGTTACCCTAATTGTTCTAAGCTGGTACTCATTTATACACCCCGCAGTTAGAGAGACAACGTGGAGTAGCGTTTTCAGTCTAAGGACACAGCACGACATAACGTAAGGCAGGAGCCTTAAATCACCGAACTTCTCAGCTTCTGATCGCAAAAGTCCAAAGCGATAGCCATCACAGTAAACCAATGTACCCATATAAGATAACCGCTAGATAAATGAACCAGTTGGCTGTGTAAAAAATGGAAGCTAAAATTAAAACAATAATTAATAAAAAGAAAGCTCATTCAAGGCGCACAGATGTTCTTACCATTAACAAAACATTCTCTTTCGCAAGACAATCTTCAAATGACTGTCCCGCTCGCAAGGCTGACAGTCTGCCTCGCCACTGGAACAACTTGGCCTTTATTTCACTTATTCCTCCTTGATCTTCAAACGAGAAACAAGCTCTCTTCTCCGATCGTTGGGATTTCTGTTTTGATAAACAGCATAAGTACAGTAAACACACATGGAAGCATTGGGGATCAATTTAAATTCGCCATGAGTCTGGGTGTTCCCGTGTATTTTTATCTCGTGGTTGCGATAGCAGCTACGGGAGATTGTAGGAGAGTTGAGCAGATTCCTGTGGATATTTCCGTGAGCTCTCGTATAGATTTGCCGATGTTTGCGAGATTTTCGATTTTCCCAAGAGAGGAACTTGAGGTATCATAGGCCTATGTCGGAGACACTTTCGTTATCTTTAGGGGTTGATGTATCGGATAACTAGGGTGTCTGCGGTTTCTGCTTATTAGAGTGATAACTTGTGTCATTTATCAATGATTTTACCCTCATTAATATTGACTACGTTGCGGTACTTTTCCGAGAAGTGGTCTAAATTCATAAATTAACAGATAGTCACGTTTTTGTGCGTGTGTTGTCGTTTATTCAGTCTTTTCACAAAAAAGTAAACTGTAAATTAAATCTATCTATCTGAATCCTCCCATAAATGAACTCATAAATCCACCACACGGCCGGAGCTTAACCCGGTTTCTGTAGCATGAAACAACTGAGAGTATTGATACTCCGCCTTGATGGGATGCTAGTACATCGCAGGGTTACCCCCAGCAGTATGTCGCCAGTAACCATTTATAAACCTTGGTGGAGAGACACAATGTGCGGTTAAGTTTCATGTCTAAGGAAACAATTCAACACAATGGCAGGGACTGCGCCTCGAGCCACCGATCTTCAGATCTAGGTTAAGCTCAAAGCACTAGCCACTACACCATCGCGTCCCCACAAATCCTCCCATAATTAGCACCTTTTGTCCGGTAGCTGTTCTTTCTTCTTCCTTCCTTCTGTCTTGTTCACTGGGATCAGCAACGAGTCTGACGTTTTTGCTCTGAAACACCAAACACACACACACACACACACACAAAAAAAATGATTGTCCTAAAAATGTTCCTTTTATGCTAAGGGCTATCATATAATCGGGGGCTCTTTTATAAATAGATTGTACACCGTCAACAGTTGTGCCTAAACTTATCTAACGTCGTAGGATGTGGTAGTTCGTCGTGGTTTATAATCTTATGATAGCTTTGCTTTATCGCTTGTCTCACGATATTATCACTTTGTTGCGTAGCAACAATAACCAGCGTGGCAAAAATCAAGAGGAGATTGCATGGAAACGGAGATTCGCAAACGCAATAGAGGCACGTGAGGAAGGGGGGGGGGGGGGCGCACCTAGTACCGCGCTATTCTTTTCTCGTTTGTCCAAGATTGGACAAAGATCAGTAAAGGTGTGAAGATTGAGTTCTTGGTTATTTTGCTTCAGGGTGGAATAAACAGACTGGGAAAGAAAGGAAAGTTCTCAAGAGCATGAAATACCTTCGTTTCTTAGTTCTACCCGCGTCGTCGACTGGAAAAAGCCACCTGGCCTTTAGTAAAGGCCGATTGAGTTCTGCATTCGGAATTTTCCGACTGATGCAAGCGGCATCATGCCATTGAATTTCCCTCCTCAATGTTCTGTAGTCCGTTTTAATAAGTACAGGAAGATACATTGTTCACCTCAAATTCCACCACTTTGGTCTCGGGATTTTGGGATTAGAGTACAGATGCATGAATGACATAATGAGCCACAAAGTTCTGTGTGCGCAAATTATGACTGCGAAGATTTTTTAAAACGTTTCTAATTTTGTGCGGGATTCCATTTGGCCTTGCGTGTGAACTCTCTTAACGCACAGAGGACATAAAAACTTGGTAAGAATATCAATCACTCTACTCGCCCGTAGCTCGTAGGGTACATTTTTTGCTCTTACCATTTGATGTCATCTGTGCGTTATCAGAGTTAACGCGCAGGGTCAAATGAAATCTGTTTGTTATATACATGATGTTTAATACTTGAATGAAATTGAATAAGAAACTGATTGATAAAAATAACTTTTTCGGCCAATCACGATTCATACAGTTCCACCTGGTGATGAATAAGGGAAAAACCAATAACATAATACATTGTAGCAGGTGCTATTTAATAGCTTTCCCTTCCCTCGCGTTCCGCACCTTTCTCTAGGGTTCACTTATCACCACTCTCCATCTTCTCCTTTTACATCAACAGCTGCCGTGGCAACTAAGCCTTGTTGAAGCATTTCAACAGACACAAAATATAAAAATTCTCGACATTTTTGGGAGTTCTATAGCGCTTAGTTGTTTAAATAAATTAACTCCCAAAAATGTCGAGAATTTTTTCTACATATTTACAATCAGTTTCATTAAAGTCACTCTGTGGTTGAAAATGATGGTAACAACATCGAAAAGTCGCACCGCATAGATTTTTGTAGTACCAGTTAACAATAAAACCTAGCTGTCTAGAAGTTAGCAAGATAAAGCCACCAAAAGAGAAAAATTAGTATAATGAAATGTTCAAAATGAAAGGGCTTTCGTTACTTTTAGGGCCTGGCTAACTAGGAAACTTTGTTGCGGAAACATTGCTGCAGACGCAACTGTTTCCCAGTTTATCCGCGCGAGAAGCATATGTTGCGGAAGCAAAGTTTGCGTTTTGGAACGTATGTTTCCCAGTTTGGCCACCGAAGGAAACAATGTTTCTCAACAATGTTTCCTAGTTTAGCCAGGCCCTTAGTGGTGCCATGCTCTATAGGAAAAACAACTGTCTGTAACATGCACGCGCAGATGACCACCGTTTTGTTACGCGATCAGTACAAAACGCCATTTTCGTTTCAAAATTCGATAATTAGAATTTAATGGGCATGGTTCACAGTTTTCGTGTAAGTACCCAATGTTTTTCAGGTTGGAATAACGAAGACGTCTCAGTAGATCGAGTTCTGGTAGAAACATTAATTTGATTTGGAGTTATCTGTCATAAAATTAGCCAAAACTAAATTCGTCATTTTGAGCGCGAGCAATAAACGTTTATTTTGCCTCTAACGCGTGGCACCACTAAAAGAAACAAAAGCCAATGAAAGCCCCAGAAAATTTATGTAGCAAACTATAACGAAAGAAATAGCCAAATTGCAAGATTAAATGGAAGTCCAAGAAACTATGAACTGCGGATAAAGTATTAAAGAAGTGATGACAACCATTACTGTTTTAGATATCAACCTTTAATAGCAGTTAAAAATAAAGAAGCTCAATCAATCTTGCGCGAAAAAGGAAAAAAGGAAAGAAAGCGAAACCTCAAACGGTAACTAGGATTTGAGCTCCGGTATTTTAAGTCTCCAGAAAGAAATTGAGAGCTAGCTTAGTTTTCTATTACTGACCTTTTCGCAGCTTTGACCACATCCCACCGTTTTCACAACAAGATCCCGTACATCCAAAGAAACATCTCCAACGGAAGCGTACGGGACATGAGCTGGCGTGTAAAATCCACAAACACTTTGTCTCAAATGACGGCTATACTTTTCTCGCCAATGGTCTTCCGATAGCTGTGATTTATAGTGGCAGTCGGTTCGAATTCGGACTTTTCTCTGACCATGCGAGACAGAAGACGGTTGAATTTCAGTGCGAAAATTCTGCTTCAAGCTACGGACTATATCCACGTAAACTTGATTCTCGGATTTTTGTAGCACGACCATTTTTTTGCTTTCTAGCTAGTTTTCCCTTGTTGAAGAAGCAGTTAACTATCCAACTACATAAAAAAAATTCTTTCGTTTGAATACAAACAGCTACAACGAAAATAAAAGGAAGCTTTCAAACTTACAGTTACCATACGGATGTTTGATGACGCGTCATGTGACGACATTGTAGAATAATTTGCGCCCGGAGTGTTCCCAGCGGTCAAACGCAAAAAGTTACGACACTTCCGGTTTTTCAGTTTGAACCAGTTCAAACGTTTACAAGCGTGAAGTTCGTCTGAAAACGATGCAGAAAAAACGAATTTCTCGCCGTCAATGTCAGTTGCGACATTTTCAATACGCACTCGACGTATTCTTATTCTCATTTCTTATCATCTCATTTCTTATTCTTTCGTTTCGTTGCGTTTCTTTTTCTTTCTCTCACGTTATTCAAAGACGCCATTTTGGTAAAACATGAGGTTGATTCTCGATATTGGTCTATCGTTGAGAGATTATTGTTATTTGCATCCAAATATGTAAATGTAAACACGAATTAGTGGGAGTGCTATGAAACGTTTAATTTATCTTACTACAATTGACGCAAATTTCTCAAGCTAAAGCTATCATGGCATAAATCTCCGACACGAAACTCGTCATCATACTACTAACAAGATGAAAATAAAAGGGTTCAAATTGGACACACCCTTCTTTCAGTCTTAGCTTCACTTGGTGATCCCCCCTTTCGTTAAGCGTCAACTCAAGTGCACCCTCCCCCCCCCAGAAAAATCCTCTTCTCCCCTCCCCTCCACCCAGGCGGTAAACAATGACTGGTCCCTAAGAGAGTGCGATCCCAAAAAGACATACTCGTGAGTCGGTGGACACTGTCAACTAAAAAGGTTAGAACACGCATGCCTCTTTAATCCCGTTTTATAGCGCTGGAACGCACGACACTATTTAATGTGACTCTTCCCAAAATGCAAGCCAAACATAATGGCACTCCCTAAATAGGGCTGGAGCAATCGAGGTCCTGCTACCCTCAATACCCCACCCCCCCCCCCCCCCCCCCAAAAAAAAAGAATAATGATCAATCCCTAAGGTAGTGTTATTTTGTTCAAATTGTGTATATTAGGTACACGACAACGCCAAAGCACAAACATTCTGCCACGTAGTGACGTTTAACACTTGATAATAATTAGTATACATATTTTAACCAAATAGCCCTCTAATCACAGAATGAACAATTTCGAAAAAAATATGGTTTGGCAATTTTTTCAAAATGGCGTATTTGACAAGTCTTCGCAGCTGCTAGAACTGAAAATATTATATATTTCACATTAGTAAAGTTCTTCAGGGCATAAATATTAGAAAAGGAACATGTTTCCTTGCGAAAGATCCAAAGTATAATAGAAACGCTCTAGATCATCCACGGATCTTCCTAGCCGAAGAGCAGTATTGTTTGGTTATGCCCGGGGTATCAAATCGAACGAAATCGAACGAATTCTTCATCGAACTCAATCGAACGATTAATTTCGATTTTTTTCGGTCATCGAACGGAATCAAAAATTGTTTTTTTGGTGAGTTGACGATTTGGAACCAAATGGAATCAAATCAAATATCATCGCTCGATTTTGTTCGATTTGGTTCCGGGAATCAAGCGTAGCAGACCAGAATCCAAAATAAAGAGTGTCGAGCCCGGCGAACGAGTAAAATTAAAATCTATTCTCACATAAACGCTATATTCTTACAATGTAGCATTACATATGACACAGAAGGTACCGGTAACTTTATTGTTATTCAATCACTTAAAATACTTAGTTCAACTTTTGCAACTATTTGCAAACGTTGAACTCTGTAAAATAGACAATACCACAAGCGTACCAGTTTCAATACAAAATCTTTGTCGCCTAAATCCTCGAAATGTGCGAGGAAATACGCTGCTGCACATGGCTGTTAAATGCCGATATCCACACGATTTCGAAGAAAAACCATGCGCTAAAACGACAACGCTTTTGTTAAATGCAGGGATCAATGCTAATTCCACAAACCACAATGGCGTTACTCCGCTGCACAGAGCTGTAAGCTGTAAACCATAAAACAGTTACATGCTACATCATTTATCTGAAACATTGACGGTCTTGTTAAATAGAGGCGCCCATCTTGATTTTGTCAACAATGATGGTAAAACAGCCATGGACTTAGCTGAAACTGATGAGGCTCGCTGGATTCTTTCCGAGAAGAAAACACTAGAGTTAGAACGTATTGCTGCCAGGGCTGTAAAAACGTTTGGCCTTCCTTATTTAGGGTTGGTTCCCAAGACACTTGAGAAACTCATTAGTATGCATTAAGATTATGTTGGTAAGCATATGTGTGCTTGAAAATAGCATGCAAGCGGTGAAAGTTCCACATGTGTTGCACCGATAGTATTTTTATCATATGCCAGCATGCTATAATATGGTCTCAAACAAGAATACCAATCAGGACCTTCATCCACTTGACTGAGGGAGGGAGGGGGGGAGAGAGCTAGCCCCACAGACAGAGGGTTTCTCATTAGTGGGAAAACGCTTAACAGTGGGTTTACGCTGGGTGTCAAATCCTTAAAGGATTTTTAAGGTTAGTTTATAAAAGCTCGTTATAACCGGAGCAAAGCAGTTTAATTTTCTGTCCTGAAAACATCAGCCATCATGGGGCGTGGGGTCCACGTACCTTCAAATCACCCTAATGGATCCTTCTCTTTATAATCTGAAATTGAGGAAGGGCCAGTCTTTTTGTTACAACCACTGACCTAGGAAGTAAATGACAGTGAGCTAAATAACACTCTTGTAGCACGGGTGAGATACATATTAGGTCCCAACCAGAAGTGCTAAAATGATCGCTAAGGTTCAAACCACAACAGCAACAACAACAAAAAACTTCGAACTTAACATGGATATGTAAAGAAAGCCAAGCTACAACTCCGAAGGTCAAATCAACATGTTCTTACTTGAATCTACGATAAGACAGAAGGCATACTTCAATAAACAAAGGAAATACTTATTTTCCCAATAGAAAATGCTTTTTTATTAATATCCCTTAGGCAGGAATTAAAAATTTACCTTCACTTTGACTAAGGGGCTGTTTACATGGAGGGAGGAAGATCCTAGCAGGTGGATCATCCTAGCGCCACATGTTTTCTGTGTTTAGTTTGTATGCAAAGGGTTGTACTTGGCCCTAGCGCTAGGATCTTCCTAGCTGAGAGATGGGAAGATCCTAGCACTATGCAAACCACGTTCGCTCTGAAGATTCTAGTTCTAGGAACAGAAAAACAAACATGGCGGTGACCGGGCGTTCAGCTGCAAAAGGTCGACAATTTCGTTGATTTCCAGCAACCACCCCAACCGAAATTTTTCCATGTAAACCCAGAGAAAAGCCGTTTTGCCTTCTGGGATCTTCCTAGTGCTATCACTGAAAAATGTGTTACGGTCACAGTGTGTCACGCAATCCACTAGTCACGTTTAGTAGTTTTCGTACTACTGTCGCCAATTTGAGCACTCTCTTTAATTTCCTCAAAGAAAATTTCATATCAATTGAAAGGCAGTTTCTCCCTTAGTTTAATTTTTAAGTTTCCCTTTGTTTGTTGTGGAGGTAGTAATGCAAATTATTTTTTTTCAAGTTACCTATTGATTTCCATAGAGAAAGAGGGGGATTCTTTTCAGGCAGTCTCTCAGAGTCACACTTTTTTTCAAACTTGATGAAAATTATGAAATAAATTGAAGAAAGGATGTAAAATAAGCTGATAATAAGCGAAGAAGATTGATAATAATAGGCTTTATAGTTAACGCATGCAGTTCACTTGAAAATGGCTTATTTTCTTTGCCTTTTAGTGTACCGCGCAAAAAGCACCCCTTGCGGGCGGAGCATGCCCGGACAGCCGATTATAGGGGGTACTTCCCCCACCCGGGATGAAGTACAGTGACAATACTAGTACCAATCAGGCTCGTGTACCAATACATTCCAAGTGCCTACAATACACATGAATATAGCCGATGAGATATGATGGGGTGAAAATGGGTGCTGTCCACGAGTGTGGACAGCGGTATATTCATAGGCAGAAGGTACTACACCGCGTCTTCACAGTGGTCAAACGCAAGACGTATTTGCAGTTCCCGCCATAAATTTAAAAAAAAGAAAATACATAGACAATAATACATGGGCGCGCGGAGATATGTAATTTCTCTTCGAGTGTTCAACGCGATATCTCACGAGTGAGCGTAGCGAACGGGTGAGATATCGAATTGAACACGAGAAGAGAAATTCCATATCTCCAAGCAACCATGTATTGTTGTGTTTATTATATAAACAAAAAAGCCCACAGTATTACTGACTGAAGCCATTTAGGCAACAGCAGCAAGCGCAAGGCAGAAGATAAAAGTAATTCCGGTTCACCTGATTCAAACAAACAATTTTCAAATACATACATTAACACAATGGAAAACTTTTCACTATTATTTTATTTTCATTTTATTATTACTACTCCAGTTTACTGCTTTATTTGTCCGTATTCATGAGTGGACAAGTCACCGTACCTTCTTGCTCCAGATTAGACTTGCGACGTAAATGACTGGAATAGCACTTATCGATTAACCCGAATATGATCATCCTCAACTTCGGCAAAGCCCACACACAAAGCCTACACACAAATTGATCCACAATCTCGTCTCTAAATTGAAAAATTTGCCGAACTTTTGGCTGTTTTTTTCTGGTGTATTGCTCGAGGCCATCGTAAACTGTTAGTGGTTACTTATTTCTTCTGAACGAGTCAAGCGAACTGAGATCGAGAACTAAGAAATCGATTGCCAAACTGTTGTCAAAATTGGCACGAAAGAAAGCGCGTGACGTCGCGAAAGCTGATTGGCCGTATTTTCACATGTAAAATTATCGTAATTTTACATGTGCCAATTACGATTTTTCTCAGTGGTGGAAATCTCTATAAAACACTCCAGTTTATATAATAAAGACCATTCTCGACTCTAGAACACTCCTAATTTGCATAACTGAGGGAGCGAAGAGCTCTGCTCTCCCTCCGTCATGCGCAAAAGAGAAGACCTGTGGTGTCGAGAATGAATACAGACAAATGTCGAAAGTTTCACTTAAACCCCAAATCTTAACGCCATTTCTGAAGTGACGTTATTTTTTGCGTTTGACCGCTGTGAACACTGCGTCATGCTGAGCGCGTAGAGTGGGCGGATTTTACGTACAACAGATTTTTACGCTTCTCTGGTGCTCTCCAAACTTCCCGCGTGCATCCATAGCTCGATGTACGCAAACTTAAGCATGAACCAATTGTCAACTGAAGTCGTAGGAGAAATGAGCACGAAGGAAGTAGTGGGGATAAAATATACAGCGCAGAGGTTTGTGGGATATCTGTTGTTATGATAATGTTCATCTAGGTGGCCATCTAGGGCCAATTTATCTATTATTTCCGGTCAGCCTCGTCCCTAGGCCTTCATGCACTATAGAGAGACTGAGGGAAGTTTGGATCCGAGTGCAGTAGCGCGAGGCTTTCCCGCCGAGGACGACTGAGAACGAAGCTGATTTTCGGTGTCACAGTGATATGTGCATCCCCCGTACACATACCGTATTTTGGCGAATAAGCGGCCCGGGCGCTTATTTCGAATTTCTTGTTCAAGAGGGGCGCTTACTCGAGGAGGGGCGATTATTCGAGGAGAGGCACTTATCAACAAAATTACAACCTCAGAGTTTGGTGCTATGATGTAGCTTTTATTAATAAAAAAACATGACGTTAAAGGTGTTCATTCCACATCTACATCGTCGTCTCTATCTTCATCATTATCGATAACGGTCACCTCGTCGTTGGCCTCCTTCTAGTCGGCACACTTAGTTGTATTTTAAACTCCCTGATGAAGTGTGCGTTAGTCACACCAAACGCGTAGGAAAATAAAATAGTTTTACAACTCAAGAAGTTCGCAGTCGTACTGCTCACTGATTCAACCTTTGAGAAAAAAATTAAAAAAAAAACCTACCTACAGTTATAAATTCTTAATGTTTTTAGCGGGGAGGAGAGGGTGCTTAAATGAGGAGGGGCGCTTAGTCAAAGGGAGCCGCTTATTTTTAAATTTTGTGTTCAAGAGAGGCGCTTAATCGAAGGGGGGGGGGGCGCTTATTCGAGAGAGGGCGCTTATTCGATCAAATACGGTTTATCACTGGTAATATGTAATGTGATCCCCTTCATGAAGGGGAAGCAAATTCAATATGGATGCCAGAGATATGTGTATCCCCCACCCCCTCCCCTCCAAACAAATACATAGTTTATCGCAAAATATTTTTTAACCGAAAGCCTCAAGAGAATCGAGATCTTCAAATGGCTTATTTTGCGTCAGATTTGGCATTGAATGCATCGAAACTTGTATTATCGTAGTAACTTGAGGACACGAATGTTACATTATTTAAGATTTTTGTCTTGTCAACAGTATAAGTGACTCTTTCTGCAAATCAATTTCATTGAGTAGTCTTTCGTAGGAGAATGCCAGTATCACCAACCAGGCCAGAGGATACACACATCACTACAACAGCTCACTGATTTGTGATTCGTCTCTGCGAATTTATTTCAGTCGCAATCATTACACACAACTCGAAATAACCGTGCCCATCCAGCACAAGAATAGAAGAATACTGTACATGACATTTCCTACTGATAACCATTATCGCTATAGCTTTGCCGTATGTGTATGCCTCTTAAATAGTGGTTGTTTTGTAATGTCTCGCTGAAGGAATTCAATCACAATCATTTCACACAACTGAAAATAACCATGTCCGACTGGGACAAGCCCACACACAAATTAATTGTCAATATTGTGGCTTGCGCAGAGGTATACACGTAACAACATAAAACAGGAGCGGTATCATTTGTAGCCTCCGATCCAACGCAGACATGCTCTAAGTGCTCGTCACGTAATCCAGGAATGCGTAAAGAGCCCAAGAATGTCTGCGTTGGAAGTCCTTGGAAGCTGTAATGTTTGAAACAATTTGAGTCTGTCCTTGTCCCAGCGGCACCCCGCAGCAATTTGGAGTTGTGCTTCACGGTTTTGACTGAAGTAGATTCCATTTTGGTCTTTGAAGGCCCCGATACTTAGCTTCAGTGTTTTGTGTATCCTGGGGAGTGGGGATACGCATATCACGGTAATACATATATCACTGTGACACCAGGATCGCGTGACCTTCGAACTTCTATTTAAATGGGTGTTTATATTTACATGTAAGCTTACATATCTGATCCCAATAATGATAGTCACTCAATCGTCAATATCGCAAACAAATTCATGTTTTACCAATATGGCGTGTTTGAACGAAGGGGATATCTACGGCAAAACAAGTGAAGTTTTCGAGGCTTCTAAGACTGGAAATGCTGCTCTACTTGGCGAACTTCTTCAGAGAATGAACATTAGCGAAAGAACAACTGCGATAGAAATGCGGAATACAGTATACAGACCGCCGCAGTTATTGCAAAGATTGGATAGACATTATTTCGATCCCGATGAGTGCCCCGAATATTTGTTTGGAAGTGACATTACTCCGCTAATAATTTCTATTTACAAAGGAAACTTTGATTGCGTAAAAGTACTTCTAAAATACAAAGCAGACATCGAAGGGCGCGGAAAGGATAGTGGCTTTGGTACATTCACCCCAATGTTCGCTGCTGCTAGATATGGACGTCTTCATGTATTGCGTTGTTTGGTTGAAAACGGAGGCGACGTGAACACTCGCACGGACAACAACTGGACCCCTCTGATGGCAGCAAGCTTTGAAGGTCACGCAAATGCAATAACCTACCTTGTGGAACACGGAGCCAATATGGATCTTCAAGACGACGATGGAAATACAGCTCTTCATCATGCCATTGAATTCTGTATTTTCATGTACAATGTTGACGAATGCGACCCGCCTGTCGATCCTGCCGTCGGGGACAAGCCGGACGATTTGACTAAAGTCGCTAAAATACTTTTGACTCTTGGAGCATCTCAATTGTACAACAATCGACGGTTAACACCTCTCCTTAAAGCCAGTAAAGCGTGCAGCGTTCCATTGGTAGAGGAATTAATCAAGAGACCAGAATTTAACCAGGAACAACGAATTGATGCCTTAGAGCTTCTTGGTGCATCTATTGCTTTGACACACTTGGACTTGGATGAGAGTAACAGATCTAGAACAGCCCGGTCATTCGAGTACATAGAGCGTGGTATGCAAGAAAGGTTTAAAGACCTTTTACATCCTCTGTTGAAAAAAGCGATGGACCCCATTGAAGCTTATCAAAATAGAAAGGAAAGTCAAACTCCTGAAGAAGTTGCACGGATAGAAAATGATTTTGATGCCATCATCATGGAGAGCCTTATCATTTATGAGAGAATCCTGGGAACAGACAGTTTAGAACTTCATGATTCAATTTGCAGTGTTGCTCACTACTACGAAGATGATAAGCACGTCAACTTAGACATTTGCGTAGGATTGCGCAAACATGGCATGGAGATAGCCCAATGCTGCAACGAGTCAATCATTTATGATTTAAACCATTTAAGATACATTTTTCACCGTATGGTTCAAAATAAAATCCCTCCAAAACAGAAGGTTGTGATTGAAGTGATCGAGGACACGATTCAAGGGTATACAAAACAACAAGAAAATTTGCAAAGACAACTAGAAGACGAACCAGATGAACAATTAAAATTGAAGCTGGAGGAAAAAAAGAAGCAGATACTGAGTGGAGTGCTTGATGAGTTATTAGTACTTTTGCAATCATTTGTAAAAGGTGAACTCTGTGAAGAAGACAATGAAACAAGTGATCCAGTCTTACTGTCTAATCTTTCTCGCTTAAATCTTCGAGATGTCTGGCAAGGAAATACATTGTTACACATAGCTGTTGATCGTGACCCAACATACCAATGCCTATGTGCTAAAACGACAACACTATTGTTAAATGCAGGGGTCAATGTTAATGCCACAAACAACAATGGGGATACTCCGTTGCACAGAGCAGTAACTTTTAAACCAGCCAACAGTGACATGTTACATCATTTAACTGAAACATTGAAGGTCTTGTTAGATGGAGGCGCCCATCTTGATTTTGTCAACAATAATGGTAAAACAGCCATGGATTTGGCTGAAACTGATGAGGCTTGCTGGATTCTATTCGAGAAGAAAACACTAGAGTTAAAATGTATTGCTGCCAGGGCTGTAAAAGAGTTTGGCCTTACTTATTTGGGGTTGGTTCCCAAGACACTAGAGAAATTCATTAGTATGCATTAAGATTACCTTAGTAAGCATATGCAGTACTTGAAAATAGCCAGGGGCGTAGCCAGGATTTTTCCAGAGGTGCGTACAGTTTTCCAAATCTCCCCCCTCTCCACACACTCAAGTCCTAATTTTTTTTCACCAGCCTTGTTTAAATTTTCTTTATTACCACTATGATGAAGCTATGTTTTAAGCGTAAGCATTCTTACTTGATATGAAATGACAACTAAGTCGTAAATTTTTTAGTAAGTTTCTTTTTTGGATCATTGAAGCGCTCCGATCGCTTACTAGTCATTAATAAAGTGAACATGTTGGCGTTATCTCAGAGTTTTATTCACAAATGAAAGATTTTTTCCGGGTGTGCGTCACGTTGTTTTTGACCGGCATTGTTTGCCTTATAAAAGCCCCTACATAGACATTATTGTGCCCTAGTTAAGTTTCATTTAGGTTCACACTTCTCAGTTACAAATCTACAAAAAACAACCAAATCGAAATCTAGAGGCTATGTAATGTAACGGTGGATAGCTTTCATAATTAATATAACAGTGGATAGCTTTCATAAGAAGATATAATGGTTTTCCGTTCCAAGGTTAGGGCTAATCTTCTGCCTTTCTTCCCAGCAAAAGAAATGACCTCATTTAAGTCTATTTCCTTATGTTTATGTGTACCACGGATAGCGAGGTCAACCTCGCATCCGACATAGTGCTCTGAAGTGGCGTCTTGAGCCTTTTCAACACACGTTGACACAGGATACGTGAGAAGCGTCTTGACGGCTGCATAAATTCCAGGGTAAAGTTCTGGGTTGGCAAATTCCAGCGTTTCCACCAAGGTCCGGAGGATGCCATCTTCAACCAACAGCCACCTTTGACGCCACCATGAAAATAAGCATAGTTATCACGCTAACTGTTGTCGCACTCATCCACTCAAAAAGAAATGTTGTCTTCCTTTACCTCACTGTCATTTAAAGTGGTTCATAAACCGTCTTGAAATTCTAATTATCAGAAACACATGGCAAAGTGTAATCATAACTTAAAATTTGAACTCACATGGCTCTTCGGTTTCTTCATGCTGCTCTGTCTTTCTGTCTGTGCCGATGGCAAAGTAATAATCTGTAACAGATTTTTTGGCCATGGTAAGCCTAGGCTCAGTCTCCAGCCGTGAGCGTCTCGATGCGCCCGCGATTTTCGCCATCTTCACGGCTGGGCGCACGGGTTTGGTTATTGTTTAGACTGACCAATCAGAGACAAGCCCCCTGAAATTTGCGGGGCAGAATGCGCGGCATATTTTAGCGGAATTTCGTCTTTCTCTTGAAATTTCACACTTTTAGGAGGACGTTTCAGGCATACTTTTCACATTTCGCTTTTTTTCAAGACGATTAAAAAAAAACAGATAAAATTTAAGCAAATGACGTGTGGATTGTCTGCATAATTATTAAAATTGTAATGACGTCAAGTACATGCAACCAAACCCGTGCGCCCAGCCGTGAAGGTGGCGAGAATCGCGGGCGCATCGAGACACTCACGGCTGGAGACTGAGCCTATGGTAAACCTAGCAAATCAAGAGTCTCATGCGAAGACAGGCCGATCCAAGGCTATAGAACGAGGTGACCACAACGTGTTCACTCTTTGCCATCCCGCTTGCTTTCTGCTCGCTATTTTCCCGCCTTTTTTGGACCATTCGGTCCACCAATGGGATCACTTCGCTTCTCTTTGGAAACTGACATTCGGTTGTGGAAAAACGCCATCCGTTCTTTTATAAACAACGTTTCAAAGAAACAAGCGGAGGCAAATTCTGCTTTTTAAAGTAATTATCTTTCACTTATTTGCTTTTGTAATTCATTTTATTTTTTATTACTAGCATTGCATCAATAATATTTTATTGTATACCAGCATGCTAGTCTGGCCTCAAACAAGACAACCAACTGTCATACCTCCATGCATATCGATGTGCAGATTTATCTTTTTTTTTTTTGCTTTCTAAAAACCTCGTTGTATACACCCATTGAAAAAACGTTGTCGGGTAACAAGCATAAATCATTGACGATGGGACCCAATGGTGTTCTGAGAAGCATGAAAACTTGTCTTTATTCTTAGACAAGTGCACATTATAATAACACAGCGTGCCTTAATTTACTCTTTAAATTATCTTGGAAAGAAAATATTTTGAATATCAAGAAACGAAACCCAGTAACAAACTTGCCCCATCCATCTCGTTTATACTTTTCACCGGTCAGCCTTTTTTTCAAACGAGTGTATATACACCTATCTGAAAAACTCTTGTCGGGGAAAAAGCACAAACCACGAACTATACGACTCAAACGTTTTGTGGGAAGCGGAAGAACCTGCTTTGATTTTCAAACACCGTGCAAATCAGAAAGGCACGGAAAAAATGAAACTGATAGATAAACTCCAAAATCTCTTCATGTACAAAAAATATCTTGAATATCAATAAACGGAACGGACTAACAAACTTGCCGTGCTGTTTTCCCAGAATTCCATTATGTCGCATCTTTCATGGTATGTCCTCTTTACCAGATAACGTTTTTTCAATTAGGTATATATCGTTTAATCATTGTAAGAAATGATGTCATCATGACTTATGGAGGACCATTACTTCGTTACGAACAGACACTCAATGCAAATAGTTTAACTGAGGGAAGGAATTCGGGGAGGAATTCTTTGCAGATATCGAATGCCTACCTCTGCCCAAAAACTGCAGGAGGGGGGGGGGTGGGGAGGGGCATGAGAAGGGATAAAGAATTCTTGTATTCACTTTATGGAGACAGCTTTCATCTCCTTCTTTGTCTCACCTGATGACAAATCTGAAGTTATGTCACCAGGCCCGTAACCAGAGGGGGTGCGCGGGGTGTGTTCGCACCCCCCTCCCCCCCACAGGCCCCACAGGTCCACATATTGATACTCAATGTTCAGGCTAAGGAATGCAGTCGGTTAAACTGAAGGGTACTAGTAAATCTTTAAAACTTAACAGAGATAGTTTAACAACACCAAACAGTGGAAATAGCAGTAATGTACTCACTGGCAAACTAAAACCAGCTGCACTCTAGTAGCCCGAGCCACTCAGAACAATTGAATGAGCGCAAAGCTAAATAGATAATGAAATTAACGTGCTGCACGCTTTACACGGGAGTTTAGACGAGCGAGCCGACAAGGGAGCGATCTCACGATTTTTTTTTTTCAGACACGTCTGCTAACGCGTCCGGGTAGTATTCTCTATTTGTACAAGCGCATGAACGCCCAAAGATACAAAATCAGTTTTTTGTGTAACACCTTATGGGCAGAGAGAACAGGAAAATAGAAAGAGGAAGGCTGCAGCTAAATCTTGCCAGTCTCTCGAAGCATTGGTCAGTAAAGTGCTCCATCAAAAGCTATCAGACATTGACAATGACAGTGCAGTCTGCAACGACAGCCCGGCTGAGACGACGACTTCAGATCTATCTCAGTTAACTACAATTTTTCAGCGAGATATAGAAGGCAAATCACACTTATTGTCGCGATGTCCACTCCACCGTCTTGATGCCAGTATTATGCTCCGAGAGTAACTCGCTATTCCTCAATATGAAACAAAATTACATCGCTTAATAAAGAGCCAATAAGGGAACACAGAGTAACAACTGGGGGGAGGGTTAATCTAAAGCATCACCTTCTGAAAATCCACAGGCATCCCAAGCCATCAAAATAGACGTTTTTGAGTCACAAAGAGGGAAGATACATTTTATGTTTCAACTGGTCTCTTATCGTCATTTCCTGATGTCAATATTCTATGAGAAGCCGATGTGTTTTCCTTAACAATTGCGCACTGTTAATAAAATTGTAGAGACTGCGCAAGCTCCAGTACCTGAGAATATGATGTCAATCTAACGCGGCATCCCCTAAAACCAATGATGCGACAAGAAATAAATGACATCGGAAAGATTTTGACGACCTCTGAGGAATTTGGTTCTTCGGCAAATAAGCTGCCAGTTGGTCAGAAATATTACTTGATTAAAACTCATTTTGTGCCATCGATTAACTTCAAGTTTCCAACGCGATTTCTTTATCAATGCCGAAGCGGGTTTCAGTCACGATACCTCAGTGAGTACCCATGGATGGACTACAGCCCATCAGTAGATGGAGTATTCTGTAAGCATTGTGCTTTGATGATACCTATTCATTGCAGGAAAGATAAGAGCGCTTTTGTTAACAAGCCATTCATAAACTGTCATAAGCTTCAAGAGAAGTCAAATAGACATGAGCAAATGAAGTACCATCACGACGCAATGATCGCCACGGAATCCTTCCTTAATTTTGTTGAAAACTCAGAGTAAGACGTGAACAAGCGATTAGATGGCGAGAAGAGAAAGAATATTATCTATTATCAGAAATAGGCACATTGTTCAATGTGTTTCAGAAGCCATCCTTTTCTGTGGTCGACAGTGCATTGCCCTGCGTGGAGATAACGAAATCTAGAACGGTAAGAGTCATAAGAATAAAGGCAACTTCTTAGCGGCTCTGCAGATGATAGCTAACCACGACGAGATTTGCATGGGCCAAGAAAGGCTGTCGTCCCTAGCACTTATGCACATCCATTATCAAGTTAAAATTGATTTGGATGAGGTGGTAAATCTGTTTGCCACCAAACACCCACGGAGGCTGGAGCTCAGGACAATCTTGAAGGATTAGTCCCGCAGTATTTTGATGTACCTTTTTTCATCATAAAATTAGTCGTTTATAACTTTATTCAAACAATTTTATTCGAAAAATGTGTACCGTGTACTTTGCCGTTACCGTTGCCGTTGCTACCTTCCTAAGTACACGGATCAGACAATCAAAAATACATTTCGGTAGTTTGGTCCACTTTGGCCTCATTAAAATCCTGGATACGGGTCTGGTCACTACTCTCATACTCTATTTTCTCACTCAAAACAGGTTTGTTTGACATCCAGGACAGATACATATTCCAACACAGGGAAACCAGTTGAACAAAATTAGCTCTGTGTTGAAGAGGAACCAGTGAAAAGTTGACAGCCTGCAACAATGGCCAGACCTTGTATGCTGTGAAGATAGTCTTGACATACCGTTCTTTTAGAAATAGTCTTATTTCACGGAGTTCTTTTCCAGCCAATGTTCCCGAAAGAGAGTAAAAGAAAAATACGATAAAAGGGCCATATATTGCCTGGTCTACAATCAGCTTCTTGATAATCTGTATCTTGGATGTTGGGGGTATAAATCATTCTAAAGTATGAAATCATGTTCGTTGAATTGGCCCAATAATAATTCCCTTTCTGCACTTGCGTAGAGTTCTTCTACCATCATGCTCTAATCCTTTCTTTTCAACGAGTTGTTGAAACAAGATGTCACTAGTAGTAAACAACACAGCTAAAACCAAGACATTAAGAAGAGTTTAAGTAACATTATGAAGTTCTTTTTGCATAGCGCAGGTCAGAATAAAATTGCAAATGAAACAAAACTGCTTAAATTAGTCTTCAACACTTGGTGTACATAGAGCATAATGAAAAGGAGCACTCAGCTTGCTTTCAACAGAATTTCAAAATTAGGGAGTGTGACCCCCTCCCCCATCCTTCATGTATATACAAACAATATAAACAATTCTCTCAGTATTTTAATACTTTAAAAAGAATGTTATTATCATTTATTGATGTATTAAAAGGGGTTTCATTAAAGTTTTCAAGCAGACAGGTAACAAGGGTCTCACAGCTGGATTGAATAAGTTGCTTTCCACGGGAATGACTAACTGAAGGTTTTAGAGCAGGCAGATGCCAAGCTCAGAATGCGTGGGTACCATTGTCCGGTATCTGGGCACTATTACATGATACCCTGTGTTGCATTTAGTAGAAAACATAGTCCTCTTGTGTTCAATGAAGTTTTCAAATGGAGTAGCCATCATAACATTTGGGTCCAGAAGGACAAAACTTCCGTTTCTCGTCCCACTTGCGACAACTATCTTGAACGCTAAGGACACTGCTCAAACTTTTTTGTCCCCCCCCGATCCCATTTAACCGAGCCCCCCCCCGATCCCATTTAACCGACCCCCCCGATCCCATTTAACCGAGCCCCCCCGATCCCATTTAACCGAGCCCCCCCGATCCCATTTAACCGAGCCCCTCCGATCCCATTTAACCGAGCCCCCCCTATCCCATTTAACCGAGCCCCCCGTCCAAAAAAAAAAAAAAAACCATTAATAGTGAACACTCCCTTAAAGATTTATATGACATAGTTAACCTTTTAAGCCTCAAAAGTGATCAGCACCAAATTTCTCCTGTCAATTGTCAGTGCATTATAACACATTAAGGTCATGAGATTTAAGGAAGTGATCACCAAAGATGTATTGTCAGATTTTCCTAACTAGAACTCAATAGTCAAACTTAATATATAGATTTAGCCAAGCCTAAAGGCGGAGCCCCCCTTTTTGTTTTGTCCGTTTTTTGTTTGTTTTGTTTTTGCTGACAGTTATTAATTTGTGAAAATACTCTCATTCAAGTCGTTAAATTAAAAAAAGAAAACAAAGGAAAAAAAAGAAAAAAAGTTCCTGCTCCCGCTGAGTGTCGAACCCGGCTCGTCGACGTGAGATGCCGGTGACTAGTCCATTAGGCCATGGGCGTTTAACGCTATTTAAAAGTTAATTTTAATACTTATTTCTTTCTTCGTGACAAGCTGCCTATCAGCATGAAAATGCTGGTGTTTTTCCTGGAAAAATGTGTTTAAAACGCCGTAAAAACCATGGTTGTGGACAGAAAAAACCAAAAAGCACTAGCTCTGCTATATTTGGCGTCGAAACCGCTGCGAAAAGCTGCGAACTCAGGGTGTGCCGACCGAGTTTGAACAGAACCGACGAGGCAAATTTGAACTTTTTGCCTGAACTTTATCGCCTAATTTCTTTCGCCTAAATTGAACTTTTCTCCTTCCACCAAAAAGACAACTGAGTGTTCTTTTGAACCTTTTTTTTTCCATTAACAAATTTGTTTTTGGCTTTTGTTGTCTTTGCTTGTTTTGCTACAACGCGGGTCAACATGCGATTTCGCGCCAAAAACACACGGGATTCAGCACAGGGTTATATCCAGTGTATGAAAGTGTATTGGTAGCCCTCTGGTGCGGACGGACGGACGTACGGATGTACGGACGGACGGTCACGTGACTATTACGTCACTACCAAAATTTTTTGGCTTGATAGGTTACCAAGTTTTCTTAGCAATGGAGCTCCGCTGACGCGCTAGCGCGCTGGCTCCGCTATCATGGAAATGTTCCTGCTGAGTGGGTTTCAATTCTGTCTGTAGTCATACAAGTGATTAACAAAATCGCAGGAGTCTGATTTGCTTAATCACAAGTGTCAGATAACAGACCGAGCCTTGGATGACACAAAGTCCTCTTACCAATAAAAATGTGATAACAAGTTTTTGGGCTGTCTGGACAATAACTCTGGGAACTCGGAAAAACCTTAACTTAGGGGAGTTACTTGCTGGCTGCGGGAAGTAGTGTACGGAACCTATACAGGAGAAATCGTCAGAACTTTTTTTCGCTTAGGTAATTCTCTGCACCTGCCTGAGATATTTTAAACATATTTCTCGGAAATTCCACTCTTAATGGGCCTTAAGTTACGAGAACTGGTCGTCATTTCATTCAAGACCGAGCAAGTAGGGGCACGGATCTATTCCTAAAATGACGACACAAACTGTTTTGCATCGTGGTAGTTCTTTGAAATAGCGATGCAAAGCAGTTTGTGACGCCATTTCAGGATTAGACCCATGTAGTAACCTTTACAGCCCAATAAAAGTGAAATTCAAGCAATGCAGTAGTAAAAGAATGAAGGGATCTGAAACCTGATTGACAACTACATATTAAGTTATTTTCAGTAAGATAACTACAGAGTTCGTCGTAAATTATTCTTTCAAAAACTTTAACTACCACTGGAACGATCAAGCTGGGACGATAGTTATTTAAATTAGAGCGTTCGCCCTGTTTGAACAAAGGGATAACTTTAGATAATTTTCAGTCATTCATCAGGAAAGACGCCAGAAATGATGGTGACCGACTAACGTTTTTACCAGACAAAAAGTAAACATGTTGGATTCAAAACAATTATCTGCTGCTTCTCTAAAGGTACGCTACCAAACTGTTAGTTTCTCGAACTTAACTTTTGCTGACCGGTATATCGTGACTGCTCTTATTATGTGAACACTGGTCGTTTTCTAATAATAATCAACCAAATATTCGCCTAAACTTAAATAGCCACCCATTGAAGAAGTCAAACAGTAAGCAAGTGCTTCTTTTAAACGTCTGCCGCTTGATGTACCTGAAAACGTAACAGGTTGCTCAAGAATAATGAAAAACGCAAATGTCCACCATCTTGAAGTGCGCGTAGAAGAAAATTGGCCCGCTACGCGCCAAGACTCAAACCCTTACCCTTCAGAATGTTTTTCGAATGCCACCCCTCCCCCCCCTCTCAAAGCTTACACCCTTTTTTAGATCTCAAGGGTAAGCCAAAACAATAAAACATCCTATGGTCGCCGCGTTTTTGCAAGTGCTTTCAGTTGCCCTGATTTAGTCGCTCAAAGCTTCCAAGCTTTCGTGTCAGATTTCGCTTTAGTTATCTTTGTCAAAATTTGGCACCCTTTTATGCACTTAGCAATAGCTGCCAGCGCTTTTAGTTTGCAGCACATTTTGTTAAGTAACAATTTTTTCCACCTTTTAGTGTACTGCAAGCGCAAAAAGCACCCTTGCGGGCGAAGCCTTCCCGGACAGCCCACTATTAGGGAGTTACTCCCCCACTCGGGGTGAAGAACAGTGACAATACCGGTAATATATATGTTCCTAGTACCTACAATACATACAAATAAGGTGGAATGAGATATGGAGGGGTGAAAATAGGTGTTGTCTACGAGTGTGGACAGTGCTATGTTCATGTGGAGAAGGTACTACACCGCCTTATGCATGAGGGGTTAACCCTATTTAGCCTGGGGGGGGGGGGGGGCACATTGTGCCCGCACTGACTTTTTGACGAATTACAACTTTTAAACGGCTGGACGAATAATCACCAAATCCCGTGACTTTTCCTCAAATTTATCCGAGAAAGTTTTCCTGTGTCAATGATGTGTCTACGATGATTGACGTTTCCATAGCAACCGTCTACTCAGGAGGTGTTTTGACAATTTTCTGTCTTTTTTCAGTCGTTGTTTTCAGTTCCCCCCCCCCCCCCCCCTTTGTTTGTAAGGAGAAGATAATCCTTTATTTTTTGTGCTTTTTTTGATTAAGTTTGTTTCTTAGAACAAATTTACATATTTTTCGATGTCGTAATTGTCATCTGTATGACTGCATGATCGGGATTCAACATGGCAGCTCAAAATTCAAAATGGTTGCTTTTGAAGTCGTTGTGACGTCATGGAACGTCATAATCGATAGGTCATTAACCCAATCTGTTAGAAAGCTAATGACGTGCTAAAAACGTGCCAAGTTTCATCACAAGAGCGTGAATACTTTTCGAGATCAGAAACTCAAAAAAAGCCCAGGCGAAATAGCGTTATAAGGTGGGCGGGTTTACGTACAACACAAACTGAAGTCGTGAGAGAAATGTGCACAAAGGAAGGAGTGGCGAGAACATATACAGCGTAGAGGCTTGTAGGATATCTATTGTTATGATAATATTTTAAATAAATTGTACCCGTAGTTAGCTAGTTAATTATGACAAAGAGCAGTTAAAAAGAGTAGTCAAAAAGCACTTATGGGCAGTCTTTTAAACAGGAAATACCAGTCATTCCTGAATGTCACCCTGAAATGACCTTTGACTGCGGTTTGACTGCTTCTTTTACTGCACTGAATTGCTGACTGCAGAATAGCTGCATTATGACTGTATTTTGAAGTCATACAACAGTCAAAATTTGAAAGAACTGCAGTCAAACTCCAACAGTCAAATAACAATCAATCTGCAGTTAAGCTGCAGTGCCCACTGTGCCTAGGAGATCCCGGTACATGAACACAACACCCTAACATTAGTTGAGAGCAATCGATAAAAAAATTGGCATAAAATATAATTATATATAAAGATACAAATAATTATAGGCTTTTTTATAAGTAATAATTGTCTTAAAATGAAAAATTATAATATCAGGGGTAGTGTTGTCATTTTATGAATTAAAATGGCTATCTAATTGTTTATTAATAATATTTTAATGCTAACAGAAACTATATGCATAAACTAGCTTATAGGCATGCTAGAAAGTATAATATTGTTTTTGCCATCCTTAAAGAGAACTGAGGTGATTAAGTCACTTCAGAACAGGACCTACTGATGTTTTACTTTACTTAGTCACAGTATTAAAAGCAATTTGACTCATTAGGTGACTGTAACTTAAACTTTAAGTTTGTTTTTGAGACAAGCTATTATATATATGTGAGAGTTCCACCAAGTTTCACTTTACATGTTTTAAGTATAGTCGTCTTCTGTACATGTGCTTGCATAAATAATAATTATTAAAAGTGTAACAGAACAGTGTAGATTTTGAAGTGAATTAATGTTGTTTATGGAATTCTATGGCCAAATAATGCTTACGACATTCACAATTACTGGTACATGTGAAATCGCAATGGAAAGTGCTAACATGTGAAAATGTATTTGAAATTGCAAGTGAACTTAACTGCCATAATTCCTGATATATGTGCATGCAGTGAAAGAGCTTGAGCTTGAGTAGGTGAAACGTGTGTGAAGAAGCATGTGAAATGTACTGCAAATTTACATGTGAAACCTCATTTGAAGTGCACATGAAAAAGTGTGTGAAACTACTAGTGACCTTCTACTGCCATTAACTGTGAAGTTATACGTGAAACCTCATGTGAAGTACATGTGAAAATGTGTATGAAAGGGATTGAATTGTTTCACACTCTTTTCACATATCTCATGTGAAGTATACACATGAAAAAGCATGTGAAACTGAAAGTGAACTTCTACTGCAATTGATGTGAACTTATATGTGAAACCTCATGTGAAGTATATGTGAAAATGTGTGTGAAAGGGATTACATTGTTTCACACCCTTTTCACATAATTTTCACATTATTTCACTATGCTAAATTTCACACACATATGAAATATGTGCGTGAAATACATGTGAAAAGCAGTGAAAAACATGTGAAAAGTGTGTGAAAATGACACATTTTTCACACATTTTTTCACAGGATTTTTCACATACATACTCCTAGTAGTGTACTCCGCTAATAATTGCTAGTTGCAATGGAAACTTTGATTGCGTTAAAATACTTCTAAAATACAAAGCAGACATCGAAGGGCGCGGCGGAAAGGATCCTGCATGTGGTGGCTTTGGTACATTCACCCCAGTGTTCGCTGCTGCTAGTTATGGACGTCTTGATGTATTGCGTTGTTTGGTTGAAAATGGAGCCGAAGTGAACGCTCGCACGGATAATATTTACTGGACCCCTCTGATGGCAGCAAGCTTTGAAGGTCACGCAAAAGCAATAACCTACCTTGTGAGACACGGTGCCAATATTGATCTTCAAGACGACGATGGAAATACAGCTCTTCATCACGCCATTGAATTCTGTATTTTCATGTACGTTCTTGACGAACTCGACCCGCCTCTTGATCCCGCTGTCTGGGAGAAACCAGACGATCTGACTGAAGTCGCTAAAACGCTATTGACTCTTGGAGCATCTCAATTGTACAACAATCGACGGTTAACACCTCTCCTTAAGGCCAGTAAAGAATCCAGCGTTCCATTGGTAGAGGAATTAATCAGGAGACCAGAATTTAACCAGGAACAACGAATTGATGCCTTAGAGTTTCTTGGTGCATCTATTGCTTTGACAGAGAATGAGATCAGCAACAGAACATCCCGGTCATTTAAGTACATAAAGCGTGGTATGGAAGAAAGGTTTAAAGACCTTTCACATCCTCTGTTGAAACAACCGATGGACCCTGTTGAAGCTTATCAAAATAGAAAGGAAAGTCAAACTCTTGAGGAACTTGCACAGATAGAAAATGATTTTGATGCCATCATCATGGAGAGCCTTGTCATTTATGAGAGAATCCTGGGAACAGACAGTGTAGACCTCCATGATTCAATTTGCAGTGTTGCTCGCTACTACAATGATGATAAACGCAAAAACTTTGATATTTGCGTAGGATTGTACAAACATGCAATGGAGATAGCCCAATGCTGCAATCAGTCAATCGGCTTAGATTTAGACGCTTTAAATAATATTTTTTGCCGTATGGTTCAAAATAAAATCCCTCCAAAACAGAAGGTTGTGATTGCAGTGATCGAGGACACGGCTCTAATGTACATGAAACAACAAGAAAATTTGCAAAGACAACTAGAAGGCGAACCCGATGAACAATTAAAATTGAAGCTGGAGGAAAAAAGAAGCAGATACTGAGTGGAGTGCTTTATAAATTATTAGTACTTTTGCAATCATTTGAAAAAGGTGAACTCTGTGAAGAAGACAATGGAACAAGTGATCCAGTCTCACTGCCTAATCTTTCCCGCTTAAATCTTCGAGATGTCTGGCAAGGAAATACATTGTTGCACATGGCTGTTGTCAGTGATCGCCCACCGTACCATCACCCATGCGCTAAAACGACAACGCTTTTGTTAAATGCAGGGATTAGTGTTAATGCCACAAACAACAATGGGGATACTCCGCTGCACATAGCTGTAACCTTTAAACCAGCCAACAGTGACATGTTACATCATTTAACTGAAACATTGAAGGTCTTGTTAGATGGAGGTGCCCATCTTGATTTTGTCAACAATGATGGTAAAGCAGCCATGGACTTGGCAGAAACTGATGAGGCTCGCTGGATTCTTTCTGAGAAGAAAACGTTAGAGTTAGAATGTATTGCTGCCAGGGCTGTAAAAAAGTTTGGCCTTCCATATTTGGGGTTGGTTCCCAAGATACTTGAGAAATTCATTAGTATGCACTAAGATTATGTTGGTAAGGATATGCGGTACTTGGAAATAGCATGCATGCGGCGAAAACTCTACAAGTGATGCATCAATAGTATTTTATCATATACCAGCATGCTAGTGTGGTCTCAAACAAGAAAACCAATTATTTACAACTTTATGCACATGACTGGTTATTGTCTGTGCAGAATGGATGTGCAGATTTCTTTTTTTTAGCTTTAATTATAAAAGCTCGTTATATATATTTTTCTTTTATCTTAATGATTAATCAATGTAAGAAAACGATGTCATCATGACTTAAACTACCTTTGACATAAAACTTGTGGAGGGCCGTAACTTTACTTTGAACAGACACTCAATGCAAAAAGTATAAGTTTTCAGAAATATCGTTAAGTTATGTGGTTAAATAGGAGACACACCACATTTGATTTGTGTATTTTTCTTTGCAAAATTATGGCGGAAACTGTGCACGTGTGATAGGTTTGACTGCTGTGAATTCCTCACTATTAAAGGAGCCTATTCACAGCCAACCTTAGCAATATGTTTACAATGAACTGAAAGTTGTTAGATTTCTAAGACTAGCTGCCACCAGGTATTACCGAAAAGAGGGGAGAGCTCTGGCAAGAGGGAAATACAGCCAATTTAATTTGGCAACCAAATCCCTTGTATGTTCACCAAAAATGTCTCCATTGTAGACTGCTGCAAGTGATCAAGAGTAATCTTCAAGAATTTTTAAAAGCCACTTCAAGGAGCCAAACTAAGATAATTTCCAGTGATTCACAATTATCATTATCATAATAAACCTTATTTAAACACGAAGTTGCATCATTCCTAGGAGCCGTGTGAAAAAAACTTGCACTTGAGATACAGATAAGAAATCCTAATTAACAATTACTGTAGATTATGAGCTTGAGATTTCTATCGCGTGATGAGGCCAAAGGCCGAATCAACTATCACGCATAGAAATCGAGAGCGAATAACCAAATTGTTTTAGTATAAATCTTAATTGGCCTAATCAACCATCACGCATAGAAATCGAGAGCGAATAACCAAATTGTTTTAGTATAAATCTACTAGACGTTCAAAACTTAACAGCAGACACTACATGTTTTTATTGAAAAATGATATAAATAGGTCACACCGCGCGCTGAAAGTTCTACTTACTATCTACAACAAAATAGATAGTGAGTAGCGTAGCCAATCAGAGAACAGCATTAGTGATAGAATGCTAGTAGATTTATACTAATTAACCATTAGATTATGAGCTCGGGATTTCTATCGTGTGATTGTTGATGAGGCTGAAGGCCGAATCAACTAGCTATCACGCATAGAAATCGAGAGCAAATAATCTAATTGTTTAAGTATAAATCTACTAGACGTTCAAAACGTAACAGCAGACACTTCATGTTTTTATTGAAAAATGATATAAATAGGTCACACCGCACGCAGAAAATTCTACTCACTATCTACAACAGAATAGATAGTGAGTAGCGTAACCAATCAGAGAACAGCATTAGTGATAGAATGCTAGTAGATTTATACTAATATTTATAAATAAAGATGGAGTAAGCTACTGTAAAACTACTAAGATTTATTTAATTACTTAATATAAAATAATGCAGCTTTTAACTGGCATATTCTCCAAAATTTTCCCTCTCCAGAAACACATTTTGATAATTCACGGAAGGGATCGAGGGTCAGGAAAAATAAATAACTAGTATAACCTAGCTAGCTAAATTGGGTTTTATATTTTGGTAGCCATGACAACATCAGTTTTGATGCTGGAAGACAGACTTGTAATGTTGTATATCAGTCAGTACTAAGTGTGATCAATCCAGCCCATGCCCCCCCCCCCCCCCCGAAAAAAAATTCCTGTAGACGTATGACCGGAACTATTCTTGACAACACAACAAAGCTTTAATAAAACTGAGATGACAAGTCGAATGAGTACAGTAAACATGCTTCGGATCACGTCGGAGCCATGACTAAAAACTCCCCACTTGTGTGTTAGATCACGTGACCTATGGAAATCTCCCATGATTCCACTACATTCCCATCCCAACTCTCCCCTCCACAACCACTTTAAGCTACACTTTAGGAACTTGGCATAATTGAAGTAGGGCATTTGAAAACGATGCCCATATTGACAAGCATTGAGTTATCACCAGATAGCATATGTTAGTTGCAACTCATGGATTTTGAAATGGCACATCCAGCAATTTTCAGTAAGACGTGAGACATTTGTCATATTTTCCAAAGTTGAAACTGATACAAATTGCCCAAAATAATAGATGACTTTTACCAACACCAATAATCTCAGGGAAGGAATTGTTTGCAAATATCAAATGCCTACCTCTTCAAAAACTGCAGGAGGGGAGGGGTGAGAAGGGCTAAGCAATTCTTGTATACAGAACTGGCTGAAGCATCACTTTACAGAGACAGCTTTCATATCCTTCTTTGTCAAATCTGATGACAAATTTGAAGTTATCTCACTACTCTCATATTCTATTTTCTCACTCAAAACAGGTTTGTTTGACATCCAGGACAGATACATATTCCAACACAGGGAAACCAGTTGAACAAAATTAGCTCTGTGTTGAAGAGGAACCAGCGAAAAGTTGACAGCCTGCACAAATGGCCAGACCTTGTATGCTGTGAAGATAGTCTTGACATATCGTTCTTGTAGCAACAGTTTTATTTCACGGAGTTCTTTTCCAGCCAACGTTCCCGAAAGAGAGTAAAAGAAAAATATGATAAAAGGGCCATATATTGCCTGGTCTACAATCAGCTTCTTGACAATCTGTATCTTGGATGTTGGGGGTATAAACCGTTCCAAAGTAAGAAACCATGTCCGTTGAATTGGCCCAATAATAATTCCCATTATGCACATCCTTAGAGTTCTT
Organism: Siderastrea siderea; assembly: GCA_964030785.1. Taxonomy (NCBI): domain Eukaryota; kingdom Metazoa; phylum Cnidaria; class Anthozoa; order Scleractinia; family Rhizangiidae; genus Siderastrea; species Siderastrea siderea. The sequence goes on along the minus strand of OZ034974.1, from coordinate 24,577,370 downwards.
CTACCATCATGGTCTAATCCTTTCTTTTCAACAAGTTGTTGAGTCAGGATATCACTTGTTGTAAACAGCACAGCTAAAACCAAGACAAAAGGAAGAGTTTTTATTAGTTTAACATTATGAAGTTCTTTTTTGTATAGCGCAGGTCGGAATAAAATTGCAAAAGAAATAAAATTACTCAAATTATTAGATAAAAGCAACTTATTAGATAAAATAAGTTACCTTCCATGGGAGTGACCATCCGGCCACTATAACATGACACCCTGTGTTGCATTTAATAGAAAACATATTCTTTGTGTGTTCAATGAAGTTTACAAATTTAATAGCTGTCATAACATTTGGGTCCACACAAAATGACAAAACTATCGTCCCCCACCCCCTGCTAATAGTATCTAAAGGATGCATCTCAAACTTTTTTGATCCCCCCCTCACAACTTAACCGAGTCCCCCCCCAAACCATAAATAATGAACACTCCCTTAAAGATTTATATGACATAGTTAACCTTTTAAGCCCCAAGGGTGATCAGCACCAAATTTCTCCTGTCATGTCAGTGCATTATTATAACACAACAAACCCAAGGAAGTGATCACCAAAGATGAACTGTCTTGATGTTGAGACAGATTAGTACTCGACAATCAAAGTTATAATGGTCATAGGACTGAGTGGGTACACAAGTGATCAACAAAATCGCATGAGTCTGATTTGCTTTTAAAATCACAAGTACCAGTTAACAGACTGAATTGAATGACACAATGTCCTGTTACCAATTAATTGCATCGCATCTGACCTACAAAATAAATACAGCCTAAATGCTTGTCCTTTAGGGTTCTGCGGACTTTTGTCTGCACTTAAACGTCTCTGGAATACAGTTAAAAATAAATGTACTTTAAACAACGCTAAATATGAAAGTTTTTTAGCACGATTGTTGAAATCCAACAGAGCAAGTCCAATCGTATACACTAAACTCATATCGAAAAAAAGTACATCTCCTACCCAAAATCAACAGAAGTGGATAAAGGACTGCAATCTAAACAGTCATGAATGTATTAACTGGCATGAGCCCTCCCTACTAGCCTCCAAATGTACTAAGAGTACAAGGCTCGTTGAATTTCAATTTAAGCTTTTACACAGACGATTGTCAACTAACGAATTTCTAAACAAAATTGGAATTGACGATAACCCAAAGTGCTCCTTTTGCGACCAAGAACCAGAGACACTTGTACACCTCTTCTGGTCTTGCCCCAAAGTGGCCTCTTTTTGGAACAGCTTAAACGCACGGTTAATTCTATCCCAAATCCTTCCGGAAAATTACACAATGAATATCTCTGTTGCATTAGGACTGATGCTGGACTCTTCCAAAAGTCATCAACAGCTAAATTTCTGTTATCTTATGGCTAGACATTTTATATGGATTTGTAAAAGAAAGGAGACTTCACCTCAAGTAGCAGGTTTTCTACAATACCTTAAGTCGATGTTTGACATAGAGGTCAAAACGGCGCACTCTATTCCAAAAAAATGGGATCTCCTGAGCACTTTATTTTAGAAATCAATTATGGATGTAGCATATGTATATTTTATTAACCTTCCCTGACGCGAATTCCTTGGTTGCCTTGGCGTGGGAGCCTTCTAATAACTGAGACATTGCATCGAGATTTCCGTTTGTTGTGTGTGTAGCAATCAAATAGTGTGACAACTAATCAAGTGTAGTATGACAAGCAGTGTAATTAGTTAGTAGTAAGTGGTGTACTGCATGCATGTGTGTAATTTCAGTGTAATATTAATTATGCAATGATAAAAAAAGGATGTATACCCTAAATGTAAGTTATCAGTAGTATTTAGGTGTAATTAGGTGTATTAGTACTAAGGTGAATACAGCTACAATCAAGCGTGCGTTTATATACTGTAATTTAACTCCTGTGTTAATTGTTATCGTTTTTGTTGTAATTACTTATATGTCTTACTTGTAATAAATAAATTTTAAAAAAAAGTAGCCCAAAAAAAAAAATTAATCACATCTTTAACAAAATTCGAGAAAGAAAAAGGAGAAAAACTTCCTGAAGAAAGAAAAGACAATGGTTTTAATTGTGAGATTTGTAAAACAGTCAATCCCGGTAAGGATTCGACGAGAAAATCGTTGGTACTTTTGCCCTTATTACACTCAAACGAAGAAAACCGTGAACACTGAAAATATTTCTGGAATGTTTATTGTGTTTTGACCAATCACATGCGAGACCTTGTAACCGCAGAAAACAAGTGGGTTTCTCAGTCACGGAATCGAGTTGGTTCTCCATTTGTTTTGAAAGACCTTCATCTTAACTTACAAGAATTTAAATTGTTATTTCTTTTTATCTGAGAGCCACATGCGCTATGGGAGCGAAAAATGTGTGAGTGGTCTTTGGCTTGTTGCGGCTGCATTGTAGCAATGACCACGGACTGTCAAAAGCGGCGTTCGTTATTCTTCAACAGCCTGGTGTACCATTGCTAAATTAGAAAATATGTCATTTTCAAAATGTGCAACTACACGTTATAAAATATGATGCAAGTCCGGCTCGAAGGCACGGATGATTCGGCCTAAATAAATCGAGTCAGCTGTGCTGTCAATGGGCGAATTTGGAGAGAGAATATTGCAGTTTTTACTTCAAGGTGAAGTATTAAACTGCCGCTTGAGTTGGTTTTATTTGAAATGTCGGAAACACTGATCGTTGCGTCGGTTTGTCGAAAAATTTTATAAGGCAAAAGCGCTCAAACCTATTTTTGCTTGCGTAGTGCATGGGGCTCTCAGATAGAAAGGAATAGCACTTCCAATTTCTGCAAGATAAACTGGTGAAGATTAAACCTCATCGTCTTTCGGAACAACTCGATTCCGTGACTGAGAACCCATTCGTTTTCCGCGGTTACAAGGTCTCGCATGTGATTGGTCAAAACACACATTCCAGGAATATTTTCAGTGTTCACGGTTTTCTTAATTTGAGTGTAATATTCTGGTTCCAACCTTTCAGTATTAGTTACACAGTGTGCGAGGGATGAACCAAAGTCGCCTAAATAGCTTTAAATAAGCTCAAATCAGCACACAAAATGAAGAAACACACTATGGACACAAACTAAAACAAATAAGATATTTTATTTGCAAAAAACAAATTATTTTACGATTCTAGAAATGATTTGTTAAATTCCCACACAAATCCTTATATTTATCACCATGCTCGCACAGTGAGCTTGGGTGACCTGTCATCAGATAACAGATCAAATTAGATGACACAAAGTCCTGTTACCACTTAATCATATCTATGACAAAATTCGAAAAAGAAAAAGGAGAAAAACCTCTCGAAGAAAGAAAAGACAACAGCTTTTTAAAATGGCGAGATTTGTAAAACAGTCAGTAACTTGTTCTAGTGCAACTTTTCCAATACAGTGCAGACTGTACTCTATCCAACCTTAGGCAATTACACTGTCCAAATTAGGCCATTTCCGAGTTGTCTTGTGCCTCTTTTTCAAAACGAGGCCTGGTGCACATCCTTTCATATGAAAATTAGTTTTATTTGCATATGAAGGAAAACTCATTTCAATATGAAACTCGCTTTGAAAAAAAAGCACAAGACAACTTGAAATGGTTATTAATTCTCTAATCATGACTGGCGATAGCCAATCAGATTCGAGAAATTTGTTGTAGCTATGATGAAAGCTTAAAACCAAAGCTAAAGCTGCTATTCAGAGATCTTAAATTGGTAACTTTTTACCCTCAGCTTCGAATATCTCAACGTGCTTAGCTTCTGACGGAGGGCAAGCATTTCACGTAATGGTGTCTATTTTTTCAATAAAATTTTCCTGAAGGTATGTTGTTTTGTTTTTAAAAAACGTTTGTTGTTGATTAAATTGATTTCTTCGATTGTGAACTACGGATATTACGACACGATAAGAGAGAACTCAAATGTTTAGCGACACGAACTTTGACGGATCGCACAAAACAACCACATATCACTTCAATTAACATACCTGTAGTCAAAGTTTGAGTTCTCCAAGGGTTTGTGGAGAAATACCTTTGATATGCCGCCCAAACTCTTGAGAAAACCCTCAAACTAACCATGTTTGCAAGATCAAGCGACGATAAGGGCATTCTATCCTCGGTGTCAAAACCGGGAGCCTGAGCCAAGATTGATTGTGTTGTTCCCAGTCTCGCTCGAAAGTATTCAGATATTTTTATACCTGGATGTTTTCGTGTTGTTGTTTTGTTTCGTGGAAAATGAGAAGTTTTTCGGGTAAATTTCAACTTTTAAGATATAAACAATAAATTGGCAACTACCGTCCTAGAAAACGCTTTCAGACATGTTAAGAGTGGTTGAACAGTCACTAAAGACGAGTTTTCAATTTCGATAAAAACGTCTCTGTTTTCAAGGGCTTGTCCCCTCCTCCCTCCCCTCATCCTGATACAAACTTTTTAGAACCTGTTAATTTATACATAGGAATTTCAGTGTAACCGCGTGCACGAACCGAGGTCACCCAGACAAAACTGTTTGAGGCAAATACTCACAGGCATCGTAGGCTTCAGACTCAAAATATGAACTGGTCAAGGATCCGTTTTTAACTCCTCCCGTCTCAGTTAGGGCCTCTTCATATGAGCCCGGTTGACCGGGCTGGCCCGGTTTCCGAGATCTCGCCTCACTCCTATTTCCTTTGTAAAAATTGCGATGTGTTCATATGAGAAGGCGGGCCAGCCCGGTTACCGAGATCTCGGTTTCTACAACCGAGATCTCGGCAACCGGGATGAAAATTTTCCCATATGAACACTCCAGCCCGGTTACCGGGATGAAAATGTTTTTGACAAATTAGCTTCGCTTTCGAAACTGGGCGGCCAAAATAGCATAATTTTGCCGTGTGTGCATTTCCACTTCAAAAGTATTCGAATTAGCTTTATTTTAGTAAAGTTACAAGAGTCGACAAAGCTATGATAGTCGCGAACAATACTTGTTTATGTGGCGCCATTTTGGTTTTGTTTCTTGAATTTCATCCCGGTAACCGGGCTGAAATTTCCCATATGAACAGACGACAAAATTCATCCCGGTAACCGAGCCAGCCCGGTTACCGGGATCATATGAAGAGGCCCTTAGTTAACTTGAACGGGAAATTTGTCTCAAAATTTTGTCTGAGTGGCAACGGGTCGTGTATAGCCGCACAGTAAAAGCACAGCCGTCTACTTAGCATATGTTGGTAAAGCCGAGCAGGTTGTAGACAGGTGTTTTCTTTTGTGGGGGGAAATATGAACCGATGTAGACTAGCAGGTTACAAAGTGGACTCTAAATATTTTGAAATGTGAAAGTTAAATGGTAAGGGAAAACTCTTTATTTCTGGATCAGCAAATAATTATGGTACGTATCAGGGTTTTTTTTTTTTGTTTCCGGTCCACATAGCCCAGGATTGTATCGCCAGTTCTGAGACGGCAAACGATATAATCAAGAACGCACCGCAGTTTCAGTTGTAAACATTTCAATCTAAAGCGATCGTGAATTGAATAACGGCGTGATAAACTGGAAACCAGATATAATGTTGAAAATAATAATACCTTTATTATATTAGTATCAGTTTTGCAAGCCTCGTATTTTAAATTGCTAATTAACAAGGAAAGCCTGGTCAAAGAAGATCGAGGGCCAATGGGTGTTGTCGATGAAAGTCTTACAGGGGTCAGGGAGTTTTAATGAGCTGTGTTCAAACGAAAATAAGATTTTTACTGATTCCAATCAATTTAAGTCTAATAGAGCAGATTCAATTGAACTCAGTATGCTTATAATTAACAAGGGAAATAGCCCAACAAGTCACCCCTGAGCGTGTAGACAAAGCGAGACAGTAAGTGCGATTTGAGGTGCGTAAAATACTTGCACCACCGTACTGCCCCGCTGACGCAATTCTATAAAAATATATATATATGCATTGGTGAGTTGACGTGTGTAGGGCCGGACGGGTTGAAGCAACCCGGTCTGCAAAAAGCCGTCCGGACCTGAACACGATACACCATCTGTTCATTTAGCGCGCGCGCACTTACTCATACATGCATTGAGTGTTTATGAGGCGCAAATTAACATGTGGATATGAACAAATGCGCCTAACAAGGAAAAAATACTAATTTACAAAATTATAGTAACAAGGAGAAATCTCTGACTAATAAAATACTAATATACATAATATGAAATATATAATAACCAGGTGATAACGATGCTGAATACTTGATAATATAGTAATGTACTAATAGTCTATAACTATAGCAGGCAAACGCCTTTTTAAAGACATTTTCCAATAATTTTAAGCGTACAAATGGTCGTTTAGGCCGGGCAGGACGAAAAAATATTTGGTTCCCAGCCTTGGCGCACGGACCTCGCTGTGCTCTGTCCATATGCCATGACTTCGAGCCATATATTTTCCAGTCAGGCCCTCCCGCTCAGTGAATATAAATTAAGTACACATTCCTACCGGTCATCTTTCATTCTTTTTCCTTGGTATGCCTGTGGTTTTTATTGCCCTAACTGGGTTCGATCTTATGGGAAAACTGAGAATTCAAGGTCTCTGAACATTTCAAGAGCACCGCAGTACCACTGCTGCGACAAGAGCCGGTTGTGAAAATAGCCCAACAAGTCACCCACGAGAGTGTGGACAATCTAGATCTAGGATCTAGCTAGGTTAAAAGGGGTTAGACTGCAAGCAGTAGTTATTTTCCGTCCACAACAGTCTTTCTATTCCGTATTTGATTTCAAGAAAGTGAGAAAGCAAACCGTGGCATAAGAAGAAATTGCAGTACATTTATCATTTGAATTTTCAACTGTGGGATTTCATTCACAGATTCAAAAATTTGAACCATCTTAAGAAGCCTCGTAATAAACAGCACCATAGGACAGCTCCAAAAGCACTAAAGGAAAAAAAAGCTAACAGGAGTTCGCCATGACAGATCTCGAAAACACAGAAAAAGGAAGAAATATCGTGTGTTTCTTCTTTTTCGGCATCCTGTCATTAATCTACGACGAAATTTGCTTGATCGCAGCCGAAGACATTCTTGCAGGATCCACCATTGCTACAACAACAGTAATTATATCAATTGCAGTGCCAGTTCTGGTCATAAAGCTAGCAGCCCCGTGGTTTTTTCAGCGTGTATCATACTTGAAGAAAATCTCCCTTATGGTCGTGTTCTTTCTCGGGGGACTGGGGACACTGGTTTTTTCGCGGCATATCCCAGGAAGACTTGTGGGTGTGAGTATCGTGGAATCTGGTGTCGCCACAAGTGAAATAACACTGCTTTCCCTTACTGCATTTTATGAGCACATTACAGTGAGTGCTTTTGTGGCGGGTGTGGGAGTGTCTTCATTTGTTGGACCTCTTTATTATACCAGTAAGTATGCACTACAAACAGACAAACCATATCAATGTTTTTCCACTATGTAGTAAAAAGTAATTATCATTATTTAGGTAGCAGGGAAACGCCTCTCAAACATGTGGCCTGGACTCGAATCGGAGACAAACTCGTCCCCAGGGTTTCTTCCTTACGGGAACGGAAAAACCCTGGAGTCGACACTGATAGTTTGGCGCCGTTAGTTTTCGTCTTAACTCCGAGGGTCTTTCCGAAGGTTCTTCAGTTTTCCCTCAGTCAACAATAACTAACAGTTCTAAATTCTAACTAGATGCGGAAGTTTCTAAACTCCATTTTCATCTTCATATATACCGATCACTTGAGTGTGTTTTCAATAAACGCAAACACTTTGGTCAATTTATCGGTGTAGTAATGTGCCGATCAATTCGAAACTTCAACATCCCCCCCCGGACATACCCCGGGCATTTGACTGTGCATAGTGCCCGGGGAGGGGGGAATTTGAACATTGCGTTTGAAGGGTGGGGAATTTGAACCGGATTTATCTCTTGTTCTGACGTAATATGCCCGTGAGTGTTTTCGGTTTTTGCAGGGTTTGACGGATTTACAAGACAGAATTTCCCCTTTGTCAGTGAATAACTCTTTCAAAAGGGTCTTTAAAAGGGTCATTACGGCATATCTCTCTGAAAAACGTATAAAGTGTTTGATTGAAGACGAAATTTGTCTTTGACGAGAGGTATTTTAGTAGTAATTGGTGGGGCATTTGAACGGCTTTTTTGCCCCGAGGGGAGGGAATTTGAACAAGCCAATCTTCAAGAGTTCAAATGCCCGGGGGGGGGGATGTTGAACTTTCGAATTGATCGGCGCATAAAGAGATAGGCCTTTCACAAAAGTCTTTAGCCTCGTTTAGAAATGTAAAGTGTGGCCAAGTACACCGCCTTTTTATATAAGAATGAGAATCAAGTAGAACATGTTTTCAAATGGAAGGTCGTGCGCCAGTAGACCTCGCTTCAATGAAATAGGGGCTTATTCGGAAATGTGAAAGTTTAGAAAACTGACTCAGTGGAAGCACAATATCATGACGAGGACTAGATTGACCATCGCTCAGTCCTCCGCAGAGGTTAGGTTTTCTTCATACTCTCAATCTCCTCATGCAGTTAGACAATAGCCCTTTTCACAGCTACCTTTTCTATTTGCATGACAATATGTTTGAGCGTGGACGTGAGGCAATTTCGGGCAAAAAATACAGAATTGCCCGAAATTGCCTCACGTCAACGCTCAAATACATTGTCATGCAAATAAAAAGGGCTATTGAGCGGAGGTTGGGGAGAGGGGGTCAGATCGCTGGTTGGGAAGTCAGGTGGGGGGACTTGGGAACAAGGAAGGAAGAACAAAAGAAGTTGGCATCAGTGGTATCAAATGACAGTGCAATTCACTGTCTTTTAGTGATTGATTTGTTGATTGATTGATTGATTTGCTTATTTATTTATTTATTTATTTATTTATTTGTTTATTTACTTACTTATTTACAGGTTTGACCACATGGACATGTCTGTCGCCTCGGACTGCCATTATGATAACCATTCCATGGCCCATTTTGTTTTTCCTTCTCTACGCTCTCCTGAATAAGGAGCCTCTCAGAAAGAGAATGGTGCCTGCAATCAGAGAAGGCAATCCATCGGAAGCCGACTCCAACCAAGAAAGCAAACAAAGAATCTCATTCCGGGATAAACTACATGTAGCAAAGGACATATTTCCTTATATTTTATTCCTTTTTATAACATATTTCTCAGAGTATCTTTCGAACCACGCCATCATCACGACCTTAGCATTTCCAAACGCACCATTTAACCCGAGAGACCACTATCCTTACTACATACTGTCGTATCATATTGGCAAGTTTTTGGGCCGGTCACACTTGTTTTTAGTCTCTGCAGTCAGTCCTAAGCTTGTCCTTTACGTCAGGATCAGACGGACATGGATTTTAGCCCTAATAGGTTTTTTACACGCTGTGTTTTTCTTCCTTGCGTCGTGGTTTCGATTTGTTCCTTGTGTGGAGATTATAATAGCGTTATGTCTGACGGAAGGATTTACCGCTGGTTCAATGTATTTGAATTCAGCGCACACGGTTTCTGACATTATTGCGGATCCTGAAAGGAGAGAATTTGCGCTATGTTTACTGACCGTAGGGAACGCCTGTGGAAAACTTACCGCGGGGATAACAGGTTTGTTTCAAGAACCTTTCCTTAAAAAACACTGTATCGAAGAACTTAAGCTTGGAGAATATTGTCTTACGAGGCATTCACACAAAGCTGGTTGGAATAAAAGTCTGCATTGCTAGAATTTTTCAGCGCGTTTATTTTATTTTATTTTATTTTTTTAACGGCTTTTATTTCATTTTAGCCAGTTTCTAAAACCCCGAAATGGCCTTTAAAGAAGGCTTTGTGACCGACGCAGCCACTTCAAAGCACAGGTCAAATTAAGAGGATGGTGAACCTGTGCTCTCGCTACCCCTCCTCGTTCGGGTGCGGATTTCACGCCTAGGGGACGTCGGACGTTTAGTAACAGTGGTACCCCGCTTACAAACACCCGTTTAATACGGAATACGGACAGTATACTTGGTCCCGGTGGGAAAGCTCATACATTTTCTCTTACATTAACCAGCTAAATGTGGGCACTGGTTAATTACTCCGGGGGATGGGGGGTACTCAAAGAGGCTTCGCTCTGAGGCTCAAAGCCTTACCTGTTTCATATACTAATTTTTAACAAAACTGTACCCCTTTCATATACAAGGATAAGCCAAAACAATAAAATTTCGTATCATCGCTACACTTCTTTCCCAGGCTTTCAGTTGCTCTGGTTCAGTTGCTCAAAGGCTTCAAGCTTTTGTGTTTCACATTGTTATTTTCGCCACTGAATTTGGCACCTTTTCATATACCTAGCTTAAGCTACCATCTCTTATACCCCTTTCACTTTGGTTTTGTGATCTTTTCTTATACGAAAATGGCAATTTTCACTACCCTTTAGTGACGCCCTGCCCATTTTAGTATACTGCGAACTTAAGAAAGGCACCCCTTAGGCAGTGCCTCCCTGTATAGCCCATTATGGGGAGTACCCTTCCCCCCTCCCAGAGTTAGTATGGAAAATGGTCACTTTGCTCTGGTCCCATACAATTAAGTTAACTTCGCTTTATGGACACCTGACAAGCATCTAATTTCTCCTTGCTTTATGAATGCATGATCAAACATGCAGGACATGAGAATAAAGGAACTAAAGATAAAATTTTTCGACATTTAATCAAATTCTCTTAACATGGTTCATAAGAAATATTACAAGGCTACACTTAAAATTCGTTCTTGGAAAACTGTCAACTTCTCAGAACAGATGATGTCTGAAGAAAAATAGCCATGCATATTTTTGCACCAAATAAAAGTTATATATTTTTTTCTCATTTAGTATTAATGAATAACATCTTTAGAACAACCATTATTCTTCTCTTCAAAACTGAAGCTGATTTTAAATCTACAGTTGTCTAATTGATTGAGCTAAAACATATACACCACACTGCATTTTGGGGAGCTTACTTTTTTCAGGTATGGCTTAGGAATTTGAAGATCATACTGTGATTCAGGCCACACCAGAAAATAACTAAGCTCCCAAAATATTGCAGTCAATCAGACAATTAATTTAAAATTAACTTTGCCTTAGAAGTATAGTGCTTTCCATCACAAATTCAAACACCCCACTGAGGAAAATTTCAGTTAATCAGCAACTTGGAAAAATTGAAGTGGACTACAGCTGTAGACTTACAGTCCAGATTGCAACCCTATGTTATATTTCCAACTGGATAATTTCTTATCTGCTACTAGCTGGTGAGGCAAAGTCACACACAAGCCAAGGAGGCCCACATGGCCAGAGATTATCCCAGTTTGTGTGGCATGAAGCAACTGAGAGTATTGCTACTCCCCCCCCCCCCCCCCCTGGATGGATGCTAGTCCATCACAGGGTTAGCCCCCGGCAATATGTCACCATTTATACACCTGGGTGGAGAGGGACAATGTGGGGCAAAGTTTCTTGTCTAAGGAAACAACACGATGATAGAGACTGGGCATCGAACCACGGACCTTCAGACCTGAAGTCCAACATGCTAATCACTACACCACCACGCCCCCAGTGGCTAGTACATGATTTAATAAAAAGCCAAACTGCTAAATACTTGTAAAAAGTTCCTTTGCTCATTCTTCTGTTTGTAATAGTCCAGTTATAAATAATCCAGGCATGATTAATTGCATTCTTTTCCAAAGACCTAACCAGAGATCTTGAAATTTTTATGATAAAAATTTCTTAACAACATATGTTTTAAAAGATTCCCCAAGAGAAAACTGTTGTTTGGAATAAACATAATAAATATGATAAACTAGTTGTGTAATACTTCTGAGTGGTATGTTGTGAAATATCCCACAAATTGTTTTTTTTTACAACATAATTATACATACAAGACAGGTGTGTATACAAAGAAAAATCAACTGAACAGTGAAATATTGGTAATTCAGAGTGCATTTTGAGAAGACATTGCAAAACATCTTCAGTAACTATGTACTTGGCTAGGAAGCATTAAAAATTAGGAATGATGATTTTTGACAATTTTTTTAAAGATTTTCAAAGTTAGTCTCTGAATTCATTGAACTTTTCAGATCATTTTCCAAACATTGCTCTGAATATGTTTGCCAAAACAAGGAGTCTACTGTTACAATGAACTCTCACCACTGCTCAGAAGATATGACCCATCTCTGATGTTCAAACTGACCAGACAACTGTGGTGGAGAAGTTGAAAACTATGATGGAATTGGTTCATGGAAGTGGGTATGGTAGTGATGGAAAAATTTTGTCCCGATCTACATCGCACTGTAAGTGGCTTCATAGAAATTTAACTCCTCAGTCTATAAAAACATACATGTGATTGTTTTGTGAACACAAGATCAGAAATCTTCAACTTTGCATGGAAAAATTTTGCCAATAATGCCTTTCCCAGAAAAGCAGATCATCCATTGCAGATATATACATTAACTTAATGACGACTGCAATCTAATTCATTTAGTGCACAGTCAATGTCACCAATCTTAGGTTATCCACAGGCTTACAATCAAATGTTTGTGTGGTGGGCTGTCCATATATAACGGCTGTGTGGGTTTATATGTGGAGCTAACTAGCAAAACTAAAGCCAGAGGTGAAATTCATGGTTTTTAAAATTGAAGAAAATGAAATAAAAACTCATAATTGCTGCCATGTTGTTTTGCATTGTTTTCTGTTTTTACTTTGGTGACTTAGCTTGCAAAAGCAATGTTTTCAACATAATGCTTCCACAGCCTTAAATTGCCAAAGTACGCAAAGAAAAACAATTTTATGAGTTTTCCCTTCATGTTTGTCAGTTTTAAAAGCCCAAAATTCCGTCTTTAGTTTCACTAGTTTGATAAACTGATACAGCCATTATAAATGCACAGCCCACCACACAAGGGATGGTAAACCTGTGGCACAAAACATAATTGTGACCGGGTGATTACATGTACATCTTTAAACTGCAGGGTGAAATGAACAGTGCATGAAACAGGCCATCTCAAAGGATGTCTGGGAATTCTTTCATTTCCCGGGAATTTTATTCATTTTCATGCACTGGAATTCTTTCATTTCCCCTGTCCTTGTGCTACACACCGAACACAAGAAAATCATTTGATACAAACAACGTCTCACCCAGCACCTGTCCATACAATGCCAACCAAAGCAGCGAACCTGCCAGTCACTCATTGTTAAACATCCTCGTCAAATCTATGTCTTTGCATATTTCCTTTTGCTTATAAAATGCCCATAGCCAGTCATCTTTTTCAGTGCTTCATATGTACAATTGATAATACCCCAGGACACCAATGCTCTCGTGTAGTTCAGTGATACTCCATAGAACAATGGTCGTATCCGTCCTCCACGCTCTCGAAAGACAACAATGAAAGCCTTAGAACAGCTGGTAAATTCTCCTCCAAGTTGCTTCTGCATTTGGCTTTTAACAACATTAATTGGGAAGAAAAAAGTACTCAAGCAAGCACCTAACACCGCACCGCTGACAAAATCATTGGCTGCATTCCCAATGCTTGACTTTGCTTCAGGTAGTGCGGATTTTAAAGGACCTCTCAAGCCAAAGAACAGTACATTAGAGGGCCCATTCCTCATAAGTATTGGGGTGAGACCTCGGTAATATTCATGAAACCCATATTGCTTGCCTAGTACTCTAAAAGCATGAAAGGTGTTTGCGAATCTTTCGTTATGGCCTCGGTGAGACAGCAGAGTTTGTATTCGTTCAAATGGCGTCAGAGTCGCTTCTAAACTTCCAGCTAGCATAGCAGCCGCTGCATTTGTGATAACAGAAGGTGTATTTGTGAAAGTCCTCGAAAGCACTCTTTGAAACTTGTGATAGGAACCGAACATTATTGCTAGCGAAGTGCCTTTTTGCATCAACGGAGGTCCAACACCGCGGTAAAGGTTCGATACTCCTTCTCTCAGGACCTGGCCAAGGGCCTTGCGAAATCTTAACCCTTCAACTTGTTGTCGAAACATCACTTTGTAGGCGGGAAACGTTACAAGGATATTCACAGCCGCCGCTCCAGCTCCGCAAACAAAGTCAGGCCAGTCTCGATCATCGCTTTTTCCAGAATCAGACTTTTCTTTAGCCTGTTTCGAGTTTAATGCCATGGCGAGGAAGACTTTCTGAGTTTCTACGCAGAAATATATATAGATCTAGAGTTTTGTGCTATCCGGCCAATCAGGCCGCCATATTGGTTTCTCCTCTATCAACTAATCCCGTGATGCACTGCTATTCTGTTTGACGTCATGACAACAGTTGCATTGTAAAACAATATGGCGGTCAAGTGAGTCATTGCATGATAGTGTTGTGCGTTTTCCAAGAACATTTAAACGATGACATGACAAGCAATTCGATTTTCAAAAGAAAACGTTGAGTTTTGAAGGGATTTATACGTGATGTCCGGTGCATTAGACTCGCCAAATCAACTTATAACCAGCTTGGATGAAGATGGTCTGCAAGAACTGTACACTTGGATCGATGAGATCAATTTATCTCGTCCGAAGCGAAACATTTGGAGAGATTTCAGCGATGGAGGTAATTATAGTGCTTTAGTATTTCGTCTACTGCTTGCAGAAATTGGTTATTGACCACTAAGAAGTAGTAATGTCGAAAAATAACTGTCTAAAAGCATGAAGAATATCATGATGTCCAACAACGATCGTCTCTTAATTAACTTGTTAGTAAATTAAGTTTATCTTGCAATTATTGTGGAGATTTTGGGATAATTCCTTGTATTCCAAAGTTTAAGTTACTATGAAAATTTTCATAAGGTGTTTTAGTTACAACACAAACACTGATCTGTTGACACAAAACAAAACAAGATGTAATGTATATGAATAATTGGCCAATTACGTGCAGCTACACAAAGAATGTTGACTGTCTTTATAACCTGGGCTTAGGTTAAATTGAATTTTATTGTGTTAACTTGTTCCTTAAAGGTCAACAAATTCAAACACAAGTGTTAACTCTTTGATCATCAAACATACATGTGTTGGAACTTAGTCGTTTGATATTTTTGAGTTTGTTTTATTCTGCCGGTAAAATTGTTGTTTTGGTATGGTCAAAACTTTCCTTATGGACATTTCTATAAAAAAGGCTCTTTCCTATTATTGACAGTTTACTTTGTCTAAAAGAGACCAAAATAAATACAAACATTTTTACCTCTATGTGGGCAGTTCCATTAATATATGGAACTCTATAGCTCCTAATAGAGAGTCAAAACAAAACTGAAGCAAGAAACTTACAGTCAACGTGCTTCACGCATGAACGTTCAATTTCAAATATTCATTGATTAGTTCATTCTTCGATTTCATTCTTCGAAAAATTTAGCAATTCTTTGAAACTCGGATTCTATATTCGAAACACTATTTTAGTCAATCGAAATTTTTTTTGTAACATCGTAATAATAATTCAAACTCTCCGAACAGAACTGAAAAGTTAGTTTTTAGCTCAGTTTTTCGGTATGTCACGCGTGATATTTTTATTGTTTTCAAGCCCGGCGCAAAAAATGGCGAGAACATAAAGCCGACAAAAATAACCCGTAAAGAGAAAATCGACAACAGCAATCTTAGAGAGAAAATCCAAAGGAGTCTCTAATTTTAACAAGGCAACTTATTGTTTGGCTGGAGGTTTCGTGGCTTAATCGGAAACCCGCAGAAAATATAAACAACAACCACCACAATTTTATTTTCGCCGCGGTGTGTTGCGGCCGGTGTACATAGATTTGCACATGATCGGAACATGAAAGTTTAGGTTTCCTAACTCCAAATGGCAAGAAATTCGCTTGGGGACTTTAACAATTCTGGTAAACCTTTGCCTTCTAATGCAACGGGAATGAGTACGAACCTTTGCCTTCTACTGCAAGGAACAAAATCGTTAACCTTTTCAATTCTGGATTGGGTTGTCAGATATTCCATGGAACGACGGAGCACGAGAGTACCAAAAGGAGTTGTTCATAAAATCGTCGGACACTATTCAGTCCACGCAACAACTCAACCATTTTCTTGTGGAGGTAAAGATCCTTGATAATGGATGACATCCCTTTCAGAAGTAATTGATTAGCACTTCTTCCGAGTGCGCCACGATGTAGACGATTTCTGATGTTACGTGTGAACTTTTGAAGAATCAATTTCGTTCATCGAAAAAAACTCGTTATCTTTCAATCTGTCTACAAGAATACGGTCATCCAATTAAAGAAAGGAATGCACATGTGAAGAATGCAATCTTCATTCCATGATCGTTCATGCGTACACTGCGTTGACTGTAATTGTTACTAGTTTATTTCATAAACTCACTCAGGGCTGTCATTAAGGACTGTAACCCGTAACACCTGTAACGGCTGAGTATGTTTGATGGTACCTTTACATGTTACGGTTGAACTTGGCTCTTGTTGGTATAATTTACTCGCAAAGCAACAAGTTTGTTACGGGCATTTAGACCAAGGCAACAAGTGACTCAAAACTTTATGACAGCCCTGTTACTGGCTGGTAAAATCTGGACTACAAAATTATTAGTAACCTAAGGTGATTCAACTTAATGTCCTAGCTCTTCAGCCCCACACTCCAAAACGTGTTTGAAGAACTCAATTTATAACTGTCCTCTTTTGCAAGCTCAACAGCCAGCAAGAAACCCATATATTGCAGATAATTACCTCTTATTTGGGTGGAATGGGGTCAGTTTTTTGGTTACAATAATAAATTTATTATACAGTGTATTTATCTATTTACCCATTCACAATAATTTATATAGTAATGTAATTTATATATTATTATAATTATTGTAACAATATATAAATATTTTTTAGTTCTTGTAGCAGAAATTGTTGCACACTTCCTTCCCAAAATGGTGGAACTCCATAACTACTCCTCTGCAAGTTCACAGGGTCAGAAGTTGATAAACTGGGATACACTAAACAGTGAGTGTAGGAAGGCAATAGTAGACATGTGTTCAGATTTGATTTGTTTAATTAAAAATTTAGTGTAAAATCCTGTCAGGTTAAAGTAACAATAGTTTGGTCTGGGATCAACAGCTACTGTGCAGCAATAATCCATTTATTTATACTTATGAATGTGTGTGTACTGTAATTAGTCACCATGTGTGAATTAAATGAATTCACATGAACTGAAGAAGAAATAACTGAAAAGAAAGAGATTCATTGAGAAGAGAGAGGTCCATGAATTACGTCATGTTCTTAAACTGGATTTTTTATTTTTTCCAAAACCTCTGAAAAACGCCAAGGTTTATAGGATTAAACAGTCGCAAGTAGAACCTGAAATATGTTCAGGGCTGATGGATTCGAGTCCATGATCCCAGTTTGTGACAAACCCATTAAGTCAGTATGAGAGCTGCTCATTTTTGTAAGTTCTGTTGTGTGATTCCATAAAATATCCATGCCTATCCCATGATGCTAATGCAAATTCAGGTGGGGGGGGGGGGGGAGGGGAGGGGAGGCAAAGGCCAAAAATTTTAAAGGAAAATATATTCATGAAGTTAAAGAGGAATTTTCGGAGGGGTGGGGGGTTCAAATTAAACTTGCCATCTGTACTCTGAGGGCATGGATATTTTCTGGAACCATACATTAATGTTCCACCTGTCAAATGACAAATGTTATTTTATAATGTGTGAATAAATTAAATTCATTTGACCTGTGGGAAAAAGAATTGAAGAGAAAGAGATTATGGCACTTGAATTCAAAACGGTTTGTAAGATTAAACCGTAGCTGTTGACTGTAAATGGTTTGAACCCAGGAGTAATATCATAATGCGGTAAATTGTGATCGTCCGGGTGAGTGTAGTCGTGAGAAGGACTGTTTGAGGTGACATTGACTGGCGTTTCGACAACCTGAGCGGAAGTCATCATCAGAGTCAACTGTTGAGTTAAATAATTTTATGTAGTTACGTGTGGTGGCCTGAGTGATTTTATCATCATGGACATAGGGATGATGATCAATGCATTTTGTCCTTTTTCCCATAATTTAACAAAAATTTAACCCTTTGGACTCCACTCAGCAATATCAGCATATACATTCTCTCCTCTAGAATCCAATTCCCTATGGTACTAGTTGGGAGAATTATTCTAAAGATCAAGGCATTTCACCCTAAGCGATAACTTCTTTCATTCTCGAGACTTGATGTTAATAACACAATCTGTGAAATTAGATGTTGGTCATTGATTGTTGGGGCTGAAAGGGTTAATTGTTCATTTTTCTTGAATACATGAACTGAAAAAACTGCCACTGTTACATGTAACTGTGAGTCTTGCTTTCAGGAAAGGTCTTTTCAAAGCTAAGCTATTCTGTGCCAAAGTCGACTGTTAAGGATGTTGTTGAATGTAAAGCGGGAGTGATAGAAGTTGTGTTGGCAAATCTCAGGATGAAAGTAAGTACTTTATTTTACTCAGTTTCTAACTGTCTTCATCATAGCATCACAAGATTCCTACAGAAAGCTGAACAAATTGTTTTCATTTCCACTTGTCCATTCAGATTTTGGTTGCACAAGTTTTGAGAAATGCTTTAAATGCTGTGCCATACCAAATATACATGTACAATTGCTAACTCTGAATGCACTAACTTAGATTACCATTTTACATTCAGTTTACTCTCAGCCTGGTGATGTGATCATCCTTTATAACTTATGTGATCATGAAAAATTTTGGTTGTTTTAGATTGAGAAGTACATTGCTAAGAAGAAGGCCGATAGTTTACGCAAGCAACAGCAAGTGTATGATGAGTTCTCTCCAAATGGACCCATATCTGACCATGAACCGTATTTGTACAATGATGGCCAGGCATACCTTGGTAAAGCAATTTAAATTTTATTTTTCAAATGTAAATATCATCCGTGGGCTACTTGCAGGGACTATTCCTCACAGCAGTTAGTCACATGCATGACACACCTGAAGAGGCTAGCTACCTTGTTACAGGAAATTAACGTTTGTGTTAATTAAGGTTTTTGAAAGTAACGTGACTTATATTAAGGTTACTCCGGACCTTTGCGGGTCACTGTCCTTCAGGAAAAAATTCGTATGCGCGCCATTTTAAAGGAAAACACGGCAAACTATATATCGTTGGAAAGCTTAATAGATGTAGATTTCGGAAAAAAATATGAATTGCCGGTTCCTTTAATTCCACAAAAGAAGTCGCAAACAATTGCGAAAATGACCATGTGTCATTCAATTGAATTAATAGGGTATCAAATCCAAGTGCAGCATTTTTCGATATTCTGACCGGTTATTTTTTAATTAATCCTTAACTCATTACCGGCCGCGTGTTTTTTGATCGATTCGCTAAATTAGCAGTTGGTAATAAACAACCCCATGTGCAGTACGAAACGACAATTTATAGGCTCGAAAACACAACACTCACTTGATCTAGAGTAGTTAGAATTTCTAACTTTCGAATAAAATACACCAGTTGTCAATTAAGAATTAGCCAAAAATACAATCTTGAAGTCAAAATTTTGAAAATTTACGCAAGAGATTCACATGTTGTCTCGCGCGTGAAATCAAACCACAACAGAGGATTTGTGTGTGTTTAGGTCAGATTACTATTTTTGGAAATTTCATGAACGAAGATTCGCAGAAGAGGAGATAGTAAGCTTTTCTAAATAACACATTTATAAATACACGCCTTTATACGTTTCTGAAAACCAAACGCGTTCAATTCTTTCTTCGAGGGAAGCTACGCGCAAGCGATTTCGCTCGATGTGCAAGTTATTTTGAAGAGCATTTACTGATGCGAACTGTGCACGTTTTTACGAAAACTTTAAGAAATACAAAGAATCCTTCAATTAAGAAGTTATTTTGGTAAAAATTTACAATCAAATGTGTAATTTACTCTACCGTAGACCCGTAGAAGTGCTTGAGCATTTCCCAGAAAGTCCGCAGTTCGAAAAATCTCTTGCGATGCAAGATTGTCCTTCGCTTTGACAAAACAGCTGTTCGTCCTCGAAAGATGTTTTCTTCGCTCTAAAAGCTCTAAATTCCATCGCTTAACTTGTCGAGTGTTCCTTAGAGCTTCTTCTTTCGATTTTTAAGTTTCAAAAGGTAATCCTTCCTTCCAAGAGCGAGATATTGCCATCTTGAAAATTCACGCGTGAAGAGCACGGCAGCCATTTTGAGTGAAATGTGATCTTCTTGGAGAGTGACAAAAAGTCTTCCCTTCTAGGACCCCCTCAAGCCTTCAAATATATGCACAGTTGGTGGATTCTGATTGGTTGAACATTCCCAAAGACAACTAGGACAAAAGGGGACCAAAAAAGCCTTTCTAGGGGAGGCTGGGGCCAAAAGCGAACACGCGCAAAATCAAGGCCGGCTCAGGCCGGCACGGACGTTAACCGGTTAAGGTTTGAGCAGCAAAGAATATGGGATGCAGATTGCATTTTTTTAAAATTGCCATGGGTGAAATATTGTAAATTATAAAAATCCCCAACACTTGTTTCACAACATCTAAGGAAGGTTCAGGCCAAGTTTCACAGAAATCTTCCGAAATTTGGTACCCTATTAATTCATTTGTCTGACTGAATGATGTATGGCCAGTTTTGCGGTCATTTTTGCAATTTTCTCTTGTGGAATTAAAAAAAGTGGCAATTCATTTTTTTTTCTGAAATCTACATTTATTAAACGTTCCAATGATATATAGTTTGCCTTGTTTTCCTTTGAAATGATATGCATACAAATTTTTCCCAAAGGACACGGGAGGACACCCGTGAAGGTCTAGAGTAACCTTAATGCAAATTGAAGGGAAAATTACTGACCCCAATAAAGGAAATTAACATGAAAGCAGGATGAAATTTCAAAATGAGGGAAATTAATGCAAGTAACACAAAGAAACACAGTTGTGGTCACAACTGGAACAAATTTTTTTTCATGACTGAATTTAAAAATCTGAACAAAAGAGATCTACAGGTGTGTGAGGCAATTTCTTTACAGAGAATGTGCATTTAATTCTGCCTAAATGTTGGAAAGCTATTGTTTTCTAGGTGTCAAGAATGTCTGGACTGGATCCAGAATTTGGGGTTTAAAGTGATGGAAATTAAGGGTGTGGAATGAACACTTCACTTAATTAACAATGCGGAAATTAATGCTCACAAAAATTAACACAAAGTTTTACAATTCGCATTAATTTCATGGAGTGTTAATTTCCCATAATAAGGTAGTTTCAAGGACTTGTCACAGGGACAACTCTCGACTCCCAACTGAGCTTTTACATAAGAGGCTGGTTGCAGAGACATTTGTTGCCAATCGGTTTTCAACGGCTTATAGTTTATTTGGTCACAGTAACTCAGTTGTCGCAAAAGTGGACAACACCTGGGCTCTTTCCATTTGACCAAAACTTCTGCTTTGAAATTTCAAAAATTTCATGTACTAGGGAATGGAACAGTTTTTCTGGAAATTTTCCAGTTGGTTGTACATGTACTAATTACCTTTCCCTTCCCTCTTGGACATGAATTAAAGACAGAGAGGTACTGAAAATGGAAATTTGTCGCGTGGAACAGAATTTCCGATCAGATTGGTCCAACCAAAAAAACTGGTCCACCTCGCATGGTGGACCTTCTTTTCTGAAACTCTTCTGGTTGGACCAAACTGTTCCAGTCAGTTTTGGAGCAAAATTTCCAGGGATTTTGGTCGAATGGAAAGCACCCCTGTTTGAAGGGAACAGTCCCTGCAACTAGTCCCATGAACTGAGATCAGTTACTGAATTTGTAGGAGAAGTCCCAGGGACCAAATTCTGTCCTCCTGACTGTTTTTTTTTTGGACAAAAAGATAGTTAAAACAAAAAGATTTTGTCCCCGAGGCTAACTGCAGGGGTTACAGGGGTTATTTCCTTCATGTGTGTCAACCTTAACTAAGCTGGACAGTTCATTTGGAACAGGAACCGAGATCAAAATTTACCTTGGTCCAGTTTAGTTCCAAATGTTACACAAATTTTAGTTAATAATCTGTTAATGTTCTGATCACACAGGACCAGAGAATAATTATGGATATGCATTTAATGCTGGTTACAGCCAACAACCAAATCCAATGAATGATGTGAGTATGGAAATAGAGCATAATTCGCTCTATACACCAGTAAGTTGAAAGAAAATATATCTCCATAGAAGGCTCTGTTGCAAAAACTGGATATTTCCTTCCAACTAACCATTAATGGAATGCTGTATTACCATGAGGTCTTAAAATTGTAATTATAGTTTATAGAATTTCAGCCTGTTCCACAGCATACATACAGCGGAACTAAAATAGGGAACAGCCTCCCGTTGAAACTGAGGAGGGTTCAGGAATTAACAAGGTTTAAGTCTGGCCTCAAAAAGCTTTTTAAATCTAGCTGAATTTACCCCCATCGCTTACAGTAATTGAGTGTTACTATGTTAATACTTTTGTAATCTGAAATTCTGTATTTTGTAAAATGTTTTTTGTAAGTAAATTTATGTTAAACAGAGCCCCATTCAAATCAGCCTCGCTGAACTGGGCACCTCTGTCTAAATATTGTTTAAATAAAATAAATAAATAAAACATACACTGTACATGCTGTTTAGTATTATGTTTTCTAAAGTGGTCCATTACAGTGTAGTTCCACTGCGTAATTCATCAATTAGTCAACTGGTCATAAAACTGCTATTTCCTAGAATGCTAAGTTAGATATGGCAAATGCTAATTGGACCAATCACAATACAATTTTGCTTTAACCCTTTAAGCCCCTATATTAATATCCATATTCTCCTACTATTCTCCTCATATTTCTTATGTTACTACTTGGGAGAATTTGATCACTGGTGATCATTTTCTTTATTCTCATGACCTGTATGTTTGATCAAGTAGAAATAGTGAAAGGAGAAATTCGACGCTTGTCACTATTGGGGCTTCAAGGGTTAATATGTTCTTACAAACATCTCCCAGAGTCAGCGTTACACTCAATCACTGGCTCGCTGATTTGCTGACTCACTCAAATTAAAATTGGGACTTCTTCTTGTATTTTGTAGGGCTTCTGTGTGGGAAGGCGATCATATAATTATTTTTCTTGTGGTCCCTTTGCTCATTACAAACTAAGTATAACTTTATTTTTTATTGTTCTCAGGCAGTTTTGTTATCACTTGCATGATGACAGATAGAAGTGGACTCCAGTATTAACCTTTTAAGCCCCAATATCAATATGGATGTTCTCCTTACTGTTCTCCATATTAGTATGGTAGTAGTTGGGAGAATGGGCCTACTCATCAAGACATTTCATCTTTGGTAACCATTTTCTTTATCCTCGTGACCTGTATGTGAGATCAAGTAGTGAGATTGTATGGAGAAATTACTGAGATGTTTGTCCCAACAGGGGCTTAAAGGGACGCTATCACCAATTTTTAGGATAACTTTGAAAAGCTATGTGAAAGACATATATTTTAATCGGAGGAAACAAAATACTGATTGAGTTTTATTTAAAACTACCCCACCAGTTCTCTAAGACTACAATTACCATAGTGTGTTTGCCTGCAGATCGCTAGGATGGAAATGGTTGCAACCAATCATTCAATTTCCTTGTCTTGATCTTCTAGGAGTGTTCTGTGTATGTGAAAAGGCATTTAATTTAATTTTCCGCACATTTTTTTTCACCCCAAAACGAAAAAATCCTCTTGACAATGTCCCTTTAACCCTTTAATCCCAAGAGTGATAAGCATCTAATTTCTCCTTACCATATCACTTGTTGATCAAATATACAGGTCATGAGAATAAAGGAAATCATAATAATAATTACTTTGTTAATGTCTCAAGATACGTTAGCATACATGCTAATGTGGTAGATAATAGTTAGATAAAATTCCGGCGTTATCTTTACGGTAGGAAATTATGTTGTGCGAGAAATGTACATTTATCAGTGCGTGGTCCATAGATCCAGAGTGCTAGTTTCATTTAGCGAGTGTTTGCGATACAAGCTGCTGTAATTTTAGCTCCAATGTCAGCGGAGTTTGATTTTTCTTAATGGTGCGAGTCAAATGGGCTTACACCAAAAACAGCTACCATCTTGAAGGACCAAGACCTCCATGTTATGGAAGCAGTGAAACTCCTCTCACCGAGCGACATAGCCGAGCTTGCTTTAACAAAAGGGCAAAACAAGCTTTTGTCCAAAGCCGTCAACGAGCTGAGAGCACTTGCTCAACCAGCGAAATTAACGGAGCCAATAACAACAACCAGCCTCACCAAAGGCCAAGGCCTCCACGAGCTTCTAAAGAAGTTGGACAATGGAGGGGGCTTAGATGCCCTGGTTAGCTGTGGGGGCCTTAATGACCTGCCGCAAAGCTTCCATTCAACTATCCCACTAGCGGGCCAAGCGCAGGGAGATACGACTAGAGTCGACTTAAACCCGCATGTGTACCTCAGAAAACCAGACGCTAAAAAGGAAGGTAAACCCATTCTCATTCCCGATTTTGTGGACGTGTACTCAGATTCTACTGAGCCAGAAGAACAAGAGATAGGTTCGAGTGGTGGCGCTCAGGTCATTGTGCGGGCGTTCAAAAAGAAAACACCGGCTCTTGAAACCATCACGCTCTCGCAGTGGATGCATGGGGGCTAGTGTTAAGATGCTAAACATACTTCTCAAGCGTCAGAATATGGATATCACGGCGATTCAAGACTACCTTGCCTACATAGTTAAGGTATCGGAGCTAATTGAAGAGCACAAGTGGCAGTCCGTTATTCTCTACGACAACGAGTACTGCAAACTCCAACACCGCCACGGGTTTCGCTGGGGCAGTGATTCCCAACATTTACACAAGAAACGGCAAGGAACCTCTCCGTCAAACCATACCCCACCCGCCGGTGCAAGGGCCAGCAAATCGTCCACAGAGCTACCTACAAGCAAGCTCTACAACTCGCCAACCGGGTGTCATTGGCCACGTTGCAAGTCTCAGCACATCTGCATCGCACGAGGGTGTGGCAAGAACCACCCTGAATATGCTCACTATTATGGCTCGCAAACCCCAGTTACTCTACAAGATGGACGAGTGGAGACACAAAGTAATTAATAAAAGTAATTAAAAATGATCACCAGACATGAAATGTGTTGATGTTTAAGCAAATTCTCCCAACTATTTACATAAGAAATGTATGGAAAATAGTGAGGAGAATATGCATGTGGATATTGAGGGTTGAAGGGTTGAGCTAAATCGCTTTTTCCCTCAGCAGGTTGGTGGTCCTCAAGGATCTGCCCCATATCAGTCACACCCACCAGACAAGCAAAGTGGTGACAGTCCCAGAGGTGCGCATGCTCGTCACAAGAGTAAAGAGGGAAAGGGTGGGGCTTATGCTGGCCCACTGCCCGGGGAGAAATCAAAACTTGCACCTGTACATCAGGGTAAAGGGTAAGTTAGTTAAGTATGACTGTTGTTTGACGATCCCTACATTCAATCCCCCACCCCTCCCCTCCTTAAGCCAGCAATAAACTAAGGTGATTTTATGCGCTCGTTGCGGCAAATTTGATCGCCAGAGATCGCTGACCATTTTCGTGGGAGCGGACACACTAGACGATTGCCGGCGATTTTGGCAGAATCGCGGCGAATTTTAATCGCCGATGTCTGGCATTTTTTAGTCGCGCGTCGCGGCGATCAAAATCGCTGCAAAATCGCCATCCCGAGAACGGGCACACTTGAAGATTTTCGCTGGCGATCAAAGTTCGCCGCGACAGGTGTATAAAATCGCATTACATTGCAGTGCGACATGCTGTAATTGTGACACCTAATGTTTTATGTTAAAGTATTTCAGTTTTTTATGTTGCTGCCTCCCAGAGGACTTGCTTATCCTGCTGTTCTGCATTCCCTTTATGTTTAGGGGAGACATATATTTGCGCATCAAGGAAAGCCTGGAGCCCAATTTATCCCGAGTATACCATTTTCATACTCGGTCTGTGAAACGGTGTTTTAATGCTCATTTAGATCCTGAGCTAGACAGCGCAGGCGGGAAAACAATTAGGAAAGACTCGGTTAAAAATATAATAGACATCAAACTGGCTTTTGATTTGGTCGACATCTGGCGAATCAGGAACACTGATAATAAAACAATATACATGGAGGCAGAAGAGACCTCTTATTCAACTGCGTTTGGTTTATTGGCTAATTAGTGACTGCCCTCAGGATATAATTGAACACACTGACATTATCCCCTCAATAAAGTTTGACCACTCGGCTATTACTTTGCAAATAAATAGCATTGAAGATCAAGTTCGGGGCCCTTCACACTGGAGTTTCAATTCGAGCCTTTTAAATGATGAAAACTACGTTGAGTTAATTACCGCTAAGTATGGTGAGTGGATACAGGAATTTGCAGATGTTCAAGACAAACGCCTTCTTCGGGATTTGATTAAATATAAAATAAGGCAATTCACTATTTCCTACGGTAAGGGTAAGGCCAAAGAAAGAAGAAATAAGTTTCAAGATGTTGAAAACAAATTAAAATAGAATGAAAAATTATGTGCTGAGAATCCAACTGAGGAAAATACTGAAGCTCTTGAAGAGTTAAAAATCGAATATAATTCTTTGTATGACTACTTCACTCAAGGCAATATTATACGTTCGAGAGCGAATTGGTATGAGAAAGGGGAAAAAAAATAATAAATACTTTCTAAGCCTTGAGAAAAACAGCAAAATGAAAACTTGCATAAGGAGATTAGTGGACAAACACGGAAAAGAAATCACAAACAGTAAAGCCATCATGGCCGAATTAAAAGGTTTTTTATCAAGACCTTTATGGCAACAAGGATAAGGATACTTGCGTGGATGGTATTCGTAGTTACATTGGAAACTAAGGAACACCCCAACTATCAGAGAAGCTGCAGCGTCAGTGTGAAGGGTCCCTAACATACGCTGAATGTTTAAATGTTCTAGACAATTTAAAAAATAACAAATCGCCCGGCAACGGGAAGCTATCAAATTCGCAAAGACAGGGAATAATTCGACTTATCGAGAAGAAAGATAAAGATAAAAGATTTGTGGAAACTTGGAGACCTATATCCTTACTAAATGTAGATGACAAAATTGGATCCAAAACCCTGGCTACAAGGTTAGAGAAAATTCTCCCTGAAATTATACACGAGAATCAATGCGCATATGTGAAGGGCAGAACTATCTTTGATGCAGTGAGATCAATTGGTGATATCATGGAGTATACTAAACTAAATAACATTCCCGCGCTGATGATCACCTTCGACTTCAAAAAGGCCTTTCCCAAGTTGTGGTATTTTTAGAAAAACCGAGCGGATGTTTTCCGAAGATTTCTTTAGATATATGACAAGTAGGCTTCCGAAGATTTCCGATCATGAGCTGGTCTTTTGAAGATCGCCGAAGATTACCCAAAGAATTAGTGATGAGAATCTGAAGCTGAAGTCGCAAGTCGCGGGAAAAGCTTCCCTAGCAATAACGCAACTTGCGAAAACGCTGCTGCACGAATACAAAATTTGACTCTCCAACTGTGTTGCCACCTCAATTTACTAGTAATTTTAATTTCTTGTGCTAAGTGTGTTTGTTGATTTGTCTGGCCGTAGGAAAGTTCCTCGTTCGCATTCGTACCAAGATGTTAATGGTTCAACTGCAGATTCTCAAAATACAAGACTGCTACTGGAGGAGAAAGAGCAAGCTCTGCTCGCCTCTCAAGAAACTGTGCAGGCAAGTAAAAATTTCACTCTTGCAAACTATAGACAGACTTCACGTCACGGACAAGCAGATTGTTGAATCCAACTTCGTTGCATCCAACTTTGTTGTACTATGTTGAACGAGTTTTCCAAACGATTTAAAAGTTAGGCAAGATGAACGTTTATTTCGCTTTGTAGTTGATCGGCTGTTGTGCTTTTTGATCGTAGGTATCCAAGCTTCAGGAATTTCGATTCCACTATCTCTATTGATGTTATTAGGATGAAGTCTTGTAAGGTAGCCTCTTTGACCCTACGTGTGTGCCAGTGAGGGTCACGATCAATAAACTTAACTTCTTTCCAAATGGGAAGATGCCCCGTTTCGTTAGCGTGCTCCGAAACCGCAGAGGTTTGCGTACGAGCAAGCCGTATATCTCTGTCGTGTTCTTTTATCCTGTCTTGCATCGCTGTCCCCGTTTCCCCGATGTATACTTTGCCGTATGGCATGACATTGATTTAAAAGTTTCCATTCAACATCGTTCAACATTGTTGAATTCAACATGTCTGGCCGTACTGTACTGTTAAATGATGTGAAATTGTTCGTAGTGTTGATTAAGTAATTTGGTTTTTCCTGAACGTGCCTGCCTAACGAATTCAACTTGTTTTTCGCACCTAAAGCCGCGGTTAAACGTTCCAACACCGTTGTACAACATATGTTGTATGATCAAGTTCTTTGGCACCCAACTGTTCGTTTCGGGAAATATTTGTTCGGGAGGCCTAAAATCGCCTGAGATATTCAGATTTAATTGGAGTGAAAGCTAGAGATTTCTCTGGCGAAACATCACCTCGGACTTTCACAACAAGAGGGCTTATTAGTTGCTATTGTTTTCGGAGGGACAAGTATATCGTTCAGAGTGCAAAATAAGGTCAGCTATTTTCGTTGAGCCGTCAGTAGCTCGGAAATTCGGCAGATAGGCAGTTCTGTTTCCTAAAATTTTCTGCCGCCTAAATTTTCAGTTGAAAACGCCGAACAGATCAATTTGTGTTAGCTTACAAAAGTGTAATTTTAAAAAGCTCTGAAACAATCTAAGAAAGCAGAAGATGATATTTCAAGAATGCTGCTAAAGTTTTCTCGTTGGGTGTCCCTGCATGTTGGGCGCCATTTAAGTTAACGCCACTTAAATGTCATTTAACACGACTTTAAAATTCAACCAACAAATGTTGTTCAACAACGTTGGAACATTTAGCTGCGGCTTAGGAGCCAACAAGTGCTGGATCAAAAGTTTGATTGCAATCAAATTTCTTTAACATCTTTCATCATCATTCAACAATGTGGCCAAACACGTGCCACACTTTGAATTCGTTGTGGGACGTTGTTGATCCTTCTGTCCGAAGCCTTACACCCACATGTGACTGACGGCTACTGATGGCTACTGATCGTTGTCTTTCAGAAAACGTGTGACATGATGAATTCAACAGTGTTGAACGATGTTGAATGGAAATGCTTAAATCGTTTGGCCACCTTGTTCAACAGCGTGCACCAAAGTTGGATTCAACAATGTTGAATGTTGTTGAATTCCCCGCTAATGTGACATATGGACTCTAACATACTTATTTTGCTGACTTTTTTCTTGGCAGATTCTAAATGTCAAGATTCGAAGACTCGAGCACTTACTTCACTTAAAAGATTTAAGAATAGATGACTTAACAAGAAGACTCCAACAGGCAACCCAGCCGCCGCCTCGGCAGTTACCGCCACAACAGCATCCTCCCCAGCCCCCCGCCGTCGACCCCTCACTTCCTGTGATGCACATGCATCACCAGAATCCACTTCCGCCTGTACAGCATACTTCATATAACACACAACAGCTACAAGAACATTAGGCATTTAACTTGTATTCATCTGCTTAAAAAAAAACCTTGTCAGGTGAGAAGTATAGGCCGTGGACAATGCGACACAAGTGGATTCTAGGAAGGTTGAACCGAATAGGTTGTTAGTAACTTTCATTTATTGATATTTAGCATATTTTTCTTGTCAGAAAATTTAAAGAGCAAATTGAAGCATGCTGTGTTATTATAATTAACACGGTGTTTGAGAACAGAAGCAGTTTTTCAAGCCTTCCAGAACACCATTGCGTCGTGTCATTCATAGTTATGCTTTTTACCCGACAACGTCTTGTAATCATGTGTATTTTAATTCATATATAATTTACTGTCAAGTGTAAATGTTTGTATACAGTACTACTTGAGAAAAAGTGAAAAGTGAAAAGTGAATAGAACCAGGAGAAAAGAACTGCTCAGTAACCTTTATTTACGGGGCCGTGGTTTAAAGACTTGGGATTTCATTCGCTTACTCAAAATTATATCGGCGTTGTTATGACTTGTAACAGCGCCACAGAATAGTATTGCTTGGTAACCTAAATTAGTGGCTGGTTTTTTCAAGATTACAGCCTTATACTGTATAGTAAAGAGCACCCGAGGAAAGTATTCCTTAGTTGCTTTCAATTGAATTAGGATATAAGAAGATAGAACCGCCTCGTACAGCATGGTAAAGAGTACCACAAGTTAGCTGTGTAGATTTATTTCATCTACATTTGACTCCGGATAACTCCAGCCTTCAAGGGAAATCGTAAAAGGTTCGAGTTATCGGGAGAACTTTCGAGTTATCGACTGTAAAAATATGAAGAAAGTGACCTGAAGGGGGAAAAAACGTTCACTTAGAGTTACTGAGGATTCGAGTTACCAGGAGTCAACTGTAGTGGTTAAATTGGGTGCTGTAAATATTTTTTTTGTGTTCGTTTTTTTAATGTAATTTAATGTACAAATAGAGGAATAAAATTTTACTGAGTGTATGAGGTACAAAAAAATTATACCCGTCCTTTCGATCACCCCGCTAATACCTACACCTCGCCTTGATCGAGTTTATCTTGCGACATGAGCTACAATTCAATTTCACTGAGAAGTATTTGCACGGGAGATAGACGAAAATGTCGTCGCTCAGATTTGGACGTTAGTGCCGGGCAATTTAGGCAAAACTGTCACGTTGAGGACAGCGCGCACGTGAAGAAATATAGCACAGTAGAAATAAAAATTAGAGTTATTCTGTCGAAGGCACTAGGAAAGCTGATGTTCACAACAAATATTAGAGCTTATACGAAGTTTCAACATCAAATTTCCGAGAGAACCTATCACACATAGGGCCTGAGACAGAAGGACTCTATTCTTGTTATTGTACAACGGTAAATTTTAAGCGAAATTGCGAAAAACGGCCACTATGCGCTGATAGGCGCCCGCTGAAGAGAGACATTATGGCGTCGCGGGATCGATTTCGACCAATGGGAGCACGCCAGAGTTTAGCGTTACACTATATTATAGTAATATATAAAGATAGGCTAGCCTAACAGCGGAGCTGCCATGAGAAAGGTGGTGTTCGTAATTCAAAAACCCGAAAACTCTTCGGGCCAAAAAAAGCTGAGTAATGCGAAAGGGAAAGCCGAAAACACATTAATTAGGTTTTAGAAACAAATTTACGAGTAAAGTAATTAATCATGTAAAGCTTTATCACGACGGGGTGACTCCATTGGTGGAGGTTTAAATTGTTCTGGAATATTGTCAATGTGGAATGTCTCATTGCCTATGAGCAGCCTTCTATCTACAAGTTTGCATTAGCTCCTTTTTCCCTGGCTAAGAAGGTCGATTTTATAAGCACCTTCCTCTCCAGTTGTCTTGCTCTAGCGTAGTCTTGAGTGATGTACGCATTTGGAAACCTACTGGAATTCTTTAGCCGGTTTTTGGCACTGGAAATTGTGTCTCGATCCTCTCTGCACAGGAAACGGGCGATTATCGGTCGTGGGGTAAAATGTACTGCTACAGCTTCTTGTGGTTTTCCGACGCCACGGACTGCATGGAATTCTCCCGGGGAGGGGGGTACTCCCTATAATGGCCTATACAGGGGGGCTCCGCCTGAAAGGGGTACCTCTTTCAGGCTTCAGGTATATAAAAGGGTAGGGATTTCACGACCTGAAGTATATGAAAGGGTAGGGAAATCTGTCATTTAGGTATTTCAAAGGACCATTAATCAAAATATTTCGAGAGTAGATGATAGTATTGTTTTTGCTTAACATCTCTTCCTAATATCATTCATAAACTGCATTCCAAGGGTTTAAAAAAGGGATGCAGTGTTCGTAAGTAGGTATGTGAAAGGGGTACCATTTTTCAATGGAAAGTATACGAAAGGGGTACCTTTTCTGTCAAAAATGGTATATAAAAGGGTAAGGGGTTGGACCTCGGGGCGGAGCCTCCCCGTATAAAACTTTGTTGAGTAACTCCCCCGTGGGAATTGTACGTTTTCAGAATCTGTGTCCAGATCATTTTCAATTACATCATAAATTACATTGTACAATTCTCACCTCTACGTTCCGGGATATTCATGAAACGAAGGTTTTCCCTCCTTGAGTAGTTTTCTGGGGCTATTATCTTCTCCTGTTCCTTCGCCAAACTTTCTGTTAGAGCTCTAATTTCTGCTTGCTGGCTTTCCAATGCGGATTTCGCACTGTTGTTTCTCAGTAAATTTATTTCTTGGAGGTGAGGATCCAAAGATTGCTGGCATGTTTTCTTGAAGTCCCTGTGGGTTTTGGCGTCTTCTTGTAAATTACTGATAGTATCCTCTGCACACTGGAGGGGCTTTTCTACCTCTTTCAGAGTGTCATTAATGCCCTCTACTCCTTGTTTAACTTCGGCACTGAGGCGAGAAATTTCGGATCTCAAGCTGCAGAAGTGCTCCATTCTTTCTTCCTAGATTGACAGTTTGTCCAGAATTTGTTTGAGAGCCGGATTCGCACTCCTCGCCTGCTTCCATCTCGTCGCTACTTAAGCGAAAGCGATTCCTTTTAGGTGATGGCTGGGACTGTGAAGACAAGCTTGAAGTTCTAGCTTCTCTGACGCTTCGTTTAGACATTAAATGTGGCTTCCCCCGTCGTTCACTTTACAGAGCAAAAGAAAGACGTCCGTCGGCCATTACCTCCTACCCAGGTTTTTATGTTCTTCTGTTATTTTCATTTCATTTACATTCATGTTCTGTTTATGTATGTATTTATGTGCCCTTTTTTGCATGAGTCTTTACAACGGAAGTATTGCCGTAAAATCCTTAACGAGGAATTCTTCAACAATTTCCTCTTAGCGGGGCGACAAACTAAACAGAACGAGCTATTAACCAAACAGTAGTTTGCCAACGGGTATTCCTGCCGATCGGTAAACTCTGAGGTAGGTACTTTTTACAAATTGTGATCATAATATAGTTTACTATCAGTCTTATTAGCCCTGTCTCTGGCATCGATCATTCAGTCTATCATGCTTTTCTTTTGTTTGCAAAGTATCACTTTCCGACTTTTGTGAGATGTATCATTTATTTTTTTTCCCCAAAAAATATACTGAAGGAACAAATAGTTAGTGCATCTAACCAATTATCACAAACATACTAGTACTGTCTTTGAGATAAATATGACAAATGTTTGTTTCATGTTCCCTTTAGGCAAACTTTAAGGTGTTTCGATACAGTTTTTTGGGGACCATACCTAACTTTTTGAATCGGCTCTTAGACAGTCTTCTCCTTGTCAGATCAACGTGAAATTTGCAATACTTGTTGGTTTTGGATTGAACTTTAGCGTGGTTTACATTTTGTAAAAATCGATATTTCCATGACAACGATAAACAAAAATCCTCGAAAACAGTAAAATTGAAATTTTGCACGATCCAGATTTCGCTTCGAAAAGCAAATACCAGCATCTTAAACTGTGGTGTATGGCAAACAAAATACACAAGAACAAAAAAATTCTGTATGTTTGTTTTGAAGTAAATCGCAAAAACATTTTCAACCTTAGTTTTTGCCTAGTAATAGTAAATGCACCGAAAAATAATCAATGCTTTGATCAAATGGCTAGTAAATAGTGTTAAAATGTGTCTTTTACTTACTATTTTACGCCTAGAAAGTTTTGTTGAAACTGGTGTTCGCGATCTCGAGAACGACTTGTTTTTCTAAGATCATTCGCCTAATAATTTTGTGGTAATTTTTTAATTTGAGCGCTTTTGCGAAAATCTTAAGAACGGCTCGATAGATTTTTCTAAAACACTAAACGTGCGTGCTTGACGATGTGACCAATTTTAGTTTGGAGTCTTATTAACATTGATTCACTGGAACACTTTTAGATTTAACGTTAAAGAGGATGTCTGAACCGACGGAAAGGCTTGCGTTACATATAAACAGTTGGCAAGTAAATGCTAATATATTCAAAGTAATGCGCAATGCATTCTTCCGTGATTTTTACTTTTCGTTGTAATCTACAGTGCAACAAAGAACAAAGAAACCAGATAAAAATCACGAAGCAATGAATAACGCATTACTTTGAATATATTAGCATCTACTTGCCAACTGTAAATTTGTAACGCAACCAATTCTCCGTCGGTTAATACATCCTCTTTAACGTTAAATCTAAAAGTGTTCCAGTGAATCAATGTTAATAAGACTCAAAACTAAAATTGGTCACATCGTCAAGCACGCATGTTTAATGTTTTAAAAAAATCTATCGAGCCGTTCTTAAGATTTTCGCAAAAGCGCTCAAATTAAAAAATTACCACAAAATTATTAGGCGAATGATCTTAGAAAAACAAGTCGTTCTCGAGATCGCGAACACCAGTTTCAACAAAACTTTCTAGGCGTAAAATAGTAAGTAAAAGACACATTTTAACACTATTTACTAGCCATTTGATCGTTTGATCAAAGCGTTGATTATTTTTCGTTGTATTTACTAATACTAGGCAAAAACTAAGGTTGAAAATGTTTTGCGGTTTACTTCAAAACAAACATACAAAATTTTTTTGTTCTTGTATATTTTGTTTGCCATACACCACAGTTTAAGATGCTGGTATTTGCTTTTCGAAGCGAAATCTGGATCGTGCAAAATTTCAATTTTACTGTTTCGAGGATTTTTGTTTATCGTTGTCATGGAAATATCGATTTTTACAAAATGTAAACCACGCTAAAGTTCAATCCAAAACCAACAAGTATTGCAAATTTCACGTTGATTTGACAAGGAGACGACTGTCTAAGAGCCGATTCAAAAAGCTAGGTATGGTCCCAAAAAAACTGTATCGAAACACCTTAAAGTAGTCAACTTAGTTTGATTCGTCCTTGATTTGTTTGTTCCTTGTTTAATTTACCGTAATAAAACGTCCGGTAGTGTATCCAGTGCAAAGTAGATTAAGGTTATTTCTTTTACATCTCAGAGAAACGTTTTATACAGCGACTACTGGCGTGGTCAAGATAGATTTTAAATGGCTTACTCGGTGAAACCGCGTAAACGTTTCTTTATATGTGTTGCTCAGGCAGAGAAATGTGATTAAAAGAAGGACCTTTAACAGCCATAGAAAAGAGATTATCTCTTTAACAGATTTTGCACTGTGTGTTTATTCTTTCTTTTTAAAACCAACGATGTCTTATTGTTAGAGAAAAAGATAGCTTGATCTGCCATTTCTGCGTGGCCTAATTAAATTATTCATATATTGCAATCACGCGATCACCTTTCCTGTTCAATGCGAACAAAGGCCTGATTTAAGGAATAATTGAGTACAATATTGTAACAATAGACGAAAACACTTTCTGAAAGCTGTTAAAAGCTTTCAAACAAGCTAAATAAGTTTTGAATTTGTTTCAAATATTGGTCATAGAATGCTTATATTTGTAAGACGTTTATTAAAATTAAACTGAATCAAATCATACCATAACAATGTCCTAAAAAACTGAAAAGCTAAAACATAAAAGGTTGCTTTAGACTGGGAAATATCACATTTTTAATCTTGGACAAGAATAAAGAGACTTGCATCAATTTTCTCGCTCGCCTTTGCCGACATTGTGAGCACAACGACATGTCAACATACATTGTAGATCTCGAAAATAAGTAAAGCAGGAAGGAAAATAAGCACAAAGACAAATATATCATTTAAGCAATCACTATAACTTCGGTTACCTATCTCGCACCCCGGGAAAAGAAGCTCAGTCAAGTCAAGGCATGATAGCTTATCACAAATACGCGAAAGTAGTGGCCAAATGGAGTCAGAAGTAGACATAACTTTCCAACTTGTGCCTACATAAGGTAAGGCGCTCACGTATTTTTTACGAGTGTACTGACCCCGCGAGTCGGTGATTCAAGCGCGTGTTCTAAAAGCACGCTCGAAGCACGCCTTTCGAGGCCGCCAGGAGAGCCTCTGAGGTCACTGTTGTTAACACATGACTCATTGACATTACATGAATTTCCACCTGGATAAATTTAACTTTTTTATATATTTTCCTGTAACATTTCTTGCGATGTGATGAGATTCCTTTTCTGAAAAGTGAAATGTTGAACAACAGAATACAAAAAAACAGTTCTAGGGTTCACAGTTAAGACTCTGTTAGTAAGACAAAATTATTTTTGTAGTACATCTTATCGGTAGTAAGGACAACAAAGAAGAAATATAAGACCTTAAGATGCTTTGCGCCAAAAACGTAACGTTTTCTTAAACCAGAACACCATAAATATATGTTTCCTTTTCTTTGACTCCCTGTGTGGACTTTCCGTCTTTTGTGGCTTTGCTTATCATGATTTTATGAAACCGGTTTTCTACTTGAAAAATTCATCCTTTGCTTACCGATCGTCTGATATGGCACGGTAACTATCCTTTCGTTCATCAACAAGGGAATAAACGATTTCTTGATAAATTTCTTTACCAGAACAAATACATTTACTCGGCACTATTGGTTTTTCCCTGAAATAGAAGATCGTGCTGCCTTTCTTACAGGGCGCCATTGTTCCACACTAAACCAAACAATACAGAGAAATAACAGCCCACGTTTAATAAACACACGGCGCCCAAGCATTAAAGAAAAAGCTATCAGCACTCGTGTTTGATGGGGAAAATTTTGCACGTGATATATGCGATATACCATTATAATTTGTATCATACATGTGTTATATTTTACATTTTTGCCCTTTAGTTTCAGAATTCATTAGATATTATTGCTAATTCCACTCGGAACTGCGCGAGAACTTGTGTTAAGATGAAAGTATTTGTAAAGTCATTTTATTTATCTTTTATCTTTTTGCTGTCAACTTTTTTAACTCAAGGAGAATTACGAGGAATTAAGTTGACAAGCAGTCCGTGACTTTTATGAGCTATGTTTTCACATAACTTTCTCTAATCAGAGGTTTTAACATCCTTAGGACCAACGAATGGTTGCGGCTTTTGCACACGCCTGTAAACTAGCAGGCAGGACAGCATAAAATAAATTTTATCTTTTGAGATAATATTTGAATCGATATTATATCGCGTGTTTCGGATGAAAGAATACTCTCTTGTTGCAACAAATATGTTTCTACCACTCCAATTTTAAAAGGGTGTTTCACAATAGGAAACGTTGACCGGCTAAATCATGATTCAGTCGTTGATGTAAAATCTTTGTAGTCTCACTTGAACACCTCAGCACAACCAACGCATAAATAGCGAACCCAAGATTCATCAGTCATCATTTTCTTTTTGCATTGCCCCAAGAGCAGTGGACCCAACAAAACCTGAGTTTTATCAGTTTACAGGGGCACCAAACGGTTCGTTTCTGCGGAATATCTTTAATCCCTTGAGATATTCGGATTTAGTTCCAGTGAAAACTAGGGAGATTTCTTTGGCGAAACAGCACCTCAGACTTCCGTAATAAGGGGACTGATTAATTCCTTTTGTTTTCGGACGGACAAATCAGTGTGTAAAATAAGGTCAGCTAGCATTTTCGGACAGTTATTAGCAGCTCGGAAATTCGGCGGATAGGATTCCGTTTCCTAAAATTCTCTGTTGCCTAAAGTTTCAGCTTAAAACGCCGAACAGATCAACCTGTATTGGCTTACAGAAATAAGTCTTTAAAAAGCTCTCAAACTGAATCTAAGAAAACAGAAAATGGCGTTTCAAGTATTTTGCTAAAATTTTCTCGTTGGTTGCTCCCGATTTTATTGTTGTCCTGTAAAATTAGTCCCCTCTAAGCAAATATGAACACCTGTACTGCTCGTAACATAAATTGTATTGTTTTCTTTCAAACCGATATTTTCGCCACTAATTATAATTTTGTGCTTAAGAGTTGTCAGAAACCAAACTTAGGGATCTTCACCTTACACTTGCAAAAGCAGCCAGTTAATTATGCAACTAGAACCATGGAATTCTATTCGCTAAAGCAAACGCAACAGAGCAAAATAATTATTTTGCAAAACGTTTGAGACTGAAAATGTGGCCTTTTTATTCTCAAGGTAAGGGGCACAGGAATAAACATGCTACTGTCAATTTTCGTGCTGGTAAATGCTGACACTGTGAACCAATATTGGTATGAATCAAAATGTCAACATCCATTGTACATCACGAAACTTAACCACGAGAGAAAATTGGTACGAAGAAAATTATACAAGAACAGCTTACATGTTTCAAGAGTCGTGCTTCCAGTATGCTTAATGGAATATATGGTGCTCTGTACAACGTTGTTCAGCTATATCTTCGGCAAATGACAATATCTATTAACTTTCTAATGTTGAGGCCTTCAGTTTCTCTTTCGGAGAATTAACCCAGTAGTAACTCAACTCAATGTGAAGTTTTCATCTGAAACTTAAAGAATTTATAATTTCCAAATATTCCTTTGGGTCAGATTGCA
This sequence comes from Siderastrea siderea, assembly GCA_964030785.1. Classification (NCBI taxonomy): domain Eukaryota; kingdom Metazoa; phylum Cnidaria; class Anthozoa; order Scleractinia; family Rhizangiidae; genus Siderastrea; species Siderastrea siderea. Next base: position 24,539,085 of record OZ034974.1, on the reverse strand, counting down.
GAAATTATGTAGCGTTAGCTAACCAAACATTCTTGAAGAGTTCCTCTCTTAAACCGATAAATTGCACTGGTTGTTTCGCCATCAAATAGAGAAAAATGCTAACAAAAACTCATGTTATACTGATACATTTCTTGAAGAACGGTAATAGTCAACCAGAATCTTGCATATCATTCACAAACCATCAAAACACATCGTTATGTGCCTGTATTATTAGCTCGTGCTTTCTTCGCGTACTGTGTCTTAGAGGACACGTTTAAAGTATCCCTTGCCAAATAAAGACGCAACTCAACTCAAGTTTGAAAACGCGAACATGCATAGATAAGCGTGTGATGTGTAGGCGAAGGTAAACGTTAGAAAAGACAAGTTCGACTCAAGTTGAAAAAGAAAATTCACAGTTCAGCATTCTCCGCGCACTCACACTAAAGGAAACACTGCATGACAAAGTCAAACTTGCGTCAAACTTAGTTGTGTGGCTAAACGTTAAAAAACTTCCTGCCCAAAGAAGTCACAAGACGAAATTTTTTAACCTCGTTGAACTTATTTCAAAGCGCTCTCTCTTTTTTATTGAAGTGCGTGTGCTAACCCCGCGTGTAGTGATTCAATCGCGTGTGCTGAACTAGTCGAGGGCGCTCGAAGCACGCATTTCGAGACCGCCAGGAGAGTCTCAAAGCAAACTACAAAATAGACATAATATAAATTTTTGTTCCAGAATTTATGTAACTTTGCTGTCAAAGTTTTTAAATACCATGTACAAATGTTTCTTGTGAGGAAGTAAAACGTTGAACAATTCCATTAAAAATTGTCACGCAGAACATGCTTTCCCGTTTTTTCTTCCCTGCTTAACATCAATATTTTTGTTTGTCTTTAACTCTCTGTATCCTTCCTCGATTACAGCAGTACGGTACCTCGTTAGTTAGACAACATAAAACTTATATTACAACTCATCGGTAGCAAGCAGAAGAAAGGAGAAATAAAGAGAAAATGCGAGACCACAAAAGATAAAAGTTCCTTTTCTTTAGTTAACTCAAGAACAAGTGGTTTTCCCTTTGAACTGAAGATCTATGTCGGCCATAAAACAACACAGAGCGTCATTATTCCAAGCTAATCCAAACGATATTGCAAGCCCAAGTTTAAAAAAGGCACACTGAACTGATCACAACCGTCCAAAAACTAAAAACGCTATCGGTACTCGTGGGTGGCCGAGAAAATTTGTACGTGATATATGTAATAAACCCATCATAATTTTTGTCTAGATTTTTTTGCTAATACTACCAGGAACTGTAAGAACTACTTGTCAGAAAAATGCAAGTATTTTATGCAATTATATTATCGTGTGGTAAGTCTCTCTTCTTGCGCGAATTAGTATCTCCAACACTGCACAGTGCATTCATTCATTATATATCCTCATGTGAATTGAAGTTCCGACAGAATGCAATTATAAAAGCTTGATATTAAACCGTTCACAGTGTAACGATCAAAAGATGAACACATTTTACGCATTTAGCACAGAACACAAACAAAAAGAGATCAGCGTTTATCAAAGAAAAGTAAGTTAATTGTTTTTTGCTCTTCTCTCGCAATGTTTATAGACCTTGATAATGCCAATTAAAAGTAGGGCTAATATAGGCCCTAGCTTGAACACACGTTTCAACACTACATATACCAAAGTTAACAAAACGACCCCAGGAGCGTATCTACTTTTACGTTGGCAAATAAGCTAATAATCACAGTACTAAAGATGCTTAAGAGAGCGTTATGTGTTTTGAAATGTGAAGAGAATAGAATTAATTGAGAAAATTATATTTTGCCGGGCATGGCATTTTAATTTCTCGCGTTTGCACGTTTGGCGACCAATATTTTTGAAAATTAATGTTTTTCTCTAATCGGCAAAATATAGGTTGAATCGAAAAAGGATCTCCAAAGTTGCAATTGGTTAAGAAATTTGCAAAATCATAAATGTAATGGTTGCCGTATAGAAATAAAATCAAGGTAAAAATCTGTTCTCTTACAAATATTGCTTTGAACAACCGACTCACAATTTGTCTGAAGTATAAGACGGATACTTCTAAAGCTTGGTAGAAATACGAAAAATCCTAGAAACGTTTTGGAGCTATGTTTTTGCATATAGACGTATAGTTAGTACAGTGTTTTTAAATCTTAACGGCCGATGAATCGGTCCTTATTATCTTTTCTTTTACTATTAGCTTGCTTTTGAGGCGTATACGAGGTAATTTAAACATTTTTTGGGAAACTATTTTACGACTTGAATCATACCCTATCGCGTGAAATATATACTGCATTGCTGTAAGAAATGTCTGCTATTCTCATTTTTACCAGTTTATCCCGAATATTTATTGAAAATCTTCGGGCTGCTCCAGAAATGCTTATCGGCTAGCGCTAAATAATTATTAATTTCTTGAGTAAAACCTTAGCACAAGACTTGGCGATATGTAAATAGCGCCCAAAGAGCCATCAATTGGCGGTTGGAGCTATCATTTTGTCGGTTTTTCTGTAAATTTGGTTCTTGCTGAGCAAATATATAAACATTTGCCGCGCATAACCGAAACTTGTATTCTCTTTGGTATAGCAACCATTCGCGTGGTCAAGATATACTCTAAATGGCTTACTCAGTGAAACCGCGAAAACGTTTCTGTACTTATGTTGCCAAAAGAGTCATCGTTTCTTAACACACGTTTCTTTATATATGTCACCCAAAGAGTCATCAGTTGGGGACTGGAGCTATCATTTTTGTGTTTGTTTGAAAATTTGGCTCTTGTTGAGCAAATATATTACTATGAAACATTTTCCGCGCTTAACCAAAACTTGTATTATCTTGGAAACTGATATTTTCGCCACTACACTGATATCACTCAAACTCAAGCTTGAATATTTATCTACAATATCTGTTCGTTTTGGCTTGGTCTAGCGTCAAATCATTTAGAAACTCCTTTTCTTATTATTGCCTGGTAATGTACTATTTCTTTTAATTCCAGCTTTTTGAAGATAAAACTTTCATGACTACTTGCTGAAAGACCTCAGTTACAAATTCACCACGAATCGAAATAGTGATGATCAATAATTTTACAATAGTGGCACTGAAGGTGCCTGCGTATATGATAGAATAAAAAGATGCATCAGCAAGTAAAATTTAATATTTTAGCAATACGGCAAAGCGAAGGAAAAGGTTTCATCGATTACTGAATGAAAGAACATTGTCACTTTTTGTTTTCATTTATTTATATTTCAAATTTGCTAAGAATAATAGTTAAATGAGGAAACTGATTTGTGTCGTTTTCAGGCAAGTGTTCTCCTAACAACCACAAAAAAGGCTTAGTGTAGAAAAGGATGTTCTCAAAGTGTTTTTTTCCTTTTAACTCACTTACAATTTCGCCTTATGATGTTAGTTTTTGAATCATTGAAGTCGTGCTAACGATCACGTTCGCGCCTGTTTACTAACCTTGACTCCGTTTCAAACGCTAATTAGATTCGGTGAAAAAAAGACCTATTGCCATTCAATGAGAATATTGCATCAAAAGGTTTATACTTTTCTTTTCTTTTTAATTTTAGTTTAAGATTAGCTTTCCGGGTATAGTATAAGCATAAGCATAGTCACAGGCTTATAGGAAAATGAATAGACTGCTTTTTCCTATGTTGTAGTTCTACAGGAAACTAAAGCGACACATTTTGAAGCATAAGAAAAATGGCAAGTTTTTTTCTCTTTTGCTTATGCTTAATAGCGGAGCCAGCGCGCTAGCGCGTCAGCGGAGCTCCATTGCTAAGGAAATTTGGTAATCTATCAAGCCAAAAAATTTTGGTAGTGACGTAGTAGTCACGTGACCGTCCGTCCGTACATCCGTCCGTCCGTACATCCGTACGTCCGTCCGTCCGCACCACAGGAATACCAATACACTTCCTACACTGGATAGAATCCTGTGCTGAATCCCGTGTGTTTTCGGCGCGAAATCGCATGTTGACCCGCGTTGTAGCAAAACAAGCAAAGACAACAAAAGTCAAAAACAAATTTGTTAGTGGAAAAAAAAAGTTCAAAAGAACACTCAGTTGTCTTTTTGGTGGAAGGGGAAAAGTTCAATCTAGGCGAAAGAAATTCGGCGATAAAGTTCAGGCAAAAAGTTCAAATTTGCCTCGTCGGTTCTGTTCAAACTCGGTCGGCACACCGCTTGAGTTCGCAGCTTTTCGCAGCGGTTTCGACGCCAAATATAGCAGAGCTAGTGCTTTTTGGTTTTTTCTGTCCACAACCATGGTTTTTACGGCGTTTCGAACACATTTTGCCAGGAAAAACACCAGCATTTTCATGCTGATAGGCAGCTTGTCACGAAGAAAGAAATAAGTATTAAAATTAACTACGAAATCAATGTCAAACACCCATGGCCTAGTGGACTAGTTACCGGCATCTCACGCCGACGAGCCGGGTTCGACCCTCAGCGGGAACAAGAATTTGTTTTCTTTTTTTTTTCTTTGTTTTTTTTTTTTAATAAAACGACTTGGATGAGAGTATTTTCACAAATTAATAACTGCCAGCAAAAACAAAACAAAAAACAAAAGCAAAAAACAGACAAAACAAAAAGGGGGGCTCCGCTTTTAGGCTTGGCTAAATCTATATATTTATGTCTATGTAGCGTTCATTCGTAGTGAGCCCAATATTGGATAAGATGAAACAAGATTATCGTTCTCCTTATTTTTGTACTGACTGTTTAGGTCTACTTAGTTTCTGTCTTCCGGCCCTAATACTACACCTGTGCTTGTCCTTCTGCTTAATGCCGCTGTGAGAACCATCCTTAACCGGGGCTTATGAAAAGAAAATTAAAAAAAAAAACCTGTCGAATGAAGACACATATTTAAACCCTTCTTGTAACAATGGCGTTTTACTGCTGTTTTGAGAGAACAAAGGTCATTTATTGTTCAGTTTCTTTCGGCTATAAGCACTACCGAAAGCTGATCTCTGCTTTTAACGGTAGTCACATTTTAATTACTTCATGGTGTTTAAGAAATTAACCCAAGGTCCCCAAAACAACTTCCGTATATTTTACAGTTTCAGTTTGAGAAAGAAACCAATTTTAAAAGGCGCGTGCAAAGTGCCAGAGATATGGCAAGGGGATAGGACCTTTGAAACCTAAATTGACAATTTGCTTGGATGGTCAATACCAAAATAAACAAAAAAAAAAACCCAGCACGTTTTGAGCACCAATCACCTACAGCCAATAGCAAAGCTACATACCAGCATGTCAGTTTAAACAATTGCATAACTAATGATGCACGCTCGGCAGCCAATGGCAGAGCCTCCTGTCATCCTTCCACTTCACCAAATCATGGACTCGTTATGTCTCTTATAGCAGCCAATAGCAGTGTTACATGTCAACATTTTCCTTATCTTTATTTCTCTTAATATCCTGACTCATTCAGAAAGAAAACATTATTTTCGGGGAGCTTGGAGGATCAGACCAGGTAGATTCTGTAGAAGATGATGAATTGGAGCTAAATTCAAGTTAATTTTTTATGCTTTTGCCTTTTGCAGATTTTGATTGATTTTGGTATCAAAATAATCAATAGCGGAATCCATACCTTACAGAAGGACTGCGATATCCAAGGCAGGTGAGGAACAACAAATTTGTCTTTGCGCCAAAATTTATCTACACGTCCATCGTTTCTCGAATTAATGTTGTTCGGATAAAAGTGTAACCGAAAGAATGTGTTTCATCGTTTTTGTGTTACAAACGCAACAAAGTTTTACACTTTTTCATTCTACTTCAGTTTAGTTCGTGGAAAACACGAAATCTCGCTTCACCTTCGCTCTTCGCCGCGCCCTCTCGCTTTGCCCTTGTACTCGTTTGCTCGCACTTCGCACCCGTTAACTCGCAATTTGTGGTCGTTCGCTTGCCCTTCGCACTCATTTTCTCGCGGTCTGCGAACACTCTTCCCGAGTCAGCACTCGGCTAGTTCGCTAGTGCTCCGCCCTCCTGCACTCGTGGTTCGTTCTTGTTCGCTCACACTTAGCACTTGTTTGCTTGCGCTTCGGTCTTATTCGCTCGCGATTCGTTCTCGCTCGCAGAGTGGCGCCTCAGACTTTTTCACTTGCCTTTGTTCTCGCTGGCTTGCAAATCTCATTCGTTCGCTTTTGCTTCGTTCTCCTTCGCTTGCTTTCGCTCTCCCTTGCTCGCTGTTCGCCGTGGTTCACGCGCGACTCCAGGTGTTTCGACGTTTACTACCACGGATCAGCATTTCCATGTTTGCTGAAGACCAGCCGAGAATGTTGAAAACTGCTACCTTCCGCCAAACGATTCTGGAGAACTCCCAAAATTCATTCTACTTACTTGCTTTTAATTTAACTTACTTAGGGGCTCAGCAGAAAATGACTCAGAGACTTTCTGCTGAAATTTAACCTAAGATCGCCTTTATTCTATATAGATATGGATAAACAAATGTCACCAGAAGATTGACGATAGATTATTGAATATTATTTATTATTGATTAATTACTTTGAAAATTTTCAAATAGTATATTTGGTTAGGAGGCTCACTTATGCCTGAAGTGCAGTCCATAGACATTTAACCTTCTCTATTTACAATAGTAAATTACTTAACGAGTTCGGAAAAAATTTTCAACAAAAGCTACTTCAATTTATTTTAAGAAAATTTGATTATTTCATGGTTCTCTATTTAAAGCCTTTCGTAAAATGTTAACCCATTGAATCTCAGTTCATCCCAGTTATCCGTATGTCTCAAGTTTTTTTTTTTATTACGGGGTGAATACAATTGCTAAATGAAATCCTTAAATCACATGTTTTGTGTTTATGAGTAGTTTTTGCAAATGGCGTAGGTTCTAAGGCAAATTTTGTCGAAGAAATGATGGATTTAGCTCGTTAAAAGTGGCGGAAGGAAGATCTGTGAAGGAAGATCGGCTTCTTCAACACATTTTTCATAATTTGGATGAGAAAAGCTAAGGCGCTTGTCATGGCAAAAACACTACTTGATCAGAGGAAATCAACGTAAGCTCGACATGTACAGAGGACAAGCAGTTCATAAATTGAGCTTTGTAATAATGGGAATAGAACCGAAGATGATGACACGAAGGTACAACAAAGCTTTTTGGCTTGACAAGAGTTTTGCTGGGTGAAAAGAGAGAACATGTTGCCGAACGAATAACACGTCGCATTCTCCCGCCTAATATCAACTAAATTGACTTCAGTTGAGGCTTAACAGCTTTTCATGGAGAAGTCTTGGAACACTCACGGACATTGTTCGGCGCCATTTTCTATGTGTCGTTACTGATCTATATTCGGCGGATACAATGAGTGAATGCTGGTCTTCCAGTTGATCTAGAATGAAGATCGAGGTACAAAATGAAAGCTAATGACTCTTGGTAACAACAGTCTTATCAGTTTGGGCGACTTTCTTGGTTGTGCTTTCAAAGCTACAAATTTACAAATTGTAGCTTGGAGTCATATCCGACCTTCCTTTTGTGTGCGTATGCTTCATTTTCGCACTATGATTTCAGGAATAATTTTATGATGCTTCTTTGGTGATAAATAACTTGAATTGGTTTCTTATTCGCAATTTGCAACATTCGTACCACTCCTGCTTAACTACTTACGCAAAATTTCAGCATTAAACAACCAAAAACTTGCTTGTTTTTTTTTTTTGCATGTTTATTGTTTTCTGATTCACTGGGCAGTCGAAAAAAGAACTTTGCCTTCACAAGCCACTAATTAATCAGATTATGTTATCACTATTAAAATTTTTCGAGCATTATTATTCATCGCTATTCAATGTATCACTTGGTTATCTTTTCGATACTAATTTTGTGATCTTTTTCCTTCACAGAAATGAAGATGGGTGTAACGATAACAGTGTACTTTGTCCTATTTGTCTTGTTCCCGATGGCATTGAAATCAAAGAGGCCTGTGAGTCCAAAAGGTAACCAATGATCTAGCTATACACCCGATGATGAAAGTTACTTGTTTAAAGGAGCTACGTCACGGATAACGCATCTTGAAAAATTGGCAAATTTTTTCAAGTTTGTCATTCGTGATCCGTCTTAACCTCCCTCAGTCGTAACCATCCTTGTTTAGTTTTGGTTTATTATTACTTCTTTGGAGTTTTTCTACCTTAGGAAACTATTATTTTGAGGTTTCCTTCAACGCGAAAGTAATTTTGTTAGTTCAGAAATATGAATGAAAATACCGTGACATAGCTCCCTTAACAAAGTGATAAATACCTTCATTCGGGATTTTTTAGTAGTAATACATGACAGGCAGGTGAAATGTTGCAAATATGATTCACGAGACGATAGGGTATTTTCGTTTGATCAACATAACCAAATTGGATGATGTCCTTGTTTCACATATTTCTACACGTTTCTGCTAAGCTGTTTTGCACCATGCTGTCACTCAGTCATTGCTCGGTGAGGAACGCGAGAAAGGGACGATGAGGTCGAAACAACAGGGTGACCTACTCTTAGCGAAATGAAATTGAAATTGCTTTTAGCAGGCATGCTGAATCTGCTAACTTTGGGATGAAGCGATTAAGAGCCTTAGCACTGAAGGCAAGAAAACTATGAATTTGATGATCTTTAAGGGACAAGTGAGGCGAGTTTAGACATTTTATGGTATAGTGAAACTTCTGCTTTGCCATGAAAGTCAGACAACTTCTGCTATTCGTGCATGTTGCACTGGGGACAATTCTCGATGTCTTAACTTGGAATGCATCCCTAGCCAAAGTATGCATGGAGCCTGTTTTTTTTTTGTTTGTTTGTTTGTTTTCTTTTTTTGTGTTTCATAAAGCTTGATCGAATTGGACACTCCACTATCAAGGCTTTGCGACTAGTAAACTGAAGTACTTTGAGCCTGCTTAACTCTGGTAGGATGTCAAATGTTCTGCTGGTGGCGAGATGACCGTAATTCGTCCAAGGGACGCAAAAAGATTACAGAGTTGAACGGACAAAGAGGAAACGTGTTGTTTAGTGTGTTAAAAGTGCAACTTTATGTTTGATTCCGATTGTGGAGCCAAACTCAAATCGAGAATTAGTATAGGAAATCGCACGACCATTTCGTACAATTAGTGATTCATGGGTAATCGAAATGTTTTGAAAGTTCTCAAAATTACATGAGCATTTAGGCGAGTCACTCCAAAGTAATTTCTTTTCTGGAAACCCTCTTGTCAGCCATAACACTCTTGTCTTCTGCGCGATTTGTGACGTCACAGCCTTGTAATGCGATCGTTTTGGCCGAGTGCAAAATTGAGACACTTTTCGGGTGCCAAATTCGAACTTTGCGGCTGGAAAAATATCCCATGCAAAGGATTCTACTCAGCAAAACTTATATATTTAGACTGAGGGAGTCATAAACTATCATATTTTGGAGAAAACATTTTTAGTTCATAGGCACTTTAAGAAAACCATTTACATTCCAAAGCATGTTCTACTCAACTCAGAAATGACAGGGTTTGAAAACTAAAGAGCGAATAGGGAACTGCATTTTGAAATAAACATAATAGGTACTCCAGCAGAGTACACTTTGGGATTAATTGTACTCCTCTCGTCCAATCAGAAACATGTAATTACGTTGAGTGTACTACAAAGGTGATGATGACAAAGATTAACATAATAATCCTTGTGGTATATCTTACAGTGTCGGAATCCATCCCTGAGAAAAGGCAAGTTAATGATGAGGGAAGTGGAAAAACTCTCAAGGACAAGGTGGTAGAACTGATCAAGAAACTACTCAAAGATGTTTCCAATTTGGATGAAAATTGTAGAGGTAGGTAAAGAAAAAAATTTGCTCATGGTGATTGCACTGAATGGAGTGAAATTCGTCCTGTAATCATACATGGGATAAATACATGATGAGCAAAACAAATTTTTTGATAACGGAAGACAGTGGTTGCTTAAAATAATTGCAAGATTGCTGAAACAAATGCGTCAATTTCGTTTGGTAGAAACGCCGTACTTCAGCGGTACTTCAGGTAGTGGCTTATTCACTAAAAAGGACCTCATCACCGCATATACCAAACGTTGCGTTTTATGTCTGCATATGGTATTAGACACCACCACAAGAAAGCGTTTTCAGATGCCAAAAATGTAGCTAAATATTTCCATCTGCACAAGCGTTTTTGTATCATTTTGACCTGTCCACAGAGATGCCTTTTTGTTTAAAGCACATATCATATTCTCTAGATTAAACGCTGGGGAAGCGGGAGGGGGGGGGGGAGAGTGGGGGGAGGAGTTTGAGTAAAACAACACCTCCGTAGATCTGGTGTTTATTCGAACCCGGCGTTCGTTCGGGGCCCAGCGTTTATTTAAGAGGATTTTTTTCATTGTTGATAGGCTTAGAGTTTTGGTCGTTATTGTTTTAGGTTCACTCAAATTGTAGCAAAATATAGCACAGGAATAAAATGTTACCAGTTTCTTCCGTTGTCAACAAAATTGAAAACAAGGCAGGGAAATTCGTTGCTCAGTAGAGTGTAGAGTACTTACGCCAACTTCCTTCAGTGTTTTGAGCGCATGAACCCTTTTTTAATTTTTCTTTGAATTGCTATACTAATGTTCGATGAGAATCAGCAACATAAAGGTTCAGTTTCAAATAAATGCCAGATCTCAAACAACTGCGCCGGTACCTGGAATAAACGCCAGGGGCGTTTATTTAAAATTTGACCATGTTTACCCGGCGTTTAATCGAGAAAATACGGTATCTTTGTATGCTTCTCAAGTTTGCTTATTGTCATATACCGCAGCATGGTCGAAGCGAATCGTTTTTCCTGTCCAAACTACGAAAATTAATGCGTTCTCAGAAATCTCAACCTTTGAAACCGTTTCCGAGAGTTTCAGTTTTCCACACCGTCTTCGAATGTTTTCCCGGACGATAGCCAAAACTGCATCAAAATAGACAGGGCCTTAACTTTTGCATTTGTAATAGTTGTAACCTTTCTTTGTGAATCGATCTTTCATTTGGGTGATTTTTTTCGATCGTTAAATTCCCAAAAATGAATAAAGCGAACATATATAGTTATTTATTTCGCCCATCGCAGTAAATAAATTTACGGATTACAATTACAAAGTTAATAAAAGGCAGGAGATCTTAGCAAGCTATACTGGGCTTTTCAAAGAAGATCCCCAGTCAAAAATAGTCACAATTCAACAATTATAATCCAAGTGATGGCTGATTTTAGCATATCATTGTTTTCATTATTTTGGAATCTAAATATTATTAATATTAGTCTAAAATATTTTGTATATAAATTTGACCAGATTTTTTGAATAAACTATAAGCTTTTAGATTTTTTAAACTTTCTTGTAAACTAATCCAAATTTGGGCTTCTGTACATTTCACAGAGAATTTCCCATAATTTGTTCTTTGATAGTCAATGTTTATTTTAGAAGATGAACGTGTATTGTAATTGTTTAAATTCTCATTTTTTTAAAAAAAGTAATCATTAAAGTTAGAAGGTAAATTAACAATTGGTTCATGCTTTAGGATGCGTTCACCGAGTTATGATGTACGCGGGAAGTTTGGAGGGCACGAAAAAAGCGTACGAGTTGATCAAGGCGCTGCTGAAAGCAACTCGAGCTTCTCGACTGCTCTCCAAACTTCCCGAGTGGAAATACATGCACAGCTAAAACGGAACTGATAGCTATTCGCGTGAACAATCGATCACACCAACAAGTTTATTTACCATATCTTACCATCAATCACATGACTGAAAGAAAAAGGTGTCAAAATCTTGTGATGTGTTGCAGTGCAGTTGAATGAATTTGAATCAATTTGAGAAAAGTATGAACGTCGTGGCCGCAACGAACCAGCTCGGCTTACATCACCAATTCAAGCACATGTAGTTTGTTTCTCTTTTCCTTTTTAACCGGCGAAGTCGAGTTAGAGCAGTCGTGACAAGAGGGTCGACTGGTTTGGTCGGTCAAAATACGTCGTGTAAGACTCACAAGGTGTGTATTTCGCTATGGCCCACGGGATGGGATGAGGTGAGAACAAGAGCGGACGAGTCGCCATTTTAAATTGGCAGGTCAAGAAAGGTGACGGAGGCTTGGTGGAAGATTTGCTTCGACTGTGTTGTGGTATAATTTTGTGCTGACCTCTGAACATATAGAGAAGAAGTTGTACACAGACATCGATTAGTACACACACGCACGCACGATAGGACAAGGGCCACATAAAAAGTATCGTAGGTGTAGAAGCACACGTCCGCCGAGCAGTGTTCAGGGTGTTGGCTTTGGCCGGACTGAAATATCTGTGCAATACTAGTGAAAGAAAGCAAGGAGGACTGATAATAACAGCAGTTGATGTCTAGTGGCACTGTTGATGCTGGTGGGACCAAAGTGTTGCTGAGACATCGTAAGCATAGATAGAATCGTTCTCAGTAAATGTTATGAGAGGAAAATTCTGGTGTATGTTGTTGTGGTTATGTTTACCTGTTTAATACTTGGAAAGTATCCAGCTGCTAGCGTCAAGGAAGGTTATTCGCAGGTGGGAAATGAATTACTACACGAGACTGGATCTTCTTGGATAGTATAAGCGGCCCGGAATTATATACCAGTTACTCTTTTTAATTTTTCTGCTTTACTTTTTGATTTTGAACCAATTTGTTCGATTTTAGAGTTCGAGACACTGACTTGCCAACTCCGGAAGAGCAAACCGGATTTAACGATTACGTCATAAGATATGCTTTAACGTGTTTGAGATAAAGCGACGGCTTCGCTTTTTACCAATTTCTCCAGATCGAAAATTATGTTTTTATAGTGCCATATTCACAACAGTATTTAAATGCTTCGCTCACAACTCTCGATAACGGCATGTTCAGTTGTGGCCAAATATATCTTTAAATTTTTATTTTAATTTAACAAAATATTCAAAGCGATAAGACAGATGAGCTGAGTCATCCGATTTTAAACATTACGTCATTCGGTAACGCAAAAGACAAAATGCTGTCACAATTTTTGTCACGCCGGTTAGCACGTTGAAATTCTGACGATGTGTTTACCTTAATCGATAATCATGTTTTAATAATGCCCTATTTACAACAGTATATAAATACATTGCTTACAACTCTCGGTAAAAGCATGTTCAGTTGTGGACAAATGTATATCAACATTTAATTTTTTAGTTTAGTTCAACAAAATTAAATATTCAAAGCGATAACACAGATGAGCTGAGTCATCAGATTTTAAACATAACGTCATTCGGTAACGCAAAGGGCAAAATACTGTCACAATTTTCGTTACGCCAGTTAGCATGGCACGTTGAGCCAAGTAAAAACATTAATCGAGGGTGGAGTGGGTCAATTATAATGCGCTTTCTTGTAACCTGTACGATAGAGTATAGCAATGATTTATTTCGTATTTGCGTTCACAATTTGGCTTAAAGAGCCCTTGACATGATTAAAGGAAACTGTGCACAAAGCGTGGTTCCCAGGTGTGGGGAAAAGTTCAATTCTTTTGGGCTGTTACGGTGCCCATACTGATCAATCTTAGAGATGTGGTTACTTTTATATTGGGAAAATTATCGCCCATTTTTTGAAATGCGTCTGTTTTGAGAACTGTGATGGCCTTTTTGTTCAGGGTTTTGAGGAAGACCGACCAAAAGACAGCGAAAAATGGTCTTGAGTGAAGAATGGATGAGGTCATGGGCATAGTCTGTGGAGCTATGTTTGGCGAGGAGAGGGTGAATAATTCAGTTGACGTCCTTTCCAGGGTATTGATCGCCTTTTCAATCGGTCAAATTTCAGCGTTAGTTACAGTTACACACTTTTACTGCAACGTGCTGTTACAGATGCTTGAATGTTATTGAACCTTCAGTCACGCACGCCTCGCTTCCTTTCTTTTCGAGACGAACCAACACTTCGTCGTTTCTGCACGCACTGCGGGCCTATGTTTTTAATGTGTAAGCGGAATTTATATTTATTAATTTTCGTTCTTCCAACCAGCCTGACGGAGTCAATTCCAATACGAGAAATCCGAGCCGAGAAGTAAGCGGTTTTTGCATAAGGTGAATAAAATTTATTTACTCTTGAAAAAGTAAGCTGGATGTAAATATTTTGGTCCTCCCGAAATCAAAACAAAAGAATTTTGCGGTACCATATTTATCCGGCTATATAAAAGCACTTCAGGCCAAGAACCGTGAGAACATAGACTCCTGGATATCCGTGTTTTTACGTGTTTCGTATATTTCGTATATCAAATTTCAACCTGCTTATGCAAATTATCACTAAAAACACACAGAGCAATCGAAAGAAAGCTTTCCAAGCCAAAAATTGTATTCAAATAAACAGTATATTTACTTCTGATAGCAAAATACTTTCGATTTTCTTGCATGCGTGCACACACGCATGTAATTTTTGCAGACACTTCAGGTCTATTCAATAGTGACCGGTGAACCGAGGAATAGACGAAGAAATCGATCGAAACAGAAACAGATTTGTAGAAGTTTTGCGTGTGTGTCCTTGTAGTGTTTTGGAAGAAAGATTCGAAGAACAAATCGTAGGAGAACTACTTGGTTTTTACTTTTTATTTTGAAATGTTAAAAGGCGTGTTTACATTCCGATGTCGGTGGAAACAACATTATAATACATGTAGGAATTTGCCGCAGGAAAGTAAGCTTTAATATATTGAAGGCTGTATATTAAAACCAATTACATAACGCGCGGATTCCAACCCTTGTTTACTGAAAAAGTATCTCAAACATAGTCCGTTTCTCGGATGGTTCTCGCAAAATTTTTCGCTAGAAATCTATTGCATTAGCAGTTTCTAAATCGAAAATATGTTTAACTTTTGTTATAGCTTGAAATCATATGGACTTTAGGAATTTGTCGCCGAAAAGTATGTCAAATTAGACCGCAAGCCGTCTCTTTCTTCTCCTAATTCTAGCGAGAAGCTGGCAAGAAGAATGAGTCGCGAGTAGAGCAATCCTTCCTCGTTTTTACCGTTATTTTGCATAATTCATTCATTTCCACTCGGGCGTAGGATCTGTAGCGTGACCGTTCATATTAATACGTGTGACAAACAGTATGAACGTCTAAGTTTATAACAAAAACACTGCGTGTGAGGTTGCACGGAGTCATTTGCATATAAGAACAGTAATCCCTTCTTCTTAATCTACATCTAACAGTAAATTTTTTTGTGTTGTTCACTTATCTGGAAAATCTTTTTGCCGATTACGTCTGTTTTACAGTGTAAGTGATGAGCAATGTTTTGTAAACACGGTCTAATTGTTTATGCAACCACATGGTATAAACAGAGAAGATGACTATTAATCCTTTTTTTTTAATTTCTTTACTATTGTTTTTATTTATTTTTATTTAACTTTTTTTTACACTTCTCTATGTTTATTCATGGTAATTGTATGTCGTCCTCATTGGCTTGTTTAAATTCTAAATTCCAAACAATCGTATCATATATCTACTGTACCGTTTTACTACATATTGTAACGACTATCCGTAGAAGGACGGATAGAAGGACGGCTTGATCTGACTGTCCGAAATATCGGGAAAACCAACTCGCTCGTCGTTTTTTCTTTGCTGTTTTTTCATTATAGTCTAATTTGCATAACCGGGTTGAAATTTGATATACAAAAACGCGCAGATTCTCACACTTCAACTGATTTTAGAACCCTGTCTGGGTCTTGGCATGTACTTGCAGTGCTAAAAGCCGCATAACGGTACCTCAATTCTGCTTTGCTTTCGAACAGCACCGAAATATTTATATCCAACTTACGTCATCAAGAGTATTAAATACAATGTATTAACCTTATGCAAAAACCCGGCTCGTTTCTCAGCTCGCAATTCTCATTATTTATCTTTCTTTAACCTTTAATCGTAATTCCACTCGAAAACTAAAAACATTTGTCTTGTGCATTGGAATTGACTCCGTCAAACTGGTTGGGAGTCAAAATGTTCTCCTACGAAAGATCATATTAATTCCACTTGGAAATTAATAAAGTAAAACAGAAACAAACTACATGTACATGAATTCACGCACCTTGTTTACTGTGGCCACAACGTTTAAGTCTCAAATTGACGACTCCATCTTGTGTATAATTTCTGATGTGTTTGTTTTAGTGGAAATTTATACCACGGCTAAGTTAAGGCAGGACCACAACGCGAATAAAATCCAGCCGGATGCCAAGCATTCAAAACAGCGCATTCGAAGTAAAATTAATCACATAGTTCCTCTTGATCGAGACTCGCGGATGCAAACACTTCAAAGCCCGGGGGTCGTACTCCCACATATTCAAGATGTATTGGTATGTCTTGCTCATAATGTAAGGGTTTCAGTGTCTCGGTGGCACACCCCCACCCAGCATCTCACAAAGTACCCCCTGCCTCACACACGTACATGTGTGTGAGGCTGGAGAGCGGAGAGCGCCGTTTTTTAGGTCTACAGCATCAACCATATGACGTCATTAACATGACAGTATGGCCCAGCAACATTGTAATTAGGCCGCAGGTGACAAGCTGCTCATGAATAAATTTATAAGGCAAAATTTTGGTGGAGGTCTTACGTTAAACAACTTTATATCTTCAGCGTTTGGGAGCTGATTCTGTTGAAACTTAACAGAGAGCTTGGGGAATGGTGGAAGGGCAACAAGGTTGTTTTTGATTTGAAAGATTGCGCCTCTTTGCGATGCCATGAGCTCCCAAAGTTAAGATTTTGTTAAAGGCGACTCCGTGTCCAAGTTTTCTCCTCGTGGAGAAGACAACACTTCTTGACATTACCACTCACTGATCAGTTAAAACCTCTATTGTGTCACAATAGAAGCCGATTATAGGATTTCGAAATCCATTGAAAGTTGTAAGCTTTTAAATGAGTAAAATCGTCCTTGTTTAAATTTGAAGCTTTCAATATTTTGTTAAAAAGAGAGTTTGAAAAAAGAGCTTCTGTTGTGACAATCTACAATACACCTAGATTATCTGCCTGTTGTGTCAGTTCAGGACATCCTATATTCGCGCTGTATTCTTGGACACAAAATTGGTGGTTTTAGGGCTTCCGAAGGCCTACCGAATAAACACGAATGTTTAAGTTTAGATTATGCTAATTATGGAAATCAAATTCTAGCAGCTATTCTTCACTGTCTAGGAAAGAACAGTACGTTGCAATTTAGGGATCGTAAATATTTGAATGAAGAATATAAGCGTTTTGCGAAGCCCTACGGTAGCTACAAGGAGTATTATTTTAGTTTTTGTTTTGTTTTGTTGAAAAACTTCTCAAAAGTTTCTATTGACGTTCGAAAGTAAAAAAGCCGGACTTTGACGGTACTTTTTTAAAATAAAAGTCACAAAATATCCGTGGCAAACGATTTAACGCACGTGCAATTATTAATTCAGGAACTATAAGTCTTACTGAAGAGCATATTCATGAATATTTCGCGCAATGTCGAATGTCGGTACCATTCGTCGCACTTCGTGCCTAAGCTTTACATAAATGAATAATGATGACCTCACTCGCGGTCTTGACGTGACTATAAATACAGCAATGCTTCCTTAATCTGTTCCGTTTTTTTTTTTTTTTGCGCGGGCGGGGTGGGGGGGAGGGGGGTTGATAAGTCACTTATAACAACCTAAGTTAGGGCCATTTATAAAATTAATATTGAATAATTTAATGTTGTAGTTATACAGTTAAATGACTGTTCTGTCACTAGGCTTTTCCACAGAAAACGGCTTAAAACAGTCTGTGATCGTGGGATCGAGCAACGAACACTTGACCAAGTTAACAGAGTTTCTAAAACCTGTCGCGCAAAGCGGACATCACTGGGAACGCTGCTGGCAAGCATCACGTGATGGATGGGAGGCCAAGCGGTTTCACGATTTGTGCGATGGAAAAGGTCCCACTGTAACAATCGTTAAGGTTAATAAGTACATATTTGGGGCCTACACCAGCAGGTCATGGGGCGGTAAGTCATTTCATTTTGTGTACTTTCATTATACATGCTTACATCAGACAATATGGTCGTGAAACAACTTCAATAATGTAACACGATTCTTACTTTTGAGTGTGTGGACGGAATTTTTAGGTTTCAAAAAAATGAACAAAAAGATGAACAGTCTGTACCTTTCCATGGTGTTACAGTCGAGCCAGGTCAAACGTACCCACATAGCACAAAAATTTGAAGTTAATTATTGCAATATTGATTTCATTTAATATTTGTTTCAATAGCCCGCTTTTCAAATGAAGAACGAAATATTCTAACTGAAACTCGATCCCATACTCGATTTTTGATTCGATCAATTCATGCGACAGGCACACTGGAATTTGACAGGTTTCCGCGACTTGCTCAAATCGCTCCCAACGGATTCTCACATTGTTTAATTGTTCTCAGTTGTTTCCAAAAGCTGATAGTGGAGAGAAAAGAAGAGAAAATTTTGAAATGGGATGAACGTTGGAATACAGTTCGGGGAAATCTGTCAAATTCCCTCGTGCCTGAGGCGTGATGTCATGCATTCGTCCAATCAATATTCGGCTATAAACGGATTGAGTTTCATTTTGAATATTTCATTCTTCGCTTAAAAACTCGATTATTGAATCGAATAATTAAATCAATACTGCAATAATCAACTTCAATTTTTTATTCTATGGGGGTACACTCGACCTGGCTCGCACTGTACTTGCTTTTCAGTAATTGGCAAAATTAGTTTTATAGATACAATTTTGTGCTGAGGCTGCCTAGGCAGACAAGGCTTCAGCTTAGAGGAGTAAAACCTCGCTAACCAATGCCACAAACAGCAAAAGCTACACCATCTGTGCGCAAACACAATCTCCGCGATTTCCTCCGCGGTATTGCCAGACCCTTGTGCATGCACACAGCCAAATCACCCGTGGAGGATCGTGTCTGAAAGTACATACGAGTGACCACGACTGAGAAAGCATCAAAATATTTTGCCGACGTCATGATGACGGCATCATTACATTATTTTATCAAACATTACTATTTAACGGAAATGGACCGTTCCTTGAGACCTTAATACCTGGATTCGTCATTTCTGCCATTTCCGACTGAATTGGGAGGGGCTAGGGGACGGACAGGAATGGGGGAGGGGGAACAACCTTCCCGCCACTCGCACCTTTTAAGCTCGGTTCCTGCCACATTGTTCAACATTTCTCTTGCTTTCCGCACATTAAAAACCACGGATCCTAAGGCTTTTTCTTCCCTCCTATACATTTCCCGCCCTCAAAAAAACTCTGTCCACCTCCCTCCCCACCCCCAATTCCGAAGGCAAACAGTGACTAGGCCTAGCTACAAAAATCCTGAATAATGGCCGAAGATCTTTCCGGAATTTCTCCAAAAATGTTCTAAAAATCTGCGGTTTCACCTCTTAAAATCCGATAAAAACTCCTATAATTTATATAAAAAAACTGGGTGACCTGTGGTGGAAATTCTATGGCTCTGGTAGGCTTTCTGCTAGTGCCCTCAGTCCTAGCTAAATCAACAAGCTCTGCTGAGCCCGCCATTTTGAACTCACTGACAGCAAGGAATGCTGGATTATGGGTACAACCGCTGACCGATACTGTGAGGGGGCATCAAAACATTGCAAACAAAGGCTTCAGGATCGCTTGTGACGAAACTTTTCCAAGTTTCAAGCTTTTTTGTAACAAATTTAAAAAAACCTTAAAAATATTCACAGAATCTCTGAAAATCCCTCCAAATCTCTTAAAATCCTATAGTTTTCTAAAAGTCCCGAAAAAAATCCGGATTTTTGTAGCTAGGCCTAACAGTGACCAAGGGCGAAAAAAAGAAAAATGACAAATATAAAAATTAACAAAAAGATTTTCTGGGAAAGTACGTGATTTAAGGAAAAAGAGGAAATTGTCTTTCTTAGATTTCTTTGAATGTTACAAACAAGTTTTCACAGCCAATAATGAAGCTATGAGTACGTCCAAATCGGTTGCAAGTCACGCATATCCCGCACGACGCTAAATACGTAGTGGTAGAATGAAAAAATGTAATAGCAACTACGCCGACGATGAGACTATTTCGACTGTAATTAACTGGAACTAGCATATTGATCAAACTTTACTACTTTTTAGGAGTACTATAGAAACCAAACTGACTCAGGAGTGACTTCCCCTTAAAACTGAGAAATTTAATTTGTCGTGACCGTTAGGAATATAATTGATGTGAATCATTTAATTCTTCAATATTTTAGTAGAATCAAAAGTGAAAAGATTTCGATAAAAAACAGGTAGAATTTTTTTATTTTTGATATCTTGTCCGAGTTATGTTCCTCGCAAACTCGCTTAGATTGCATTGCATTACGTGACACGGAAAGCCCTCAAAGCACTCTAGCTTTCAGGCCAATTTGAACACCATCAGAAGTTGCCATTTTACCTTCAAACTACTTAATAAACTACACCAGTCAACCATAATGACCATTAAGTGTTACACAATGTAAAGTCCAAAGTCAAAGGAGCTGATTGCAAACTGCTGACCATACGTAAGTCCAGTTCATACAATGTGAAATTTCACGGGGGTAGTTATACCGAGACGCAAAAGATTGTAAGTTCTTATCTCAAACGAGCCGTTTCCTTTCGTATTCGCTGACATGCCGCGAATATTTATTTATGACACAATTTTCTATTAAGACTTATCTTCGAGAAATTAAGAGAACGGCATTTGGCATGGCTTTATTTTCACGATTTGAGAAAAAATAGGTTCTCAATGGCAGCCTGTTCGTTTGTTTGTTTTTCAATTTAGTACGGCCTATGGTTTATTTTTGCGTGGGGGTGCAGAAGTGTATCGTTAGCGCGTTGGACTTCAAATCTGAAGGTCAGTGTTTCCAGCCCCAGTCTCTGCCATCATGTTGTTTCCTTAGACAAGGAACTTTACCCCTCATTCTCTCCACCCAGATGTATGAAATGGGTATCGGCGACATACTGCTGGGGGGTAACCCTGCGATAGACCTAGCATCCTATCCAGGAGGGAGTAGCAGTACTCTCAGTTGCTACATGTGCAGTTTACCGGGATACGCTCTGGCCGTGTGGGCCTCCTTGGCTCGTGTGCGACTTTACCTTATCTTTACTTTATTTTAATTTTAAAGATAAATATATAAGCGATAAAAACATAATATGCAACAGATATTTCTTTTTTTTTTAATTATAATGATTTTTAACGATATTTTTTGAACAAATCTAAGCAAATCATTCTTTCTTTCATTCATTCGTGGTCATAGAAAATTTGAGGTATGTTTTGCATTTAAGTAAGTCTCCAAAAACGATCTATTTGAGGCTAAACATTAATGGAATGATGATTTCATAATGACGTGTACCAGTTATGTTCATGCATATTCACTCGTATATTGTTGATTCCCATTTTATCTTTTTTTCTTTCTTTTTTTCGCACTTGGTCACTGGAAGCCTTCAGAATTGGGGGTGGGGAGGGAGGTAGACAGAGTTTTGGACCCGGGTAGAAAAGAGTACGGAAGGTGTACCGAGGCAGGAAAAAAGGCGGGAAACGTGGCTATTAATGTTAAGAAAGCCACAAAAATAGTTTAAACTGTGGCGGGAACCGAGATTAAAGAGTGCGGGTGGCGGGAAGTTGCCCTCCCCCCCCCTCTCTATTCAGAAATGGCGGAAATTCGAATCCAGGTATTAAGGTCTCAAGAAACGGTTCATTTGCCGTTAGATAATGATTATTTGATAAAACGATGTAACGATAACATCATCATGACGTCATCAAAATATTTTGATGCATTCTCACTCGTGGTCACTCGTGGTCACTCGTGTGTACTTTTAGACACGTCCCCGTGAGCCGTGACAGTCCTGGACAGATGTTTCGTCCTTGTTAGGACTCATCAGCATGGAAGATTCCGGCCAAACCGAGGAAACCGTGTTTGTGTGGCTTTTGTTGTTCATTAGTTTTAAAACCTGGCTGCTTGCAACTCTTTTATTCCGTCTCTATTTTGTCGTTTACAATTATTGAATACTTTTCCATGCTATCTAACTTTAGCATTAATCAGTTTCATTTAAGTGCATAATCTATTTTTTTAGTCTCGTTCTAGTCACACGTTCTTTATTTCTGTTTGCCTTTCAGAGACCCGTTGCGAATATAAGTCCGATTCTAAAACCTTTATTTTTTCACTTGTCAACAAGCCGGGCTGAGCTCCAGTCAAACTATCTCCACCAGGAAAATTGGGTTCCCCCCAATCCTTTAGACTTGCTATCAGCGATTGCTCAAGTAGTCTTCCTGTGTTCGGATTTGGAGGTGATATTTTCTTAAGAGGACCCAACTACGATTCCGTCTCTTACCTTGGCTTTTGTTACAGTGCACCGAGCGGACACAGCCAGGGCAGCTCCTTCGCCAATACTTTCCTGGCAGGTAGCCAGGAGTTTAAACCGGACGAAGTAGAAGTATTCTTCGAATCAACTTTAAAAAGTTAAATTTCAATTGTTTTTATGAATTTTTTGACGCTACACCGTGTCAGTTAAATTTATGACCTGACCAAGTTATTGTGAACAAGACTCTAGCAGAATTTTACTTTCAATACGGCGTAGCGTCAAAAAATTCATAAAGTCAACTGAAATTGTACATCCCTACACAACTATTCCGCCATGTGTTATTTTAAAAAAATTTAAGCCCGGTAGAAAGGTTTTTGTCTTTAGCTTATGTTCTTTTAAATACAACAATTAAAATTCTAAATTGAAAATAAAAGGCCCGTAGCATTTTAATTTTTATAACGTGACCGGCCTTTTAATATTAACAGTGATATTAAAACAATTCAAATTGTTATCTTTAGAAGACGTGACAATTTTCATTGTTATTAAAGGCCCGTTTACATGGAAAGAGGGTGCCCCTAGGGGATAGGGGCACCCTACTACTATAGTTGAAGATACCGTCGTTCTTCATGCAAAGTTCGATCATGGTAGGGGCACCCTCCCTAGCAGGGTCAAGACATAGCGTCATTTTACATGAGCTGAATTGCCCCTACCTCGGGTAGGGGCAATTCAGCTCATGCAAAAATATAATAATGATAATAATAATAATACAATTTTTAAAAAGCTAAACTAGAGAGCAGCACTGTGCTAACTTAAGTTGTAAAACTTGTTTCTTTAAAAAAATTGTTTTAAAAACTTCCACTATCTCCGTTGACCAAGAAAACGTCTTCGCCTTCTTGTTGCTTTTACTTTGGCTTGCCGGTGCTTTTCGCTTGTTGACGTTTGTTAATGATTTCGCGCTCGCTCTCTGGGTGTATTGGTCGCTTTCTTCGACCTCGAAAGCGCTTTCCTCCATCAGATCTTCCTCCATTGCGTCCTTCGTCGTTTCTGAACCTTCAGGATGACTCTCAGTCATTATTTGCAGTTGAAACCCAACCCCTAGGGGCACCCTCCCTCGCATGTAAAACGAACCGCGTAATACAAAGGAGAAGGGGAACTCTACTATCTAGGGTAAACCTACTACCTAGGGGCAACCTCTCTCACGTAAACGGCCCCTTAGAAACAAGTGATTGTTTTAATTGTTATAAATACAGAAATGAGAAAGCAATTTTAATTGTTGTATCTGAAAAGTTCTAGGCTAACACACAAAACAAAGAACTAAGTAAGTTCACAGAATGATATATTATTCATAACAGGCTATTAAAAATGATTTTGGTCCAATAACAATAGTCTTACTAGAGTTGGTGATTTTTGCCTGAAAAATGGCAAGAAAATTACAGTATCAATCTTTCCCTCCTGGGGACAAACCCCTGAGCACTAAGCATTTTTTCAAAACAATCTGGCCAGACCATAGAGGCCAATTTTTTTCATCCTGGGCTTATCTTCACACTTGCTTCAGGTCAAAATGTGGTACATAGAAGTCTTATTTTTCTTCTGTGTTGTTCGAGTAACTCTACGTGGAAAAATGCCTCATAAATGCGTGCGCAGGGAGGAGGGGGTTTGGACACTGCTGGATGTGACAGATGCACTATGCCATGCAGGACCTTGATAAGTTGTTAGCTTCTTAACTAACATAATTCAATTAATTATAAACAAGAGCCTCGATGAAATCCTTAATTGCGACGTAACGTCGGGGGTACTTAAAATAGCTAGTGTCAGGGAAGTACTTCTGATCAGTACATTACTTTTGTCGTGGGGCATTCACTGGACAGCTGACACTGCTGAAGGATTCTATGGAGCAGTCAATTTTATCAGACAGGTATTTCAGGAATTGTTTAGCGAAGTGTTTGGCCTTAGAAGTAAAACCCAGACTTTCCTAACAGCCTTATTTCTGGGCCTTCTCCTTCCGGCCACACTCTTTGCAACCTCAAGGCAACCTCGCTTCAGGACTAAAGTGGAGGGTGAACAAATGGCGGCTTTCATGTGCACTTGTCTGTTGGTAGATTCGAGAAAGAAGTTTTCAAGATGGGGTTTATATTACTAATAAGTAAAGAAAAATCAGTATATTACTTTTGTACTAAGAATAGCAGTGCATGCATTTACGTGACAGTTGAAACTACAGATGGATTCTATGGAGCGATCAATTTTGTCATACGGGTATTTCAGACATTGTTTCATGAAGTGTTTGGCTATGGAATGAAAACCTAGACTCTCCTTTTAGCCTAATTTGTAGGCCTTCTCTTTCTGCTCACATGATTTGTGCGAATTTATGACGTCGCCGACTGAATGTACTCGTTTTAGTCGCTTGAATTTTCAGGTCTTTGCTCGAGTTTCGCGATAAACTGAAAGAGAATTCGGGGAACTAGTTGACTATTCTTCTTCTATCAATGAACTCGGAACTGTTTCAAGTGCGTTCCCTGAGCTAAAAATGAAGATAAGTAACGTTACGGTTTAAGTACGTCTAGAATTGTAATCTTGCAAACTTACTAAATGCAGCCGATTTTCAGCAACTGATAATTCCTTAACTAATAAGCGATGACCGAGAGTTTTACGAGCTTTAACATTCACTTAACATTCGGTGTACTCAGGCCCGAAAACAGAAATTAGTTGGAGATTGGTTGCAGTGAGATGATGTTAGGCCTGCTGTAACCTGTAAGGTAGCCAATATGTTACTAGATATTACACAGTGATAAAAGATTATGTCGGAATGCCGTATTATAAGATTTTAGTCGACGGTAATAACATAGGAGGGTAGACAGGGGTATTCCTCACGGTAGACAGATCAAAGCTGGGTCGTCGTCTTTTGAGATAATTAGGTCACAGTGGTATCAGACCCAAATCTTGTCCAAGAATATATCAAAATACAAACGAATTGCGAGCTAGGAAAGCCGTAAAGAGAACGAGGGTAAAGCTTACATCGAAGTATTTACGATTAATCATATATTGTCTTTTAAGATTCAACTACTTAAAAGGGCAACGTGGCGGGGAGTTAACCGCACAATCATGTAAGCTTTTGTTTTACCTCTTTTATGATTGAAGTCAACTACTGACTTCATTTGGAATTATCAGGTATCTTTAGTATTAACCGTTATCACAAGTATTACGTAACGCAGCAGTTGTAGACGTTTCAAAATAGCCAAACAAATGAAACGACGTAGGGACCGAGAGCCGTTTAGATTGTCGATGGAGAAGGTGTTAAGGTCCATGACCAAAGGAAAAGCTAGAAACAAACTAAAGGTTTGGATTAGGAAGTCTATTCCGAAATCTTCGAAATTATATAGCTTTGCTACTGACTATAAGTTTTGCTATCTAAACAGATCCAACAGCTTTTTCACCAACTTTGTTAATCTAAACGGTCTCGCTCCAAACAAGTTTTTAAAGAAAAGCAAACTGAAACTTAATGCTTTGTTAGCTAACCGGCAAAAAATAAAATCAAGTAGCCATACCAGAAGATTTTCTGGCAGCTGGGATTGAGACCCCTAGATGTTGGTGGTGCAGGTGCAGGTGACCGTTTCTTTAGAGCTGTTCCTCATCAGTTATATGATGACCCATGTCATCACTTGCATGTTAGACAAGTTGGTATTAGGGACCGGTCATTATTTATCGCCTGGGGGGAGGGGGGGTCGGTGGATTTTGGGCTAAACACGATAAAATTTAGCCGATCCCCCCTTTAAATGTTATTTCATTGAAGTGATCACCCCTCATAACTATTGATAATTTTCGTGATCCCCCGGCCCCCCCATGTCTTCGCACCCATATTCACCTTTCAAAGTGCATATTTAGTGTCATTAAAGATGTGTTTATGGTTCATCATGGTGTAAGATAGGTAAGATGAACGTTTATTCGTTTGTCTCACGATGTAATCGCTTTGAGTTGTTGATCGCGACGTTTCAACTGCAATACTGCTAGTCTTCATCAGGCGATGAGGTCGATTGTTTACCTGTACGTCGCTATTTGTAGCATGATGGTTCGCTGCTATTAGTGCATTTCGATCCTCATTATTATTCCGACTATTAGATGTTGTTCCCTCACAGGTCCGCTTTGTCGTTGGTCGGCTGTTGTGCTTTCTGATCGTAGGTATCCAAGCTTCAGGAATTTCGATTCCACTATCTCTATTGATGTTATCAGGATGAAGTCTTATATGGATAGCCTCTTTGACCCTACGTGTGTACCAGTGAGGGT
The DNA here is from genome assembly GCA_964030785.1 of Siderastrea siderea. Classification (NCBI taxonomy): domain Eukaryota; kingdom Metazoa; phylum Cnidaria; class Anthozoa; order Scleractinia; family Rhizangiidae; genus Siderastrea; species Siderastrea siderea. Next base: position 24,512,583 of record OZ034974.1, on the reverse strand, counting down.
CACGATCAATAAACTTAACTTCTTTCCAAATAGGAAGATGCCCCGTTTCGTTAGCGTGCTCCGAAACTGCGGAGGTTTGCGTACGAGCAAGCCGTATATCTCTGTCGTGTTCTTTAATCCTGTCTTGCATCGCTTTCCCTGTTTCCCCGATGTGTACTTTGCGGCACTCACATGGAATTTTATAGACGACACCATCTTGCTTAGTTGGTTCGAGGGCGTCTTTTGGTCGCACTAAGTGAGACCTAAGGGTTGTGTCTGACTTGAAGACGGTGCGTACGCCTTGTTGTTGTAGGCAGCGGCAAAGAACCTCTGATACACCTTTTATGTAGGGTAGAACCGCAGTAGATTTAAATTCCTGTGTAGGTTCTTTGTTGGCTGTTGGTCTTCATGTCTTTGTGAGCTTCCGTACAAATGAAGAAGGATATCCGTTCGAAACAAGTACCGATGATAAATGTTTCTTTTCTTCAGAGATAGCTGATGGTTTTGATGTGAGGCGTTTGGCTCGGTCGTATAGACACTTAACAATACCACGTTTCTCTGACTGAGGATGGTGTGAATCATAGGCTAGGTATTGGTCAGTGTGGGTGGGCTTTCTGTAAACAGTGGTGGTGCATGAGAAGACCGTTTGAATCCCTTGAAACTGACGTGTCGAGAAAGGGGATAGTGTTATCTTTAGTGTTTTTAACTTTCATATACAGGTAGTATTTCTAACTTTGATGTACTTACAGTATAATGTAATTTGGCCATCTGGAAGGGATAGGATCGGCTATTGTTCCTGTTCTCTTTTCCATTTTGATCTGTAGTGTAATAAATCAGCCTCTGGAGCTTTGGTCACTTTGATGGAAATTTTTACGTCGGCTTAGTAAACGCAGGACTACAACGCGAATAAGTTCCTGCCAGACCTCAAGTATACAAAACAGCGCATTCCAAGTATATCCAGAGTCGCGAATGCAGAACACTTCAAAGCCCGGGGGTCGTACTCACATAGTGCGTATAAGCTTTATGGGTATGTGCCACTGTTGAGGTATAAGGGTTTCAGTGTACCGGTGGCACACCCCCTCCCAACGTCTCACAGAATACACCCCCCGGCCTCACCGAAGAAAGACAAACAGAAGCGTCTTTTTTTTACGCTACATCATTAGCCATGACGTCACCTGAAAAGTTTGGCTTTTGAAGCTTTTTGCATGTATTACAGTATAATCCTGATAACTTGAACCGTTAGGTAAAAAAGTGTAAATCGTTTAAAGATATCGCGTTATCGGAAGTGTACATGAAGGTAAAAATAAGGCCAAATGCTTTTGATTTGATTCAGCGAGAATTTCAAGCTGCAAGGGTTCGAATTGTTAAGATTTCACTTTATTACGTTTGAGTAAGCACGAACACATGTTAACCAATACGTCCCGTCACGCTCGTAACTCGTCGTAACGTCTTGGCCTTCATGAACTGTCAAAACCTGCAGTTTCCGACTTTCTTATAAAGCAATCCAATTTTTTGGTAAAGTTTACGCTCATGCCAAGTCCGCGTGCGGACCGTTTATTTATTTCAGGTTACCGACTTTAGATAACTTGGCGGTCGGTGTAAGAGGCCGATTTCATGGCGAATTTCAGCCCGGGCTGAAATTTCGGTCCGCCCACCGGGCTGAAATTTTCTTGCGATTACATGGTAAATTTCATCCCGGGCGCAATGCTTAAAACTGGGCGGGAAATCGTTTGTAGGCAAGCGTTTTACCTTCACAACTCAAGTGGTGCGCATGCCTAAGTTCACATTTCAGCCCCGGCTGAAATTCAAATGCGATTACATGAGGTTTTTCAGCCCGTTTGACCAGGCTGAAATTTCCAGCCCGGTTTCACAAACCGGGCAGACAATTTCAGCCCGGGCTGAAACTCTCTTCATGTAATCGCAAACGTCTCTTTAAGAAGATTTGTTCAGGAAGCCGCGCTGAAATCTCAGCTCGGCTAACCGGGCTGAAATTTGCCATGTAATCAGCCCCTAAAACGAAGACTGAGAACTGCGGACTGCGGACTGCGGACTGCGGACTGCGGACTGCGGACTGCGGACTGCGGACTGAGGACTGCAGATTGCGGACCAGGGGTAAAACGCCGAATGAAGACCGCAGACTAGGGGTAAAATAGAGAATAAAGACCAAGGGAGAACGTGAGAGAAAAGACAGCTGGAAATACGTCTGCGCTTGTAGAAGTTCCTAGAAATCGATTAAAGTTTATTTAATATGGTCAAAATGTTTGCAATTTTTTTTCGTGTTCTAATAGGGAAGTTTGTTTACTAATTGAGGAGTAGAACGGAATACGTTGTTCATAAAAGAGTTTTGCTTCAACTTCAAGCCGTAGATTGTTCAGAATGTGACCGGACTACGTAAAAAAACCTGCGTGTAAGCGAATAAGCTCGGACGGGAATAAATGTAGAGCTAATGCATCAGTCAATTCCAGCAGTGCCTTCCCCCCCCCCCGACCAACCTCCAAGCTTTAGCATCTTTTTTAAAAAAATGGCAAATTCCCGGGGGTGGGGATAAACAAGCCCGTCAAATGCCCTGGGTTGGGGCCAAAAAAGAAGGCAAATGCCACACCCCCGGGTTCATCTAGAAAGCAACACTGCTCAAGATTTAATAAATCATAACAAGAAAGTTTCACTCATCATGAAGACCATTAAGGCTGGTTTCCATATCATCGCTATGATTGCTGTAATCGCTGGAAAAAACGTTCAGCAATCGTTGTGATCATATGGATACCACACTTCAGCGATCGCGGCGATCACAGCATTTCACAACGATCGCTGAAGAGTGGTTTCTATATGATCACAAAGTACGATTGCTGAGCGTTTTTTTTTTCAGCGATCAGAGAGATCGTAACAACCGTATCGAAACCAGCCTTTATTTTCAATACTTTTCGGTTGTTTACCCGTGCATCTATCCTCGATCCCGTTGTTCATTTGCTTTAATGCCACTCATCAGTAACACGCCAAATTGTGTACATGACAGTCCTTTTGGTTCAATTATTCATTTATTTATGTGATTTTGACCTGCACAATTCATGTGTTTATACTAAGAAATGCTTAAATATATTAAGTTATCAAGGAACTGAAAACGCATTATCCGTATTTATCAAACAACCAAAATCGTAAAAGAGTTTTAAGAAAGCGATCATCTTGGATAGCTTTAAAATCCATATATTACATACGAGACGAAAACCTGACAAAGATGTCAAATGCCCCGGGGTTCGTCCCGGGGGTAGGCAAATGCCCGACCCCGGGCAGTGATAAAATTTCAAATGCCCCACCCCCGGGATTGAAACATGAGCAAATGCCCGGCTAATGCGTGGGGGGGGGGGGGGGGATGGGCACCGCTGGAATTGACTGATGCATAAGTATGTCATTAATCGGAAACTGTAGTGTTCCAACAGATCGCTTTTTACAAGTGGACTTTATTTGTGAACTAGCTACATGTAATTCCCTGTCAGTCACCCATCCAAGTACGAACCAAGTACTAACCCCGCCGAACAGGGCTTAACTTCGCTCATCGTAGGGACAGAAGAACTTAATTGGTATCTTGATCATGGAAGAGGTATCTAAGAATTCAATTAGCTATTTTTAGAAATATGTTTACCTTTTGTTTTCCATTTTCGTCTTTTTCCTGATTTTTTAAAATGCATATTGTACCTGAAATACCTTTTGTGCTGTTTTTGTGTGCATGTGGGAGATAACGGAGATGAAGACATTCTTCCAATTAATTAGCGAAGTTAAGCCCTGTTCGGCGGGGTTAATACCTGGATGAGTGACCGACAGGGAGCTACATGTAGCCAGCGAGGTTTGACCTTTACCTCAGCTAGTTCGCAAATAAAGTTCATTTGTAGAAAAGCGATCTTTTGGAACACTACAGGTTCCAATTAATGACATATTTAGCTCTACATTTATTCCCGTCCAAGCGTATTTGCTAACCACACAGGTTGTTTGCGTAGTCCGATCAAATTCTGGACAATCTACGGCTTGAAGTTGAAGCAAAACTCTTTCATGAACAACATATTCCGGACCATCCTTGGTGGAAAAACTGTTCTACTTCTCAATCAGTAAACGAACTTTCCTATTAGATCACGAAAAAATATTGCACTGACATTTTCAATGTTAATAGATTTTTACGAACTTCTCGAACTTCTACGAACGCAGACGTATTTCCGGCTGTCTTTTCTCTCAACGTTTTCCCTTGGTCTGCAGCCTGTAGTCTTCATTCTGTATTTTACCTCTAGTCTGCGGACTTCATTCTTCATTTTACCCCTAGCCTGCATTTTAGCCTTAGTCAGCAGTCTGCATTTTACCCTCAGCCTTCATTTTACCCCTGGTCTGCAGTCCGCAGTCCGCAGTCCGCAGTCCGCAGTCCGCAGTCCGCAGTCCGCAGTCCGCAGTCCGCAGTCCGCAGTCCGCAGTCCGCAGTCCGCAGTCCGCAGTCCGCAGTCCGCAGTCCGCAGTCCGCAGTCCGCAGTCCGCAGTCCGCAGTCCGCAGTCCGCAGTCCGCAGTCCGCAGTCCGCAGTCCGCAGTCCGCAGTCCGCAGTCCGCAGTCCGCAGTCCGCAGTCCGCAGTCCGCAGTCCGCAGTCCGCAGTCCGCAGTCCGCAGTCCGCAGTCCGCAGTCCGCAGTCCGCAGTCCACAGTCTACGTTCTACACTGACCGGATAACTTGGTCCTAAACTGTGGAGTAACCTAGTTACCTTTTTATTGTTAGGTGTCCCCAGTAAGCAGGGACATCTATTTCCCCCTCTAGGCTCTTTAGATGCGTTCATAAAGTTCATTCATTCATTCATTCATTCATTCATTCATTCATTCATTCATTCATTCATTCATTCATTCATTCATTCATTCATTCATTCATTCATCATTCATTCATTCATTCAAATTAACACGTCAGCTTGGCGGTTTTATGCAAAAAGGGAAGTTTTGTTAAATAAGCACGATTCTTGACACACTTAAACCAACATGCAGCGTGTTTCAGCGCATGTCAGCTACTGTGGCCAATACCGCATTAGCATCAGCACATCCGGGTTTTGGGGTGACAACTCGCATAAGAGCAGTTATAAACAAGCAAATGAGTAAACATCTCGTGAGAATGAATAGTTTTATTCAGCTGCAAAGTCTTCAAAACATCTGGATGCCCTTTTCTAATCAGTCCATTTAACCAGTTGATAAAAAACCTTTTTGCTGTTTATTTTCGTGTGTGATAATATTGAATCAGTGGATCGTTCAACATGTTCAAATCAAATATCTGGACAAAGAGAATCAAGCAGCAAGCTTTTGTTCCGCAAGAAAACCCCAACAATCCATACGACGTCTCTTTGGTAGTCGAAGATGGAAGACGAGAATTCAAAGCTCACAGGCGCGTTCTTTCAGAGGCAAGTCCTTTCTTTGAAAAGCTTTTTAACAGCGACATGAGGGAGACTAAGCAAGGAGTAGTTCGCTTGGAAATGCTAACCGAACTTTGTTTGGGAAAAATACTAGAGTTTATTTACACTGGGAATGTTCAGATATCCACAGAAGATGACGCTCAAGAGATGATTGTAGCAGCGGACTATTTGGTTCTTCCGCATCTGAAAACTCTCGCTGGTAGAGTTTTAGAACAAAACTTAGAATCTTCAAACGCTATATTAACTTACCAGCTTGCTGAAAGATTTCGATGTGAAGAACTCATTTTCAGCACGAAAATGTTCATCTATTCAAATATCACTGACGTAGCGGAGACGGAAGAATTCTTGAATCTCTCAAGCGAAGAAGTTCAAATGTGGATTTCAAGTGACGAGTTAAATGTTAGCGCCGAGGAAGATGTGTTCAAGATCATTCTAACATGGATTTATCGTGCCAAAAGAAAGCGAGAAAAGTACTTCCATCAATTGTTTCGTGAAGTCCGCCTTGTGTATGTATCGCGTGACTTCCTACAAAATGATATCGTGAAAAATGATCTTGTGAATGGCAATAAAGGCTGTATGGATCTCGTGAAGGACGCTCTGATGAAACTCACTGACTCTGAGATTCTTGACTTTTATACTTTGAATACTAAGCCGAGAAAGTCGCTAGAAACTTCTGTTATTGTCACGGTATTCTACGGAATCAAAATCAATCCCAATCTCCCTCAATACAACCAAAGTATACTGGTTTGCTATTTTCCTCAGGAGGACAAGTGGTCAGCATTCACCTTACCTCGAGAGCAATTAACCAGTGTATGGGAGATGGCCTCCGCTTGTCGGGGTAAACTTTACTTTTACCCCTTTCTTAGCCATGAAAGACGATTAGTCTACGATTCATTCTCTCACTGCTGGAAGGCATGCGCATTTCCGCCAGGCAGAGAAAAAGAGTCAAGTCAACGAGCTCTAGTGTTCCTTAAAAATGAAGAAATTTTCGCCTTGTCAGATTGGGATACCCCTACCGAGCATATTTCCGTTGAAAAGTACAAACCCGAATCGGACTCATGGGAACATGTAACCCGGTTCTTGGATTTGGGTCCAGATCCGAGGTTCGATATTTGCATTGTAGCCAAAGATAACTATATTTATTTTCTTGGTGGTCATTGTGAACGGTTTCATTATAGCGAGCTGCCCGAGTTCATCCCTCTGGCTGATTGTGACAGGTATGACCTCACCACAAACACGTGGGACAAAATAGCTGACCTTCAAGAACCAAGAGCGGATGCTTTGGGCGCTGCTGCTTACGGCAAAGTTTTTGTAATTGGAGGCGATTATTCTTTCTTGCCATCAGCAAATAGTTGCGAAGTGTACGACGAGACAACAAATGAATGGCATTTTATAGCAAGCTGTAAACCACGAAGGTTTCGCGGCGTGGTGTGTGCAGACGACAAGATGTTTTTAGTAAGCGGTTATGATAACTGGGATTTCCGCAAAGAACCGGAGATAATTGAATGCTATGATCCTGATGAAGACGAATGGAAGGAGAAAACTCAAATACCACTGGAGTGGATGCGTGTAAATTTTGAATTTCCAGGATGTAGGTTTGGTGGGTGCTGTTCAATGCGGGTTTTCAAGGGAAGCAAGTTGTTTCAAAGCAGGTTTCCTCAACACGAAGGAGACCATCTCTCGCTCTTACAATCAGTTCGTCTTCCGGGACAATCAACGTCAAGTGACAATCGGCTCAAGTCTCAATCGGCTCATCTTCTGGGACAATCAACGTCAAGTCACAATCGGCTCAAGTCACAATCGGATCATCTTCCGGGACAATCAACGTCAAGTGACAATCAGCTCAAGTCTCAATCGGCTCATCTTCCGGGACAATCAACGTCAAGTGACAAAGTTTGTAAATGTAAATGCATTATCATGTGACCTGGTAACTTACAATTAAATTAGTCTTTAAGCCTGTTATTTTGAGAGCTAAATTGGATATCCCTAACGTTAGTTATAACTATTCTTGACATCTCCAGACTATTTTGAGAGTCAATGAACGCTTTTCTAGGTTCGTTAAACCTAGAATTTGCTCTTGGAACCTTACAAATGTCACCAGTCTAGCAGTTTTCGACCCCTGAAAAAAAATGTTACCCCGAATTACGTAGAGTACGTTATACTGTTCTCTGTTTCGAAGGGTTGGGGTACGGGGGGGGGGGGGGGGGGGGGGGCTTGGGGTCAGGGGGAGTTAGAATTCCCTTGTACCGGACCTTTTAATCCCGGCTCTTTTCCTTTTTTAGTGTTGGCTCCGGCTTCTGAACACTTTCAGATTGAAAAATATTATGCAATGTTATGTAATTTTTCCAATTTTTCCCGCTTCCCACTCCCTTGTGAATCCCGCGTTCCCTCTCCTCTTTTCCCGCCTCACGTGCACTTCCCCCCTGTCCCCCCCCTCCTCCACCTATTTCGTGTAACTTACTCCTATGGTAACACAGAAAATTGTACAGTTTAACATACTTTGCGATGGACAAAATTAGTTGAGATAGTACTGTAGAATTGAGCTCTGTAGTCTGCAATTTCCTCGGGGATGATATCGATGAGTTGGGTAAGCTTTTGCTAGATATGTTTAGAGTCCGTACAGCATTGTAGTCTATTCTGCGGCCAATAATACTAGAAATATGTGATTCGCATAAGCTCGCGAAGCTCGGGCAAGGGTGCACCACAAAATTGAGCAATGGGGGTGGGGAGAATTTCGGTTTAACTGGAGGTGTGGATGGGTGGCTCGACATTGTGGTTCCCAGTCGCTTCATGTAACTTGCATCCAATCCCCTGTCATCTTAAAATCTAATGCATGGGAATTTGGCACGAGTTTGTAGGTTTAATTTGAACTGCTGTATGCGACTGGATACAAAAATACGTTCAGGCCCCCCACCACCACCACCTCTCTTCATTCTGACATTGCTCTCTAGAGAGGATGCATAGTATTGTTGTGGACCTGTTGTCCAAGACAGTGGTGTTTCTGTTTATTTTGTTGAGTGAGAGTAGGTTTATCAGAAATGCAGTGCAAATTCCAACTTGGAACTGCACACATGTTATCTTCAACATTAACCCAGCCATTTCCTAAGATGCTGTTGTACAGTATTTGTTCTATTTACTGGATATTGGCAGGTGTCGATAGCTAAAACAATTCATTATTTCCCTTGCGTAGTTGAGATGCAGGAGTCTATTACTGCTGAAGAGTGATGCAGCACAGAAAATACAATGTTGGTACAGCTGGATTAAAAAAATTAGTCGTTTTTACCCAAAAATTGAAATGAGACTTACACAGAATAATGGCAAGCAAATATTGATGTGGTAACATGTTTATTCATTCCCCCAACATACTATAAAACATACTGTAAAAATTGGATTAGATAACTGTCACAATAAAATAATACATGTACAGTGACCCTTAAAGCCCCAGTGACCAACACCTCCCTACAATACAATGCTTTAATTAGCTTATTAGAGGGAATTGATCACCGAACATGAATACTGTTAATGTCAGAAGAAAGAAGTTCTCTGCACTAGTACTACAAGAACTGTATGGAGACCAGTAAGGAGAATTTGTGGGCGTTTGCATTAAGGCTTAAAGGGTCAATTGGTATGGAAAGCAAGAATAGTTAATTAACCCTATTCTGCCTGGGCTTTTTTTTGAGTTTCTGAGCCGGGGGGGGGGCCCTATAGATCTTAAAAAGTAGTATTTTAGCTCTTGCGATGAAACTTAGCATGTTTGTAGTACATCATTAGCTTAACAGATTCGGCTAATGATGTGTCAATTATGACGTGTCGTGACGTCACAATAACGTCACAAACCCGCCATTTTGAATTTGAGGCCACCATCTTGAATTCCAAACCTGCGGTCATGCAGCTGACAATGACGTCACCAAAAAATATGTGATTTTGTTCTAAGAAACATACTTAGTCAAAACAAGCACACAAAAGTAAAAAATTATCTTCTTCTTACAAACGAAGGAGGAAAACCTGAAAAAAGACTGAAAAAAGACAGAAAAGAGTCAAAATACACTTCTGAGAAGACGGTTGCTATGGAAACGTCAATCATCATAGACACGTCATTGACACAGGAAAATTTTGTCTGATAAATTTTAGGAGAAGTCACGAGATTTGGTGATTATTCGTCTAGCCGTTTAAAAGTTATAATTCGTTAAAGTCAGCGCGGGCACAATGTGCCCCCCCCCCCCCCCAGGCAGAATAAGGTTAAGGGAACGGATGAATGTAGATTATAGCATGTGAAACCTTCAGAAGTAAACTTTCACATAGACAACTCATGTTGAAGGTGATCAGGATCTCAATTCTCATGATCTTGGTGCTTGCTTGTGCATTCAGTGTGAGGAGAGCTGTGATGCTGGTCACCATATGTAGCATAAAATTTATCCCCTGATCAATAATGTTAAGCAGTAATTTTTGTTTCACATCAAATACATACATGAATGTACCTATCCCCGCTAAACATTAAGGCCGCGGGTGAGAGACTAGATCATCAGTATTCATTTATCTAAAGCGTATATGCACGAAGTGCGACGAATGATAGCGACATTGCGCGAAATATTCATGAGTAAGCTCTGCAGTATAAAATATTTGCTTTATGCATCAATGATTGCTCGTGCGTTTAATCGTGTGGCAGGAAATATTGTGCATTTTAAGTATTGTTAAATAAAAATTTTCATAATAACAATAATAATAAATGCGTTGAGCGCTCGCTTGTTGTATCTGTACCGTTCTTTTTATTCTTTATCTGTTAGTTGAAACGTTAATTGCAACTTTTTAGAATTTTTATGCATCAGTCAATTCCAGCTGCGCCCATCCCCCCCCCCCGGGCAAATGCGGGGCATTTGCATGCCTTGCCAGTCCCGGGGGTGGGGCATTAGCAAATTTGGCACGGCCCGGGGGTCGGGCATTTGCCTGCCCCCGGGCTTTTGACACACATGTGGTTTCCGACTCGAAATCCAAACATGGAGGATTTTATCGCAAAGGACCAGCAGTTCGTCGCAGATTGGATCGTCCGTTAAGGACTGGACAAGCTTGTGGAGGTTTTCTTGATTTTATGCATTTTTTCATTGTTTACCAAGGCACAACTATCACTTTATACAGCGAGATCGGCAACGATCGGCGTACGCATGCTTCTTTGAACAAGTAAAATTTGGTTGCGATGATTCTTAAACTATTACGATCGATTAATGAATTCGGATCGTCGTTTTATACTTTTGCATATTATTAAAATATTCACAACAGACTTTTATAATGTCAAGATTTTTGTTTACTAGCGAACTGCTTAAAACAATTCAGAAAGTAACAATCAACTTTATGTAGTATTCTTGTCTGTGAAGTATTAAAATATCATCGCTTGGCATTTATACTAACTTTCTTATTACGTTAAACATCGGATAGTTCCATTACAAACAATAGAAGACTGAGAGGCAGGCCTACAGAAATGAAAAATCACACATAAAAAACGCTGAAAGTGGCATTTTTGTGCAATGAATGAAAACTTGCTGCAGTGTAGATTGGGGACGTACGATCCCGGGGGCTGGGCATTTGCCCTCTTCCTTAGTCCCCACCACGGGGCATTTGGCAGCTAAAGTGTCCCCACACCCGGGAATTTGCCATCCAAGAGAAAAAAATGCTAATGCCCGGGGGTTAGCCCGGGGGGCATGGGCGCAGTTGGAATTGACTGATGCATTACAGCAAAACAAAACGAAAATAAAATGCTGTTTCTATCTCTATCTCGAATATTTATCAACATCCCCAATTTTGTGTCCAATATTTATCAACATCTGGGTCTTTCGTAAGTGGAACTCCGTGAAGTTTGTTCTGTGCTTTCAGTGCTCCACAGACTGGAAAATAATAAAAGAGTTCGATTTCGTCGTTCTTTTTGGTTTTTTTAAATTAGTGTTTAATTCTACGTTTAAGCGGAAAAAATCCGCTTTGAAAACTTCGATAGTAAAATTCTCTTTCTATTGTGTGTGTGGTATAAACATTAATTGGTTCAGCACCAATGCTTTTTTCTTTATTTTCAATGCTTTATTTTCGACGGAAAACACACGATTTTACGAGCTTTCAGCCGCCCAAAACCTATTATGCAAATTAGCTGAGGGCACATTGAATGTGCCCTCAGCTAATTTGCATAAGTAACTTTATGCCATGATTTGACACCTTGTAGCTTCATGAAGATGGGATGAGGTGTTATTTCAATTAGTTGTGTGCTGTAAAAGATGACAATGCTGAGTGATGTTTATTACAATTCATTGCGGATAAAAATAAGTTGGCTTCTCAGTCACTTTGTTTAGTAGCCTGCGTAGCTGGCGGTATTTTTCCTCGCGAAGGCAAAAACGAGCGCGAATAATATCGCATCCTACTCTTACTAATTTAATAGGCTAAGCTGGTAATAATGATTACGACAGAGCCATGATGTCGAAAAACATTTGTTTTAATTTTTCGGGGGTATTATTTGCCTTGCTCCAGCACCAAACACTACAAGCTAAGGCTTAGGCGAGATGACACAATACATCGCCTATTTAAGCCAGTTATTATCGCTCGATCGCTTTTGATTGCTGCAACGACAGCAATCAAACGACAGCTTCCAGGTATCTGCTACTCAGGGAAGACAGAATAAGCTAAAACGTTAGACAACATTCCGCTTCCAGGTATCTGCTACCCAAGGAAGACAGAATAAAGCTAAAGCGCAATGTTAGACATTCCGCTTCCACGTATCTGCTACCCAAGGAAGACAGAATAAAGCTAAAGCGCAATGGTAGGCATTCCGCTTCCAGGTATCTGCTACCCAAGGAAGACAGAATAAAGCTAAAGCGCAATGTTAGACATTCCGCTTCCAGGTATCTGCTACCCAAGGAAGACAGAATAAAGCTAAAGCGCAATGGTAGGCATTCCGCTTCCAGGTATCTGCTACCCAAGGAAGACAGAATAAGCTAAAACGTTAGACAACATTCCGCTTCCAGGTATCTGCTACCCAAGGAAGACAGAATAAAGCTAAAGCGCAATGTTAGACATTCCGCTTCCACGTATCTGCTACCCAAGGAAGACAGAATAAAGCTAAAGCGCAATGGTAGGCATTCCGCTTCCAGGTATCTGCTACCCAAGGAAGACAGAATAAAGCTAAAGCGCAATGTTAGACATTCCGCTTCCAGGTATCTGCTACCCAAGGAAGACAGAATAAAGCTAAAGCGCAAATGTAGGCATTCCGCTTCCAGGTATCTGCTACCCAAGGAAGACAGAATAAAGCTAAAGGGCAATGGTAGGCATTCCGCTTCCAGGTATCTGCTACCCAAGGAAGACAGAATAAGCTAAAACGTTAGACAACATTCTGCTTCCAGGTATCTGCTACCCAAGGAAGACAGAATAAGCTAAAAAAGCGATGTTAGACATTCCGCTTCCAGGTATCTGCTACCCAAGGAAGACAGAATAAAGCTAAAGCGCAATGTTAGACATTCCGCTTCCAGGTATCTGCTACCCAAGGAAGACAGAATAAAGCTAAAGCGCGATGTTAGACATTCCGCTTCCAGGTATCTGCTACCCAAGGAAGACAGAATAAGCTAAAGCGCGATGTTAGACATTCCCCTTCCAGGTATATGCTACCCAAGGAAGACAGAATAAGATTAAGCACGATGCTAAACTTAACGCTTCCAGGTATACTCTACCCAAGGAAAACTGAATAAGCTAAAGCGCAATGATAGCGATCAAGTTTCCAGGTACAGCATATTATCTAAGGAAATCAGAATAAAGAGCGCGATGCTAATATTTCGTCTCAAGGTATGTACAAAATCGTAATTATGATTGCTACTTACCAAAGGCCTCTTTTCTCTTTTTGTCTCGATTCCATAGCATCGTAAATCGGTCACGTCGTTAAGACGCAACGATTTTCAAAACCTCATATTTCCCGCCAGCATTGTGTTACACGCAAAACAAAAAAGGAAATATCATGTTTTGAAGAAAACCTGGTATTACCCAAGATGTCGCTACAATAATTAGGTTGAAAACCTTCTATACTTGAAATACAGTAAGTAAAATATCAAAAGGAAAACTCAATAAAGCTGGGGAATGTTAATACATGATACCAGTGTAGCTCGAATAAATTATAATCGGAGTCATGAAAGCGCCACGTCCCATGCGTCCTCTAACATACATTTCTTCACATAAAAATCAATAGCTTTAGTCTAAAAACTGATCGATGTCGGGTTCTTTGCTCGACCTACATACAAATCAACGCAACTTAGTAAAGCAAATTAATATGCGCAGCTTTCTAAGAGGCATCGAGGAGAATTTGCAGGCTTACGTAAATAAATAATAAATTCCCGCCAGATAATTCTCACACAAAATTATGATTCTGTTTTGACAGCCTGCCCAGGAAAATCTACTAAAATCACCCGGTTTTGATTGCCACAAAGGACTGTGGTGGCGGTCTAGCAAAGAAAATATATCATAAAACTGAAACGACGAACATCATTACAAACGGCGTGACAAGACTGAATAATTCTCTGGTTCTGTTTTGGGTCTCGTTTCCTGGCGTATGGTGACACATCGTGCAACTTAAACCCTTTCTGTTGTTGGTATTCGACAGAGCCAGAAGAAGGTTAACCGAAAATCAGACTTACTAACCTTACTAACCGCACTTGCGCTGACTGCGCTCGTTCTTTCCTGTAATAATTTTTGCTTTACGACGTGATCGCTTTTCTCATAATCTTAATGTATGTCACGCTGTTAAATAACCGCACAGACACATGCCGACCGCATGTGTTGATATAATTCTTTACATTGCTGACAGAAATGATTCGCGTCAAATAACACTTTTAATGAATACATGCTGCATATGAAACCTATTGTTTGTTTCTGCAGTGTAACAATAGCTTCTTAATTTTTATATCCATAATTTGCATAATAAAATATTCTTGGCTTAATTAAACACTCGTGTTTCTTCGATAAGCCTTCGGAAGCCCTAAAACCACCAATTTTGTGTCCAAGAATACAGCGCGGATATAAAATTTCCTGAACTGACACAGCAGACAAGTAAAATAGGTGTGTTGTAGGTTGTCACAACAGAAGCACTTTTTTAAAACAGGCTTTTTAACAGAAGTTTTAAGTCTTCAAATTTAAACAAGGACGATTTTGCTAATTTAAAAGCTTATAACTTTCAGTGGAACTTGAAATCACAAAATCGGCTTCTGTTGTGACACAACGGAGGTTTTAACTGATCAATTAGTGGCAAAATAAAGAAGCGTTGTCTTCTCCACGAGGAGAAAACTTGGACACGGAGTCGCGTTTTACCAAATCTTAACTTTGGAAGCTCAAAGCATCGCAAGAAACGCAATTTATCGAAGGAAAAACAGTCTTGTTGCACTTCCAACATTCCTCAAGCCCTCTATCAAGTTTCGACGAAATCGGCTCCCAAACGATCAAGATCTAAAGTTTTTTAACGTACGACCTCCACCAAAATTTTGCCTTATAAATTTATTCATGACCAGCTTGTCACCCGCGGCCTTACGTGGTAATTGCTTGGAGTAGAGCAATATTTGTAAGTGTATTATTTTCTATCCAAATTCTGAATATTATTTTTTTAACTATTCACAGGATCAATATCCGATACGGAAAACATAAACTCCTATAAATTCTTACTGATTAAATGTGAATTATTTCTTTCAAATACTTTTTGAGAAACGTCCTAAGCTTGAAATTTAAATTATTTTTTTCTGCTCATACACAAATATGCACTGTTTGGGGAACTAAAAGCTATTTTGGGAAATAATTTAATTTCTCTTGTGTAATCTGTGGTTTTGATCACACTTGGAAAAAAATAATTATGTGATGATAATTACTGGCACATTAAGGGTAAAAGTAATGGTAGAGAGAGGAAATAATTTTGAGCCAATCTGTTCAACATCCGTTGGAAAGCTAAAGGTATTCTAGCAAAAGCATTTTGATGATCGTGTATTTTTGTCACCTCTCGTTGCTTCTAACAAAATCATTTTGTCGAAGCACTTCTAGTCGGTGTCGCCGGTCCCGATCGGTTTCAGCACACATTAGTATGTAGCCGCTGAGTTCATTCTCAATACTCAGTCGGTGTGACTGAGTTATAATTTCGAAGACCTTGTATCGATTCTCGCGTTGGTGGGGAATCTCGTTTTGTAGCGCTGTGCTATTTATAAGGTCATTGCCCTGTATTGCATTGCGCATCCTTACTGCGCACGATTTGCTGCGTCATTAGCGCGCGCACGTCCAGGGAGTAATAGGTCTCCTATGAGGCTAAGCTCACCGAAAAGAAAAAGTTATTTACTCTTAAACAAGAATGGTGACCATTCTTTTTTTCCACATATTTTTGACCTACCGTTCATCCTCTTTTTGTTCAAAGAGTTAGAAAAAAAACACATGTTCGAAAAAAAAATTACTACTAGAAACGCGTTACTCATGGAAATGAAATCACGACCTCGAGAACACGCACGTGAGGAAGGTTTTGAGACAATTTCGTCTGATGCTTCCAGCATCTGCCATAAAACATCTAGTAAATTGTTCCTTGTTATCGATATTTTACAACTAGTACATTGTTTCAAGATTTGCTTTAATTATGTGCTTCCTGTTTCTATCGAAAGTAGCGTAAACTGATCAAATAAACATGTGTTTGTTAGGCGAAATTGCATGGAATTATGGGGTAACTTGAGACGATGATATCTCGTAAACGGACATGGGGACCTATTCTTTTTATTTTATATTTCAAAACATTGCACGATAGATAACAACTTGTGAAAGTTTGACAAAAATGGTATGTTAAATTTTACTTCGGGGGAACGACCTTAAGCTAAGTTTAAACTGCGTAATCTATGTTCTAGATTTCTCGCCTGTGATATTCCAGTCTTCTGTTTGTGTCCTGCTGACGGCTTTAGTCTTCGCTAGGCTATTACCGGTGAGCGATGTTCTCTACCGTGCTTTCTTGTCGTCGACTCTTTCGCCTTCGTCTTTCCACAGGTAATCAAGGGCCATTCCATTTAATATCCACCCCCCCCCCCCCCCCGGTGGAAGAGATTTTCTGAGGGGCCCTTGATCGTCATTTCTGAGGGGGTCGCTGCGTCGGCGCCTTTGATCTTTTATATATTTCCGAGGGGATTTGGAAAAAAATTTGCTTTTTTCTGAGACGAAAAGAAAATTTAGGCAATTTCTGAGAGGGTGCAGGTGTCGGCACTTTTGATCTTTCATTTCTTAGGGGGCAAATTTTGACTGACCTCTTCCATAGGGGGGGTGGGGATATAAAATGAAATGGCCCCAAAGCGTAATATGAGAGTTTGTATGGAGCTGAAATTCGATCGAAAATAATCGCAGTTTCCTGCCGAAAATACATTAAAATCGAAATAAAGTTTAAAAAACCTTACCTGTTGTGTGTTTGCTGTGTTTTTATCGCTTTTCCGAGCTTCTAGAGGCCGTTTTGGGCAATTTTCTGCTTAACACTCGATGCGACGGCATGTCACGGCCGTCGCATCGACCGTTAAGCAGAAAATCGCCCAAAACGGCCTCCAGAAGCTCGGAAAAGCGATAAAAATACAGCAAACACACAACAGGTAAGGTTTTTTAAACTTTATTTCGATTTAAATGTATTTTCGGCAGAAAACCGCCGATTATTTTCGATCGAATTTCAGCTCCATACAAACTCTCATAATACGCTTTGGTTACCTGTGGTCGTTCGCGCTGAATTTCAAGTCGGCGTTCACGCTGAGTTTCAGTGGTAAATCTCCCCCGGAATGGATTTCCAGCCACTTGCTAAATCAGGCGTTGCTGTCTTTTCTCGTGTCCCTCATTTGCATCAGAAATTAGTCCAGTAACTTGTTCACAGACGATGAATTATAAACATGTCAGCAAGCACGCAAATGTACGCAGCGAAGAAACATGAGAGTGCGCAACTGTCAGCGGTCGCGATTTGGTTTTATTGCTAGGCAACTGTGTGGACACCTTCGCGATATATATATATAACAATTAGATTATGAGCTCGAGATCTCTATCGCGTGATAGTTGATGAGGCCGAAGGCCGAATCAACTATCACGCATAGAAATCGAGAGCGAATAATCTAATTGTTTTAGTATAAATCTACTACACGTTCAAAACTTAGCAGCAGACACTTCATTGAAAAATGATATAAATAGGTCACACCGCGCGCGGAAAACACTCTACTCACTATCTACAACAGAATAGATAGTGAGTAGCGTAGCCAATCAGAGAACAGCATTAGTGATAGAACGCTAGTAGATTTATACTAAATATAGTTATTAAAAACTGGACTAGGTATATTGGATTTCTAGAATTTTGATTGGCTGAACGGAGCTAGGCTATCAGCTCATATACCTGCTGTGACCAAATATAGTCAATGAACACTCAACAACAAACTGAGCTGAAAAGTTTTTCCTCGCGAGCAACCCGGCGAGCAAAACGGACGACAAAAGTCACTTGGTAGCGAATTTAAATTAAGCAGAATTTCTAACAGCGTCACTAAGACACAAATCAAAATTGTTCCGTAGTGCTTGTTTTCTTAAGACAACAAGAAACTGTGCAGAAATAGAAATTTAAGCATTAAGCGTTGCCTACAATTTATTTCTTTCACCGATCGTCACGTCGATCGTTAACATTAAACAAACGGTAGGTTTTATCAGGAAGGTTTTCCTCTTCAAAATATCAAGACAAGACATAAAATAAAACACAGTGAAATGGGGCAAAAGCATTTAATAAAAACTATCACACATTCATGGCGAGTCGGTGTGAAAATCATGAGGCAATCTAAAGAAGTAAGCTTACTAAACAGACTACCAAGAAGGAAAGAAGGGCGAAATTGTTTTCGGCTATAACACGCAAAATTGACACTATTCGTTGCAGCTCTGTGTTCCAACAGCCGGGTCCAAATGTTCAGATAGAAATCGGATGTAAAGTAAACGGAGTTGAATCGCTTTCCCAGTTGTTCGCGTGTTGTTTTTACCATTCCGTCCGCAACCTCTAAACCAAGAACAACTGCGTTTTGTGCTTTGCGTTTAACAAACTATGATGGTGAATTCTGCTGTTCCTCGCTGCATTAATCTTGCTACTGAGCTGCATAGAAATCGTTTACCTCTTCAAGTTCAAATTATGTACCAGTCAATTCCAAAACCGCCCATGGGCCCCCCGGGCAAACCCCCGGGCATTTGACTTTTTGAAAAATTTTGGTCAAATTCCCCGCTATGTTGGCAGTTTACACGGTCAAATGCCCCACCGGCTAGATCTTCAAAGAGCGTCAAATCGCCCAAATCAAATCTTTGTATTTTATGATGAAGACGGTGGATGGTGGAAGCTCCCCAAAGATATCTTGATCAACCTCCGTTCCGTCATCTTTAGTGACGATCACAACCTCCCCCTCCCCTCCCTTGTAAAAAGCCAAGTTTTTCTTTTCCTGATGCGAATAAAATTCAATGAAAATAAACGATGCATGTCTTCACTTGTAATATTCTACGCTTTTTATATGAGTCAATGACTTATTAAAATTGCTGAAAAGCTTTTTAATATTTTTCTACCTACAATAAATAACTTATAAATATGCTCAGGCTTTCTTCAAATTGAAGGTTCCCTGCTAGCAGAGGCCCCTTTTCCTTTGTATTCGCTGAGCTGACGGGCGGGAGGAAAAGGGACCTCTTTCCTGGGTCGAAATGAACTGTGTTGAGCATGCGCGACGGTTACTTAGCGACCGAAACGTCAAGTGATGCTTTTAGCACGTGATCAGCTGACGACTCCCACCTTTCTCAACTGGCGCAGTTTTGTTGTCGTGAATGGCGAGTTCACCAAAAACTCCCCTAAAAAAGTAGTTAGTTCTTCTAGAGATAGTTGTTGTCTATTAATTTCAAGTTATCTGGACAAGGAAGCTTTTTTAACATGACCACAACTCCAGGAATCAAAGAGAATTTAACCCATTGAAGGCCGCGTGTTTTATGATCGCTCCACTAAATTAGCAGTTGGTAATAAACAACCCCATGTGCAGTACGAAAGGACAGTTTATAGGTTCGAAAAAACAACACTCACTTGATCTAGAATAGTTAAAATTTCTAAATTTTAAATAAAATACACCAGTTGTCAATTAAGAATTAGCCAAAAATACAATCTCAAAGGAAAAATTTTGAAAATTTCCGCAAGAGATTTCTCATGTTGTCTCGCGCGTGAAATCAAACCACAACAGAGCCTTTGTGTCTGTTTAGGTCAGACTGCTACTTTTCGAAATTTTATGAATGAAGGTACACAAAAGAAGAGACAGTAAGCTTTTGTAAATAATACGTTTATTAAAACACGCCTTTATTTGTTTCTGAAGACCAAACGCGTTTAATTCTTTCTTCGAGGAAAGCTACGGCAAGCGATTTCGCTCGATGTGGAAGTTATTTTGAAGAGCATTCGGTGACGCGAACTGTGCACATTTTTCAAAACTTTTACGAAATGTGTAAGGAATATGAAGAATCCCTCAATTAAAAAGCCATTTCGGTACAAATATACAATCAAATGCGTAATTTACTCTACCGTAGACTCGTAGAAGTGCTGGAGCATTTCACAGAAAGTCCGCAGCTCGAAAAATCTTTGGAGATGGAAGATTGTCCTTCGCCTTGACAGATGTTTTCTTCGCTCTAAAAGCTCTAAATTCCATTGCTTAACTTGTCGAGTGTTCCTTGGAGCTTCTTCTTTCGATTTTTTATCTTTCCGTCGTCCATGTTAACAAAAGCGAGAGAAAGTAAACGTTGTAACCCTTCACGAGTTTAGTTCTCTTTCCAGGACGGCATGTTACTATGCGGGCTCACTAAATGACAGCGGAATAACTGTAAAGGAATGCGCGAGATACAGTGGGCTCAAGTCACGGTCAGCAAACAATACGGGGAGCATGCGTTTCGGAAACCGCCGTCCACGACCATGGATGTTGAATCAAAGCAAGTTTCGACCCAGGGCAGAGGTCCCTTTTCCTCCTGCCCGTCAGCTCAGCGAATACAAAGGAAAAGGGGCCTCTGCTAGCAGGGAAAATTGAAGGCGATGGTTTCATTACAATTACCAAAATCGGCCAGAAAAGAAAAGCCGAGATTGTTTTACGGCATGTATTTATTAATTAAAATAATCATCCAACGATGTTCATATGTAAGCAAAGACGATCACCAAAAGAAAGAGAAGTTTATGAATGTTAATCTGCCAGATCACTCGTTGCATGCATGCATGCAGCATTCTGTCACGCCATCCGCTCATGAAATAAACGAATCGCTTACCCTTGGAAACAAGTTCTGCAAAATTTTCAGCTACTACGAATTTCTTTTTCAGCTTGTCTTCACTCCAGACTTTGAACAAAGACATATTCCACGATATAAATATATAAAACGACAACAACAGAATGTTGCTAAATGTACCGAACGGCATTTCAGTCCAAACAGTGATCACGCTGCAATTATGTTACAACTTGTTATCTTGTGAAACTACAAGCTTCATGTCAGTATGCCGCTTCAATCAATCATTCACCAAACAGGGTCACGTGTCAGCATTTCCCCCACCCTTACTTCTCCGTCACTAGAAGATATTATTCTCGGAGAGCTTAGAGGATCAGACTGACTGAACTGAACTGGCAGCTCAATTTGATTGTCTGTGCTTTCTCGTCTTTCGCAGGTTTTGTAACCAACTGTGGAAACGTTCACAGAAGGACTGCGATTTCGATTTTCCTTCCCCGCGCTTTTGCCGTTTAAAAACGTGAAATTCTACTTCCGGTCATGTCAAAAACCGCGCAAAGGGAGACCTGGGCATAGTCACGTTGTGACGTCATACCAGGAACGGAGTCGATGCCAAAACAAGCTACGTGGGCCGCGTTGCGGAGATCTTATTCGTTTTATTTTTCTTTATTCCGCAACCGCCAAATTAAGCACGAATTTATGTGAAACTGCTGATGTTACAAGTAGTCTGGGCAGTAATTTGGAGCTTTTAGAGTCCATCGAATGCGAACTTCTGAAGTTGAAAGCGAAACAGAACTCGAGATCGAGAAAGAGGCTATTCAGAACCAGAAGACCTTACATAGAGAAGCCGCTTGCCGATGAATATTGACCTGGAGAATACTATCAAGAGACAATAGAGGTAGAACGAATAATTCACACGCTAGAAAACGTATTTGATGGCACAATGCGGTTGAGACATAGCAAGGAATGGAACGATTTCTCATCTCCAGGCATAAATATTAAAGCGAAATAGAACTCGGGAACGAGAAGGAAAACTATTCAGAACCAGAAGGTCCTTACACAGACAAGCCGCTTGCCGATTAAAATTGACTTAGAGAATACTATCAAGAGATAGAGAAGGCAGAACGAAGAAAAAAGAATCTAGTTAACCTATGAGATGGTATCGAAGCGCTCGAGACGTGGGAAGAAATGCCACGATTTCTCGTCTCCTGGTGTAAACATTATCATCGTGCTCGGCTAAATAAACGCCTGTTATGCAGGTTATACTTTCGTACTCTTACACGTGTAGATGTAGTAACTGTGCCTTAAACCATTTGCAATACGCCGTAGATTGTCTTTGCTGCAAAGAAGTTCAGAAATGTGTCGAATCTCTCGAATCACTGTTGTCTCGCGCGAAGCCACGAACTTGACACAACAACAGGATGTGAAACAATGCACCTGGGATTCAGTGTTGTCTGAACAGATGGTCGCTACGATCAGATGCAGCAAAATATAATGCAATAGATGGAAAAAATTGTTGTCAGATTAGTTCGGAAGGGAAGTGAGAATTTCTCTGCGTTGTTGTGGACTCCCTGAAACCTTCGTGTTGCATTTAATACGTTTAGGCAAATTGACACTCGAAATTTCTGCACTGTTTGACCAGTGTTGATTCATAATTGCGGTAAAGATTATAACATCCCTCATTTGTGCACAACCGGACTACGGATAATTATAAAATTATGATGAAAACATGTCTGACTACGTTTTGAAAGGAATGAGCAAACTCTAATCTTCATTTTATTTTAATAATCTTACTGCAGCTTATTGAAAGACCTGAAATATCAATCAAATTGGCTATTGCACAATTTACATAGACATAAAACAACAACGTTTCAGAGAGTCCACAAGAACGTAGAGAATCAGACTCACTTCTCTTCCGAACCAATCTAACGATACTTTCTTCTCTCTATCGTGTTATATTTTCTGCATCTGATCGTAGCGACTATCAGTTTTAGTCAGACAACACTGAACAGTACCGGGTGGGTTGTTACACATCCTGTTGTTGCTTCTTTCTCGATCTCGAGTTCTGTTTCGCTTTCAACTTCAGAAGTTGGCGATTCGCATTCGATGGACTCTAAAAGCTCCAGTTCTATTGTAGCATCAGCAGTTTCACATAAATTCGTGCTTAATTTGGCGGTTGCAGAATACAAAAAAAATAAAATGAATTAGATCTCCGCAATGCAGCCCACCTAGCTTGTTTTGGCATCGACTCCGTTCCTGGTATGACGTGACAACGTGACTATGCCCAGGTCTCCCTTTGCGCGCTTTTTGATATGACCGGAAGTAAAATTTCACGTTTTTAAATGGCAACAGCGCGGGGAAGGAAAATCGAAATCGAATAATAATTTTTTGATATTCATATCGGGGTGTCATTTAGATTCGATCAGGCAAATAAAAAAAATCTGTCATATACACTTTAACGTCCAACATTAAATGCTGGAGACATAGAACAACTGCTGTGCGCGCGAGTCTAAATACACGGCAAAGAAAACAGTATAAATTACAAAGTAAATTACAATATTACACAAAATTACGTTTTCTAAATAAAAAAATTAAATAACACGACACTAATGTATAAGAAAAATAACCTAATATTAGAACGAAAGAGTTAAGTCAGCATGTTTGAGCTGCTTATTTAACGTGGGGTTTTCCCAGCGGATGTGGACTGAACCTCTTTTAAAATTAGCTGCAGTCTATTGGGTGCGGAATCTCCAATAGAAAAGCAGTTCTTAGAACAAAGCCTACGGCATGCCTCAGATTGTTGCAGATGTTGGAAAATGTGTGAGTTCCTGTCCCTACTCAGATGCTCACGAATGCGCGTTTTGCTTAGACTAAACGAAAAATATTTCTTCGGCGTGTCAGACTGTTTTTTCGGGATCGTTCACAATAAACTCATTATATTAATAAACGTCCATCGAAATCACGGTAATAAACGTCCATCGAAAATACGGAAGTAGTGTTAAAAAGTGGAACACGGGTATTGCATTTCTAGATATTTGGTTAGTTCATCTAAGTAGAGTTATGAGCTAACAACCTAGCTGCGACAAATGTGGTCAATACACGCGCCAGAAACATGGTTAAGAATTTAAATCCTTTGTCCACCTAACTGCCGGCAATGTACATGAAAAAGTCAGCAAAATATCATAGAAACGTATAACGTAATTTTATTCTACGAGGATGCACTGGATATCAACTGACAAATCATGACAAATGGCCAGAGAGGAAGTACCACTAAGTTGGCTAGAGTCATTTGGCTGAATATAAAAATACCCAGCCACAAATTAATATCAATACAAGAAGAAAAAGAAAGAAAGAAAGAGAAACTGTTGATCTCATGACTGAACGAAAAGACGCTTCAATGTTGCTTTTTGTCGCGGCCGGCTTTCCTTTGTCTAGCTAAATAAATTTGATGGTCTTCCGTATGTACGTAGAGAGCGAAACAGCTCGATTTTCGGCAAGACTTATTTTTCTCTTGGCTCCAAACACATAGTATATGTGCTGGAAATTTACTGAAAAATTGGACTAATTTTTCTTTAATCGAAATGAAGCTACAGCTATAGACGATCTCGCAATTACAAATGTAGGAGGCGAAATCAGCAAGCAACGGTTTGATCGTTTGGATTGTTGGGACATGTACAAGTTTGGTCGAGCTCAGTGAAGACGAAGTTTATTACATTGTTGATGATGCTGAAGAAAACACATAACGATTTTTGCAGAGAATCAAGCTTTTCCGTTCTCTTCGGAGCAGTTTCATTGAGATCATTCAACTTTTCCAAGGAATGCTGCAAAACTCACCGCAATGTTTTTGCGCCCGTCAGCATTCCTTTCCAGTATTCGTAATTGGGTTTTTAATAAAACGACAGCTCACTATTCTACTTTGGATACTGGATATCAAATATGGTTGATTATACCCAACTCGGCGCTATTAACGCGCCTCGATGGTTGAATAATTATGCTGCACGTCATTCCTAACTTTTTATGTCATCAGAACTAACCAACATTTTCTGTTGACCGTCACTTTATTTTTGATTAATTTGTGTAGCATAAGGATGCCATATAAACTGTGAGATATTTTATCATAAAAGACTAATAAAAATCGAATTTTTAAAGTTTTCTTCTGAGCATAAAAACGAAAATGGGTAAATTGACAGAGCAGAGCTGTAGCATTTATCAGTCTCATTTTAAGCGGGCTAAATTTCACAAAAAACTGATCCTATGGCAATATTTTGAGTTTTATTTTCTACACAAATAGAAATGTACCAATTGAAAACGAATTTCCCTTCAAACACTTGTACAACTTGTTCACTTATGAAAACTTACACAAGCTTCATGTCCGTGCCAGTTCAACCAGGCAGCGATCTTTTTTCATCATTAAAGTAAACAAATAGGAATAAAAACTTTTTTTCCTGAAACGCCCATTTATACCTAGTTTTAAAACAGTTTTTGATTGTGATAATTATTCTCTCATAGAAATGCTAAAACCAGCGATATAATTAACAAGGAAAATCAGTTTCACGTCTTCCCTTTTGTTTCAAATAGCGTTGTTTTATTTTCAATTTCTGGTTTTAGATTTATGACATCTCGTCGCGCTCATCCGTTGGAGAAGTTTCTTGAAAGTGCAACCAAGACTAAATTTATATTAGTGGCAGCACACGCCCCCGAATACAATATTGCAAACGGTGCCTTTTCCACAGAATCGATTGACATAGTAAGTTCCCCGAGAGCCATCGACACAAGTGCAAGGAATTCCTCGTATTTCCTGCTCATCCTTATTAACCTGACCTGGCTTCTTTCCAACTCCGTCTGTAAAATGGGAGAAAGTAAAATATAAGAAAATAATTGTTGGTCCAAATTTTGATGATTTACATTTGTTGTGAACAATTTCTGTGTCAAGAAGATTGAATGAGGGGGATGACACCTTCAAGGACGGTGCCTCCTAATACAGATTATTTTTGCGAAGGTTATGACTATGGGGAAAAAGTAGATCTTAGCAAGAGTAATTAAAATCTAAAAAGAAAAATGTGGGTAACCACGCAGTGTTTTCAGAGATAATTAAGCAACAATAATTCTAAAAAAGCGTTAAAATACAAAGAATGTATGGCAATTTCTTTCCAAATTTGAAGAAAGAAAGAAGAAAGAAACACTTTATTTCAATAGGGTGCAATTATCTCCGAAAAAAGCGTGGTTACCCCCAATTTTCTTTTTGGATTCTGATTGCCCTTGCTAAGAACTGCTTTTTCCACATAGTCATAAACCGCGCAAAAATATTGTTGTATTAGTGAGCAAATATCGAATATCCAGAGATGCGCAGAACGTATGCGCAGTAACAAAAGGAGGCACCGTCCTTAAGGTGCGCAGAACGAGTTCTTGATGTCACATGACATTTGAATTACGTCACGACTTTAGATCAGTCGCCGCAACTTGGACTTTTCTATTGTTTCAAAACGTCGAAAATCGGTCAAAATGAGTCAAAATTAAAACACTAAAAAACACTGAAAAATAATATATATATGTAAAAGTTAAGATGAAAAACACTGAAAACACAACGTAAAAGTATACTATTGAAAAACCAGTTTTCGAGGAATCTGCAAATTCCCTGAACAGACATCCATGTCATAACAATCTACACAGATGCCGTAAGCCCCCCCCCCCCCCCCTCCACCTCCCCCAGGCCGAAGGGGATTACAAGTAGTTACTAATAGTTTATTCTCCACAGTGTGGGCTCGAGAAGATAACCTCCCAACAATCAACGCACTTGTTCCTCCAGTGGTAGATGTGCAACCGGATTACTTTAAAGGCAATAAAATGCACTCTTTGCGATTCGGATAACAAAAGAAATTAACACTTGCTTAAGAAATTAAGGGGGAAAGCACATCAGAATGATTTGCTCAAGCAATTTCACGAAGCCATTCTCTTCTCCAAAGAGCATACAAAGATCATAAAGTTCAAGCTATTTAAAACTTGTTATAGTTTAACTTTTGATAAATAAAGAAAACTGGTAAATTTTCAGCTCGGTGGAGAAATAAGATTAATGCAGTACTCAATAGGTCACGAGCCGTTGGGAAAGACAAAAATCTGAGTCGCCGTCAGGAATCCGTTCCATGACCTTCGCTGGTCGGATGATCGAACCGCTGGGGGTACTGGGACCTACAATTTGTAGCTCGCCACGAGTCTCTCAGTAGCTCAGCATCCGACAGTTGTGCGGACGGTTATGAGGTTCGATTCCCGTTAGCGACTCAGATTTTCTCTGTTTTTCCCTCTGGTGATATAACATTTACAGCAAACATTTTACTCTTTTTTTTTCACCACTTACAAAACCCAAAATACCCCGGAGTAATTTCTCCCAAAAGGGTGAATGAAACTAATTCAACAATTCAATATTATTTATATCCAGAAAATCCCGGTTACAAATAGATTCTCAAATCCTTACCCGCTACTAAATACACTCTGGGACCAGCTTTTACAGTGATGCAAGCAAAAGTAATTCCAATCAGGCAAACTAGAAACAACGTATCTTTCATTCTTCAACCTGAAAGAAATATGTAAGACATTCATAACAAAGAGTTTAAAAGGAATGACGTCATACCAGCTACACACTTTGGGCACTTAAGTCAGAAAGATCATAATTTTAACGGAAATGCCTTTATAACTAAGAAATGATCACAAAACTACGAGAGAGAGGCGGGTAATTCTAAGTCTTCTAAGAAAGAAGGGAGGTACTGTGGCTGCTAAGATTGAACACTCTTGGTCTTATGGCCTAAATCAAGAAATTAATCACCCCCCAAGAGACTCCGCTCTCAAACCCTTATTCAGTGAAGTTCGATTATTAAATTCTACCATTACTTATTGCTAATCTTTTTCGTCTGTTTCTCTTCGTTCGCTACACTACACTAAACCATCTCAAAAGGTATTTGTGTTTCCCAATTTAGTAATCTGTCAGCAGGAAAGTTAGTTAAAAAGGCAAATATGAAAACTCGAATTGAGAATTGCTTAGCATCTACTGTTTTGCATGGCTTAGCCTTTTCCATGCTCTCAGAAAGTAAGGACGTCATGAAAATTTAGAAAGGGAACTTCCCCCACTATCTCGAAGCCTGGAACAGGCTGTGTACAGCTAAAAGAGAATGAAAAAACTTCTTATAGCCAGATGCTTTATTTCAAGTGAGGGGAATGAAATTTCTAATTTTTAAACCTTGTTTGAATTAAAATCCGAGTCTACATTGATTCCGTTTGTAAGCTTAGAGGAAAACCTCTCAAAGCATATATAACATTCTTACATACTTACATACTTTATTGTATAGCTCCCCTTTGGGGGCTCTTCCGCCATACATGAACAAATAACACGTCATCTGTCTTGAACATAGCTAAAGGTGTTGCTTGTAGAAACTAATTTTAAAAACGGTGCTCAAATGTTTTTAAATTTTCAACTCCTTGATTAACTCCTGGATTAATAGCGATTTTCAAGTTGACAAGAAAAGTCATATACACGGCCCCACAAGCTTGCTTCTAGCCTTAAATCGATTATCCTCCCTTGCTTAAATCTATCGGTGTATAAATAAAGTTGTTTCACTTTGTGGTTAAATTCTTATAACATGAGTGTCATGTGAGCAAATGTAGACTGCAGGGCGATCGACATGACAACTCATGTAAACGCACAGCACGCACAAAGGCGTGTCATGGAACACTACAACACAGGGAACCCAAGCACTTGCGTGTTCGTCAAACGAAAGGTTCATAACTATATTGATAGAATAGAAACTGCCTGGGGACAGAACCACCAAAAATGTGTAAAAAAAACGTGATATTTATCGGTTACACTTGATTTTTGGAATTCAGCGTTGAAGCTGACATCAATCACAAAATTCATAAAATATTTCTCAAGTCCGAGGCTGTTAATATTATTTCCTGAGGAATAATTTTCGCCTGGTACTTAAAATTAGTAAATGTGCTACAAATAAAAACCGTAGCTAACGGATATGATGACTTTTAAAATTCTTGGTGTCACCCGATGTGTTAAAAGCCCACCTTGCGTCTTAAAGTGCCTATGAAGTAAAAACTTAGTTAATCTTACTTGAAAGGCTTTTCGAAATGAGAAGGGTATTTTCTGTTTTACAATATCTTCACTCATTCCAGAGATGTTCAACTTTTGTACTGTACAAAATAGAAATTGATGAGTCATAAATGGTTGCAGTATGGAGACAGATCACAAAATCAAGAATATCTCGGGAAAGAATGGGTAAAGGTAATTTGAAACCTGGCACCCACATTGTGCCTTACCAAAGACACAAGATGAGGTATATCATGCAATAAGAAGTACCAGCTGAGTTTTATTTTGCGCTCTGTGGCTGATTGTCATAGTAACAGACCTGGGTCGAGTCGCTTTCAGCTTTAAACCATTTGTGACTCTTTATCGAGAGAAAGAAGGACCTGTTCAAAACAAACATGCAGAATGTCCACATATTGTGCTTAGTTTCCTCATTAGCCATTAAGGAGTGCACGATGTTTTGTAGAGCGTAAAAAGGAGAATGTCATTTCCGCACGAAAGAGATCTGAAAGCTAAGCTGTTGCCTTGGCAACATCACAATATGCGTTACTGTCTTTCTTTCTTAAGGTACATTACTGGTGCCAAGTTTCAGTTACAATGCCCCAACGTTTCCAGAGATATTTTTGATTTTGTGATTTGTTGCAACACTATAACCACTTATGACGTCATCACTTGTATCATTTTAACTTGAATGTCTCTAGAAAGAGAGAAGATATTACGAAAAAGAAAAACCAGTCTTCTTTTGAAAGGTGTTTCAAATAAGCTTAATCTAGTTTTTACTAGCTTCACAGGCACTTAAACGGACCAAACATTGTGGGCGCTTTCATTATTATTGCAGTCGGCCTGACAGGTTATCGGAAGGATCGCCAATTTCCCAGTGATAATTTAGGACCAAAAAAAAAAAACTATGGGAAGAAAGTCAAATTAAAGTGAATATTTAAGTGAGAAAGATGTAGAAAGATTCTGGTATGCTTCTCGAGACTGTTGTCCGGATATCAATTTACACAAATTATACTATTTCAGTTCAAGCTATGAGTGGCGAAGACATTTTTGAAAGGTGAGATATACCTAGGTTTAGAGGTAAAGCATACCTTACTGTAGTTCCTTCCAAACACTCGAAGTCTGGTAAGGGAAGGTACGTTTTTTCTTGGGGGGGGAGGGCTGGGGCCTCAGAGGGGAGGGTCATCAGTGAAAGTGAGCACCAAAAGGGGAGGGCCATACCTCATGTGAGCTATTCAAGGGAGGGTCACACATCTTTTCCAGAATTTTTTAATGAGAATTTTTGTGATGTTGCTTTCCATTTTTCTTACAGATTAAGTTTTTCTTTTCACCTACTTTGATTTAATTTTGTGTTTTATTATAGGTACTAGGTTACATTTTTACATGTATATTATGCCATGGCACATAGTTTTTCTCGGAGGACTCGTGTCCTTTTCTGTCCGTATCGAGAAGTACTTGACTCAGGTATCGTTTCTTCAGCTTCTTGCTGTTGGCTATCCGCTGCCTGATCTCCTGAGTCGTTTAGTTCTGAAGAGTTACTAGTAGGTCCAACAATGCGCTCTACCCTGTCGGAAATGTCGGAAATATTTGTTTTTGAGAGGCAGATTTCGCATGCTAAACAACTAAACCTTTCTGTTAAAATAACCAACAGCAATGCCGGCTAGTCGGAGAAAGAAGCGCGTGTATTTTCCCTTAGATATTTTATGTTCAAAACTTTTATAATACTCAAATACTTCCATATTCAAACTTCAGCTATAAAACGTAAATATCCCACAATGATTGTTCGCATTTTCCTTGTTTCAGCACGCACACATTCAATATCGAGATATATTCATATTCAAACACTTTGCGTTCACAAGCGAAACGTTCTGAGGTTTCTACAGCATGGAACATACCATGTTGTAGTGAGGGGGGGGTCGCGCTTTTGTCAGTCACCTAAAGGTGGGGGGGTCAGGAGTTTTTTTATTAAAACGCAAGGGAGGGCCAACACTTTTTTGGGAAAAAAATACCAAAATTCCCCAGCCCTCCCCCCCCAAGAAAAAACGTACCTTCCCTAAGTGTGACAAAATCTTTTCGAATTTACTTGGATCTCAGATACTGAACAAAGCTTTTTAAAGCGACACTGAGAGAGGATATGAAAATCATATGACTTTTCCGTGGAGTTTTTCGTTCTGACGGATCACGCCTGCTGTTATCAAAGTGCAGAACACAAGTTGTAAACATCAGGTGACATGATCACGGCATATACCTGTTCTCTAAACCTGCACAGGGAACCAAGAAGTCATATTTGTTAAACTCACCACAGGTTCCCCAAGCCCTACGAGTGTATTGTATGTACATTGCGTTATACATTGCGATCCTACAATGTAGTGCGCATGAGCAAGAAGAACATGTGTACGGGGACCCATCTTGAATAAACGTGTGTGTTGTGTTCCACGAGCCATGGGTTTTGCCACATGAAGATACAATATTTTGGCGACGAGAATGATAGAACTCACACCTATACCACCTTTGACCCATTTCAAACCGAGTAAGGCCGAAGATTTTCGGTCAAAACGTCTTTTTTCGAGTCTGGTTGTAAACGTTGATTTAGACTAGATTGACTAGTCAGTGTCAGAAAGTTTATGAATGTATTACGTCATGTCCTGACTACAATTTTAGTATTTTTCCTTAAACGATGCTGTGTTAGCTTACAAAAACATCTCTTTTCATGCCCCAAAAGTCGATATGTATGCAAAATTTGCTTTGACCCTATTTTATGTTTAACTTTTTTGTTTCATCTTCGCGCTTTAGATTAGTACTTGGCGCCTTCTGGTGTCAGATATGTCTACGAGAAGCGATGACTAAAATTGTTAACATTTATACAAGCTTAAAAACTCATTGCGACATTTGCCCTATGTCGTATCGGGTATAAACGGCGACATGCAGTGCATCGCTTTGAAAACTACATGCTGTTTTGGACAGTATATTGCCCTTCTTTCCCAAAGTAGAACTTATTTTCCAGATGTACCACCAAAAATAAGTTGAGCAATATCTAACCTACTACTGATAAAAGCTGGAGTTATTTTGTCGAGATTTAGGCATGGCATTTTTATATTTTCTGGCGTCGATTTGATGTAAAATATGTAAAAGTGTGACCGGTCGGAAACCACCGGGTTGAGGAAAACTGGGTAAGCTCGACAGCGCATGCTTCGAATGATAAATGTACCGCCAAATTCAAATAGTTGAATAAATTTGCCGCATTTTGATATATGATTCGCGAGGGTTTATGAGGATTACGGCATGGCAAAACAGTTTCGAAAGTTCTCTTTCTTGTTCTCTCCTTTCTCTTCGCGCGTCGCGTGACGGTTACTACAGTAAGAGATCATTTCGAAGGGAAAACGGTGATTTAAACGCGAAATTCAGCCTGCAGAATTGTCCTTCGAATACGAGCTTAATTATATTTGGGAGCAGTCAATCACAAAAATTTCCTGCAATTGAATAATTTCCCCTCGCTTCTTCTATTTACTCTCGCAGCTATTTAAATTATCTCATTTCAAAAGACAAAGAAAAAACCGAGAATCTGCACTGGGTTGAATTGATAGAGAAAACATTGAAGGAATCGGGTATCCAAGGAGCTGTGGTTAACAGCCCAATGAATTACTGGCTTTACGAAAAAAAATTGGCTTCTAAAGAGAGAAGTGCGAGATAGAAGGGAGGCGCGAGCGTCCGGAGGCTGCTTGATAAGTGGAAATCAAGTACCCGTGCCTTCACTGTAAACTATCAAGGACATCAAGAGATAGACAAAGCCGCTTTAGTATCGTAATCTAGCCAGTCATCGTATTGCTCATGCGCTCACTGAATCCCAGGAAATGAATTTTCAGGCGTTTTCTTGACGTGTCCACTTCAACTACCTCCACAACATACAAATTCTTTTCCATTATTGGTTTTCGCTGAGATCTCTCGACCTTTTCTTCTCGGATTTGACAGTACGTTCCACTACAAAACGTCGCCGAGGACATACAATACAATACAATACTTTATTGACACTCCCCTGGTGGGGCTTTTCAGTGACAATATAAGGTTAAAAAAAATCTCATTTGGTCTGTTGGACATAATGTGACCCCTTGTAATCGCCTGATAGGTAAACGTGAACGCACGCGCTGTAGCAAGTAGCAAGTACATCATGTAACGGTCATTGAGAGCAAATGTCCCCATTTGTGGGCAATGATTTTGATATGCAACCAAGCAGGGTTACATGTCAGCATTTCGAACACTCTTATTTCTTATTACGATGAAGATCATCGCAGTGAAGGTGTTTCAACTTAAGCAGTTGAAAAGAAGTAACCTGAAAAAATTCAGGCTTGAACGGGAATCGAACCCATGACCTCTGCGATACCGGTGCAGAGCTCTAACCAACTGAGCTATCAAGCCAACTGGGAGCTGGTCAATTGTGAGTTCGTATTTATCCCGTAGATGGAGAAATGAATATGAATATATAAAATAATCATATATTTGAACTGCGGATAAAGATAGAATTATATGAAGATAGAACTATATTGTATCGCAGAGGTCTGGGTTCGATTCCCGGCGTTCAAGCCTGAATTTTTTCAGGTTTCTTCTTTTCAACTGCTTAATAAGTTGAAACACCTTCACTGCGATGATCTTCATATAATTCTATCTTCAAATATATGATTATTTCAAATATATGATTATTTCATATATTCATATTGATAGAATTTTGTTGATAAGCTTAACCCTATTTTGCTCTTGCCTGGGCTTTTTTTGATTTTCTGAGCTTGAGGGGGGGGGGGGGGCACAAAAAAGTGCCCCCCTATAGATCTCGAAAAGTATTCATACATGTACCAGCTACGCACTTTGAGCACTTAAGTCAGAAAGATCATAATTTTAACGGAAATGCCTTTATAACTAAGAAATGATCACAAATCTACGAGAGAGAGGCGGGTAATTCTAAGTCTTCTAAGAACGAAGGGAGGTACTGTGGCTGCTAAGATTGAACACTCTTGGTCTTACGGCCTAAATCAAGAAATTAATCACCCCCCAAGAGACTCCGCTCTCAAACCCTTATTCAGTGAAGTTCGATTATTAAATTCTACCATTACTTATTGCTAATCTTTTTCGTCTGTTTCTCTTCGTTCGCTACACTACATTAAACCATCTAAAAAGGTATTTGTGTTTCCCAGTTTAGTAATCTGTCAGCAGGAAAGTTAGTTAAAAAGACAAATATGAAAACTCGAATTGAGAATTGCTTATAGCATCTACTGTTTTGCATGGCTTAGCCTGTTCCATGCTCTCAGAAAGTAAGGACGCCATGAAAATTTAGAAAGGGAACGCGCGCGCTCCCACGCGTTTATCGCCCTCGTTTTCTCAATTCGTGCTTCCCCCACTATCTCGAAGCCTGGAACAGGCTGTGTACAGCTAAGAGAGAATGAAAAAACTTCTTATAGCCAGATGCTTTATTTCAAGTGAGGGGAATGAAATTTCTAATTTTTAAACCTTGTTTGAATTAAAATCCGAGTCTACATTGATTCCGTTTGTAAGCTTAGAGGAAAACCTCTCAAAGCATATATAACATTCTTACATACTTACATACTTTATTGTATAGCTCCCCTTTGGGGGCTCTTCCGCCATACATGAACAAATAACACGTCATCTGTCTTAAACATAGCTAAAGGTGTTGCTTGTAGAAACTAATTTTAAAAACGGTGCTCAAATGTTTTTAAATTTTCAACTCCTTGATTGACTCCTGGACTAATAGCGATTTTCCAGTTGACAAGAAAAGTCATATACACGGCCCCACAAGCTTGCTTCTAGCCTTAAATCAATTATCCTCCCTTGCTTAAATCTATCGGTGTATAAATAAAGTTGTTTCACTTTGTGGTTAAATTCTTTTAACATGAGTGTCATGTGAGCAAATGTAGACTGCAGGGCGATCGACATGACAACTCATGTAAACGCACAGCACGCACAAAGGTGTCATGGAACACTACAACACAGGGCACCCAAGCACTCGCGTGTTCGTCAAACGAAAGGTTCATAACTATATTGATAGAATAGAAACTGCCTGGGGACAGAACCAGCAAATGATTCGGCTACACTTGATTTTTGGAATTCAGCGTTGAAGCTGACATCAATCACAAAATTCATAAAATATTTCTCAAGTCCGAGGCTGTTAATATTATTTCCTGAGGAATAATTTTCGCCTGGTACTTAAAATTAGTAAATGTGCTACAAATAAAAACCGTAGCTAACGGATATGATGACTTTTAAAATTCTTGGTGTCACCCGAAGTGTTAAAAGCCCACCTTGCGTCTTAAAGTGCCTATGAAGTAAAAACTTAGTTAATCTTACTTGAAAGGCTTTTCGAAATGAGAAGGGTATTTTCTGTTTTACAATATCTTCACTCATTCCAGAGATATTCATTTTTGTACTGTACAAAATAGAAATTGATGAGTCATAAATGGTTGCATTGTGCCTTACCAAAGACACAAGATGAGGTATATCATGCAATAAGAAGTACCGGCTGAGTTTTATTTTGCGCTCTGTGGCTCCCTGCATTCAAATTATGATATGGTCATAGTAACAGGCCTGGGTCGAGTCGCTTTCAGCTTTAAACCATTTGTGACTCTTTATCGAGAGAAAGAAGGACCTGTCAAAACAAACATGCAGAATGCCCATATATTGTGCTTAGTTTCCTCATTAGCTATTAAGGAGTGGACGATGTTTTGTAAAGCGTAAAAAGGCCGGAATGTCATTTCCGCACGAAAGAGATCTGAAAGCTAAGCTGTTGCCTTGGCAACATCACAATATGCGTTACTGTCTTTCTTTCTTAAGGTACATTACTGGTGCCAAGTTTCAGTTACAATGCCCCAATGTTTCCAGAGATATTTTTGATTTTGTGATTTGTTGCAACACTGTAACCACTTATGACGTCATCACTTGTATCATTTTAACTTGAATGTCTCTAGAAAGAGAGAAGATATTGCGAAAAAGAAAAAAACCAATCTTCTTTTGAAAGGCGTTTCAAATAAGCTTAATCTAGTTTTTACTAGCTTCACAGGCACTTAAATGGACCAAACATTGTGGGCGCTTTCATTATATTGCAGTCGGCCTGATAGCTTATCGGAAGGATTGCCAATTTCCCAGTGATAACTTAGGACCAAAAAAAAACAAAAAACTATGGGAAGAAAGTCAAATTAAAGTGAATATTTAAGTAAGAAAGATGTAGAAAGATTCTGGTATGCTTCTCGAGACTGTTGTCCGGATATCAATTTCCACAAATTATACTATTTCAGTTCAAGCTATGAGTGACGAAGACATTTTTAAAAGGTGAGATATACCTAGGTTTAGAGGTAAAGCATACCTTACTGTAGTTCCTTCCAAACACTCGAAGTCTGGTAAGTGTGACGAAATCTTTTCGAATTTACTTGGATCTCAGATACTGAACAAAGCTTTTTAAAGCGACACTGAGAGAGGATATGAAAATCATATGACTTTTCCGAGGAGTTTTTCGTTCTGACGGATCACGCCTGCTGTTATCAAAGTGCAGTACACAAGTTGTAAACATCAGGTGACATGATCACGGCATATGCCTGTTCTCTAATCCTGCACAGGGAACCAAGGAGTCATATTCGTTAAACTCACCACAGGTTCCCCAAGCCCTACGAGTGTGTTGTATGTACATTGCGTTATACATTGCGATCCTACAATGTAGTGCGCATGAGCAAGAAGAGCATGTGTACGGGGACCCATCTTGAATAAACGTGTGAATTTTCAGGCGTTTTCTTGACGTGTCCACTTCAACTATCTCCACAACATACAAATTCTTTTCCATTATTGGTTTTCGCTGAGATCTCTCGACCTTTTCTTCTCGGATTTGACAGTACGTTCCACTACAAAACGTCGCCGAGGACATACAATACAATACAATACTTTATTGACACTCCCCTGGTGGAGCTTTTCAGTGACAATATAAGGTTAAAAAAAATCTCATTTGGTCTGTTGGACATAATGTGACCCCTTGTAATCGCCTGATAGGTAAACGTGAACTTCATCACAAAGCGCACGCGCTGTAGCAAGTACTTCATGTAACGATCATTGAGAGCAAATGTCCCCATTTGTGGGCAATGAGTTTGATATGCAACCAAGCAGGGTTCCATGTCAGCATTTCCAGCACTCTTATTTCTTATTACGATGAAGATCATCGCAGTGAAGGTGTTTCAACTTAAGCAGTTGAAAAGAAGAAACCTGAAAAAATTCAGGCTTGAACCGGGATACCGGTGCAGCGCTCTAGCTAACCAACTGAGCTATCAAGCCAACTGGGAGCTGGTCAATTGTGAGTTCGTTTTTATCCAGTAGATGGAGAAATGAATACGAACATATGAAATAATCATATATTTGAACTGCGGATAAAGATAGAATTATATGAAGATAGAATTATATTGTATCGCAGAGGTCATGGGTTCGATTCCCGTTCAAACCTGAATTTTTTCAGGTTTCTTCTTTTCAACTGCTTAAGTTGAAACACCTTCACTGCGATGATCTTCATATAATTCTATCTTTATCCCCAGTTCAAATATATGATGATATCATATATTCATATTAATAGAATTTTGTTGATAAGCTTAACCCTATTTTGCTCTTGCCTGGGCGTTTTTTGAGTTTCTGAGCCTGAGGGGGGGGGCACAAAAACGTGCCCCCCCCCCCTATAGATCTCGAAAAGTATTCACGCTCTTGTAATGAAACTTGGCACGTTTTTAGCACGTCATTAGCTTAACAGATTGGGTTTATGATGTGTCGATTATGGCACTTTACGACGTCACAATGACGTCACGAGGTAGCCATTTTGAATTTCGGAGCCGCCATCTTGAATCCCGAGCGCAGCCACACAGTTGACAATAACGACATCCAAAAATATGCGAATTTGTTCTAAGAAACATAGTTAATCAAAACAAGCACAAAAAAGTATTAAAGGATTATCTTCTTCTTGCAAACGAAGGGAAAAATTGAAAAAAAGACTGGAAAAAGACAGAAAATAGACAAAACACCTCCTGAGTAGACGGTTGCTATGGAAATGTCAATCATCGTAGACACGTCATTGACACAGGAAAATTTTCTCTGATAAATTTCAGGAAAAGTCACGAAATTTGGTGATTATTCGTTAAAGTCAGTGCCAGCACAATGTGCCCCCCTCCCCCCCCCCCCCCCCCCAGGCTAAATAGGGTTGAACTCGGTGCCCAGAAAAATGGTTGTTCGCGTCAGACGTTTCTCAGGCTCGGAGATTTTAAGCTTACCT
This sequence comes from Siderastrea siderea, assembly GCA_964030785.1. NCBI lineage: Eukaryota > Metazoa > Cnidaria > Anthozoa > Scleractinia > Rhizangiidae > Siderastrea > Siderastrea siderea. The sequence goes on along the minus strand of OZ034974.1, from coordinate 24,474,567 downwards.
TTCCTCAAAGTCACCAAAAATACAACACTGTTAAAAATTGGTTCACTGTTGCTACATGAAGTGCGCAGCACAAACATTAGTTATATTAAGTTTGTCAGTTTGTCACGAGCGCTTTAACAAGCCCGAGTAAAATAATTCCAAGTTTCCAAAGGGGCTTACTCATTGTATCACTTTGTGTAGCCTTTGGATATGTGTTGTTATATTTATTTTGTTAGATATAATTTCAAAATGATTTAAAGTTTCCAAAAAAAATTAAAATTATGTCTTTCCTTCTGATCGAGCATAAAAAGCGTTCGTCCGGGCATAAAAATGGTAATAGGTATAAATGAAAATGTACATAGCAGACGGGCACCGTTAATCAACCACCTTTTCTAAGATAACTTAAGTTTCTCGAAACATTCTATTGCGCGCGGTATCGATAATCATGAATGACTTCGTTTTAATTTGGTGTTGGGTATCATACCAATTACATGCAGCTGTTAAACACAGCATTGTTAAAATGTGAAGGAATAAAATAAAGGGAGAAAACAACACATGTAATGTTTTTACTTGATATCTTGCGAAGCGAAATGGGAATAATACGTTTCTTGTGAGGAATAACTTGGATGCAGCGGTCACTTCTTTCACCACAGGGGAGAGACACTACTTTCGTCTATCCAGATTCTTTTATTTCGACATTTCTCTGTGTCCATCTCCTTTCTCCCGGCCTTCCCTCATACATCCAAGCGACCTTTTAATTAACAATTTTCAAATGGAAGATAAAGTTTCAAATTTGCTTTTTGTCTGTTCTAACTGAACACAGAATGTAAAAGGACTACAGGAAAGAAGGGTGACCGATACGAGCAGAAAGAGCACTCATCAAAACAATATTCCTTAGTTCATCATTTTTTTTTTGCAATTCACTTTACCTCTATTCCAGTCAAAATACGTGAATTGATATGATAAGGGAAAATAGTGGTCATAGTACTGTGAAAACAATAGGGAAACGCATCGTCTAAATAGGACCGGTTCAGTCCGGATCATGTAGACACTGTTTCAGACTGGCAGTCAAAAATACCCAGTTTCACAGCCAAATGGTCAAAATCTACACCCATTTTCCGACCAAAAAGGCCCATAAACTATACCATTTATGACGGCACATACATATATAGCCTTATAGCCCAGAAATAAAGGGGCGGTCGTGGCTATAGTGTCTCCAGTCGTTACCGATTGAAGATGTGGTCCAGATCAACAATGAGCGCAGACCGCCTGAATAGTCTAAAGCTCGACGCTTTGCTTTGGCCTTCCTCTTTTACTCCTTCCCCCCCCCCCCCCCCCCCAACGCTACCCTTCGACCTTCCCTTTGTCTCGGGGAAACCCCCCGCTTTCCCTACCGGAACTAAGAGTCAACCGGAAGTTCTGTCAGTGAAGTTGTATTGTCTTTCTGTCGAAGAGCTTCGAAGGACTGGAGGACCTCGTTTGATCGGCCAGTGCGTTCGTAATATCTTCATTATGCTTTTACACAAAGTGCTTCTTCTTGTAACTGGTGTAACAGTGCTTCTTGCTACCGCGACGGCATTCAAGTTGAATACAATCGGTATTAATTGACAAAATTATCTATTTTGCTCGCACCTTAGTCGAGTCTCGTGACTTGCCTTGTTAATCATGTTGTCTCGCTCTTTGGACAATGCTCTTTGTTATATTTTTACAGGAAACTCGTTTAGCTTAGGTTTCACAAGCGTGGACAGTTGCGACTGCAGCAATTCTACTTGCTCTTGCTGTCAACCCATCTCCGTATTCCGCTTCAGTGATCTGGGTAAGAAAAAATATTTGTTTTTAAATGCCTAAGACAAAAGAGAGATTGCGAAAGGGCATTTCTAACTCGCGGGCGCATCGCACGGTTCGCGCGTGATAGTCGCGTTTATGCGTGTGCGAGAAATTTCACCAGGATGAACACGCGCTCTACTCTGAAAGAGATCTCGTGGCTATTATTTAGCAGATTCTTCTTCTGGTGGGAGTAGCCCTCAAACCAAATGTTGAAAGAGAGCGTTGTTTTAGTGTTGGACCTTTTTAGTTGTTTATTACTTTGGAGATATAGATTTTCACTGTTTTCCATTTTGAAAGTTATGTTAGCCCTGTTGTCATGAGTTTCACTTGTGCCTATTCACATGATCAGGATGGCCATGGATTTTTTTTTTTGGGGGGGGGGGGGGGCATGCGTTTGAGCTCGTTTTGTCTGCAATGGCCCCCAGTTTCCATAGCTTTTGATAATCAGTTTTCTCTAAAATGGAGTGTTTTTCCCCTAGTGTTCTGAAACAAGGTATGATTTTGACCATTTTGGTCTTATATAGAGTACAATTCTTACCCTCGCTTCAAACCCATCATTAAGCCGCGGCTACACGAGCGATTTTTTGCTTGCGATGGTGATGCGATTTTTTTTGAAAATTGTCGCGTCACCAGCGCGCGGAGAAAATCGCATTTGTAGCCACCCTCGCACAGGTGATGCGACAGATGAAAAAATCGCAGAAAAAAATCGCGAGAAATTCAATGAGTTGAATTTTTTGCGACAAAATCACGGACTTCGTCAGAGGGTGGCTACACAGGCGATTTTCGCCGCGCGCTGACGACGCGACAATTTCAAAAAATCGCATCACCATCGCAAGCAAAAAATCGCTCGTGTAGCCGCGGCTTAATAAATTATGTTTGCTCCCGATTGGGAACATGGTTTAAAACTCTGGGGTACATATCCTCCCCTAGAAATTCCGAGGGGTAAACCACGCTCGTTGGGGCAAGTAGTGCTTGCTCTCAAAGTTTGTGAGCTCCTGTAACAGAGTATTTTAGGTTTGTCATGGGTCAGGGTTTTAAAAAAGTCTGGGGCACATCCCCATCCCAAATTCTGAGGGGTAATTCAGACTCACTGGGTAAGCATTGCCCAAAACTGAATGTTTGCAACAGTGAAATAGGGTAAGGTTTCTGGAACGCAAATCCTTCGCCAAACTTTTAAGGGGAACCCCCTCCCCTCAGTTTTGGAAATTGGGTGAGCACTCCCTATGTTGTACTTAAGAAAAAGTCACCTTTGTCGTTTTCTTTCTTACAGCCTGTGTGAATGTCACAAGCGTCAATTCACAGAATGTAAGTCCCAAATTAGTTGAGAAATAGAATGTAAAACTTCCTCCGCTGACATTGACAATTTAACCGTACTCGAAAAACTTACTGCATGTATTTTTATTTTTAGAACATCAAATTTACACTTACCTTGGGTAAAAAGGTGTACATCAACGACACATATACTGGTATGAAGTTTGTTTTTATAGACAGAATTCGTATCGTGCATTCACCTTTAAGTTCCAGGTATCTTTAATTAGAGTTTTTGCCAGGGAAATTATTATTCACTCTCAGTGCTCCTCCAATATCTCAATTAACGGCGCACCCTCCCTCAACAGATAAGAAGCCCTGGCCATCATGCGTGGAATATGATGAACAAGGAACTGTTCATGTGTGCGTGATATTCTACAATACGACGTTCTCTGAAACAGAGGTCAGCGGTTGCTTGAAGCTGGGCGTGCTCGTGCAGGCTGAAATCATTATACCGCTAAAATGTTTTACCATTCCAAGACCGAGAGCTGTTGCCGAGAGGGGGCAAAACCATGAAAATATGATAACACAAAAGTGATGAGCACATGGGTGGGGCTTTAAGCATATGCACCAATTATCACAGATCTTGATTTCTGTAATAAATTCTTAAAAATAACGTTGAGTAAACTGTGCGTTCTGCTTGCTTAAAACTCGTGTTTCTGAAGCCGAGGTGACTACAGCTCATAGAAAATGCAGACACACCAAATGATTCGCAAATTAAAATCACAATCACAAACTTCAATTTCCTTTACTGAAATTTTTATTCCTCAAGTCCTTTACAATGTCCTACGTCAAAAGAATCCAAGATATAATAACTACAGATACTTAATAAAATTGGTCATCTTTGCCAAACTATCAAGAGTTCTACAAAAACGTGAGCGTTGTATCTCTTCATAGACCTTCATAGCAGCTTATTTCATCCTCTCTGGAAGTCAGTCTGAAGAAGGTTTCACATAAATCCCCTCCTGAAATGCAAAAATGCCTGTTAAATTGGTACTGCATTGAGCAATGTTATGTGCAATTTATCGGCATGTAGTAGCTCAGTCTGGAATTTTGCAGCACATGAAAAGATGTGTAAAGCTAAGCAAAGTTTCAGTCTTGCAACTTGTCTTGCTAAGCTGACCACAGAGGACAGGCATGAGCATTGATTTGCTAAGAGAAAAAATGCAAGACAATTTGCAAAAAGGGGATGCTATACTGTGAAATGCTGAAAAATGTTGAGAATTGTCAAGTTCATTATTTTACACTCACATGCAATACAGAGTTGTTTAACCACCCGCAAGCAACACGTAATAATCGAGGTGGGTGTTTGCAGCAGCAACCAGTGTGCTACAATGAGTGTGGCCACTGCAAGGTATAATTATTACGTGTACACTGTGCAATCTTTGTGCAACTGACCTGGCAACTGCATCGGATCGGCAACTACATCGGATAGCAAAACAAATTGCGCAAAACTTTGCACAGTATGACACTACCTTGAGAGTTCTGGTTGAACATTTTGTGTAACATTTTTAAGCAGTAAAACACACCCTACTGTGACTTGAGAACACTACTGATCTTTTATCCTGTAAGTAACATTTTTTCTTTCACAAGTGCAGTAAAAGGTGGGGATCACAGTAGGATTCTAAACAGTTCCCATATCATGTGCCCTGTTCTTCTGTTCCCTGCAGATATTAAGCTGCACAAGATGGTTCTAACTTTTGAGTCTGTGGATGAAATCCTGACGTGTGACCATCCAAATGAAAGCTACTGAACAGTACTTTCCTGTGGTGCTGTTTATTATTCTGTACAAGGTGGTTATAACTTTTGAGTCTGTGGATGAAATCCTAAAGTGTGACCCTTCAAATGAAAGCTACTGAGCAGTACTTTCCTGTGTTGCTGTTTATTAAGCTGTACAAGGTGGTTCTAAATTTTGAGTCTGTGGATGAAATCCTAAAGTGTGACCATTCAAATGAAATCTACTGAGTAGTACTTTCCTTCGGTGCTGTTTACTGTGCCGTACAAGTTGGTTCTAACTTTTGAGTCTGTGGATAAAATCCCAAAGTGTGACCATTCAAATGAAATCTACTGAGTACCTCTTTCCTATAGTGCTGCTCACTTTACTTTTACATGGTGGTTCTGCTAATCACAGGCCTTACCGTTGCTTTCCACTCATTTCCAGCCTCAGGGTAACTATAGCCGCTAACTTCCCTTTGACCCTGAATGGGGCGGCCAAACTGATCTCCTGTTATGTGTAAATATCTACACAAAAAATGACAAGAGAAAAATAATCTTGATTGTATCAACTCTTTACTATTTTATTGACTTGAGATACAGCTGTCTGGTGACTGGTGTGTAGAAATTTTAATCTAAAGATCACTAGTTCCATTCACGTCCTAGCGCTAAATCATGATTACGCTTGTGACTATATCCCTGGTAGAAATCCTATACAGGATCCTACAGGATTTTCTAGGATCCTACAGGATCCTGTAAGTTCACACAGGATCCTACCCAGGATCCTAAATGGCACCATGTTGTTTAGGATCCTACTCAGGATCCTGTAAAGTCTTTCAGGATCCTGCTTAAGATTGTCTAGGATCCTGTTTAGGATCCTATAGGATCTTGTTTAGGATCCTGTAGGATCCTATAGGATCTTAAACAGGATCCTACAGGATCCTTAACAAGATCCTATAGCATCCTACAGGATCCTACAGGATCCTACAGGATCTTATCAGGATCCTGGGTAGAATTTTTACCAGGGATACAAAATACCCATTCACACAGAATGGTAAACAAGGTGAGCAGAGAGTTAAAAAATCATGTCACCTTTACACGTACATGCCCTTAAAACTAATGTTGCTGTTAATGTTGCTAAATAACATTTTCAAAGCCACTGTCAGAAAATCAAGATTTGACTTTGGATGAAACTGCACAAAAGAACTGAACTGTAATAAAAACATGTAGTTATTCTGTTATGCCATCTATCTCAAGGATTCCAGAACAACAACAACAACAACAAACAGACAGGAGTTAATAGTTAAAATAAATTATTATTTGATCACAAAAGCCAAATACAGTAGAACCCTGGTAACTCAAACTCGGATAACTCGAACTCCCCCGCTAACTCAAACTAAGTTCCATTTCCCTTGGATTTTACCCCTCTTTTCACTCATTTTTACTCGGTTAACTCGAACTCGGGTAACTCAAATCCCCCACTAACTCGAACTAAATTTTGTTTCCCTTGATCACAATTTACCCTGATAACTCGAATTCTGGTTCTTGCAACTCACCACGGATGCCCATTGAAATATCCAATTAGCTCTTCTTGTCGTGTAATTGGATTTAAACACTAAAACTAACACTACAGCAATTAGATTTTAATTAGTGCAACGAACAGATCACGCATTTGACCATCATTTCCTGATCTTATGGTCTTGAGTGTAACTGAGTTACATTCACAGTACTTTACTATCATAAGAATGCATAGTCGTGTTGCAGTTTTTGACAAGATAAGTTTAATCTATTTCAACTGTACTGTATACTGAAGTTTGAAAAAAATGAGTAAACTATCAATTATTGACATGGCAAATTGAATATTAAATTGACCCTGATAACTCGAACCTCTGCTAACTCAAACTGTTTTTCGTTTCCCTTCAGAGTTCGAGTTACCGGGGTTTTACCATACTCTAAAACTGGCCCTTTGCCCTTACAATACAAAATTCTACTGGTCTTTGACTAATAGACTAGCTTTAGTATCAAGAACTGGTGTTACCAGTTGTTACTGTCAATATGATACCATTACTGGTTCAAATAAATGTGCGGCAATTTCAAATACATGGAATATAGTCAGATCAAAAGTTCATGCCTACAAGAAAAGACCACAAGGCAATCTGCTTTTGTTTTGTACTTCTAAAGAAATTTACAACAGTCAACAGCGACTTCCCAGAGAGAAAAGATGACTTGCAGACCCGTGTTTTGGGTATATTCATACAACCTGATAGTTACACTCCCAAAGTGTAACCAAGTTAGCAATACCTGTAATACCATGTAAATTTGAGGCTTTAATTCGATGACGCTAATAGTAATATGTAGCTATAAACAACAATGAACCAAAGTCGTCACCTTACAATGCTATTATCACATGAATTTTTATGACGTGATGACCTGATAAAACGCAGCTAACTCAGTCACTTACACTTTTGTTGCTGAATGTTTGAATCTCACTTTATCCTTTCTTTCCCAAAACTTTGTCCCACATACAACAGACCAGTGATCTCCTTCGTCTCCTTGTCCACTTTCACCAAAGGCACTCACTTCCTGGTTATGTGAAATTGGTGACTGAAAGTAGTGACTGTGAAGATTGCGTTTGGTTGCCAAGTGTTGTAATCTTAACGTGCTGCCACACTTAACAGGGTTCCTGAGAATAAAAAGAAATATACACATACTTAGTATTACAGGTAAACGGTAAAGTCACTCACGAGGCAAGGTGGCTCACATGAGCTAGCTTTTGTAGTACGAAACTTGTTGTAACTGAGAATGTTGCTACTCCCCCCTGGCTGGGATGCTTCTCCATCGCAGGGCTAACCCCAGCAGTATGTTGCCGGTACCCATTCTCTACACGTCGGTGAAGAGAGGCAATGTGGGTTGAAGGTTCTTGTCTTAGGAAACAACACGATGGCAGGGACTGGGAGTCAAACCAAACTTCAGATCTGAAGTCCAACATGCTAATCACTACACCACTGTGCCCTCACCATTATTTAGCATTAAACGGTATACTGCATTTCCAGGAAAGATGTCACAGTATCTCAGGACATTTGTGGTTTACACAACTCCACCAAAAGTCATTTACCAAAAGCTCCATGTTTCCCATTGTCAACAAAATACTGTGATCCCATGTTTTCAAGGCCATTCATTCAAAGGACAGTTGGGGTCAATAATATACAAGTGGGTATAGTCAAGCATTCTGGCAGTAATGTGGCACCTACACTTTGCACAATTTGGCCATTGCAAACAAAATTCAAGGAATAATAATGTTGGCAAGCACCAGTCATCAACCCCCACCTACCCCTCCCCTAATCCAACATTTTGCTCTAAGTGATAATGAGTTACAAAAATGTTTAGCTAGGGGAGGGGTAGGTGGGGGATTTCCAAGAAACATGGAATGATCCCAAATCTCACCTTGGCTCAATTAGTACAACTCAAAATCACTGAAAGATGCATGTACCGAACTGACATTTTGCCCCTTGCTGATAAAGCCTTCTTATGGGTACCCAAAATTATGACCAGAGTCACAATCTTCCCTTCTTTGTTACTTCTGCCGTAAGAGGTTAATTTTGAGTGGGGATGCCACACTGTAAGTAAAGTTTGCCTTAATAGTTACCAATTACCTTTTCATGACTTTGCATAAAATTAATCTTATCTACAAACAGGTAAGTGGGACCAAGGTTGTGTTGTAAGCATTTCTCATGTACCATTTTACTGTCAACATCAGTCTTGTCTTGTTCATAACATACAAAATTTTAATACAAATTTCGGTGTCTGTTCAAGACTTGTGCAGGGATAAGTGCAATTTTAACAGTGCTCTGATCATGTGCAAGCATCAATCATTTATACAATGGAAGCCTATTGATAATAATATTAGTAGTAGTAAAGATGTTGACAGATATATAAAAGCTCTGAAATGACTTACTTGATTCTTGTGTTACCTACCCTCGTTTGCAGGGAGCATCTGTTTTGCCCCTCACTACCCAATAACTGTTTCCATCATCAGCATTGTCCACTCCTGTAACCGACTGAAATATTCACAGAACATCCTGTAAAGAGTTGGCTCTCAAAACCACACGACATTTAAACTCCAGCTTTAACCCACATCAACAAGCTGGTGCTAGTATTAAAAGTATGCTACACTTAAATTTACTAAAAACGTCACATGAAGTCTGCTGGGAGACTTGGAACATTGAAAAACATCTTGACTCACTCCATCAAAAGGTTTTCAAAAGTCTTAGAATAGACAAAAAATTGAAAACAATAATATTACTGTAGGCCTTGGCCAAACATGCATGCAAATATTCAATGCAATTTACGTGTTATAATGCATCGAGTTTGCCTTGTCATCGCCTTGGCAGTACGTTGACAATGCATTTAATGGTTCGCTTGTTTCTAAGTGGTACTGTAAACATCTACATATTTTTAGTAGGTGCAAGTTTCCATCTTCAACCGAATAACACGTAAGAGATTTGACTCCATTTTTGGTCGGGATGATCAAGTCAACAGAGATTGCTCGGGGTTCATACAACAGCTTTAGTGCCAAATTCAATACTCTTTGTGTACTTTTTTCCAAACCATTTTTTGGTTTTTCCTGACTATAACTGACAAGAAAGACACATGGACTGTGATTTGCAGTGTAAAAGATTACAAGACGTGAAAAATGGCTCAAAATTGACACAAACTTTTTCCAGACTAAAACTTCATTTCTATACTTTCATTCAGGTCTGGAAAACTAGTTTGCAGATTTCCTTTTTTTAAGAATTCAAGACTCTGTATGAACCCTGGACCTCTAATCTCTGCTTTGCAAGCAACACTGACAATGGAGTTAAAGCAGGGCTGGAAATAACGGCCGGTCAACGGACATTGTCCGGCCTGATTGGGGGTTTGACAGGTCAAATGTTCGCCTTGCCGGTCTTGTTGACTGGTCAAATTCGATCATATTGAAATGAATTAAAGTTTCTATGCTGTATATGTCCTTATTTTTTTGGTTACAGACCGCGCCGTTTTCTTTTTTTTTTTCACAAAAGCCAGTGTTTTTGTCGAAAATTATCGCTAATTTGCAGTGCGTCTTGTAGACGAATATTTTCCGGCGACAAATTCTAAAGATCTCGATTTTTCATTGAAATTAGGCCGATAACAAAAGAGAAACATCATTGGCCATTGACGTTTCTGCTACATCAACATTCAGTTTAAATGCGAGAACGTTTTAAAAGAAATCAAGAAACAGCATAACAAAGCCGTAGTTGCATATAGTGCGTGCTTGAAAGCACATGCCCAGTAACATGATACTGTCACGCAGTAAACGTCGAACACATCATCTTTTTTGTTAGACAACCTTGTTGGATTGTTTGTCAAGAAAGGAAAACTTCCCTCTTCATCCACCCAGTGACACTTTCATCCAAGGTAGCTCCTGGATTTTCAGATGTCTAATTCTTTTGAAGGTGACATTCAGGGCAAGTTTTTCGCCATTCGCCTTTACTACTCAGTGCGACGGTGAAACTTCGGCACAGCAAGTTGTTCTTGGCTTTTTTCTGTTCGTATTTATTCTAGTTTCCGTGCTATACTTGGGCAACACAAATCAAAACAGCATTAACTGAAGATGTAAGTCATTCCAGTGTGACATTTTTAGCTTTTGTTTACAAGTGCGACAATTTTGCTTTTGTTAATGACCGAAAACTCGTGTGCTCGTGTTTGTCAATGACTTTTACGCCATTGTGGTTACGATCTCACTTTCAACTAGCTTGATTGTAAGCGAATTCAGTTGTGATTGAAATAAACTTGAGATAAGTTTTTCCTCAGTTCAGGATGCGTCCTGTGACGACGTATTTTAGTGATATTTTTTAGTTTGAAAACTTTAGTTGTGAAGTTTGGGATGCGTCTAATGGCTCAGTGCACCTTATAAGAGAAAAAGTACGTATATATATTTGTCCGGTCAGGAACGAGGTATGACTGAGCTAAAATGTATTTGGCCGGTCATTTGACCGGTGAATGTCCAAAAATTATTTCCAGCCCTGTTAAACAAAAATTTCCATCAAAAATGTAATCATCCAATCATATTCCTACACATGTTGTTTGAAGATCAGCTGTTAACACCATTGAGAAAATTTTTTAATGGTTATCTTCATGCAAAATTCACAGCTAGCAAACTTTGTATGACCCACCAGTGCTTACCAAAATAAAATCTCTAACTCAGACATATAGCAATATATATTTTAAAAGTTACGAAGGATACCAATTAGAAAACACTAAAATGCAACCCATGAGAATTTTTTTGCCAGATGTTTTCTTAGAACCTCATACAAGCTGTTTTCGTAGAATAATTTATAATTCCTCAAAGTTGTCATTGCAAGACTACTTCTTTATCACAAAAACTATATTTACCGATAAGGTGACAATCTCACCAACATTTCATTTCCGGGTAGATGTCAGTGAGCTGAAATCGCTCACATAATCACGCAACCGGAACTACTTAGAGCACGAATAACAAATTTGCATGTTTACATCTACTGTAATTTTTAAATCTGAATTTGTACATTTTGAAGAACTAGCTGGTTGCTCTTAAAGATATTTTTAGAGCAGTCACCCACTTGTGTCTTAGGTAATAAAATGACAAATAAAAGGAAGAAAGCAAAAATCGAATATCGAAGTCCCAAGGATGATAGACATCATACAGGGATCGCAAACTGGATGATCGAGAATTTAACATATAAGCTCAAATTCTTCCAAAGCGTGCTTTGCTACACCTGTAAGTTCATGTAAGCTTTAACGAGAACTAAGAAATTCGTAAAATACTTTCCCTTATTATAAAAGGGCCCACACATTGTCTCAGTAAATGATGGAATTTCTTGACGCCATAAATGTAGTTTTCGGACAGATAGAAATGTAGGGGAATTTAACAACGCGCTTGGTACTAGTTAAGACAAAAAATTAAACCCATTTTCAAGACGTACAAATACAGTTCCTCAATGTTTCATTACCTTAACCAAATTCCTTAATGGTTTACTGGCGCGTATTTCTTTCCAAAAAACCAGTTTTCAAGAGTGAGTACAAATATAATCACATGCTGAGATTCTAGGCATCGCTAAACAACAAGTGTAAATTATTTTCACTCAAGATAATACTAATTTTACCTGTTGTCCGCTTCCAGAACCATATTTTACTTCATGAGAATGGAGTCGAACATTATGCTTGGGATTAACCAGCTTTAAAACGCTCCCACACGTAACATATTTAAAATCTGAAATAACAAAGAAGAGAGGAATAAAGTTTGGAGAACCGCCGAGTTTGTTAGAGTTTTTAAGCTCCACATTGCAAATGTTTTCATTTCTTACTCACCTTTAGAATCTGCTAATGCACAACTGGATAACAAAGAGACTAAGGTGATCAAAAAATAAGCGTATTTGACTACTGCAGTCGTTCTAACTGTTTGTAAAAGGTGAAAAGCTCTATCTAATGTCGCGGCCATATTGAAACGGAAAAGAACGTGCAAGCACCGGACTGGCTTTTCTCAGCGTCGCCTCGTTTTCATCCAGTGACCCGTCAAACCAGTTACATGTAAGGACTGCCTGTAGAACTGTGGACTGGACTCTGGACTGGACTCTGGACAGTGGAGGAAGATTGGGTGTTCCGAGAAAGTGCCCAGGGATCGGATCTAGCCTGGCAATGAAACCTGCTAAGGTATCCAGTATCATAAGTTGTCTCCAAGCAGCGTAGAATTATAGATGGTTTTCACCGTGTCGTCATCAAATCTAAAAAAATCGCGAGGTCTTTTGAATTGTTATCTACACCAGGTTGAAGATGACCTAAAAATAAATCTTTCTACACGTTTCCAGGCCCGTGGCATCTTTCGTTTTGAAAATACAGCATTTTGAATTTCCGAATTTTTCCCTTGCGTGACACCAAGATAGTGACCGTGATAAGGTTGTCCGATTAAAAGAAAGGTCTCTCCTTATGATTTTCAGCAGTTCAAACATTTCAAGTATTAGGAGATGTGTTTATGTGCATGTATACTAGCTCACAAGCGAAAAGAAAGCACTTTCATCGCAAACTTGAATCCTAGATGTTTTTGTTCATTTCTGGCCGCCAAATTGTGCATCAGCATAACGTCTCCATATAAAGCTCTATAAAGTTGCGTGAAACGTTTGGGCAAATAACTCAGAAACGGTGTAAAACACAGACCTGAGACTTGGAGAAGTTCTTTATGTAGTAGTCTTTTATATCATTTCATTTTCTTGGCTTCTTTTACTGAACGGTTTCAAATTTATTTTTTATGGCATGACAGTGAAAACGATCTATAGTGTTTTAGTATCATTTTGCATTAACAGTGGATAAATTAAGATCTCTGATTTTATCTTATCTCGTGGGGGGGGACAGGGGGGCTGGAGACCGGGAGAAAAGGGGGGGGGGAGGTGTACGGGAGGCGGGAGAAGAGGGGGAGGGAAGCGGGATTCTCAAGGTGGCGGGAAGCGGGAGAAAAAAGGAAAAATTACGCAACATTGCACAATATTTCGCAATCGAAAAAATGCAAAGGGGTGGGAGCCAAAAAATACAGGGCGGGAACCGGGATTAAAGGGTACGGGAACCGGGAGGTTTAAACCCCTCTGTCCCCCCCCCCCCCTACTATCTCTGTAGTCTAAGTTGTGACGATATTTTTGCCAGTGGAGGATGGGGATGGGAGTGACAAGGCTTATGTACTTTTTCGATGTTAATATTTGAGTGGGGAGGGCTGGGTAAAGGAAGAGAGTTTACGCGACGGGGCGATTTCTCTAAGGGCTTCTATCTTAAGCTTATGTCACTAGCTTAATTCAACAAGAATGAGGAACAGGAGCAGTTAGGGGCTGGAAAGAACGGCACCCCCTTCAAAATAGGTTATTATTATCATTATTAAATGTAAAGAAGATCCTCGCAGTTATTAACGCAACTTATGCAGTTGCGAAAAGAAAGCCTGAAAAAATCAGGCTTGCCGGGATTCCAACCCTGACCTCTGCGATACCGGTACAGCGCTCTAACAAAGTGAGCAAACAAGCCAACTGGGAGCTGGTCATTAAATTAGTTCGTAATATACCCGGGGAAGATGAAGATGAATTTCATATATTCATAATTTATTATCATTATTATTATTATTATTATTATTGTTATTATTATTATTATCATCACTATCATTATCATTATCATTATCATACTATTTCCTTTGAACAGCGAGCTCTGCGTTAACACTGTCTCTGAAAACTACCTTTTCTATCTTACAAAAAAAAAACATGAAAAATGTTTTCTGTAGTGGTATTTTGCTCACGAGGACAAAACTCGCCATAATTTTGAGTATATGATTCGGCATTTCCTTGACTTGCTACTCCGTCATGGGTTTTTAAACCTTAAAAAAAAGTTGACGCAACCTGTTTAAGTTAAAGTCATTAATGAAATGCACAAAACAACTGCATGTGCAGTCTGAGGGTAGGATGACCCAAAAATGGAGTAGCCCCGCAGCTCTTAACAACCTCTAATTTCATTGGACCTTGGTATCACGCAGCTCTATTGTTTTCGGGGCTAGGGTCCATTGTTTTGTTGTTTGGTGTATTTTTTTCTCAGCAAATCAGAGAAGACCTTGTAAGAGCTGCGACATCGCCCCAAAAATGGCCCGTTTTGCAGCCGTGGCTCTACAGCGCTCGCTCTCTCTCGCTCTAGGCTCCCTCCCAGCCCAGCGTTCTCTTCTCGCTCACACGACTTGACGCGAAATTTTGTGACGTCACCGAATGGCATACATTTCGCACCAAGTCGAGTCTAGTGAGCGGAAGGAGAAAGCCTGGGTGCTAGGTTGAGGGTTACCCACTCAAGTGTCACGCTTCAGTTGACTCGGTAACTAAAACTCACAACTGTAAATAGGCCATTTCCGAGTTGCCTTGTACCTCTTCTTGAAAGCGAGTCTTGGTGTATAGCCCTCATATGAAAATGAGTTTCCATTCGCATGCAGATAAAACTCATTTTCATATTAAAGGTTTTGCACGAGGCCTCGCTTTGAAAAAGAGGCACAAGACAATTCGGAAATGGCCTATTAATTCAGTGCCAAAGCTCCTTTTTGTCTGTACAGTTATTAGCCTATAGATGTTTATGTTTCAATTTCCAATTCAGCAAACACTAGAAGATAGAAAACATCCTGTTGAAATACTCTGCAATATATGTAATCCACTTAATAATTCTCCGTAGAAGTTATTTTTGTTTTAAATTGAATAAGGTGCTTTGCATCGAGATTTACCCACTTTTGCCACTTTTGACTGTGTCAAAAGTTCAGATCTTAATTTAAGGAGAGAGCAAAATGTTTTCTGGGCAGGCGAGTTGTCCCTAGCTGAAGGGATGACAAGGAAAAAACTTATCCTGCTTGCTA
Organism: Siderastrea siderea; assembly: GCA_964030785.1. NCBI lineage: Eukaryota > Metazoa > Cnidaria > Anthozoa > Scleractinia > Rhizangiidae > Siderastrea > Siderastrea siderea. Next base: position 24,459,329 of record OZ034974.1, on the reverse strand, counting down.
GGGCAACCCTAGATGCCTTGTAGAAACGACGTGTAATGAAACAAAAAAAAAACAACAGCAACAACAGCAACAAAAAGAAATGTTCTTCCCCCGTTGTCAGGGGAAGAACTAACGGCTAGAACTCTAACCGAAAATACACCAGAACTTTGATGGCTTACTTTTTACTGTTCAGTACACTGAGTTTACAAGAGAATCATCGTTCTTAACTTCTCGCGTTGCTGTTATAATGGCTAAAGAATGACTGCCAGAGTGCCGTAAAACTCTCGTCATTCTGTAATCGATGCTGACATCTTAACCTGTTGTATGATTGGTGGAAAATATAAATTATCATATTTTCCTTCGGTTTATTTGTCAGAGACGAAACGCACTTCTTTTAAGATTTTCCTGTGATTCTTTAAAACGACCAGCCAAAAATAAAGCAACGGGAGAAATATAAGAATTATAAGGAACGTTTGTATCGATAAAAATTAGACAATAAGAGTAAAATCAAATTGAAAACGGTTCTGTAACAACAAGTAGTAAAACTGCAGTTAACAGTTCTTGTCCATGGAGAAAGGCTGGACTTGAGTCCACGTCTATTTCCATAAATTACAGTAGATCACGTCTACAAGCTAGCTTCAGTTTCGCAAGTTAAATACAGTACGTATGTGCACCTTTAACAAAAGATAATTATCGCTAACACGTACAGTAAAATGACAGGTAAACAGGATACAGTCAACTCTCGGTATAGCGGACACGACCGGGTCCGCGATTTTGGTGTCCGTAGTAGAGAGAGTCCGTAATAGCAGGAGTATTTTTCGGTAATTCGCATTCCCCAGGACTTCAGCTCCTCTCCGTAATATCGGGGTGTCCGTAAAAGCGAGGTGTCCGCAAAGGGAGAGTTGATTGTATTGCCAACTAAAAGTAATTTGAATAGAGGCATCTCCGTCATGAATTCGGTAAGAAACACGGAGAATTTGCTGCAAAAACAGACAGAAATAAGAAGAGACGTCATTTCTACGTAAATTCCAATTAAAAGTTATCTTAAAGTCAAAACCAATAAAGTATTGAGAAAGCTTATGTGTAAACGACCTACTGTTATTAGAGAAACACCAGTTTAGGCATATTTTGATGAAAAGATAAGTTTCCGGGGAAACCTTTCTTGCTTCGTACCGAATCCATAACAGGAGAAAGAATCATATGATCAGTGCGAAATCATACCAAACTAAAGGTAAAACTAGGAGAATAAAACCATCAAATTTTCACTATTTCCCTGTATATAGTATGTCAACCACAAAATAAAACTTGAATGCGTATATTTTCTAACACCAACAACAAATAAACCCACGAATTTATTGTCTAACAAGGAGTCTCGAGAGTCATACCACGTTAAAAGTTAAAATCCCCTAACTACCGTAAAAGCTCTATTAAACCCCCAAGGGCACTTATTTCATTTCAGGCCTTATGAACCGGGTGGCTTATTGGAGTGGGGGGATTGATAGAATTTAGTGCGATTGCTTAAACTTTTTTTAGTAACATTGTTTTAGATCATGATCGCCGACTAAAAGGGACAAAAATAATGTAAGTAGCACTGAATTCCAATTAAAAGATGATTTGTACCCTTAAATAATGACAACTGTACATGTGCAAATCGAAAGACCAAATTTCCCAATAAAGTGGCCGAAACATATTCACATTGGCTTGATGCAAATCATTTCATTGACATTTTTAATCATGGGTAAGTTGTAAATGGCAGACGGGGGGGGGAGGGGTTAATACAGAGGGGGGGGGGCTTATTACAAAATCCGACATCCAAAAGGGGCATATTAGAGAGGAGGGTTATAACAGCAGGGGAACTTCTTAGGGCTTTTATGGTATGCTAGTATATAAAACACTCCAAGACTCCATCACAGCTAACTAAATGGAGTATATAACATTGTAAATCGAAGATTACCCCACACACATCGCACATCTCCACGCACAGTCTCCACGCATATCTTAATAGTTCAGTTGAGTTTAAATATTTTATATTTAATTAAGAAGAGGCTGCAACTAGAAAGATTAGAGCCGAACTACTTAATTAATGCCTACTACAACACACACGAATTAATAAATGCCAAGATCACTATTAACTTAATTCAGCTTAGGACTTAATGTTGAAAAACACTATCACAACAAAGCATCATTACTGCATCGCACAAAACTACGATGTAGTCGGAAAAACAAGCGCAGTTTTTGTGAAATCCTAGTACAACCTGTAGTGTTTTAGCTAATGATTAATGCAAGCTGTTAATGTCAAATGATGTAATCTGCTATGTAACCACGTGATCTGACTTTATGTATAAATTGTGATAAACTGTATACAGCTATTTCAATTAACGTTGTCGGATTTTAAAGCCTCGAGCTTACGCGACAAGACCGAAAGTTAGTATGGGTAGCTGTACATCTTTTGTGATTCGGCTGTGATCTCGGTTATCACTGCCACAGGATGGCTGAAAGTACCATAAACACCTGCCTATGTGATTTATTTGTTGTAGGGGTGAGCCATAACCTAAGTTTGGTAAATTTATTTAAAAAATACCCATATCACCTTGCAGTCTTGTCGAGTAGTCTTTCCGACAACGTTAATTGAAATAGCTGTATTTAGAAGCAGTGCAACAAAGCGTTCAATGAGATTCTTCTTGTTGGTTTTGAGATGATTGTACCTCAAACACAATTTCTAATTCCTAAAGATCGGAAATATGAAGACATTGAGGGTAGGTTAAAAGTCTTAAACGCTATTCTGTGCCAAAATTAGTAATTGATTGTTAGTGTTTAGTAATATTTAGTAAATGCTTTAGATGGCCTTGTGCCTTCTTATATTTAGTTAATCTCTTAGAGCAGCATTCCTTGCCCAAGTTTGCGCACCTCACTCAAGAATTTGCCAGTGGTCCCTACATCACACTCGGCGGTTAATGAAGACCGCGTTTTCTCCATTGCCGCTCCAATATTACGGAGCTCAATGCCAACCCAAACTAGAAATGCAGACTCAGTATCTAATTTCAAGTCGCTTTGAAAACTCATTTATTTAAAGCTAGGTTTATCTTGGTTAATTTTTACTACATCGCTATTATTTGGTCGCACTTTCAGTGTTGTAAGCGCATTAAGGCTTTCAAAATGCGTCACAGTAAGTGTGATTAGTATAATAAAAAAGGATGCCTGTAGCTGTTTCGGTGATGTTTCTACAAAGCATCAACCCTCATGCCTGGTGCTACTGGCTTTCTCCTGCTGCTGACCCAGTCTCTTGAGATGTGCTACGTGACAGCCAAGAGCCTGGAATATAGTGTCCTTGTAGTTGTACCTGACGCCAAATTCCTTGCATGCTTCACGTATAATAGGAGTTATCTGTGGATAGTAAATCTGACTCACACCTGGGAACAGGTGATGGGCAGTTTGATGGTTCAGGGCACCTAGGAAAAACAAACAAACAAACAAACAAACAAATAAGCGCAAGATGCTGTCCCCCCCCCCCCCCCGGCCTACGGCGCGCGCGATGAAATGATTTATAACTAACTCCGTCATGAACTGGCCGGGTAGACAGCCGCCATTACATTGCAAGTTTAAGGTAATTTAGCAAGGGATGGAACGGAAGAGGGTGAACTTTACGTGTCCGCCTTAGAGAGACGGAAAATGAAGGATTTAAGTACGGTAAGGGTTAACTTTTTGTGTCCATCTTAGAAAGCCTTGCCCGCTTAAGAGAGACATGAAGGGGTAGACATGCGTCAACATGGGCCACCTTGCGCGATTTTTTTACCACACATTATAAATTAAACGATTACGATTACAAAAAGATACAAAAATGTAGAAAGTAATGGCGAGGAGGCCTAAAGGAAGCTATAAAGCTTATGTTAATTAGGCCTCCTCAATTACAATTTTTCAAAGATGGCATAAAAATTACGGCGACGGATACAAATCGTTATCAGAAGAAAATTAAAGTAACAATCAGTATTAAGGAAGTTTACAAGTGCTGAACATTAAACAGTTCTGTTTCCAGATTTTTGTAAAATATGCTAATAATTATTACAAATAAATGCCTTAAGTGGCAATGTCTGTAAGAGCGGTCCACTGCATTTCGGGTCAGAAAAAAGTTTTCCCGCAAACTTTTCCCACGAAACCATCTTGGGTCACAAGTAAATAAAACGAGTTTCGTTTTAGGAAATACGTTAAAATAGTTTTTTACAGCCCACAACAGTAAGAGCGGCAAAAGCCGTAAATTAGCACCTGGCCAGACGCGAAAATTGCATAAGTTAGCGACCTGACTGCTCAAAAACCACAACACGCAGCAAAAAAGTGTTATTATTTTTAAGTTAAGAGGTCCTTCAAGGGTGTAAAGCGTGTGTTAAATTTAATTTGTGTTGAAGTGGAAGCTCGTGATAATTGATATATTAACACTCATCTGAGCGCTTTCTGAAAACTCGCAAAAGTACCCTGTCTTCGTCGGCTTTTATTTCCCTAGTCCAGACCGAGTCGCTGTAAATTCCTATCGAAGTGCGTTAATGAGATGTCAGGGAGTACAGAAATATAAAAATACCTTGCGCTTTTTATCGTCCTTTACCACAGTGACTTCCAACTTTTGGTGATTTTTGCGAATATGACACACGCATTATGCAAATTAGGTTGTTGAGCAAATTCGGATCGTGTGAACTGAATAGCTTCTAGATTTTAAGATTTCAAGTCATAAATACAGAAAAGCATACACAAATAGAAGTTTTGAACTGTTCAAATTGATGAAATAAGCGAATTACTGAGTCCTGATCTTTGGATGCTAACCCGGAGAATTGCGTGACTCACATTATGCAAATTAGGTTGTCTGCTAAACTTGGTCCGTTCCGGTAACCGTTGCAAAAAACCTTTTTAACTGTTTGGATCCCACTTTTGCTTTAATTGAATATTAAAGAAATGTTGAGACTACATGCACTGTAGGTAGAAAACGTTGACGACGAATTCAGCTAGTTAAAGCACTGACTTCTATTCATGTGTCATTTGAATAACTCTGTTTGCAATGAATTGGACAACTTGTAACAATTTATGAATCTCTACTATTTTGTAGTCGGGTTTTGGTTTTTTATTCCTACAATTTGCTCTTTGATCCGCCTTTTCCACAACGCCTTCGAAATTTTGGTGCTTTTGTCCCGGGACTTTTGTCAAGCGCTTTATCTTGTTTATACAAACTAGGTTGTTCGCGTCAGTGGAGCAAACTCAATAAAAAGACCGCGAATTATAAGTGCCGATGTTTGGATGCTTTGGGGCAAAATGTGACGAGAATTATGCAAACTAACTTTTCTGCCAAACGTTTCATCAGGTTATAAGAAACTTGAAAGTTTTTGTTTGATTTGAAACGGCTAAAGCTACGTCTTGGTAGGTTCCTTTTCCAGGGTTGGTTAGATGGCCTTTTATAATATAGAACAGTGCTCTGGTTCGTTTTGTTCTCTCAATCAGTTTTATTGCATTCACAAGTATTGTAATTAATGTATAATGAGAAACATAAGAGAATGAATACAATATCAGAATCACAGGAAAATTAACAACAATGAGGCTCAGGCAGGCTGTTATAATTATAAGCTTTTATGATATTTTCAGGCTGAGCCCTGAGGTGGCCAAAAATTACTAGAAGCTATTGTTTCCCAGTTAAATAGTATTGTCCAACATTGAAATTAGTAAATGCTTGTCAGATAATTTTCCACCTTGGCACGTCAACAGCAAGCCAGTGAAGAGGGTTTGTACAAAAGCCAGTACCATTCTTCGCTCGGCGAAGCCCTATGGGCGGGAAAAGCCCCGGAAATACAAAGGTCATAGCTAGGCTTCCCCCCCCCCCCCCCGCCCCACGACATGATCGCTAAACTGAGATCGTGATCGTGTCTAATAATTGAAAAGAAATGATTATCCTTCAAGTGAACTGTTCAAAGGATGCGGAACTTAGGGGTAGTTCTTTGTTTAAGTCGAGAATTTAATCAGACCTGTGAGCGAGAAGTGAAATAGGCCATTTCCCAACTAATAATAATAATAATAATAATAATAATAATAATAATAATAATTATAATAATAAATTTCTCTAGCGCCATTTCCCAATGGTTTAATGGTGCTTTACAAAGTTGTCATTACGTTAATCTACAATTAATCTTAAAAAACAACAAATAAAAATGAACTAAAATTGATCATAACGATAAATAAATCAGAATTCCTAGCCAAAAGCTTCTTTAAACAGTCCGTAAGTTTAGACTTAAAAGTCGAAAGAGATACGCATTTTCTTAATTCTAAGGGAAGGCTGTTCCATATGGTCGGAGCGGCAACTGTAAAGGAACGACCGCCATACGTTTTCAGATTAAATCTGGGAAACCAAGGAGAAAATGACTAGATGATCTCAGTGTCCTGCGTGCTAGGCTTGTAAGGCCTTAGAAGTTCCGTGGTGTAACTGGGAGCAGCGTCATGAAGGGCTTTGAATGCAACCAGAGCGATCTTGAAAATAATCCTTTGTTCAACAGGAAGCCAGTGAAGATTTAAAAGCAAAGGTGTGACATGTTCAAATTTACTTGTTGAATAAATGAGTCTTGCTGAACAGTTCAAGACACGTTGTAAATCTTGTAGAACACATTTAGGTTGACCACAATTGCTTTAAGCCTCCCTTTCAAAGCGAGGCTATGTGCACAACCTTTCATATGAAAATTAGTTTTCATTCACGTTTAAATAAGACCATATTTTTAAATATTAAAGGTGTACACCTAGCCTCGCTTTGATAGAGAGGCTTAAGACAATTCCGAAATGGCTTATCAAAAGACAACTTCACCAGAGTGCGAAAGTAGCTCGAAAGTTAAGCGATTCACCGTTGTCTGTGAGGCGCTTCCACTCGAAGTCAGCAAGGTTCCAAGAAGCCTCCAGTTCTTTAAGAGCTAGGTCTTAATTGAATTTGGACATGAAATCAAAACACACGATGCAGAATGATGCAGAATTAGACTTTTTTGTTTTCGCTGTTGAAGCTTTTTTTTATATCAAAACTGATACAATGATATCCAATTCTTTTGATTGAACTGAAGAAAAGGAACCAGAGCACTGTTTTAAAAACGGGCATCTGTGACCAGGTGACTATCCCATGAACACATGGCTTTAGCCGTTTCAAATCAAACATCGATGAAAGAGAGATCCAAAAAGTTACACGTCTCTTATTTAGCAAAAAATCCAGTTGGCATAATTTTCGTCACATTTTGCCCCAAAGCATCCAAACATCGGCAGCTTATAATCCGCGGTCTTTGACACTCAAACAACCTTGCTTGTCTCAAGCGTTTGCATAAACAAAATAAAGCGCTTAACAAAAGCCCCGGAACAAAGGCCCAGGGCGGGGGTTACTCCCCCATATTGCCTATACGGGGGCGTGCCGCTGGACAAGGCATGGTTTTTGGCCTCTCTGTCCTAAACAGGGTACAAAATTTTAACCGAGTCTGTCCTAAATAGGGTCTCAACTTGTCGTAAACAGGGTATGGTCAGACCCGATTGTAGTCGTTAAACATGGCTTACACAGTATTTAGGTATCCTAGATCGGGCACGTTTGCTGGTCTTTGAAACACTTAAAATTGTGTAAAACAAGGGAGTTGGTATAATAATCATTTGCTCTAAACAGGGACCTAAAATAGAGGGTGCTGTCCTAAACAGAGTAGGGGTAATTTAGGGCTTTTTTTTGTCCTACACAGTCAGGCCCTCAAACCCTCAGTTGGTCAAGTGTCCCTCTCCCTGGGACAAAAGCACCAAAAGTTCGAAGGCGCTGTGGAAAAGGAAGATCAAAAGAGCAAATCGAAGACATAAAAAATCAAAACCCGACTACAAAAAGGTAGAGATTCCTTTTTATCCAACAAGCTGTCCATTTCATTGCAAACAGAGTTATACAAATGACACATGAATAGAAGTCAGTACTGTAACTTGCTGAATTCATCGTCAACGTTTTCTACCTACAGTGCATGTAGCCTTAACATTTCTTTAATATTCAATTAAAACAAAAGTGGGATCCAAATAGTTAAAAAGGTTTTTTGCAACGGTTACCGGAACGGACCAAGTTTAGCAGACAACCTAATTTGCATAATGCGAGTCACGCAATTCTCCGGATTAGCATCCAAAGATCAGGACTCAGTAATTCGCTTATTTCATCAATTTGAACAGTTCAAAACTTCTATTTGTGTATGCTTTTCTGTATTTATGACTTGAAATGGAGAAGTCTTAAAATCTAGAAGCTATTCAGTTCACACGATCCGAATTTGCTCAACAACCTAATTTGCATAATGCATGTGTCATATTCGCAAAAATCACCAAAAGTTGGAAGTCACTGTGGTAAAGGACGATAAAAAGCGCAAGGTATTTTTATATTTCTGTACTCCTTGACATCCCATTAACGCACTTCGATAGGAATTTAGAGCGACTCGGTCTGGACTCGGGAAATAAAGGCCGACGAAGACAGGGTACTTTTGCGAGTTTTCAGAAAGCGCTCAGATGAGTGTTAATATATCAATTATCACGAGCTTCCACTTCAACACAAATTAAATTTAACACACGCTTTACACCCTTGAAGGACCTCTTAACTTAAAAATAATAACACTTTTTTGCTGCGTGTTGTGGTTTTTGAGCAGTGAGGTCGCCAACTTATACAATTTTCGTGTCTGGCCTGGCGCTAATTTACGCCTTTTGCCGCTCTTACTGTTGTGGGCTGTAAAAAAAATATTTTAGCGTATTTCCCAAAACGAAACTCGTTTCCTTTACTTGTGACCCAAGATGGTTTCCTGGACAAAGTTTAAGGAAAAACTTTTTTCTGACCCGAAATGCAGTGGACCGCTCTTACAGACATTGCCACTTAAGTGCTTTTTTAAAGGAGAAAGGGGAGGAAGAGTTGACGATGTTGGTGTTTAAGGTGTTATAAAATTTAGGTCCTTGATAAAAGACGGAAAATTGTTAGATTCGAGTACGACAGAAAGGCAAACGAAATTTATAAGAGTGTCTTGTATTACACGAATGAATTTGATTTTGTAAGGTAAATTTACAATGAAATTTTGAAGGTAGAGTATGGTTTTGATAGGAGTACATGAATGAATAAGCCTAGTTGTATTAAGTATCATCATTATCATGAAATTTTAAAATACCAAGATACCAAATTTTAAAATACCAAGAAACCTTGTCCACCTTCCGGAGAAATGAGAGGATGATATGAAATAGGACATGAGTCGACTTTTTCACATTAGAGAGCAATTTTGCTATGTCCGCCTTAAAAGAAGTTTGCAAGCTTGCGACATACTTTTTCGAATCGTGCTCCGTAGAATGGAACAAAATTTGTGGCTGAATGAAACGCCCAATTTTCATACAGCTTCGAAAGTCCTAAAAGCCCTCTTTCCCCTACAAGACGGAAACTGTTCCTCTTGGCGAGCAATAATGGTTATATATGTTGGATTGCAAGAAGCTAGTTTTCATGACTGTTACGCTGTTCGTTTATTTGTATTTTTCAAGAATGAACGACACTTAATTTTAAACCTCTGGGCCTCGTTGTTTAAAAACATGTAAACTAACTTACGATCACGCGTAAGCCGAGCCGAGGGTCTTGTTTCTGTTCTTTAAAAGTTTACGTTTGAGATTAATCATAGACAAAAATAACAACAGAAATCGTCATCCAGAAGTTAAATTCTAAATTTAAAGTTAAAGTCAATCTTGTACTAGCGTAATCATGCTTTCAACAAGCAAAGCCACCAATTGACTTCCCTGTTCTCACCTGTGAAGACATTGAGGAACCAGCTGTCTGTAGCATAGTCTTGGGTTGTCTCAATCTGCATCTCTGCCCTGGAATAACAAAGACCTTCACTTGTGAGGACATTCCTAGGCCTCTTGTAGTGGATGGGGAGGGGAAGGAAGGGGTTGGGCTCCGAGAGTAACATCTCCGGCTAAATTCCCGTCTGCTGAAATAGGCTTGTTTCTTGTTTCGGCGAGCGTACGTCAAATTCAGTTCGATAGCGAGGCGTAAGTAAAACATAAACAACAGAGCTGAGAAGACATGTTTTGTCCACTAGACCTTGCTTGTCGAGAATAAATTTAATTTGTCATTGAACAATACTTGAAGGATATTACGTATTACGGAGTGAAAAAAAGTTGATTGCTATACCACCAAAAATGTAAAGACAAAGTAGATCATCGTCACTCACCAGTCACGATTGATTTTTCCATCTTTATCCGGTTGCGGCCAATCAACCTGCGGAAAAACCACGACAAGATAACTCATTACGGTCAGGAAGAATTCGGTCGTCCCTTCCCTTCCAGATTGTTGGTTGTTGTTCTAAGGGATTGGCCATCATCGCCTGGTAAGGCGTCTGATTGCCGACCGCGAAATCCTGGGTTCGACTCCCGGCCTGAATAACACTAGGCTTAAGCCAACTGAAGAAGAGGGGTTCTTCCTTCCTTACATCATCTGCAAATGGACCTTAGCCCTTCACATGACTCAGATGAAGGTTCCGTCTCCAATGAAGACGTAAAAGAACTATGGAGGATGTTACGATCCTAGCTACGATCCCTAGATCAGTTCTAATTGTTGGTCGCATCTCTACCCCCAACTCTTGAGCGAACGCTTAGTGTCATAAGTGCGCTCAAGGATTGGAGGCAGAGATGAGATCAACAATTAGAACTGAAGGCTAAAACACGCAGCAAATAAGAGCACACCAAGCCAAGATTGGTTTTTCTCCTAAAAGCCTAACAAAGAACATGTTTGCTCTGATTGGTTATAGCCAAGAGAGGTTGCTATACGTGTATTTGCAAACCTTTCTGACGTTCAATCAATCAAAATTAAATAGCTGTATTGTGCAGGACATTCGTTTTTTTGTTGATCGTTTTATTACCTACCTCGCTTATAACATGAGAGGCTTGAAATGTAAGAGCCATCCAATAACTTCCTACCATTTCCGTAATCACAAAGAGGGCAATCTAATATGTAAAGAAAACCATTTAAAGAAGTCCACAAGAAAGCCCAACATGGCGGCTCCAACATGGCGGCTACGACCCGAGATTTTGGCACTCGCGCGCCCAGAAAAACGCCTACATTGCAAGCTACCCATATGATTTTATGTCGTCTAAAAAGCACATGTTTGTTATCCAATCAGCAAACATATTAGTCAGCAGGTTAAGTAATGGATCGAGTTTTTAGTACAAAAGCCGGATGAATACTTCTCCCAAACATCTAGCCAGCCTAGCGTGCCGTAAATAAACCACACTCCACAATAGATTATTAAAAACATCCAACAAATTCGACATACAAACAAAGTTTACCATTTTCCAAACACCGAGAATCATACATGGAAGGACCACTCTGCACAACAGGTTGAAGAGCTTCCCAGTAATAAACACAACCACGTGAGATGTGGAAGGTGGATTAAAACGAATGGTGCCTGAAGAAATTTTTAAAAAGATTAATAATTGGATCACGAGAGTGTCACCCGTGTACTATGATAACAGGGTCTAGGGAGACAACGAAGGGGAAACTTGAGGTTCAAAGATGGGTCTGAAAGATCAAATAGGATAAAAAAAAGAACTCTGGAATGCAAACGGGAATTTGGGAGATCGAAGGGGCTTTGGAATATTAACGGGGTCCTTGGAAGATCGAAGGGTCTTTTGAAGGGGACACTTTGAAACACATCCATAGACAGAATACTGAATACTGAAGGTGAGTTTTAAGAACAAACAGAAGTCTGGAAGATCAAAGGTGACTCTGGATGTTCAAAGAGCTAGAGTTTGAACGTTTGAAGGGGACTTAAAAGAACGAAGGGCACTCTAGACGATCGAAGGAAACTAGGAAGAATAAAAAGACTGAAAAATCAAAGGGAACTTTGCACATTCGAAGCAGACACTGAAAAACGAAGGGGGCCCTGGAAGATGAAAGGCGACTGCGGAAGATTTTGGAAGGTTTAAGGGGACTTGGGAAGACAAAGTGGACTTTAGGATCAGAAAAGACTATGGGAGATTTATGCAGGGTATGTCACCGGATGTACAAACCTTTAAAAGGGAGGACGGCTGATATGGAAATACGCTACAGTATGACTACAATTTAAGGACGGTGCCTCCTAATACAGATGTATGTATTGTTGCAAAGGTTATGACTTTGGGGAAAAAGTTGATCTTAGCAAGGGTTATTGGAATCCAAAAAGAAAAATGTGGGTAACCACGCATTTTTCAGAGATAATTATGCAACCATAATTCCAAAAAAGCGCTAAAATACAAAAAATGCAACAATGGCAATTTCGTTCCAAATTTCAGCTCAATTATCTTTGAAAAATGCGTGGACACCCCCACTTTTCTTCTTGGACATTGAAAGTCCTTGCTAAGATCTGTTTTTCACACATAGTAATAAACCGCCCAAAAATGTTGTTGTATTAGTGGGCAAATTCCTTAAGAAACTTGAATAATTCGGTAAATTGTGATCGTCCGGATGAGTGTAGTCCTGAGAAGGACTGTTTGAGGTGTTACCGTACCCAAATGGTGAATTAGCCAATCAGAAGCCTTGTTTACTGTCATGATTTTCTACGATATCAAGTCACTGACCTGATATCCTACGATATCATGGACAGTTTCTAAAACTTGCACTTTTTTCAAGACTTTAGAAGTAAAAATTACAACAGAAAGACAACGAAACGTAAAACTATTACATTTGTTAAACGAAAAAGTAATTTGTTTAACTCTAACAGAGAAAAAATTCAATTTCGCGCCAAAATTGGACGCGGCTACACTGGCGGGCGCTCGCGAGTACGAAAAAACAACGCCGGGTTTTTTAGGACGAATTTGGGTACGGTAAATACCTAATCGCACCTTTTTTGGTACGCTTCGGCAGCATATCAGGCTCGTTTGGTCTCGTCATGGGTATTTTGGCTCGACTGCGTCTCGCCAAAATACTAACCATGGCTCGACCAAACTCGCCTGATATGCTGCCGAAGCGTACCAAAAAGGTACGATTAGGTATAAACATTGACTGACGTTTCGACAACCTGAGCGAAAGTCATCATCAAAGTCAAGAATATCCCGAGATGCGCAGAACGTATGCGCAGTAACAAAAGGAGGCATCGTCCTTAACCAAAATGTGGTCCACACAAAGGAAAATGTCATCATAAGGAAGTAATTATAGACGGCGGTTGTTGTTGTGTGTATTCAGATCTACTTCAAACGTAATTGGATTATCAATTTCAAATTACTAGGTATCGTTGTCGGTTAATCTGTGGAATACTGCTACCCCCATCCATCTTTCTTCGGAGCCATCAATAATACTTAATAGCGGTCACTTTACATTCAACTTACTGTTTTTCTTGTAATAGAACAAATAGTAAATATCCTGGGTTCTGGTTTTCAGAGCTAACTGTTACAAGCAAAAGAGTTAAAAGAACACAATTGAATATCACCATCGTACTCTCAAACATGTTAAGGAGAGAAGTTTATGAGGCTGCCATTAGTTGTAAAGAACGCACCTAATGTGTCATCGTTTCGCAAGCATTTAAATAAGTTGAATTTTATCGGCCGCCAATTGTAGTTATTGCCTTTGATGTTATCTTATTCATATACACTGATCCAATGTGTATACATTTTTACATAAATCATACATTTTAATTAAATTAATTACCTTCTGTCTTGATCGATTAATTGTATAGATATATGTAATTTTAGCTAGCTTTCTCGATTTGTGGTAATTTGTTCTTGTTTTTTTTTAGTTAGCTTTTTCAATAGCTTCTTTTTTTAAGTTCTGCCAAACACGTGCATCATGAGCCCCTGGCTCCGGAGATTGGGTAACCACTCCCTGTGTTCCTGACATTAAATAAAATACATTACCTACCCTACCCCACCCTACCCTACCCTACCCTACCCTCTCCTCTCCTCTCCTCTCCTCTCCTCTCCTCTCCTCTCCTCTCCTCTCCTATCCTATCCTATCCTATCCTATCCTATCCTATGAAGATCAAGGTAAGGGTAAGTGTCAACTTTCAATCCAGTTCAAATACTGAAAAACAAGGATTAACCACGTTAAAAGGGGTTTAATTGGGTACCACTGAATCGTGTATCTCTTATGGCCACGGATGAGAAAAAAATACGTTTTTAATAGAATACAACTGCTCTCAGTTAAACTCTTGAAAGTTTATATAATAAGGAAAACGTATGTAGTAAGTTAACTAAGATAACAACTTAAGATTGAAGAAAAAGACAACTTGCTGAGTAAAATATGTAGTAAAGAGACTCGCGTCTTCTTTGTAGGACACAGATGAGGAAATATGTTTTTAGAGAAATGTGGTTAAAATCAACACTACAATAGCTTTCAGTTGAAACCTTGTTAGCGTATGAAGCGAGAATGCATTACCTCTGAGTAGGTGGGTTGGATTCAGAAGTAATAGTCAGTAGTCTGTCTAGTGTGTTGTTCTGCGTCACGTGTATAAGTTATGTCCAGTGGATGGCGTTACGCCCCTATGTACAACTATGCAAACCTACCCCGCAGTATATTAAAGGCATGTATACATGCTGATAGAAGTACCGAGGCAGCCAATTTTGACTCCATTTTATGCGTCTCATGTCTGGCTTCTAGAAGGAAATTTAAACCATGAAATGAGTATCTTACAGAGTAGAAAATCCGGGAGGTTTCTAGATCTTCCAAGATCCCCCAAGAGTAACAAAACTAAAGAACGAAGACACAACAAGCGTACACCAAATCAGAGCAACGCAAGGCAAGGTAAATGCATTATCACTCTTGACAGCAAAAACTCACAAACACGCATCTCCGCGAATTGGCCAGAACTTTACGCATGCGCACAGCCAAACTGACCCGTGAAGTAGCAGTCACGTGCCTCGGCGTGCTCATGCGTAATCAAACCATGCAGATGTGTTTTTGTGGCAGCTACCATCAGATTCCGAAACGTGAAGAGAAAAGAATGAGATATCAACAACACTTACATGTTGTGCTGTACTGATATCTGGATCAAACCCATCAATGTTAGTGTACGGGTGATGGCCAAAGATGTGCTGTAAAGATATGAGATGTTGATTGTTTTTAATCAGACAAAACATTGACACAAAAAAATATCAGGCAATGTCTGCTAATCAATATAAAGGAGGAACTCGAAAACTCGAGCCCTAGTCAGTTCGAAGTTCTTGCTAACTCGAACCGCTAGTTTCCCTGCTTCACTCTATGAGACTACGTTTACCACAGTAACTGAATCTTCATTTTATTCCGAGTGTTTCGAGTCATGACTGTCGAACAAAACCAAGTCAAAAATCATCCGTGCATATTGTCGATCCATAATTTAAAACGTTTCCAAACAGAATGATACTACAACCTTCTGATATTCTATCTGAAATTTGGTTTGAACGCGGAAACGGACAGCAAACTCGGTCTATTCTGAAAAATTTATCTCGATGTTTGAGGAGCTTTAAAAACTAATCCCTGATTTTTATACCCTGACCTGATAGACCCAAACATAGTAGGAGCATCCCACCAAGAAGTCGTGAATATGACCAACAACTCTCCACATTGTTGGATTCCTTGTTACAGCAAAATGACTGAAAAAATAAACGTACAATAATAATAATAATAATAATAATAATAATAATAATAATAATAATAATAACAATAATTTACTTGTTAATACCTCCCAAAAGAGCTTTTCAGGTATTAAGTACAATAATAAAAGTGAAATGAAATAAAGGGCGGGGGGGGGGGGTAAAAAGGGCTAACAATCTTTGTAAAATTCGTCAGTATAAAATGTTTCTAAAAGAAGTTTTAAAATTATGTAGAGTGTCAATGCATTCATTTTAAAGGTTCTGGCAGATTGTTCCACACTTTCACTTCCCTGAATAAAAAGGACCGCTGACCAATGGCAGTTTTACGGGAAGGAATTTCTAACGTGTTCCTGTGCCTTTTGGCACGATCGTGGGTTTCAGATCTTTGGGTAAATCCTGCCAGACAAATACTGAAGTGCACAAACGCTAAGACAGTATCTCTATAACGCAGCGTATAAAAATATATATAACTTAAATTTTGCAATCTTAAAAGATGCTGGTCACTCAAGTAGAGCCAAACTAGAATCAATCAGGCAGCTCATCTTTACTGAGAAACACTGTTTGGTAACTGGAGAATAATGACTTAAAAGGAACGGCACTTTTCTTTAATCGTGCGCAAAGACATCTATATTTTCCCCATGCCCTGTATGTTAAAGGCAGAGTTTCACGGTTCAGCGCATGTGCGAGCGATGACTTAAGCACTGTCAAGATAATTGTTTTTAGACCAATTAGGAGTGCGTTTACAACTCTGGCGTGGTTGGATACGGCGGTAAATTGTTATAACTTGTTGTCGATAGTATATGAAATGACAGGCCAAGCATGACTGCCGCTAGTTGTTGAAGTTATTCCAGCTTTTAAAATAGAACTTGCTCACGTACAATCGTAACAGCTTTGTCCCTTTGATCAAGATGATTTGAAGGCGACACAGCGAAATTGTGCCGGTAAATTGCGTGGTTGACCTATTGATTCGGGAGAAACCTCAAGCTGCGATACTGTTTGGAGTGTTTGATGTTCTTAGAGCCGTTTGAAATCTTTGTGCCTCTGTGTGTGCTAGTTCTTTGGCAACTAGTTAGGTTTTTGGGCTCAGTTTAATTGAAAGATTCCTAAAAGCCGCTTAAAAGAGTGACGTTTAATTTATGAAAGGATCCACGAGTTTCTTAATACGTAATTTGATGTTTGCTTGCGGTTATCTGCAAGACATGTACATGTATCTTTCTTTATCACGGATGTCAGATCCAAATTAATTATTCTGAGACTCAGTTGCCATCTCTTTTGATCATAAAGAAGCTACAGTTTCTGGCGCTGGCGTTTTAACTCCACTTTCGTAGTTGTGGTTAAAATAGATATAGAATTCTTGCACATTGCACCTCTGTTGTCTTATGGCGAACTACTAGCATCCAACTGATAGATCTCCACAGGCAATTCGGACAAAGGTTATTGTTTGACCTTCTTGTGATGGTCTGTTTGTAGTTCTTAACGATTTTCCATTTGTTAATTCCGCAACAGTTAAAATGCTGGTTCGTAAGACTCGAGGATTCTTCAATCTCGTGAATGTCTTGTGTTCTGCCGTCCCGTTGTCAGTGTTAAAAATAAGTAGACAGGCCTGCACGACTCTTGCGCACGTGTTAAAGCCATTCTCATAGTTTGGATCTCACGAGTATGTCTTTGAGGGACCTACCCTTTTTGTATGATATTAGGGGAGGTTCTTTGAATATTTCTTTTAGCAATGGTTGTTCTTCTATTAAATGCCAGTGTTTCATGAGTATTTGTTTCACGTTTGGCACTGCTGGGTGATATTGTGTAACAAAAGGCAAGATTCTCCTGTTTGCTTTAGGTTTAGGTAGTAAGGCCTGCTTTCTATTTTCACAATTTACTTCCGAGAGAGTTCTTTGAACAAGACCCTCTGGGTAACCTCTATCAATGAGATGAGACTGGAAGAGTTTGATTTTTTCCTCAAACGCTGTTTTAGAGGAATTCGTTCTTAGCAGTCTTAAGGCCTCTCCTTTGAGACACAGAGATTTAAAAACCAACACAGAAATAAACATCAGGAAAGCCGACAAAGGGACTACATCTGTTTTCATGAGCCTAGCTGACAAGAAAAACGAGGGGCAAACTCAATTAGACAACATGGAAAACTACAGGCCTCTTGCTGAACCTATGGTTGAACAAACATCCCGCAGAGTAACAATTAATTACAATACTTTACAATGAACACCACATTGACGAAATGACTAAAAAATGGCTTTGTCAAACACCAAACCCGCCTCGTATTCCAATATTTTATACCCTTACGAAAATCCACAAACCGACGCCGGTCGGGAGACCGATAATTTCGGGAGTTTCAGGTCCTACAGAGAAGTTATCAGCTTTTGTTGACAAACTACTCCAGCCGATAGCACAACAACAAAAGTCCTATCTCAAAGATACAACCGACTTTATTAACTTCATTGAGAGGACTAAAGTACCAGAGAACGCAATCCTAGTATCAATGGACGTAACGAGCTTGTACACTAATATTCCACAAGAGGAAGGTATTCAAACAGTATGCGAGGCATACGATGTTTTCTATAAAGACACACCTCCTATCCCTACACGTCGACTTGCGCAAGCGCTCAGGCTAATACTACAGGAAAACTCATTCCAGTTTTGTGGAAAAAATTACCTACAAACACACGGAACCGCCATGGGCACTAAAATGGCGGTCGCTTTTGCCAATATATTCATGGGAAAAGTTGAAACAGAAATCCTTAGCCAAAGCGCACTCAAACCTCTCACTTGGAAACGATATATCGACGACATTTTCTCCCTCTGGGATACCAGCAGAGAGGATTTAACTCAGTTCATTGATCTAGCAAATAAACATCATCCGATTATCAAGTTCACGGCTGAAATTTCTGATACAGAAACTACTTTCCTGGATACCAGCGTTTACAAAGGCGAAAGATTCACGAATGAATCAGTGCTTGACATACGCACCCACTACAAGCCTACTGAAACATTTCAATACACACATTTCTCCTCGTGTCACCCACCAGGAGTTAAGAAAGGTTTTATCAACGAATTCCTCTAAAACAGCGTTTGAGGAAAAAATCAAACTCTTCCAGTCTCATCTCATTGATAGAGGTTACCCAGAGGGTCTTGTTCAAAGAACTCTCTCGGAAGTAAATTTTGAAAATAGAAAGCAGGCCTTACTACCTAAACCTAAAGCAAACAGGAGAATCTTGCCTTTTGTTACACAATATCACCCAGCAGTACAAACATGAAACAAATACTCATGAAACACTGGCATTTAATAGAAGAACAACCATTGCTAAAAGAAATATTCAAAGAACCTCCCCTAATATCATACAAAAAGGGTAGGTCCCTCAAAGACATACTCGTGAGATCCAAACTATGAGAATGGCTTTAACACGTGCGCAAGAGTCGTGCAGGCCTGTCTACTTATTTTTAACACAAGCGCAGAACTATAGAACCTCCTTTCTGTCGTAAGCGTATCTTGTATGTTTTATAATCCACATTTTAGCCACTGCAGAAAACACAGCACCATGCTGTGTTGACCAGGATCAGTAGTTCTTTTTGCGAACCAATAGAAAAGCAGGATTTTCGATCCGCTTCACGAGTATAAAAGCTAAAGCAAATACGCCTCTCTCCGAATGATACCGAGAACTCATCTCTATCATTCTTCTTAAGATAATCGGCAACTGAAGAGATCCACAAGATAGGATCGAAACCGCGGTCTTGCCTGACCATAATGTCTCAAAGCCTACTAACAACTGACGGACTATTTAATGTCCCCGATGAACCAGGCGTAAGCGGCAATGGCGACATTGTAATGGAGCCAACTGATCGTTTAACAGAAGACCAGCTCTTACCAGACTATGAAGATAGCCCCAACCGCATCGAGCCTAGCCAAAAACCACGCTCCAGCCGAGACAAAGCGCGACCCAGTGGCAGTGAAAAGAATCAGTACCGCAACCGCCAGAAAGACCGGACCCGCCAAGATGACCAGAGCCGAGGAAACAAGTCAAGAAAACGCCGCCGCAGCGAAACCCCCGAACCAGAGGATCTGATCGAACAGAGTGAACAGGCAATTAAAGGATCCTAGTCAGGCACGCCTTTGTTATTGTTTTGATCCGACATTTGCGATCAAATTACTTGTCGAACGTGACAAAACGTCAACAGTTCAACTGGTAAAAATATAAATTGTAGCCTGAAGCTGAAATTTCTTCGCTTGTTTTTTATTTTAGTGCCAGTAAAAGGGCTTTCGATTATTTTCAGCGCATTTTGGCGGCTGTCTAAAAACCAAGGACTCAAAAATGATGTTTGTGTTCGTAAGTCGGCCAGCCTCCCAGTCCGCCGGCTACCCAAAAGCAGACTATATTCAGCGAGCGCTCGCGGAATACAGGGGTCTCAATAAGTTCTGAAGTAGGCGGCAGACCCTATTAAAGTAGGCGGCTGTAGCAATTCAGGGGCCGTAGGGCCCCTTCCCCTAGGGGGGTCTGGGGGCATGCTCCCCCAGAAAATTTTGGAATCTAGAAGCCCGGAAATGCCATTTCCTGCATTCTGGCATCAAATTAAGTACTAAATATTGATTAAGTAACGACAGCATTAGTGACTAAGCGCAGCAAACAGGTTAATGCACATCTGTGGCGTCCCCGTTCCGTCAAAAAAAGCCTTGGATACCCGGGCAATGCAATCATCACGCGGTAAAATTTGCACGTACAGCAACACTTTGCTAGCGGCAACAACACGCCGACAAGACAAGTCATTTCACAACACACTGGCAGCATGAAGTTAGTTTATACGAGCCTCGGCTCAGTCAAATTTCATTGGAGAATCTTTATTTATGAAAGTGTTTACGGATATTAACTACAGAAACCAAAGGGAAATCTTTTCAAAAGACATTTGAATTAGGAAGCGACTGAAACTGCAATTTTGTCGTGGTAAAGAAATCCAGTCGCTGTCCAGTGAATAATCTTAACTTTGATTTTTTGCGGCGAGTTCGACGACTGGATAAAACTAAGAATGGAAAAACATTGGTAATAATTCAGTTAACATATCTGTTTCTGTTTCCGGTCTTGATCTTTTTTTAAATTATGCTCAAATACTGCCGCCTCCCGTTCGTTTATTCCATCGTCGAAGCACATGGACCGGAACTGAAGAGCGAATGTGATCGAGGCAAGAATTGACACCAGTCCCTCTCCTCTGTTTAATCAACATGGCTGACTATGCAACTAAACCTTCGCGTGTTGAAATCGTTAATACCGTGACCTTTCAGAAATGTACTAATACAGCGACCGGAAAAATGGACATAGCAAAGAAAACGTTTTCTTTTTATTCCATATTTCATATTTAACAGGTGAGAAATTGTGTGACTCAAGAAACTCAAGGGACTCAAAAGAAATTTAATGTTAGAAAGTAGGCGGCGATGATTTGGGAAGTAGGCGGCGAAATTCGCCGGTTGCCGGCTTCTGTTGAAACCCCTGGGAATATCATTTACAAGCGAATCTAGAATCATAAAGGTTTGGAATCTTGTTCAATTGGGTATTCTTGACTTTTCCATCGCCACAAAACACAAAAGGCGAATGCATCGAGGGCATAAATGTTTCCAAAACGCACTCGATCACGCCGCTGTGATCATAGGAAGCCCAAGCATAATATTTGAATATTATTAAAAATGGCGTTTTAAAATATAAGACTTTGTATGGGATTTCGAAGCGAACATTTTGAGCAATACATAACAACGAACTAACTGAATAAAGTTCATGAAATATTACATGGTGTTGTTTGCTATCCTAACAAAGCATTTTGAGCAATTTTAGGTCCATTTACTTAACTGTGTTAGTACGTGTATAATACATTGACAAGGAAGGAGTCATTTGGCCCGATTTAGCCACTATCACCGCTCGACACGTTTCGGAATTCGCTCGAATTTACCCACAAATATAGTTCAGGCTCCCATTCTGACTTAGCGACTTGACAAAAGGAAGACATACAAGTGATTTTCTCAAAACTAATTGCACATACCTCGTGTCCCAAAAGAATTATCCACTGCACAAAATCATAATAGCATCTCAAAATAGGCCGCCATGGATCCGTGAGGATCCCGATGGTCCCATTTGACCGCGGTCGGCACTGGACACCAGTCAAATTATGCCCTTATGGGGAGGGCCACGCTCGTTTTGGTCGTGTTACAATTGTAGTAACTATGACCCAGTGCGGACACAAATTGTCGCTCCAACGTGGTCTGGTTCGCGCGAGAAAGGTGGAATCGCTGCGTGGGACTCCGTGACCTTATGGAGAGAATCGAAGTTATCGAAAGAAATTAAAACGGTCTTGGCCGTTAGAAAATGAAAACGAGTCAAGAAAAAAAAAAAAGAAAGTGAACCGTGTTTCTCCTTCCTCCTATGTTTCTATTCATGTGTGGTAAATTGAACATATTTGCGTTCATGTACAAGACGTTTGTAATACAGGTTAGTCTACTGCGTAAATTTTAAATACGTACTCTGCGTGAATTGAATGTGTTCAATTTTTTGGAATCGTCGATAGGTTTTATATATCAGATATATTTTTTCGAGCCGAAGTCGGTAAATTCATTTAAATTCATATCCTCACGCGTGAAAATGTTTTATTTTAAAATTGTTATTGTATATACTATATCTATTTCTATATTTGTATGAAGCCGGTCAGGTAACCTACTTATTAAAAAAACAGAAACAAGAAAATATACACCCTGAAAATGGATATAAATTCAGAAATGGGAATGATTTATTTTTGCTATCCGCTTGTAACACGCAGCGATTTTCTCACGCAAACCAGACTGCGTCGGAGTGACAATCTTGTGTCCGCACCGGGTCATAGTGAGTTCATAGTTACTGCAATTGTAACACGACCAAAACGAACGTGGCCCTCCCCATAAGGGCATAATTTGACTGGTGTCCAGTGCCGACCGCGGTCAAATGGGACCATCGGGATCCTCACGGATCCATGGCGGCCTATTTTGAGATGCTATTATGATTTTGTGCAGTGGATAATTCTTTTTGGACACGAGGTATGTACAATTGGTTTTGAGAAAATCACTTGTATGTCTTCCTTTTGTCAAGTCGCTAAGTCAGAATGGGAGCCTGAACTATATTTGTGGGTAAATTCGAGCGAATTCCGAAACGTGTCGAGCGGTGATAGTAGCTAAATCGGGCCAAATGACTCCTTCCTTGTCAATGTATCATACACGTACTAACACAGTTGAGTAAATGGACCTAAAATTGCTCAAAATGCTTTGTTAGGATAGCAAACAACACTATGTAATGTTTCCTGAACTTTATTCAGTTCGCTGTTATGTATTGCTCAAAATGTTCGCTTCGAAATCCCATACAAAGTCTTATATTTTAAAACGCCATTTTTAATAATATTCAAATATTATGCTTGGGTGTCCTGTGCTGTGATCATCGCCCCGAACCGCATTTAGTTTTAATTAGCGCTAGATAAAGCGAGAACATTGCACATTCCTTTCAAATAGAAGAAACTCTTTTATCAATAGCTTTTATTTTCTTTGTTATCATCACACAGGATGGATATTCATTTCAATTTTCAAAATACATGAATTGCCACGAAAACAAAATGTACTGCAGCTAGCTAAGGTGTCGACTGCCGCTAACAGATCTGTTTTACAAAGTTTTTGTTCGCAAACCATTCTTTCTCCTCCTTTTCTGTAATTCCAGGGATTTATAGCTTATGGAAAAAGTCGAAGTGTTGTTCTTAGACATCGAAGGCTTTAAAGCTTTCGCTTTAGCGTCGCTACCGGCACTGCAGAGCAAGTCCCGTCGTCACATTTAAAGACCCAAACATTTCAGCGCGTGAAGAACCTGAAGAACGCGCTCCGTAATGAAGTAAAATGTGGGCGAATAAGCTTGACCAGCATTTCAATCTATTGGATATCTTTTGCTTGACTAGTGCGATAACCAAGAAAGTCCTTGAATAATGATTTCTTTCATAAGCTTGACTGTTTTGGTACTGCCACGCGAAGGAGACCATAAACCGGGGTTTACCTCGGTGTAAGAACCTGACAAGATTTTCTTTGTTTGTTAGCTTTTGTTTTGCTGTACGGTATTGTTTAAAATGTTTTTGTTTCCTTTGTTTTACGTCATCCGTGAGTTTCACAGGTTCTTACACCGAGGTAAAGCCAAAAACCGCTTAGAGTCCTGGCGTTGTCTCGCACATTTCACGAGAAAAATAGCAAACAACACCAAAATAACCGACCAGATGTAACTGCTATTAATTTTTTAAGGCCAAGAAAGTAAATGAAGGCCCAAGCTGGCCGTATTGGCGCGGATGTAGCCGGATTTCAAGTCACTGTGAAAAAATCCTGATTTTAGATGGCATAGAAAATGGCGGATTTCTCACTCGATGCGCGCAAAGCACTGTGGTTGACTAGGATCCTTTAAGTCCCTCCAGAGGCATTCTGACAAAGGAACCTGCCCTAAGTCCCTGCAGTACCGGGCGCGTGCAAGAATTAGAGCGGACGAGGACTTTAAATCTGACATCAAGCGTATCCGTAGTCAAGCGGAACAAGGAATCGTAAGAGCTCTTACTAGATTTCACAGGCGCCAAATCGAAAAGCATAGAATCGCTTTAAAACGGCAAAAACGATCTTTAGCTCCTGTGGGCACGAAAGCGGCCCAAGGCACTGCTGTAAATAAGTTTCAGTCTAAAGAACTAGCGCACTCGGCGACCAGTAGAACCAATGTGAACAAACAATCTGTAATTGAGTTAGCCGAGAATATCCAGGAGAAATTCGTTAAGTTCAACGAATTGCTATTAAATGTCCAGAAGTCTTTCAATAAAGACGTTGAACAGTATACATGTCTGTTAACTGAACTCCACGATATTAACAAGGGTCAAGGGGTCAATAATAAGCCGAATATAGCAAACAGAAAACGAAAAGAACGCAAAAATCTCAAGCACATAGAACGCACAAACGAGACCCTAGAGGCAAATAAAAAACATATCAAAAACCTCTCAAATAAAGAACTGACAAACGACCAAATTAGCCTTGTGTCGAAAGGACTCAAATTTATTCCTACTCCCTTTACAAATGATAATCTTATTAGACGCCAACTTTTGCAAGACTTCAATCAGTTTGCAAGGCGAATGCGTCTTCAATACATATTTCACGGGCAAGATAAAGAACCACATCCTTTCCACGTAAAATCAAACTGGGAACCACCAGTACAACAATCAGTTGCTTTAGAGAGCTTTCTAGAAAGAGTTAAATACCAACTCGCAGAAACACACATTACAAAGCCAAGAAATTATCTCCTCCCAGCGGAACAACAAGCACTCAGAGATTTAAAAACCAACACAGAAATAAACATCAGGAAAGCCGACAAAGGGACTACATCTGTTTTCATGAGCCTAGCTGACAAGAAAAACGAGGGGCAAACTCAATTAGACAACATGGAAAACTACAGGCCTCTTGCTGAACCTATGGTTGAACAAACATCCCGCAGAGTACAACAATTAATTACAATACTTTACAATGAACACCACATTGACGAAATGACTAAAAAATGGCTTTGTCAAACACCAAACCCGCCTCGTATTCCAATATTTTATACCCTTACGAAAATCCACAAACCGACGCCGGTCGGGAGACCGATAATTTCGGGAGTTTCAGGTCCTACAGTCGATCCTACAGAGAAGTTATCAGCTTTTGTTGACAAACTACTCCAGCCGATAGCACAACAACAAAAGTCCTATCTCAAAGATACAACCGACTTTATTAACTTCATTGAGAGGACTAAAGTACCAGAGAACGCAATCCTAGTATCAATGGACGTAACGAGCTTGTACACTAATATTCCACAAGAGGAAGGTATTCAAACAGTATGCGAGGCATACGATGTTTTCTATAAAGACACACCTCCTATCCCTACACGTCGACTTGCGCAAGCGCTCAGGCTAATACTACAGGAAAACTCATTCCAGTTTTGTGGAAAAGATTACCTACAAACACACGGAACCGCCATGGGCACTAAAATGGCGATCGCTTTTGCCAATATATTTATGGGAAAAGTTGAAACAGAAATCCTTAGCCAAAGCGCACTCAAACCTCTCACTTGGAAACGATATATCGACGACATTTTCTCCCTCTGGGATACCAGCAGAGAGGATTTAACTCAGTTCATTGATCTAGCAAATAAACATCATCCGACTATCAAGTTCACGGCTGAAATTTCTGATACAGAAACTACTTTCCTGGATACCAGCGTTTACAAAGGCGAAAGATTCACGAATGAATCAGTGCTTGACATACGCACCCACTACAAGCCTACTGAAACATTTCAATACACACATTTCTCCTCGTGTCACCCACCAGGAGTTAAGAAAGGTTTTATCAAAGGAGAGGCCTTAAGACTGCTAAGAACGAATTCCTCTAAAACAGCGTTTGAGGAAAAAATCAAACTCTTCCAGTCTCATCTCATTGATAGAGGTTACCCAGAGGGTCTTGTTCAAAGAACTCTCTCGGAAGTAAATTTTGAAAATAGAAAGCAGGCCTTACTACCTAAACCTAAAGCAAACAGGAGAATCTTGCCTTTTGTTACACAATATCACCCAGCAGTGCCAAACGTGAAACAAATACTCATGAAACACTGGCATTTAATAGAAGAACAACCATTGCTAAAAGAAATATTCAAAGAACCTCCCCTAATATCATACAAAAAGGGTAGGTCCCTCAAAGACATACTCGTGAGATCCAAACTATGAGAATGGCTTTAACACGTGCGCAAGAGTCGTGCAGGCCTGTCTACTTATTTTTAACACTTTTGGCGCACTTTGAATGTAGAAAACATGTTTAACGTATATATTCCCTGACACATGCACAAAATAAAAGCTACATTGGACTAAAGTCTTCTTGTTAAAAAAATTGTCAAGTATACTTGTACCTACCTTGCATCATGAACGTTAACCATGGCTGTCAAGGCCGAGAA
This sequence comes from Siderastrea siderea, assembly GCA_964030785.1. Taxonomy (NCBI): domain Eukaryota; kingdom Metazoa; phylum Cnidaria; class Anthozoa; order Scleractinia; family Rhizangiidae; genus Siderastrea; species Siderastrea siderea. The sequence continues at coordinate 24,432,792 of OZ034974.1, read as the reverse complement.
CCACCCCATGAAAGCTGCCGCAACGCAACTAAGAAGTAGGTTATGGGGAAACCAGAACATCTGTCAAAAGAAAAATCAAGATACATAACCAGTAAGTTTCCACTTATACGTTTACCAAAAGTGGAACTTGCACGAGCCAATGTTTTGCGGTTAAAGGCTGTATAGCGGAGCACCATTGGTAAGCGAATTTGGTTGTGACGGCAGCGTGAGCCCGTACGTACGCCCGGCCGTATGGATTCTGAGGGGGGGGGGGGGAGGAGGGGAGTCGCAAAGCAACCCGACTGGGGAAGGAGAATGTCATCTTTTCTTGGCGGGAAATTCTGGCAAGCAGCGCAGCAAAACGATTGTTCGACAGTGTTGACGTTGAAACTTGAGAAAAATATCTAATATCTATGTATGGACAGAAAAACGTTCCTTTTGATGAAAGACGAAAAGTTTTAGTTACAAAATTTGCCTTCGAGGAGTCATCTTTGAGTTCATCGTTGTGTTTAGTGCTGCGAACTCGGTCGGCATATCGCTTGAATTTGCAGCATTTGGCAGCGTTCCCGACGCCAAATATAGATCGGCTAGTGCATTCTGGTTTTGTCTGTCTACAACCATGGTTTTTGCGACAGTCTGAATACATTTTCCCAGGAAAAACACCTGCGTGTTTATCTCGATCGAGCTGCAAACGATAAACAGTTGTCTAAGTATTAAAATGAAGACCAAATTTCTTGACATTGCACGCGCGGCCGCGTGGTCATCGCGGTTTCTTACAAAATCAGTGGCTCGGGTTCGATTATCAGTGGCCTAATGAGGTACCGAGCGAAAAAAAATCTGGAGCTCTGCCTTAAGGCTTGGCTAAATCTAGTCTCCTCCCTCAAAAAATCCTTTTCGAAACGATTCAACCCACCTGTGCAAGCCACAGCAAAACCACCATTGTTGGCATGATTACGTGCCTTAACCACATCCATGGTGAGTTCTTAGGATCCTGTTAAGAGACATCATAAAGGGGAACTAGCAACATAAGTACGCAACTCACAGTCAATAATAAATGACGCCCGGTGAAATATATGTCCTGTCCTTCTACTTTATCAAACAAGAAAGCCCGATCGGCATTTTAACCGGCCGTTCTGACCCTCCCCACCCCTAGGTTTAATAAATGTTAGCGCGATCCTGTATTTATACCAACCTCCGTGACGAAAAGTGTGATTGTGTGACACAATATTTTTACTATAGCGTTACTGGGTGACGTAATGTTTAAACTCTGATGACTCAGCGTATCTTTCTTACCGCTTTTATCTGCTGAAAAACGCAAATTCACTCAAACGTTGAGGATGCTTACAAAGGGATGACGAAATATTTACTGTTGTGCCTAGACCGTGAATACAAACTGTGAACATAGGAGTAGAATCAAAATATAACGCTTGATAAACACGAGCTCGAGCAGATCGAGCTCGTGATGACGTGATGTTTAAATCCGGTTTGCTAACCCGGGAATCCCCATGCAAAGTAAACAAGTTGACTGGGACTACGTACCAGATAGTACGCACTTACAAAATTACCTCAAACCCAACCAACACCACACGCAAACCACACGCATCGTTTGATAATATTCAGTTATTTTCTAACTTAAAGACTCGTCACAGCTACCTTACTAATTGATCTCCTTATAAATGACCGATTCCTTCTTCTCTATGCAATTAAAATCAACTTGTCGCCTCAAATAAACACTCATCCCCCTCCCTTCTCAAGAACTATGATGTATTGATGGTGAAATCCATTAATTACATCATCATACTAGTGCCAATCCCTTCTCTTCCTAATCCACCCCTCCTTACCGCGCTAATAAGCTGCAAACACAGCTGTCGTTTTTCTCCTCTGCGAAATACAGGTTACCCAATGAGAAAACTTACAATCTACTTCGGAAACCGTCCCCCCTTAAAACGCCAAGGGAAACTGCCTCTCACGCAGCACAATATTGTTACACCGCTGCTATACAAAACGCAACTTTCAAAGTAAATCACATTCACAGAAGCCTGATATGCTCCTCACATTCACAAATCCTTCCACTCCCGCATTTTTACACTCCTCAAAATGTCAATCCCCATAACAAAACTCCTGCGCTAAAAAAATTTTCACCATAACCACTAACTAGATGAGACAACACAGGCAATTTCGCATTTTAATCCTATTAGCTGCTTTACTCAGTTGCGCATGCGTTATACAAGACAAATACAGAAAGCCCAAACTTAATAACCCTTCACCGTTCAAATCTTAAATACCGTATGTTAAAAGACAAGAACACACGAAGGTAACATTCAGCAAACTAATATGCGCATCCGTCTTACATATTAGCCAGTACCGCTCTTGAGTACCCGCACCACAAGCTTTACAGCACTTTGTTCGTATGTTAAGCCAACTGACGCAATAAAACCACCCGTTCCATTTTATAAATCGGCGGTCGCCCCAAATGGTTAATAACTTCTATGGAGGTTCGTTTTTCAGAAAGGCTTATTAGCAGTCAGTTCTTACTATGGTGTATGCCGGAAACCTTTTGTACAAAGATTAGTACAGATTATCAGTAGATCATTCGTTTACCAGCTGATACTATAATGAAAATGGTAATTTATAGTGACAAATTCACTCTATTTCAGCGGCTTCAGAATCGGAAATAAAATGTTGCAAAACGACTGTCAGGTCGTCCAAAATGAAATGGCCCAAAAACGAGCGTTTTAAATTTTTTTTTTCCTGAAAGAAACAGGTCAGCAAATTGTGGTCAAGTTAACTATTTTCCACTTACATGTCATCATTGATGTTTATTTTACATGAAAAAAGTCTTGTTTTTCGTGGACTCCGGCATTTCCCACTCACCTGCTTTGTATCTTTGAAAAGTTTTTGTACCCTGTTCCGTACTGCGTTGTAGAAGGCTCTATAGAAATGGCAAATGGTTAACTATTAGATCATTTGCTTCAAGGATGTCTAACAATATCTAGATCTTTTTGATGACACATCCACACAATTCTGAGTAAGAAGCCTTGTTATATTAACCTTTAGCACTTGATGTGAAATGTCAGTATTTATTCAAACAAATGTCCCCGGAGTTCGTTACAAGCTCAGCATCTTTGAAGTCCCATTGAAGGAAGGCATTTAACCAAAATGAAGAGATTATAAAGAAAACTCAACTGACCCATATTGTACGTAGTAACAGAATATTCCAGGTAAATGCTCCCTCTCTGACAAATACCCAGGGCATTTCCATTTACACGGGGATGCTATTTGAATCATTTAAACTGTATTTACTATTTTTACACGCACCGCTTGCTTAGAAGCAAGATGTACATTTAGCTGGCCCTGAAACGAGAGAAAAGAGCCCGCAGAAGCTGGAAATTGCTCGCCTGTGGGTCAGCCGAGAAGCCTTCCGAGAGGGAATCCAGGAGTCCCTCGAAGCCCCCCTCTAGCAATGAGCATGTCGCCAAGGGCACTGAAGGGGAAGGTTGTCTGCAATCATCCATGTCCTCGACATGCTTTACCAGTCACGCAAGTTCCACCTCGATGTGAAGGCATGTCCAAAGAAGTAACCAAAGAACCAGTAAGCCAGAAAGGTTGTTCAAGAGAAACTCTAGTTGATGAAGAACAACCTGTGGGAAAACATTTCCCCCAAATCCTGCAAAATGCAGCTGACAATAGCGCCATGAAAACATTCCACGATGGTCTCCGCACAGAACATGGATCGAAGGCCACAGACTCAACTCTCATCCGTTCATCTGACCACTCCACGCTGCTGACGACGAAGAAAGACAAACTCCCACGCTGGGCCGAACACTTTGAACAGACGATTAACATTTCTGAAGATGCAATAGCAGCTCTCCCACAACGGCTTGAGTAAGGCAATCCTTCCTCATGCACCGAGATTAATAAAGCATTGAAGTGAAACACGTCTTGGAAAGTGGTTGGTATTCCAGCAGACATATACAAGAATGTTTATGAGTGTTTAAGAGCCGTTGCCAGAGTTATCATGCGTCATGGTGTCCCGCGCAAAACACGGAACTACGGGTATTTGTTGAACTGACTAAGACATACGACACCGTTAATCGGAAGGGCTTCCGTTTGGTTGCCCACAAAAACGTCTCCCACTAGTCGCTTCATGCCCCTGAATGGCATGAAGGAATCAGAACGGGATAATAGGGATTCCTCATTTTGTGGCCGGGGTTCGACTCCCAGTCCCGGTGTCATGTGTGGGTTGAGTTTTTTGTTGGTTCTCGTCCTTGCTCCGAGAGGTTTTCCTCCGGGGACTCCGGTTTTCCCCTCTCCTCAAAAACCAACACTTCCAAATTCCAATTAGATCTGGAGCGCATGAACTAGTCTTAACGAGCTTCCGAGCTTCTAAGTGTTTCGTGGGTAAACAAATTACATTTACATTTTTTTCAGAACCTTTCTCAGTAAGAAATGGAGTGAAGCAGAGGTGCTTTATGGCACCAACCACGGCAGTAATATCATAGCTCCGCCATTTTGTTTGATGTCGTGCATCCAGTACCGTATAACTGGAGCCGAACCGCTAAACCTTCGTGGTCTTGGAGTTATTTGTCGATAGTTTCTCTTTGCGGATGACTGTGCAGGATGCTCGCTATATAAAAGACAGCGTTGTCTTCTCCTATAAAAGCTTTACCTCAAAATCAGCCTTAGCAAGACTAAGACGATTTTCCTGCCTTCATCATCTCAGGACCCTATCACTCCACAACCAACCTTCATTGACATTATCAACCAAGAGTTTATCAAGTCTGCGAAGGAGTTGAACTACTCGGGTATCACTGTCACCATCAGTAATGGATCTCTTGATGCAAGTCTTGCCAGGCATGCACAACGTACCAACATCACATCCAACAACTGGAAAAATTCCACTAACGATGTTTCCGAACGATCTGCAATATTAAATGGCAAGACAGAGTGCTCAACTTGCAGGTCCTGGAAAAAGGCAATCTATCCAGTATGGAGGGTTTAGTCATGATGGGCCAGCTCACATAGCGAGGACGTATTACCTGCATGGGGGACAACAGGATCCTAAAGGCGCACACTCCTGAAACACAGGCAACGTGACCTAAAAGGCTTTACAAAAAGTATGAGGACACTCTGAGAGCGAATCTCAGAAGCTGTAACGTGAAAAGTATTAAAACCAAAAAGTAGCAAAGTGCCAAAAATTTATTTCATAACCAAACGTTTCGGGATTAGCAATTCATCAATGGCATATGATGTTGATGGAACAATTAGGACTATTAACAGTTATTCAGGAGCTAACATGTTGACAAGCGCGGCATCTTGGATGGTTGCAAGGAACGTACCAGCGGGATTTGCGGATTGACTCTCAACGGTGGTGCGAACCAACCCGTTTCTAATGTTGCGATCTCCACGATATGCGACGAACGAGGCGTCAGTAAAGATTCGCCTGGTCTTTAGGTAGTTGTTAAGGGTGCGGAAGTTGCTTAGCAGGATTTTCTTGATTTTCTCATTGAGAAGGTGGTAAGCTGGAAACTGCGCGACCACGCGTTACCTTTTCTTTCTTTTCGGACTTACGCGCGCGGGCGTTTATCATTACGCTGCTTTTCTTAAACAAACGTTATAATAGTACCGGAAACAGATTTTTCATATCTTAAGGCTATTCACTCAACTTACCCAAGTTCTGGAAAAGAAGGAAACTCAGTAGAAACAAGGTCGCCAACATAGTACTTCTGTAACATCCTGTTAAAAGAAGGAACATTGATTGGTCAGTTTTCCACCACTGCTAGCTCCAGGAGGGTGACTCTCATACAAAGGTAACTGGGGTAATAGCTGTACCTTTTGTAGGTTAAATATGTGGTCTGGTAGGAAGTGGAAATATAAAATTTTAAGCCCATGAACCTAAAATCTGAACACCCCTCTTGGGCTTAGTAGCCAACAAAAAACAAACAACTTGGAAAGAATATTTTCAGCCACTTACTTAGGAGCTATGCTGCTGAATGCGTGATATGACTCAAACACAACTGTTACATCCCTTCCCGCTGCCATAAGCAAAACATCCTGGCCACCTGGATGGTGGGTGAGAAATCGGCTGACATCATAAACCTGCAAATCAAATAACCATACATTCAGATCACTACAAAAGTAGTGATATGGTAGAAAGTAGGAATATGGCTTGAGCCACAGCATTCATCTATTAGAACTGTTTATCTCAATTGGTAGTTTGCAACCAATCCTCAGAGATCCAAAAGTCAATGGCGTCGCGGCCATCTTGGTGGTATTAAGGAGCTACACCTAATGAGATACCTTTTGTTCATGTATGACCACCAACATGAGACGATGACGTAACGTGCAAACGAGAAATAATTGTGTTGCCCTTTTAGCTTGCGTAGCAGGCGAAAATGGGAAGGGGGAGGGGGAGCGAGAAAGAAGAGGAAAATCCCATTCCCCACATTTTTCTCTCAATCTCTCGCTGCCCCTACTTCTTCCCTGTTTACGCCTGCTACACAGGCTACCCACATTTTTCTCTCAGTCTCTCGCTGTCCCTACTTCTTCCCTGTTTACGCCTGCTACACAGGCTACCCACATTTTTCTCTCACTCTCGCTGTCCCTACTTCTTCCCTGTTTACGCCTGCTACACAGGCTACCCACATTTTTCTCTCACTCTCGCTGTCCCTACTTCTTCCCTGTTTACGCCTGCTACACAGGCTACCCACATTTTTCTCTCAGTCTCTCGCTGTCCCTACTTCTTCCCTGTTTACGCCTGCTACACAGGCTACCCACATTTTTCTCTCACTCTCGCTGTCCCTACTTCTTCCCTGTTTACGCCTGCTACACAGGCTACCCACATTTTTCTCTCACTCTCGCTGTCCCTTCTTCTTCCCTGTTTACGCCTGCTACACAGGCTACCCACATTTCTCTCTCAATCTCTCGCTGCCCCTACTTCTTCCCTGTTTACGCCTGCTACACAGGCTATCCCATTTTTCACCACGACAGCCGACAACCTACACCTTATGCGGATTTGGTATTTCAGAGTCGTAGGTTTGGCTTTCTCTTCACTTTTACGTAAGGATGTTACTGCGCATTCCTTCTGCGCATCTCGTGATATTTGGCTTTCTTAAGGAATTTGCCCACTAATACAACAATATCATTGCGCGTTTTAAGACTACGTAGAAAAAGCAGATCTTAGCAAGGGCTATCAGAATCCGAAAAGAAAATTGGGGGTAACCACGCATTTTTCAGAGATAATTGAGCTTAAATTTGGAAAGAAATTGCCACACATTATTTGTATTTTAACGTTTTTTTAGAATTTTGGTTGCTTAATTATCTCTGACAAATGCGTGGTTACCCACATTTTTCTTTTTGGATTCTAATAACCCTTGGTTAGATCTACTGTTTCCCCATAGTCATAACGTTTACAAAAATACATCTATATTAGGAGGCACCGTCCTTAAGTTGAGTCCATAATTCTGGTGGTCTTTCAAGCATTAAATCTTTCATCTACAGTTTACCTACATGTAGATGACATTTTATATATAACACGTCCATCTACGCAAGGCAATAATCTTCTAGAATTTTTCACCGATGAAGTCGGATTATGCATTGAGGAAGAACGAAAAAGAGGTTGGTTCTCCGAGAAGGCCTGGTACCAACAGTGTTGGCGTCGGGACGTCGATGTACCATTTTCGATCCCAGAGCTCTTCTATTTTTTGTCCTGCGCGGCCAAAAAAAAACTACCGAAGGCTAGCCAAGAACGGTGGAAGTCAGTCACTGGGAACGAACTGAGAGAGAATAGGAACAGATGGACGCTAGAAAACCCGATTTGACGAGTCGCCATTTCGATTTCGTCAGTTCAAGAAAGGAGATACCCTGCGTGCAGACGTCTCCTATTTCCTTTGCTTCATGAGTGAAGCAAAGGAAATAGGAGACGTCTGCGCACAGACTAGAAAGGAGAGAGAGGTTTAGTGGAAGTTTTTCGCAGCGCAGAATTGTGTTTACTGTTTTGTGGTACAAATTTGTGCTCACCTCTAAACAAATACAAAAGAAATTGTACAAAGACATCAACATTAAGTACATACACACTGGATCGATCCTCTCAGAAAGTATAGGAGGCCCAGAAAGACATACCAGTAAGCCAACCTTTCCTGCTTTACTCGTTGATATCTGAACCAAATGTCCGATTTTCGAGACATACTGTTAACTTTTACAGAGAATTCGCCGAAGAGGGAACTGGATGTAACGATTACGTCAGAAGACACGCATTGACGTGGGCGTGAAGTGGAGCGACTACTCCGAATTTTTACAAAATTCGCCAGATTCTGACCATGTGTTCGTCGACACAATATAAATAATGCAACATAATTATTTCACTGATGAACTACGACACAACCGAAAATGAATAAAACTTTAGAATATCCACCTTTAGGTGGATCCTTGCTGACGTCATTGCCTACATCTTGAAAATTGAAATTCATCCGATAAACAAACAAAGATTATAACTATTACTTAACATCTGAAGTTTGAAAGAAAAAGGATGGAAACCGGTTTCAAATGATGCTTTCAAAGTTAAAACAGTTACAGACGTTTGTATGGCTTGGTCATCCAGCAGCCATAAAAACGTCTGTAAATTTAGCCTTTTTAAACAAAGGAATATCTCCTTCAATTTTCAAAATTCTCCTCTCATATTTGCTATTTTTACTAATTGTGCCAGTCTCTTTCAATTTTCATGTTTTCACTTGCCAAGCTTACTATAAACTTTTTTCGATAATTTATGATAATGCTTAGATCAAAGACTGCCGACACGAATAAGGACCTGCCTATTTGCACGTTATTCTTATTTGTATGTTATCCTTTTGTCTTCGAGACAACGTGTTCTCGCCGAAGAGGGAAACTGGATTTCACGATTACGTCATAAGACACGCTTTAACGTGAGCGTGAAGTGGAGCGACTGCTCCACTTTTTACAAATTTCGCCAGATTCTGACTTTGTGTTCGTCTTTATCAAAAATCATGTTTTGTATTCAGTGCTATATTTACAACAGCATATACATATATACACCTAATTGAAAAAACGTGTCAGGTGAAAAGCATAAACCATTGACGATGAGACCCAAAGGATTTTTGGGTAGATGTACATTATCATTTGCATATTCAAAATACAAGCCTGTTCTCTTGTGACTGATGGTGATCGCAGCGAGTTGCACGTGGCAATGGAAACCATGTAAGCCTACCTGAAAGTGGCCAAATAGGCGAACAAGGGCCAATTTGAGCGCTACATAGTGCGAAAGCTTGCATCCGTACCTGAGTTAAAGCAATTTTTGCTGGAAAACTATTCGGTAGAACTAAGTCCTGCCACCAACCGTTCTTTCACTGTCGGGTACATGAGTGACGGACGCGCAAAGTGTGATATCAAAACAGACAAACAATGGAAGTGAACGGCTTTCAAAATGCAAATCAGTAAATAATGATGTTTCCCAGCAAACCACTGGGTCGTATCGTTTATGGTTTGTGGTCTTCTCCCGACAACGTTTTTTCAATCAGGTGTATACCCAATTGAAAAAACGTTGTCGGGTGAAAAGCATGAATCGTTGACGATGCGACCCAATGGTGTTCTGGGAAGCTTGAATTCTTGCGTCTGTTCTTAGTCAAGTGCGCATTATAATAACTCAGCATGTCTTAATGTACTCTTTAAATTATCTTGGAATGAAAATATTTTGAATATAAAGAAACGAAACCCAGTAACAAACTTGCCCGTACCATTTTCCCAGAATTCCATTGTGTCGCATTGTCCATCGTTTACACGTTTTACCCGACAACGTTTTTTCAAACAGGTGTATACCTATTTCAAAAAAGGTTGCTTCAGTGATGCCTGTTTCATAGACCGCAAAGCATCATGATCGTTAAATTTGTGGCTGCTTTTCTCGAGCTATTAGTCCTAAAGCAAGAGCAAATGTATATTTTTTATGATTTGGTTTTCTCCTGGGGTGCCTTCAGCGAGAAAAGTGATCAATACATGTATTTATAGCAAACATGATGCCTTGTAGTCTATGAAACAAGGATCATGCATCATGCATCACTGAAACAACCTTGATTGAAATTATACATATTCACAACTTTCGGTCAGTTGCGGACGAATTTGTATCGACATTCATTAACTTTCCTTGTTCAACAAAATTAGAGTATTCAAAACAATAAGACAGTTGAGCTAAGGCATCAGATTTTAAACATAACGTCATTCAGTAACGCCTGTAAGTACGTTGAGCCCATTCATACGTTGAGTCGTGCCGGCTAACGTTTGTTAATTGGGGATGGTTTAAATATCCATTGCGCTTTCTTGTAACCATCTCGGCAGTATCCCACCGCCATGGATGAGGTATAACCCAGAGTCCAGAGAAGCCAAGGAGGAACAAGCATACAGTGAATCCGTGAAACAGTTAGACAGTTATACAGAGTTACAATGAAGAGGGTGCATAGTTTCTGAACGAAGCCGTGGATAATGCGCCTGATTACAAAGCAATGATTAATTTCGTATTTGCAATCAGGAGTTGTCTCATAGGAGCCTTTGGCATGATTGAAGCGAATTGTGCACAAAGCGTGGTTTCCAGGCATTGGGGAGATAGGTGCGGTAGTGAAGTCCTTCCGACATTGCGAAAAATGTGAGGTCAGGGTTAAGGTTAGGGTTAGTTCTGCATTTCTTTTACAAAAGAGATTTGCAGACGAAATGCCGTAAAAATTCGTTATGAGAAGTAGGGTTTAATTATTTTTGGGTTGTTCGCGGCTGTTTAGATGTCTTTACTGGTCAATCGTAAGGCTGTGATAAATTTATGGGACCTTATGGGAATTTTATTGCCAATTTATTGAAATGCGTCTGTTGTAGGAGTTGTGACGGCTTTTGCTTTTCACGGTTTTGAGGAAAACAGACAAAAACACAGCGAAAAGTGATCATGAGTGAAGAAAGAGGTCGTGGGCATCCTCTGCGGAGATATGTTTGGCAAGGAGAAGGTGCCTAATTCGGTATTCTCCTTTCCGGGTTTTGGTCGCTTTTCAGTTGGTCAAATTTAGTGCTGGTTGTTGCAATTCTTTACCTCTATGTCCATCCACAAGAGAAGACTTTATTCACGACTGCCACATCAGCACAGGGGCCATTCGGTACGGTCATGTAGCCCTCGTGCTACTTGCTTTTTTTCATTGGACATGCTGTTAGCACGTTGTTCCATGCCGCAAGTTACTGTTACACACGCTTGATTGTTATCGAACGTGCAGTCAAGCATGCCTGACTTGCTTTGTTTTCGAAACGAAACAGTACTTCATCAGCTCTGCACGCATTGCGGGACTGTGGTTGTTCGCTCGGCAAATTAAACTGTCAAGATAGTAAGCAACCTCGTTCCCAGTTCTCTCTTGGAGCGAGAAAGGGAAGGGAAGAAGAGAGACCCTGAGAACAAGGTTGAGTAGTATGATGATTAAAAAAAACTTTGTAAATGTTCAAAATGCCACTTAAACTTAAGAATATCTGGCCACTTGTTTGTCCGTTGTATACCTATTTTTATGCTGTCCTTTTGTTTCCGCGGGCCTCACTCTAATGAGGCCCTGTTAGGGGGGGTACCTATGTCCTCCTTCTGAATTTCAAAACTAGTAATGTCGCAATTTCAGAACGTTCCAGTGTCGCCCATCGGAATTTCGTAACTTGACCTCCTTTTTTTTCCATTGACACTTGTCATTGCCTTTTGAATATGACATCCCATGCGCAACAACGCCAAATTAACAATGAGCACGAGAAAATGTCGCCTATATTCCTGGCACCAAGCGTATTACAAGAAGAACAACGTAGTATAGAAGTTTTAACTGTCAGTCAATTCAGTGTCTTGTAAAGCTAGCTGTAGGGGAAATTGAAAAAAAAAAGAAAAACAACTTGTGAATGTTATATGCTTAAGGTCCAAGCGATTTGGACGAATAACTGGCCTCCCAGATGCGGTGCGTAAAAGCATTCCGCCAAAGACCACGTCTGCAGGGCTGTCATCTTCAGAGTCTTGATCACTGTCCTCCTCACTACTCTCTACTTCTCTCTCGGGCAGAAGGTCTTCGATGTCATTTTGATATCTGAGAAATGTCTCGTACGATGCCTCACTCAGTTTGAGAACATTTGTCTCTCTCTGGGAATGCCCTTCCTCTACTTTGTCACTATGCCATCTCGATGTATGCTTACTCTTCCATGTAATCTAAATAGAAGACAGTCTTCAAATGAAGGAACGAATAATTGAATTTCACAACTGAGAGAATTAAGTTCTTTGTCGCTGACGTCGGTTAAAATACTTCCTACAAAGAAGGGTCCTCTAAGTGGGAATCCACGAATATGATCGCGTTTCACTACCACTGCACTATTAGCTTCAAATAAACATGCCCCTCCGCTAGCTTGCTGCATCTCTGTCTCTGTAAGTGTAGCTGTGATTTCGTTTGTGGCGGAAAAATCCAGAGGCCTTGGAAGAGGATCCGGTGTCGTGTATGCGTACGGTGGAAGCGTCCCCTCGTTGTCTTTTGTGCTTTGGTTACGAACGGTCAGCTGCATGGCGAACTGGTTTTCCAAAGTTGTCTCGCCAGTCCCTCATCATCTTTTGATCCTCTTTGCTCATCTCCGCGGAGGCTGGGTAAGGTATTGATGGCAAGTCTCGGAAGGGGATCTTCGTACTCTCGGGTGTTTCATAGTACGAGTGTGCGAGGTGTAGTACACAAAGCCAGCGTCCGTTAACTGCTTTAGGGACTCGCGAATAGTGGGGACAAAGAGGTAGGCAAACTCTAAGACGGCGGGCATGTCATTTCTCCGGCATTTCTTGAGCGCATCTGACTGTAGAAGTTCTCCGCCACAAGAATCAAGGTTGCGGCCAGTTTAAGATAACTTTGAAATCCTGGGTTTACCTCCTGGAAAAAGTCTTTCATTGACGACAATGACTCTATAACGATTTCAACACTGCGTCGACTTTTTGCAGATATTGTTTCCTGCGGTCCCTGCGTTGCTGATTTCCTCCCCATTTTCTCTTGGACCTGATCTATCCATAAGTCCATCAATGAACTTAGTTCACTCGAAGAGGAAATAGCTTCTTCAATGGTGTGACATTCTGCTTTAACTCCATGAAGATGTACACCAAACATTCTGCACAATGAATGGAGTAGCTCAAGGATCTTGCAGAGGGAATTTGTTGGAGTCAGAATGAGTTTTATGGCTCCCACAGCTGTATCTACAACAAAAATGGATTTGCCTTCAACGCACAACGCCGTTGGCTTAGAAAAGGAGGCTGCTAAGCTGGAACCATCTCGTGACTTGTCTGCACCAGATCCAGCAATCGCTCGGATATCTGAGGTTTGCCTGTGAAAAACGTCGAACCACGCGAGATGTCCGGACTGTGAAGATAACGCTCCCATCCGAGGACACATCCAACCCATGAACGGTACGGCAAAATCGTGTCCCATTTCTAACTATCACCTGGCTTTCAGAAGTTGAGGGATTGAACTTCGTGATGCCACCATTACTGCTCAAGTCAGCAACGTACACGATGTTTCCGTCAAAGGCCAATGCCATAGGTTGTGCTCCTTCAGGAAGCTTCAAAAGCAAACTTACTGTTCCTTTTAGAAAGGCCCCATTGTTGTTGATGCATACTTGATAAATGGAGTGAGAATGGCTGTTAGACACCATAAGCAAGTCAGATGCTTCAGCGACAAGTGCTAGTGGTGTCTTGATTTCTTCATCCGGCCATTGGAAGAGTATTAAGGTCTGATGATGAATATTTAATAACTCTTCTTTGTTCCTGATGCCAAGTATACATCTCTCGCAAATCTTTTGTCAATTAGCCTGCTCCAGGTTCCACGATAGTATGTGGGATTACTAAGATCTAAGCTGTCTAAGAGCCTGGAACTATGGGGTGCCATTCCCGCCAAAATTATTGTTTCACTATTATTAGGCATAATAGACTTATTATTAGGCACTAGTTTCCTATTATTCGACACTGTTTCTCATTATTAGGTGTTGTTTCACTATTATTAGGCACTACTTTGTTATTATTAGTCACTGTTTTGCAGTTTTCTTTTTATCATGAGGCACCTTATTGTAGCATTAGGGATCGTGTTTTATTATTCGGTACTACATTTTGTTATTAAGCATCACTTGTATTTTTAGGCATTATATTTTACTATTATTATTATTATTATTATTATTATTATTATTATTATTATTATTATTACTGTATTAATTATCAATGGATTTCAAGGTTTGTGGTCAGCGGTTTCACAGGTGTCAATAATAGCTCCGATACGCAGGAGGTTTTCTTTTTTGTAGGAAGTGCTCTCAGACTGTGTTGAAGTCGAAGGAATCGGATTAGCTGTAGCGCGTTCCGCTTCTTGAGTGTTCGCAAGGCCTTCAACTGCCTTGACGGCTTTCGTTAACAGATCTTTAACTACTGAAACGTTGTTCGCCGCAATGCTAGCCTTAGTGACTTGTTCTGTGTTTGAGTTTTGACCGGCGTAACCGGGAGCGGCTGCGTTTTTCATGGGTCGAGAAAACAAAACTGGCGGGAAAAACCCCTGATGGAAATAAGAGACTGATAATAAAAAGGATTTACATAATGATAAATGCAGAGAGTAAGAAAGAAAACCGGGGCCTAATAATAGTGAAATAGTGCCTAATAATAAAGCCAAAAAAAGTAATGAAATTCAATGCCTAATAATAGTGAAACAAGACCTAATTATGAGAAACAGTGCCGAATAATAAGAAACTAGTGCCTAATAATAAGACTATTACAACTAATAATAGTGAAACAATAATTTTGGCGGAAATGGCAATCCATATGGAACGGGCTTGTTGTAAACATTGCAAAAATGCCAAAAAAAAGATTCATTTCTGGTCACTGACAGATGTCACTGATGGTAGTGATAGAAATACGAAGCCACATAATGTCCATAATAAAAATTACTTATGTCTCTAAGTAATTACCTCGCCTTTGTTTATTCTGCTTTTTCTTAACAGACCTTTACAAAATATAGTTTGAACAGCGCAGCCTGTTCTGGTTTTTAATGAAAACAATTATTGAGTCACCATTGTACTCAGGACCGTACCAGCCTGCCCTTGTGTAGGACTTGTAGGTCCTTGTATAGCAGATGTTGTATAGAGACAAGACAGACAGTGGTCAATTAAAACTGTTAGTTTTAATTTGATGAACTCTGATAGGCACTCACCTAGTTTCTCTTTCCTTTGGGACTTCTTCTTTTTGTGACTTTTGTATTTTTTGTGACCTTTGTGTTTCGCCTAGTGTTTCCCCATGCTCTATTTTTTCTCTCAAGAATGATTAACCTGGCGTCCTTTGCGACCTCTGTGAAATCGGGGGCAATCGAGACGACGAGAAAGACGGAGAACCTGGAAACCTGACCTGTCTGACCTGACAAAGACTTGATGTCATATGACTCATATGAGCACGCGCGTGGGATCGAAGTTCGCAGTTTTACATTTGATGTACGTGATCACATGTCAGACATGTGAAATTGATTTTTTTGTGTGTAAAAAGAGTGAAGCGTACGCAAGTCACGCAAACGCTTTTGAATCTTCGTAGTCGCTGTCGGCTTAGGTTATTATTCATGTCGCTTTCGCTAATTCATCAGAGAAGTATGTCGTTCGTCGCTTATTCGTGGCTATCATGTCGGCGTTTCAAGGCCATGTCGCTTGTCGGAATTTACCCCTAACAGGGCCTCTCTAATTTAACTTAATTTCTACAAAACATTCAGATAATTGCTGCAAACTGTCATTAAAGTTGCAGATATTGGCTTGTAAAAATGATAATGGTTATAGATTAAATTCTTTTTTAAAAAACTCAAAATTGCTGTGATAGCGCACATTTCCACAGAGGTTTTGGCTTTCTTCCAGGCATTTAAAGCCGTGTTCATACATTTATATAAATCTAAAACAACGGCGGGAACCGGTCTTATTAAATGTTCGACTGATAGACCTCCACGTGTAACTAATGTACGCTTCAATATATGCATGCACTGCACTGAATAGTACATTCCTAGAGAAAAGCAATCATGCATAAAACTTGAATGAAAAATGAAGCTTCTGTAAACTTGAAGTTTGGAATATAAAAGTGTTAAGATGGAATCCATCAGGAAATTGAGTAATCAGTGGACAAAAATCTTGTACCAGAATAATTAAGAGTATATCGCATTCTTTTTTACATTTTTTGAGAGCTATGGATGTAATTTGTTATCTGTAATAACCCCAAAGACAATTTCTTATGAGAGCCTGTGAAATTCAAATTCAAATTTCACAGGAACTGTGTAAACACAGGTAAAATAGATAAATTTTTATGCGTAAGATTTCATTTTGTGAAATTTGAAATTCATTTTCTCGGTTTCTCATAAGAAATTGTCTTTGGGGTTATTACAGATAACAAATTACATCCATAGCTCTCAAAAAATGTAAAAAAGAATGCGATATGCTTTAAATTATTCTGGTACAAGATTTTTGTCCACTGAAAATTACAATTACTCAGTTTCCTAATGGATTCCGTCTTAACTGTTTGCTCGGGGACGTGAATTTCCAATCCTAAACGGAAAAGCAAAACTAGAAGATCATTTAAACAAATTTGAATGTTGGCGGGAAGGTGTTTAAAGAGAGTAAAACACCCTCCCGCGGCGTCGCAGTTGCTCGAGCTCGTTGCGGTTGGATGATCAGACACGAACGCAAGAATAGTATTGACAATATTTGCAGCTTGATCTTTCTAATGCTCGTTTTTCTTACCTTTCCCCGAACGGCAACGTGTGCATTATGTTTCTGATTCAAGGAAACCAGCTCCTCCCAAGTAAATTGCCTGTTTGGTGACATAATTGTTTCACATGAACTCGGGGTACACGTAATCGACACAACCGACAACGAATAAAATGGACTGAGGAAAGCAGAAAATGGATTACTGAAATCAGATCAAGGAGGGGTGGGAGGGGACTTAGTAGTCTTCTTCTTAGTAGTCTTAGTAGTCTGGCTATGTCTGAAAACGGGTATAGAAAATGCTGCCTTTTGGTATAAAAAGGGTCAGGATTTGGAGAACTGGGTGATACAGCCCCACCAAATGACCGCAAAAATAACATTTATTACCAAAGGGAATAAATAAATTTATGCAGCCTGCCTTGCAATTAATTACCCCGGATGGTGTCACATCCGGGACTTTAACAGGTTTATATTTAGGCTTCTGAGCATGTGGTTGCAGGCCTCTTTCATTTTAGCTTCGGTGCAGGGCAAGCATTTTCCCACCCTCTTACCCTCCCAATTTTCAGTCATTCACGTTGATACATTATACCAGAATTAGGTTGAGTTAGGCGTGTTTGCCCTCACCTTTGCTGGGAAAAGGTTTTCATTTCCAGATCAATTGTAATTTGATATGAGATTATCAATAAACGGCCACTTAACTGAGTGGCCAAATTATGGCAAAAACTATGCCAGTCTAGTTCCATTCCCAGCAAACTGAGCTCAGCCTTGACAATGCACATTTAAAAGTTCATTCGTTAGTAAGCGGGCAAGGGGCATAAATATCAATCAACCCTTGGTTATTGACCGGAACAATAAGTAGACTAAAAATCCCATACCACATCAAATGTTATCAACTTGTTGTTTCAGCTGCGTTTGTAAGTGGGGTATTTCTTTACGTTGTGTGTATTGGGTGTCATGCATTTAATAGTCCGTACCTTATGGAACCTTAACTCTTGGGCATTTGACAGTTTCGTGATTTTGGCTCCACAAAAGAAATTTACGAGCAACTGCTTCCAAGGAGGGCACAATGAGCATGCAGATGGCTACTTGAACAAAACTAAATCGTAGCAGTTCTTGGTACCTCCGTTTGTTCATAATTACTCGATAGTATGTGGATATATATTAATTCCAGAGGCGACGAATTCGACTTCTTTTCTCAGCGCTCGTTCACAATGTGAGGTGTTTGTATCTCTTTTTTGAACAAAATGCTTATTCCTGAGGACTGAGGGGGGAGGCGAGAAGAGAGACCAGGGGAACGAGGTTGGGATGTATGATGATAAAAAAATTGTAAATGTTCAAAGTGTCAGCTGAACGTTAGAATATCCGGCCACTTATGTGCATGTTACAAACTTATTTGTATGTAATCCTTTTGTTTCCACAGGCCTCGTTTTACAAAACATTCAGATTAAAGTTGCAGATATTGGTTTGTGAAAATGATAATTCTTTTTTAAAAAACTCAAAATTGCTGTGACAACGCACATGTCCACAAAGGTTTTGGCATTAAAAGCCGTCTTCCTATTTCTATAAATTTTAAAGGCAGGAAGCGGTCTTATTAAATGTTCAACTGATAGAACTCCACGCGTAACTAATGTACGCTTTAGTATATGCATGCACTGCACTGAATGTTGCATTCCTAGAGAAAAGCAATCATGCATAAAACTTGAATTTTGGAATATAAAGGTGTTAACTGTTTGCCCACGGACGTGAATTTCCAATCCTAAACGGAAAAGCAAAACTTGAAGATATAAAACTAATTTGAATTTTGGCGGGAAGGTGTTTAGAGTAAATCATGACTCCCGTGGCGTGGAAAGTCGCTCGAGGTCGTTGGGGTTGGATGATTAGACACGAACGCAAGAATAGTATTGACAATATTTGCAGCTTAATCTTTCCAATCCTCGTTTTTCCTACCTTTCTCCGAACGGCAACGTGTGCATTATGTTTCTGATTCAAGGACACCAGCTCCTCCCAAGTAAATTGCCTGTTTGTTGACATAGTTATTTCACATCAACTTTCAGTTGCCTACGGCCTACGGGGTGCACGTAATCGACACAACCGAAAATGAATAAAAGGACCTGGGGAAAGCAACAAATATATTGCTGCAATCCCATCGAGGAGGGGTGGGAGGGGACTTAGTAGTCCTCTTAGTATATAGTTATTATAGGTGACGAACTAGCAGAGGAGGCTGGACACGATCCGAAAAGGCATTCTGGTAGCTGTGATCAACCAATCAGAACACTGTATTCATTCGTTAGTCTTTTCTGAGAGAATTTCTCCACGCAACATTTTATAGTTTTGAATGCGCTTTTCTTCTTTTCTGCAAGATGTAGCTCGTTTTGGTAGGTTTTACTTTTACTATATACTGCTTTATATTTTAAATTATCTTCATAGACTTCGTCATTAATAGACTTCCACGCGAGCTTGTCCAATATGGCGGCTGTTGTCCAAGTTCTGTAGTCAACCAACGCGTTCGTTCCTTGTTTCAATATCGTTTGCGATTTACCTTAGAAAATCGTACCAGCTATAGTGGGAATAGCTCTTCTTTAATTTTAGAGCGCCGGACCCCATCGGACCTCTTACGGTTTTTCTGTTATTTGCTAGGGTAGTGTGGTTTTAGCTGCATTAGTCGGTCGGTTTGATTTGAATTAGGTCATACTGGTTATTGCCATTTTAGACATTTAATCCCGGGGGGGGGGGTACTCCCTTTAGTGGGCTATACGGGGAGCGGCTCCGCCCGAAAGGAGTGCCTTTTTTAAGCTCGCAGTATATAAAAGGGTAGGGAAAATTGCCATTTTAGTATACGAAAGGGTCTCACCAAACTAGCTGCAAAGTGGAAGAAATGGTGGCTAAAGCGAAGCATATCAAAAGGTGCCACATTTTGGCAGAACTTACTACGCAACTGAGTCAGAACGATTGAAAACCCGGCAAAAACGTGGCGATTACTGGAAATTCTATTGTTTTGGCTTATCCTTGAGGTATAAGAATGGGGTGCAATTTTGCTTTAGGTAGGTGAAAGGGGTACCCTTTTTGTAAAAAAAAATAGTATATTGAAGGGTAAGGGTTTGAACCTCC
The DNA here is from genome assembly GCA_964030785.1 of Siderastrea siderea. Lineage (NCBI taxonomy): Eukaryota > Metazoa > Cnidaria > Anthozoa > Scleractinia > Rhizangiidae > Siderastrea > Siderastrea siderea. Next base: position 24,412,974 of record OZ034974.1, on the reverse strand, counting down.
GGGCGGGGCCTCCCCGTACAAAGCTTTATTGAGTAGCCCCCTCGGGCATTTAATGTACAAACTGTTATCTTCAAACGAGAACGAGAGGAATAAGGGAAGTCACCAATAATTTGATACGATGAAACGACGTTTTTGCTTCAGAAACACAAACGGAGAGCAAGCCAAGGAATTACTGAATATGGCCGCAATGTGTTCCGAGGCTTTAGCTATAGCTTCGTTACGAGCGTGTAACAATGCCTCTAAAAGATCTGTGGGTGGCTTCACGGGATCGAATACTTTCTCACGTTGTCTTAAAATCACTCGGGTCACTTCTAGAGCATGCACGATGGCACCAACGACTTTCTTGCGTGATTTACTTGGAAAATGCTTTGATTAAGGAAAGAAAAAGTCAAGGAAAACCGTTGCCTGTACTTCTTTGTAACATCTTACAAATGTCTCGACGTCTTCCAAAATGCTTCGTATGTTAGGGTCATCAGTGTCGTATTGGTTGCCGAAATTATTCCACTTATTACGTTAGTGACACACAGGTAAACGTTCTTAGCAGGATCAAAGCTCTCTCCGTTGTGTTTTTCGAAGAGATCCAACAGCTTTGAGCAGGCTTAGCTAAGCGTTCCTCAGTCAGGGGTATGTTGGAAACGTACTGTGTTAGGGCGAACACAAATTAAAATGCGTCCATGACGTTTCCACGCTGAACTGTCATTTCCAAATATGATATCCTTTCCACCTGAAAAACAACAGCCGTTAGAATGGCAAAGCTAGGGTTAAGCGCCTTGCGGCTTTAAAGACTACGAGCAGTCTCTCTTTACCTTCAGGGATTGTCGAGGGAAACGAACAAGCCAGCGGGCGCGAAAATCGCCCGCATCGTTGAAACGTGACGCGCGTGTCGAGCCGCCAATCCGCTCAGGGAAAGTGGAGGGAAACGAACTAGCAGAGGAGGCAACAAATATATTGCTGCAATCCCATCGAGGAGGGGTGGGAGGGGACTTAGTAGTCCTCTTAGTATATAGTTATTATAGGTGACGAACTAGCAGAGGAGGCTGGACACGATCCGAAAAGGCATTCTGGTAGCTGTGATCAACCAATCAGAACACTGTATTCATTCGTTGGTCTTTTCTGAGAGAATTTCTCCACGCAACATTTTATAGTTTTGAATGCGCTTTTCTTCTTTTCTGCAAGATGTAGCTCGTTTTGGTAGGTTTTACTTTTACTATATACTGCTTTATATTTTAAATTATCTTCATAGACTTCGTCATTAATAGACTTCCACGCGAGCTTGTCCAATATGGCGGCTGTTGTCCAAGTTCTGTAGTCAACCAACGCGTTCGTTCCTTGTTTCAATATCGTTTGCGATTTACCTTAGAAAATCGTACCAGCTATAGTGGGAATAGTTCTTCTTTAATTTTAGAGCGCCGGACCCCATCGGACCTCTTACGGTTTTTCTGTTATTTGCTATCAAAGTTTAGTGATTTTAGAGATAAACAAGAGTAAGTTGGAACAGTAGCTACTGGTGCCAAGTTTCAGTTATAATGCGCCAACATTTCCAGAGGTATTCTTGATTTGTGATTTGTCTCCACACTGTAACCAGTTTTCATCCCTTGTCACCTTTTAAAATGATATTACAAAAAAGCTTCCCATAGAGCGGAAATCTCGTGGTTGTTGATGCTCTTTTTCTTGTTTGTTTTTTAGTTTCTTACTAGAAAAAAAATATTTCAATTTGTTTTGTGCGAGGAGAGTCTTGTGATTTTATTCCACCAATGCGTTTCTCTTCGTTAATCAACAATAAAGCTTGATCTGATTCTATAACTAACTCTCTCTTTTCAGTCTCTCATCTCCTGAATTTTTTACATACGAACCTCGCTTTTTCGTTACTGGTATCTCTTGTTACATAGACTGATAATTAAAAGCATCTTCTTCTTATCTATTATCTGGTCTACATTTTCAAGAGGCATAGCCGTCTTAGATACGTTATGAATTTTGCCTGGATGACCGATGTAAAAAACGGTAGGATCTTGTTACGAAAGAGCAGGCTCTGTAAGAGTCAATAAAGCATAAATTTAAGTGGATAAAAAAGTACGTCTATACGAATAGATAAATTTCAAGAATCTGCAACTGCTCGGAAAAACCACATTGTTAGCCCAGACTATCGAAGACCAGCTAAACGCAGCTCCTATGACATATTCATAATTTTCATAAGAAATCACGCAATCAAAAATTGAATATAGTTATACTGTATCGTCTAAAAGGAAGTAAGGCTACCTACGTTGAGCACTCTTAGGTGACTTCTTGATAACACGGACCCTACCTTTAGCACTCCAAATTCCATAAACGTTACTTTTCTGCGGATAATCTTCGATTCAACAAGCCTCTTCGCATCGCATCAAAGTAGAAATAAAATGCCATCTCTGATCTCCTCTTCATACCGGGCTTAAAAGAACAAATTATTCCATTCGTGTTTCCTGTATTCTCTTGTTAAAACAATCCTTTCTTGTATCTCTTGAATGATAATCGTCAATGGACAGAAAACGCAAAAGGTGAATTGAATGTTCCAACACAGAATTCCATTTCTATACATCAGCAAATTCAAACATTGCACCATACAAGATTATTATGTACCCGACGTGGGCAATCGATTAAAATCGATACCGGGAAACCGTTCGATAAATCGATAACTATCGATATCAATCACGTAAATGTTATCGAATGTATCGATCAATCGATAAAAATCGATACTCGCAACTGATCTGGTAATTACTGTTATCGATGTTATCGATGGATTTCGATCGTACATGTCTTTAATTTCTGACATCATCATCATCATCATCATCATCACATAACATCCTTTATTTGGTCTTATTTAAACACGATAAAAAATTTAAAGCATAATGCTTGTGGGGTCGTGTAATTAATTAGGTACAATACTTAACTACAATACTTCTACTAAGAATATTGTTCGATAAGTATTTAAAAGACGTGTTTAATCGTGGTAAAATGATTGCGGTCGCTTTGTTCACGAATAAAACTGTATTTTGTACTTCAGTAAATGTGGTTTATTAATCTGGCAAGATAACTGTGCTGTATCGACTCAAGTATCTGCGAAAGTGACATCTCGGCTATTTACCTATCCAAGCAACCGCCAAGGGAAACGTTTTGAGTAGAAGCAACGGCAATCTTTTGTTTAAACTGATATTAGAGCTGGTTATAGAGGTTGTCGTTATTATTAAAGCTCACATATTTCGACACCAAAAATGTTACCGATAAAATCGATAACTTTCGATAAAACTGATTGAAAAAACGATAATTATCGATTTCTCACAACAAATCCGTTTATCAATTTAGATCGATTTCCGATACAATCAACTAATTTTATCGAATGTTATCGATTATCGATTTTATCGATTGCCCACGTCGGGTATGTATTAAAGACCGGACTTCGACTGTCCTCATCGACTGTGTATGCTTCACAATCAACACAAGTAGTAAAATCACGATATGCCCCTGACAAAAATATCCTAAGAACACACCGTTGTTCGCTGTGATCTAGCGCTATTTCTTTTAAATTTTACCGAAACATATTGAATATTATTGAGCGTGAAATCATTGATAAACGACACAAATCATTACTCTAACAGCAGGAACGCCAGTTATCTAGTACATCACCACCTAAAAATAACGAAAATATCTCCCAAAAGGCACAAACAAGACACAGCGAAGATACTCTCTTGGGAATACCGAACATCACACGAACAACACCGAATCTGCAAAAGAGCTCACGAAAATAACCACAGGAATGTATAATGCTGGCCTGACTTTAGCGTCAGCAGTTTATAACCTATAACCATGGTAGTATTGTACGCACACTAGTTGTTAATAACCGAAAAGAACAAGAACCACGCATTCTTGTTTTTGCCCTTTTAAGTTTTATGTCAGTATTTATTTTACCAAAAAGGGTTTAAAAATTTTAAAAATTCCGCTTTGATAAGACCCACGTAGAAAATGATTGAAGGCTTCTGGGAGTACTGCATGTCCTGTACAATCATGGAAACCCTCTATACACAATCTTGGACGAAACTAGTTGAGACAAAGGCAATAAACGTGCGTATTTTTCAATTTCCCTGTACGAAAACACCGACAGGATTGCAGAAATGCTTTCCCTTCCCCCTTCCCTCATTCAACGTTGTTTGGAAAGACTGATGTTTTATCAGGGGAGTTTTGGGGGTAAAGCAACATTGATAAGGGGGAGAGGGGGAAAGATTTGTTGTGGTAAGTGGTTTCAACGGTTTTGTCCAAGATAGTAGGTACTGATGGCCCCCGTAGGTGAAGAAAGAAGTCGGCAAAGACGGCTTCGAATGGGGTTTGATGGTAGTGGGGAAGGGAAGGGGGGGCATTGCTGCCTGAGAGGGTGCATTTCTGTTGCAGTCTGCAAAGCCTTCCCTGATGTCGCGAATATCCTTTGACATCCCTGACCAATAAACTATGGTGCTGGCGCGCTGTTCCATCGTTGACGTTCCCTGGTGAGCTGAGTGGAGGTGCTGCAGGACACGGCGACGGAGTGACGGGGGGACTACGACACGATCCTGATACAGAAGGGGTGCAAGGGAGGGGTTGTCCCAAGCATGGCTGGGGAATCCCTGTTCGATCAGCTTCAGGAGGTGGCTAAGCGATGTGTCCACGGCCGTCTCATTGGCAAAGAGGGACCATGACATTGTACCGAGTTCCTGTGTGTAACTGCGAATGGAAAGCATTAGCGGTGCGCAGGACGCTAATTGCAACAGGGATGACTGTGAGGGAGTGCATGGCGGCGAGCAGTTGTGGCAGGGTATCAGAGACGGCATGTGGGTTGGCCGTTAGGAGGATGTCACCAAGCTCATCTCCTTAATGCATTGAAACAACTGGAAGGGCGCTGATGCATCATCGCTGCCTGATCCGGTGTGGAAGACTTCCCAGCAGCGGGTAAAGACGATCCATTCCTCGGTCAATACACCAATGTGTACCTTGGGACGTTTGAAGTTTGGACCACGAGGGACGGGTCCCGGCACAGGGCCAGCGATTTCCGACTGTGTACTTTGATGGTTCAAGCCCTGGTTTGCCAGAAGTGCAATGGCAAGGGCCTCGGAGACATCAGCCGTCTTAAAATCACAGGTGGGGAATAGTGCATGCGACGACTACCATGGTTCGTTTATGAAGAAATAGCCTTCTCAATGAGCAAAGGTTATTTTAATGCCAACAATGAAGGGACCATTCTACAATAGAATGGGGACAGGAAAATTACGAAACAGTGCAAATAAACATGGTAAACGAAGCATGAATACTGAAAAGAACTCCGCAAGGCGAAAACTAAACAGACAAGTTTACAAATCGTTCGTAGCGTCCAAAAACACAAATATGGCCGACCTTAAAATAGTCCCTGGCCAGTTAGACTGCGAGTAGTCTCTAATTTTGGCGATGGCGATTGTGGGGCGGGCAAAATACACACGCGCGCGCGCGAAATCACAATCGCCAAAATTAGAGACTACTCGCAGTCTACTGGCCAGTGGGTTTACTTAAGAGAAGTCCTGGGACTGGGGTGGTTAGCAGTAAACTCTGAAGTTACCCCTTTTTGCAACTGTCACTTAATAAAGCTTTTGATTTACCCTGAAAAGAAGCTTAAGCCTAACATTAAACATTTATTTTGCTCACTGGTTATAAATGTTTGTTTCATTTCAACCAAAATATGAACTTGCTAAACAAACATTTTTCTTATTCACTGGCAGTGGTTTTTTCTTACCTTGCAAATTTAACCCTTTTCCTCCCAAGAGTGCCTTAAATCAAAATATCAAATTACACTTTGTAAAAAAATAAACGGTACCATGTGAAAGTACTGCTGAAGAGGTTTCATTTGAATGGTCACACAATAGGATTTCATCCACAGACTCAGAAGTTAGAATCACCTTACATGTCTCCATAACTGACGGGGCTGTTACAAAGGGTTAAAAAGGAAGTAGATTAGGCGAGACTGTTTTAATTGATTCCACTTACAATCAAATCTCAACGATCATGACTCAGTGTGACCACTGAAAATTGTCCTGATAATCAAGAGTCCAGATATGGCAGTTTTCAAATGAGTGTTGTAAAACCAATCACAACGAGAACAAATCATAAATCCAAGCAACTACAAGTAATTAGCATTAAGTGCGAGAAAATGCATGCGAGCAACTCACGATTGGTTTTGGTTTTAATTCTGATTAGTTTAGAAAGTGGTGCGAGCTTTCTCAACCAATCAGAGAGCGTTGTAAAGCAAAACCAAAGCAAACACAACATAACTTTCGACACTCAATTGAAAACTGCTCTAATCTAGATGAATTACTGCATACATCATCAAATAAAATTCACGAGAGCCAAATCATGGAGGTTATTTACAGTCTGTGGAAACTGTATTCACAGACACCTAAAATCGCCACATGCTCAACATAATTTTTCTGATAGTTCTCAATGAGTTCTCCCAAAGGAATATGGCATAAATGACGCCTGTATTAATCCTTTAAGCCCCAGTAGTGATCAGCATCAAATTTCTCATCATATCAGTGCATTATAACACTGCATACATGTCATGAGAATTACAGAATTGATCACTGAAGATGAATTGTCTTGATGTTTAAACAAGTTCTCCCTACCAGTACTAAACAAAATACATGGAGGCCAGTAAGAAGAATTTGTAGAATGATGCTGGGGCTTAAAGGGTTAAGAAATTACTTACACTTTTGCCACTCAAAGTCGTTACGGACACCCGCTTAATACGGACACCCCGGTATTACGGACAGTTTCGTTGGTCCCGACGAAAACCTCATACATTTTCTCTTAAATTAACCCGCTTAATACGGACACCCGTTAATACGGACAAAGGACACTTTTCCGTGTCCCGAGTGACAAAATGTCATACATTGTCAACCCCGCTTTACGGACACTGTGTATCTGTGTACTGTTAATTTTCATTGTCACTATTATTTGCTAATTGGACCCTGGTCAAATAATGACAGAATTTGAAGAGTTAAAACAATTTTATTACAAAGAGAAGCTCAATAGCGTGACTTCCGGTGTTCGGCCCTTGTACGTGAGTCCTTTAATATGGTTTTCTGGCTGCTGTTCCTATTCAAAAGTTTTACTTCCTTTGCCTTTTGCTGTAGCCATCGCTTGTAGGCTTCTTCCTCTTTGATGTCCTTTGCTTGCCACTTGTATCAGCAACAGCCTCTGTTCGAACTGCTGGATTGTTATCGACGTCTATTAATTGTTCGAGTAAATCCACGTGTTTGTTTGGACCATCAAATATATAGACACACGGTATTTCCATACCAAGACCTCCACCTCGATTTACTGCCTTTCCACACACTTCAACCAATCCTCGGTTGGTAGGCTTTGAAATAAAATGAGTGACTATTCCAGTGCGGTTTTTTGTGTTTGCGAGGTGATATGGAATGTGGCCAATAACTCGACTCTCTTTTAGCACCGCGACTGCGTTTTTATCCTCGACGTTTTCTGGCTCTGGTTGCAAAGGTAAAATTTCACCGCATGTAGGAGTCCACCAGTCCTTGTAAACATGAAATCCTCTTATCCAGGAAGAAATTTTCAGCGTTCGGTGATCGTCCATACTTTCCAGTTCTCAAGAGAAACCGATTAGATCGAATTCCAAAATGTGAGGTGTGAGGTGTAATTAGCCAGTTAATTAGACCTGAAAGTGCCTTTGTATTTCGTTTAAAGACGTTCGCGCGAAAAACTTCTACAACACAAATTTTTTTAATAGTTTGGCTACAGTCAGATAATGAGTTACATATGTCAGAAATGCAAAAAAATTAGGGGGTCACCGACTTCGTTAACGAAATAAAGCGCGTGGAAAACTACCCCAATTTTGACACATCAGTCCTCGTAACTCGACATGGCCTCGGTGCTTGTTAGTTGAAAAATATTTAAAATGATTCGCCGTAGACCCACTTTCCTAGTCAAATTTTATTTAAGTGGGTTTGTCAAGTAAATAATTTGAACCGGTGTCATCCTTTTAGTTAAACTGAACCTCTAAGATGGACTTTTACGAACTCCCTGCAGCTACAATAAGAGCAAAATTCGATGATGCGAGGACAGAAAAGTTGAAAAAAATCAAACTTCCACAATACAGATTTTCTTTAATTTTTCACAAAACGTAGATAATCGACAAAGAAAGTGATCTATCAAAAGAAAATATGGGGTCACCGAGCATTTAAGAGAGTTAAACCCATGCATAGATATTAAAGTGCCCACTAGCGCTATAGATCTCCACATCTCTTCAACAGCGCGCGCGCTCAATGCATAACGTGGCATGACATCGCGAAGTGGATTGCGTGCGCAGTAAGGATGCGCAGAAACAATTAGCGCGAACGTCCTTAAGTTGCGGCAGTTGTAAGTGACAGCTTGTCAGTGTTCACAAGTTACCGTGAACCTTGTAGCATGCCGCCACAGTCATTGCATCATGGCTTCACGTCCTTCAGCTAAGCGTAAAAGGAAAGATTTTACTGCTTCTGAAAAGGTTCAGATCATTGAGTACAAAAAGGAAAACCCAAATGCTAGTGTGCGAGCAATTGCTGAGAAGCTTGTTTGCGGCAAATCTCAAATTCAGTCTATTTTAGCGAAGGGCAATGAAATACTAGAGGATTACAGCGCAAACAAGAATGCACATTCTAAACGGGCCAGAGTATCGCCGATGAAAAATGTAGACGAGGCAACGTACGAGTGGTACCAAAAGGCAAGAACCAAGAACATTCCAGTTACCGGACCAATGCTGCAAGAAAAAGCCAAACGAGCGAGTGAAGAGCTTGGAGACTCAACATTCAAAGCGTCTAATGGATGGCTGGACAGATTCAAGAAAAGGTACAACATTACAAGCAGTTATTAGTGGTGAGGCAGGGGGCGTCAGTGAAGAAACTGTATCATCTTGGAAAGAGGGTCTACCGAGTATTTTGAGCGGCTACTCCCCGGAGAACGTCTTAAACATGGACGAGACAGGGCAATTTTTTCGAGCACTTCCAAACAGATCTCTGACCGAGGTATCAAAGCAGTGTACTGGAGGGAAAAAGTCCAAAGAAAGAATCACGTGTGCATTTTTTGTTAATGCAGCGGGCCATTGCGAGAAACCATTTGTCATTGGCAAGTCAAGAAGTCCACGTTGCTTCAAAGCAATCAGAGATACGTCTCAACTACCCTGCTCATACTTTAGCCAGCCTAAAGCTTGGATAGACTTTAACATCTTAGATGACGTGCTGTCCAAGCTAAACCGGAAATTAGCAAGGGAGAACAGGAATGTTATTTTATTCCTGGACAATGCACCTTGCCATCCTCCAGATATGAAAGGCAAATACGATCATATCAAGATTGTATTTTTTCCGCCAAATTGTACATCAAGACTCCAGCCTCTTGATCTTGGAATAATCCAAACATTTAAGCTCAAATACATGAAACTGATGCTGACACATGTCGTCAGCAAAATAGATGACTGTGACTCTGCCACCGAGGTGTGTAAATCTGTGGATTTACTACAAGCCATTAGGTGGATTGGCCAAGCCTGGGAAACAGTGTCAGAATCGACTATCAAGAAATGTTTTGTAAAGGCAGGTTTTCTTTCAGCAGACGAATCTCTCGTTTCATTCCCTGCGGAACACCGGGAGTTTGATCCATTTGAGGAGCTAGAATCAGGTGAACTGGCGCAGGTGAATTCATTGTTGTGCGATGCGAGTTCCGGGTCTAGCTCAGATATACCGTCAGCAGTTGAAGCCTTAGAAGCAACTTCTGCTCTACCAACGTGTAAAGAGTTAAGCGCCAATTGGGAGGAGGAATTTTTCTCCGATCTATCGGCATCGTCTTCACAAGACCCGGGACAAGACAAAGACAGTGATGACGATCTCATTGAGGTCAATTCCCAGGCTAAGGAAGTGAAAGTCAAGTCTATGAGAGAAGCAATGACCATGCTAGAGGACTTGACAGAATATCTCACCACTGAAAATTTAACCGAAACAGCAAATAGCCTTGCAAAAGTTTTGTCACATCTTCAGTCCGCTTGGTTGTATCGCAAGCTTAAAACTTCCGTACAAAGCAAAATTACTGACTTTTTTAAATAAGTTTGTTACGGTCAGAGTTCCAGTCAAGGAAACTTTATAGAAAACGTTCTGTTGCTGTTAAAATGCGTTTCATTTCTTGTTTATAGTTAAGTTGTGAAATTTTCGAATCATTACGTTGTTCAGGTTTTCGTAAAAACTATAAATTTTAGTTTGAGAGTTCAAAATTTGCAATTGTTTCAATTAGAGTACAATTAAACAATGTTTTGTTGCCGTAAAGACGTTTGCCTTCGTCTTTGTATCGATAAAACATGTATCCGTGACTTTTTTCTGAGACCACGCTTAATACGGACACCCCGTTAATACGGACATTTTGGCCCGTCCCCTTGGTGTCCGTATTAACGGGGTTCCACTGTACTCATAAATAAAGAAATGGAATAGAGATGTGACCATGTTGGTTTCAAGTACAACATGGTTTCCCTGGTGTGAAGTGAGGTATAAACTTTGATATTTTGACCAGGAAAAGGGAAATTTAGGGCATAGAAAACAATACAGTTCGGTCCTCTGCAAAAAGTTTAAGAAGTAACCCCCTCCTCTCTACCCCTACCCCACCCTCCCTCCCCCCTCCACTCCGCAGCCAGAATTGTGCCTTGTGATTCCCACTGATAGCTGGATAGCAAAACCCATTAACTATATCAGGATAGTTTACATGTTCATGAAACTTAAACATTAGTTGCATTAGCTGCCCACTTCACAATGTTTGCCATCTTCTCTACAAGCAAAACTGTTGAGGCACTTTTAACAGACTATATCAATTCAAAAATCTTCAACCCCTTCCCTTTATCAAATCAATGTTGTTTTGCTGCCAAAAAGAAACCCATTAGTGATGAACTGGAAGTCCTTCAACACAAAATTGAGTGTGCAGGTGGAGACAGATGCGGAAATTACACATTATTATTAAGTTTAGCTAATTTTGTGCACTTTTGTGTCACTTATAATTCCAGGATTTTCCAGGACCTTTTAGCGTCGAATCTCCATGACTTAAATTTGGCCTTTCGTTTTAAAAACTTAAACTGTGAACTAGATCCATTTACTGGCCCATTTATTTTCTCTTCTCGCTTTTTCATTAATGAAAAAAGAACAACACAACAAGCATCTAGCAACATTTGCTGAATACTTTCTAGATGTAATGAGATGCATTTTCCACAACTTTCCATGAAAAACAGATGAGTTTAATAATTTCCATGACTTTCCAGGCCTGGAAAGTAATTTTAAAATTACATGAATTTCCAAGTTTTCCATGACTCTTGGAGCACGTGTCTGGGTTTTCATTTTCATCTCCATTTAATTAGTCACCTTAATGACTTTTGCGTGGGACTGTATAGCCTCTTCCACACACTCCGATAGTGTGTTAATTCTCTGGGTTGATAGTTTTTGTTAGCTTTATGTGTATTTATATGTGATGCACATTTGATCATATGTATATGTTAATTTGCGGAATATTAAGACGATTTCCGCTCAACGTTCGAGCAGTAAGTGCAAAAATTAGGTTACCAAAAAAATACTTGCAGCACTGTCACATTTTGAGAACAGATAAGAAGAACTTATCGTTACTTTTGCTCCCAAGCTGACCCCGCGCGAGAAAATTGGATTTGAAGTTATCCATATTTCAATTAAAAAGAAGCTTCATGTCAGTTCAAAACAAAATGGCGCCCGTTTTTAGCATACTTTTACAAGATTTGAAATTAATTTTCTTGAGAATGCTTGAGAATTTCATCGCGGGGTCACTTGGGCAAGTGAACTAGAGTGAGATGTTTCAAATAGCATTTAAAATGTTACCGTGCTATGAGTAGTTTTTTGGTAAATATTTTTTGCACTTATTGCTCGAACGTTGAGCGGAATCGGTCTTAACATTACATAATTATTATTATTCTCAAACTCACTAATAATTCATGAAGAGAAAACAAAGAAAATCACTTCCACGAGGGTGGTTTGAATACCGGATCTTAATTAGCATAGACTTTTGTCAACGTTTGCTTTAAATTTCTCCAAGAATTATGAATGGCACGAGAAGCTATATCAAAAACTAGAAAGAGCATTTCATCAGGTATCCAAACACCTTGAAGTCAGTTAAAAAAACTCAGCTGGGCCTTGTTTTTTCAACCCACTTCTGGTGTTTGTATATCGGCCCTGATGAAACACTCTTTCTCTTGTTTGATATATTAATTCTTTGCAAGCACAACAAATAGCAATTGCAAAAAAAAAAAAAAACACAAGACAGAGAAGTTTTTGTCACTCCCATACAATTTCAGTTCCCTCATCAAGAAGCTCTCTTCATGGAGATAATTATCTGAACCTTAGAGTTAGCTGGCTGGGTATGCTAGAGTAACCCATTTAGCGTACACAAGCCATTTAATCTCCCACTATTCAATCACATGTTGTAACTGTCATCTGGTTCTTCTTTCACCCTTTTGTGTTCTTTTCTTTTCTTTTTCCTTTCTTTCCTCAGCTTTCTGTTTCTGTTTTTCTTTTGCCTCCTTTATTTGCTGTTTCTTCTGTTCATTTTCGTGTTTCATTTTATCTCTCTTATCCTTTTCTCTGTCTGCTACTGATTGAGCATTCACATTTTTGAACATTCCTGTCAACAAAACATGACAGTCAGTAAATTATGATCATCCGGGTGAGTGTAGTCCTGAGAAGGACTGTTTGTGATGACATTGACTGACGTTTCAACAACCCGAGCGGAAGTCATCATCAGAGTCAAGTGAACTGTGAATTGTCAGTAGATGTTATAAGTTTCTGGTCATTGTCCTGATTGGTCGACGATCTCCTGATATAATTGGTCGTCTGTCAGTTAATAAGCCAGCTGATGATGTTATTGGCTGTGAATACTGTAAAATGTGATTGGTGCGTTTACAGTAAACATGACAGCTTAGACTGTATTATTATAATTATAATTTAAATGTCACTTAAGGACGTTTGTGCCAATTGTTTCTGCGTGCATCCTTACTGCGCAGGCAATTCACTTCGTGATGTCATGCCACGTCATGCATTAAGCGCACGCACTGTTGAAGAAATGTGGAGATATACAGTGCTAGTGGGCACTTTAATATCTATGCACGGGTTTAACTCTCTTAAATGTTCGGTGACCCCATATTTTCTTTTGATATATCACTTTCTTTGTCGATTATCTACGTTTTGTGAAAAATTAAAGAAAATCTGTATTGTAGAAGTTTGATTTTTTTCAACTTTTCTGCCCTCGCATCATCAAATTCTACTATAATTGAAGCTGCGCGGTGTTCGTTAAAGTCGATCTTAGAGGTTGAATTTAACTGAAAGGATGACACCGGTTTAAATTGTTTACTTAACAGACCCACTTAAGTAAAATTTGACTAAGAAAGTGGGTCTACAGTGAATCATTTTTAATATTTTTCAACTAACAAGCACTGAGGCCATGTCGAGTTATGAGGGCCGATTTGTCAAAATTGGGATAGTTTTTGACGCGCTTTATTTTGAAAACGAAGTCGGTGACCCCCCAATTTTTTTTCCATTTCTGACATAGGTAACTCATTATCTGATTGTAGCCAAAGTCTGAAAAAAATCTGTATTGTAGAAGTTTTTCGCGCGAACGTCCTTAAGTCCACGACCCAGTCATTGCTTGCTTGTTTGCTTGTGATCCAGGCATCAGTGCAAAGGATATAACAAAGTGCCAAGGGAGTGGGAAAATGTGTTTTTATAATGGGTATTCGTTGTAAAAGAAAGCCCCTGTTACAAGTTCATTTAACAAAGTGACTTGGTGTAACTGTTGAATAATTGCAAATTTCTTGGCCTTTCATTTTTGGTCTTGACAGGCACCTTCAGACATGAAAGTGAGGTCATTTGCTGTCCTTCCAAGGTCTATGGCATATTTCCATATCCGTTACCCAACCCGCCTGCCTGCCTGCCTGCCTGCCTGTCATCAAATCAAGTTTCTTTTTGAATAATGTTTGTGCCAAGTTTAGGTTGCGTCGAATGCAATAATTTAATTAAATCATAAGTCAGTAAATTATGATCATACCGGTGAGTGTAGTCCTGATAAGGACTGTTTGTGGTGACGTTGACTGATGTTTTGAGAACCTGAGCAGAATTCATCATCAGAGTCAAGTGAATCGTCAGTAGATACTTAAATCAGCATTTAATTACATGTGACTGTGTAATAATTATATTACAGAACCACTACTAGGAAACTGGAATCCGCCAACCTGAATCTTTATCTGCAGAAGCAGCTTGTTCCTCATCACTATCATCAGTAGATCACAGTTAAAGAAATCAATTAAAATAAGACTTTTTAAAGAAATAAAAGAAAAATAATTCGCTAAATTTCAGATTTCACAATTCATACAACTGGAAACATGCATTTAACAATTATAATATTATTCACTGTCACACTAACACCTAGAATTTACAAATAAAAAAAATTTAAATGTACACATATCATTATTATTTGGGAGGCTTTACAATTTGCCATTAATGAGTCCCTTGGAATCAACCCCATAAAAAATAATATGTGTCCCTGACCAAAATCAATGAGTCCCCTCTATCATAAATGGCGGGTTTGGCAAGCTTTGTATGAAGTGCACTTCAGTATTCCATATTTGGTATGACCTCATTCCTAGGGTCCTCTTGACATCAAACATGGCAGCATTTGGAATAGATCAAGTTTATTAATAATGCGAGTAAAGGCTTGTATTTTCCCCCTCAGAAATTACTTCTAGATCTATTTTAAAGCCAACTGATGTTTTCTTTTGAAGTAATTATAAGTTGTGTTATAGATTCTAAATAACACAAATGGGACATTTGTTCAATTGTGGCATGTTTACATTTGTGCATCCTGAAGGACACACAAATTTAGTTTTTGTTTTTTAGGATTTCTATACATCAGAGACGCAGCACGCAGGGGTACCAAAATCACAGAAGGCTTTGGCTTAAGTGCCTATGAAGTTCTTGGGAGCATACAGATGGTACACGTATTTCCAAGGAAGTTCAATTAATCATCCACATTGTACTTGCATTCCTTTTGGTGCAGCATTTTCAGATGCAAAATCCCTCATTTTTAGGTACAAAATCATTTTCAGATGCAAAATCCCTCCAAAAATAAGCTCTGCCCATCCCCGAAAATAAGCCCACCAAAAAAGCCTTTGGGGCAAATGTAAGCCAACCGGGGTTATATTCAGAATTTTACAGCATAGAGTTCTACTGTACATTGTAATAAGAAGGATATCAAAGTTCTTCATCCGACTCATGAGCATACTGAGCTACAAGCATTTTTTTAACATCTGTACCATCAGCATTTGCTTGGGAAGGTTTCATTGCAGACACTGTGGAGGCTTGCTTTTCCATGATTTCAGCCAGCTTATTTTGTTTCTCTGCTGCTTTCTGTTCTGAAAATGAACATAGTTTAAAACATTCAATTGGTTGATTTCAATGCAGTTGAC
The DNA here is from genome assembly GCA_964030785.1 of Siderastrea siderea. Classification (NCBI taxonomy): domain Eukaryota; kingdom Metazoa; phylum Cnidaria; class Anthozoa; order Scleractinia; family Rhizangiidae; genus Siderastrea; species Siderastrea siderea. The sequence continues at coordinate 24,397,448 of OZ034974.1, read as the reverse complement.
TCTCAGTAACTTGAACCCTCAAAACTCTGAACTCCTGCAAACTCAAACCAATTATATTACTTTCCCCTGGATCTAATTTGCTCGATACTTTTACACTGGGTTTCTATGTCTGATCTAGATCAAACATTTTCACCCAACATTTTGACTTAATCTGACAAATGTTGTGTCGTTTAACCACCTTTGCCAACAAGGCTTGTGCAATTGATCAGAATCTAGTCATGTCATAATTTTCCGCAGTAATACGCAAAAAGCTTATGTGGGCTAACTTTGTCCAATGTTTGGTCAAACATTAGTTGCCTGTTTAACCCTTTAAGCCCTGATATAAAAATGCATATTCTCCTTACTGTTCTCCATACATTTCTTATGGAACTAGTAAGGAGAATTTGTGTAAATATCAAGACATCTCGTCCTTGGTGATCACTTTCTTTATTCTCATCACTTGAACGTTTGAACAAGTAGTGATAATGTAAAGAGAAATTTCACTTTTGTCACTGTTAGGGCTTAAGCGACGGAGTCAGAGTCGGAATCAGAAACATAGAGCGTTATGATCTAATGAAAATCAAACAACGGAGTCACAAGCAGAGTTTCTGATTGCGCTTACGATTCCGTCGCTAATTGATCTAGTGAAAAATAGGTTGTCGGAGTCGGAAGCAGAAGCAGAAGAACTAATTAAAACTAATCGCAAAGCATGGGAACGAGCACTGTAAGGTATTGGTTTATCCTGAAAAGTCTGCTTCTACTTCTGACTCCGACAATCTGGTTTCCACTAGATCGTAAGTGACCGAATCGTAAGCGGAGTTGGAAGAAAATGGAAACATTCTGATTCTTCCGACTCCGATTCCGTCGAGCTTATGACTCCACTTACGACTCCAATTTTTGATGTTCACTAGGTCATAAGTGCTCTTATGACTCCACTTACAACTCCGACTCTGTCGCTAGTGAAAACCAGCCTTTAGCCACTGAATGGTTTGTCTGACAAACACCATGTCGGACGACAATGTTTGATCACTTGTCCAGGGCTTAAGAAATGGAGGGCTCCAGGGATTCAAGATGAAAAAGGCAAAGCTTCAGTGTGTCATCATTTGTGGAGGGGGACAGAGGGGCAGGGGCCCAGGAGAAAAGGGAGGGGGGAAAGGAGTACAGGAGGTGGAAGTAGAGGGGGCAGAAAGCTGGATTTCCCAGGTGGTGGGAAGTGGGAGAAACAGGGAAAAATTATGCAACATTGTGCAATATTTTGCAATAGTTGTTATTGAAAAGTGCAAAGAGGCAGGAGCCAACAAAAATAGGGAAGGAAACTGGGATTAAAAGGTAAGGGAGGTGGGAAATTTGAGCCCCCCCCCCCCCCCCCACCAGGACCCTGCATTTGACTCCAAGGTTCCATTTACCCAGAATTAGCATTTATGTCCAGGATCCAAGAAGAAAAGGGTTACAGCTAGGCTCAAAGGATCCAAGGCAAGGAAAATATTTTTCTGGCCAATCAGCGAAGAGGACCATCCGGGCCACTCTGATGTCTTCTTACACTAAGTGGTTTTTCTCATCCATTGCCATAGTTGCATGGCCTGTTCAACGGGAAGATTTTTGAGGAGAGTTTCAGGAAAAAAATCAATGAAGTTGCATGAGGAAATTGCAAACCTAACATGGCCGCATGAAAACAAACACTCACCGAGAATTTTACACAGCAGACTTACTGAAGGTATCGCAAACTATGACTTCCTCTTTCTCCAGTGTAAAATTTTGCCCATGAAAATCCTGTTAACCAGTCTAGCTGCCCCTGGGTCTCCGAGAATGGTACACACTAAAACAAAAAATCTTAACTACCTCGCGGCAACCTGTAAAACCTTCATGACCTTTGCAGGGTTTTTTGACCCACCAGTAAAACGAATTAATTCAGTGGACTGCAAAACTTACCTCTCACTTGCTCCCTCTTTTTAATCACATCTGCTCTGGAAGTTTTCCATCTGTCGATAACTTCATTGCATAGATCATCTAAAGGATATTCCTGTGAAAGTGCAAGATGGTCAAGGTTCTAAGTAGAATGTGAGGAAAGGGGCCGGAGGGGGAGGAGTTGGCACACAGAAGCAAAAAGAGGGAAATAAATTAATGTCATTGACCCTCCCACACACAAGCAAAGTCATACCATCTTAACGGGGGCAGGGTGATGGGGGATGGATGGAGGTCCTCCCCTCAATTTTTGCTGTAAAACAATATTTTAACAAGCTTTTGGTGAATAAATTTGTCTACCTGTAAGATGAGGTTAGTTTTAACAGTTATGCTTCTCAATTGATGTGTGATGCTGTATAGTACTTTCATTAGTAATCGTAATAATTAATTGTTTTGGGAAAAGTGCGCTTTGGTAATTGCTTCCAGATGTTTCGGTTATGACCCCTTCATCAGTGGATTAAAACTACAATCCCGGCCACAAACCTTGAAACAGTTTGTGCAAGTGAGCTCCCCCTTCCCCTTTTCAATGTTGTTTCTGACACCAAAATGTTTTACTTTCGTCAACATTGAATGGGGGAGCGGGGTGTTTCAAGGAATTGTGGCCGCGGTTGTAGCTTCTGGCCCCAGTTGTTCAAAAGGTGGATAGCGCTATCCACTGGATAAACCACTATCCAGTGGATAAGTATTAGGGAAACCAATTGGGCCTGATTAAAAACGTGTTTCTCCAAGGGTTCTGTGATATCATTCACAATGGCAACATTTTGGAGATTTTTCAGCTTTTTAAATACAAAAGCGCAGAGATTGCAAGATTTTGCACTCAAAGATATAGTTAAATATTTAACACTCTAATACAATTGTTAACGAAAAATGTTCCATTTAAGTTGTAAAACAGGATAAAGCTTAAGCTTTTTTAATATTATTTATAGAACGTTTGTCGTATAGAAGTTTTGGGAGTGTATATAACTCTGGAAAAGCAGTAGAACAACATTTTGTCATGCTCCACAGCATATCCAACCTCGATCTCTTATTTTTGTACTCGCGTTTTTATAACTCAGTCAACAGAAAAACAGTCGAAAATGTTTAAATCACGTGTACAAATATCTTTCCTTACCGTCATTCCCTCCAGAATACCAATCAAAGCGTCTTTTCTTTCTTCATCAGTATCTTCTGAATCTAATACTCCCGTCACATAAGTTCCAAAAACATCTTCGTCCAGTCCTAACTTCCTCAGACGAGAACCAAGCCAGTCTTCAAACTCATCAGGCTGACAGCCATTAGAAATCGTGTCACTCGACGTGCCGTCCGCCATCTTGAAATCTTCTTTCTGTCAGCTGCCGCTGATCGGTTGACATTGCTGTTTCAAGGACGATTTGTTATCACATGGAGAGGGGAAGGGGAAGTTGAGGAAAATAATTAAGATACTATTAGATAGAAAAAGAGCGGCAATTTTTACCTCTTGAGAGCATTGAAAGGAAGGGAATTGACAAACAATATTAATTTTGTTTTCTAGTGCAGAAGCGTATCACTAGTGTGACAAACCCTTGCTGGGGGTGGGACTTGCAATCGGTCAAAAATGTTTAAGTAATTCTCCTGTCATAACATTTGCTTAATTATCAATTTGGGAGAGAACTTTGTGACAAGTGAAACTGCGTGCACGCTGTTTTCTCTTAGCGAAAAATGGAACGGAAAAAGTTATTTCATTTGTTTGCCAAAGAGGAAAAATCATCTGGTTTTACCCTAAAAAGCAACTTTTGGAAGCCTGGTCATTTTGGTACAAGTTTGAAAAACTTTTAAATTTCTTTTCAGTTCCTTTTCACCTGATAATTTTTCTATTTAGTCTGCACAGAAGGTGTAAACGAGAAAGGGGAGGAGTAAAACTTGGGGGAGATCGACCCCCATATCATTTTAATTTCCTCCCACATTCTCGCTCCCTCAACCTCCTCCCATGCAGGCTCTTTTCTATTTGGAAGCACTGTTCCATGTTAATTTTGACCTTGATTAACCATTTTTTCCATGCAAATGGCAATTAGCATTCATTGTCTATGCCTCTTCTGGACCTGGAATTCATTGTCATTGCAAGTGATGAGTAAAACAGCAAATATATCCAGAGCCTGTTTGCAGGACAGTGGAGGGAGGAGGATACTTCAGTGTAAACGTTTTGGTATTTAATGGCCATTGGAAATTATGCTGCCAGGAACTGGTCTCAGGGGGAAGCACACCAAAAAGCCAATTTGTTATATGGGGATTGGGGAGGGGGGATCCAAAATTCCCACTTCTCATACCCTTAAATCCACATGATCCTTTTCAGTGCTGGCTCATGCCTCTGTTGTTCCTTTTCAATTGTAATGCACCTATCAATTGAACAAAACTGAATGCAAGGCTGGCACTATGGCAAAGGGCCGATTTATTTAAGGCCAATATTTCAGCTAACAAAATTAGCCATCCTCAAGGCCAGAGCTATTCAATTACACTTCAAGTGACGTCTGGCTCCAGTATCTCTACACCAGAGATCCGGCAAAGCCAAACCAGTGCGGTTTATTTACGCGTCGTGTGGACCTCTGCATTCAAAGGTTATAATTTTATACACCTATCAATGTTAAGCCCCAGGGTGGGGAAGGGGCTACTCCCAGGGAATTGACATTTTTGGGGAAGCTAGAGTCAAATTCCCTACCCCTGGACAACTAATGAATGCCAAATTTCAACCCCAAGAGTAACTTTTCCCTTGAAAGTCAAATAATTGGGGGCACCATGTATGTTCAAAGTCCCTACTCAGGGGACAGCCCTTTAAGTCAATTTCCTAAGGGGGGTGCCCCCCATCCTGGGGCTTAACATTGATAGGTGCATAACATTTATCACAATGTTGCAATTCCTGCCACCTTGCAATTGGGGATCCTACTTCCCACTCTCTCTTTTCCTGCTTCCTGTAAACCTTCCTGCCCCCTTTCTTCCAGATTTCCCCCCCCCCCATGCCCCCCCCCCCACACCCACACCCACCCAAGGTCCTAATTCTGAAGGCTCATCTCAACATCAAACTCAGAAACTAGACTTGGAAATGAAAAGATATATATTTTTTTATTCTATGAAATAACCACACATGGAAAATTCTGTTAAGAAGTATCAGTAATGAGTGGCCTTACATCATTGCATACCGCATGTTAATCCCTAAATGTAAGTCACTTCTAACTCCAGGCAGCTTGCAACTCTAATCTTTCTTTCTGTCAGCTGGTAATGTTTTATATTTAAGCAAAAGCCCCACCAAAGAGCTCTGATCTTTGACATATAATACATTTAAGCATCATATTTAGATGTAACTGGCAAATTTTGATGTTTACTTGAGCCCAAAGACATTAGAAGCCAACTACTGTCTTGATTTTCAGTTAAAAACAAAATGAAAAATTGCCCAGGTAACTGCCTGCTTTACTTATAAGCTCCAACACCTACTTCCAAAGGTAGCAAACTCCATTTATGGACATTGGTTTAAGTACATACAACTTGGCAAATTATTCTGGTGTTGACATTGTTCGTATTCAAGTAAGAATTTATTACTCTCTTTATCTTAATCACTTTCCATGTAGATATTTCCACTGAAACAGTAAGTTCAAAATAATGTAAAATAAGAGAATTAACTCTACAGTGTAGACTTTTTTTTTACACTGCTGGAGGGAAATCACTAAGTGTTTTCCTACTGAGCATGCATGGCTGTAGTAAGGAAATGTGGTCCATGCAAATATAAAGAAAAAATATTCTTTGACCTCGTTGGGATTCGCACCCACGATCCCAGATGTTATCACTGATGTTTTACCAACTGAGCTATGATGCCAGACCAAAGCAAATCCTGGGCAATTTATTTTGATAGTAATTTGTGGCAATGAAGACATGAGAGGTACATGAAAATATTATGTTGTGTGTGCAGGACTGGCTATAAAACTGTGTGAAATCAGAGAATTTTAGTGTGGGGGCATGTTGTTGTAGTGGTTAGCATGTTGGTCTTCAGATCTGAGGCCCAGTCCCTGTCCTCGTGTTGTTTCCTTATACAAGAGACTTTACTCCACATTGTCTCTCTCCACCCAGGTGAATAAAATAACGGGTACTGGCGACATACTGCTGGCGGTAACCCTGCGATGGACTAGCATCCCATCCAGGGGAGAGTAGCAATACTCTAAGTTGTTCCCTGCTACAAAAACCGAAATAAGCTCTTGCCATGTGGGCCTCCTTGGCTGATGTGCAACTTTACCTTTTTACCATAAATTTAAGTGCTGGAAGGAAATCAATTGATTCACTGACCTCAGTGGGATACACTGCAGGGTTAATTTTCTGATTTCACAGTTGTTCAACCAGTGCTATCTTGCATATTTTGCACAAGTCTGCTCTCACTGGTCAACCTATAAACCAAATTTTGCTCAACTCCAGGAAAACAGTTCTTGCCCCAAGTTAATTAAAGCGTTGCTTTAAATTAAGTTTTAACAATTGCCGCCATGTTTTTTTGAGCTGGGCGAAGTTTTGTAAAACATCAGCAAATCTGGCACATGTCATAGTGCGATCACTTTTTAGCACTATTGACAACATGTGTGGAGCCCGGGGGGAGGGGGGGGGGGGACTCCCATATGAAATATGTCGTCTTGCTTAGGGGTGTAAATTGCAGATTTTGGTCTCACTTAGAGTGTTCAGGACAGAAAGCCAATATTTTTACCCATACAGGTATCAATTAGGGTAGACTATGAACGAAAACCAAAGATTTATGACAAGGCTTCTAAAATCTAATAACAGAAAGCAGCACTCGATGTAAACATCTTTAGGGCAATCTATACCACCATAGCTCCTATTTGGTTGTCTGTTTTAGCATGGTCTCCTTTAGGGGTCAAATAAAGCCTGAGCCGCACCCAGTTTGGTCTCCTTTAGGGGTTTAATTCTACTTTTCCAACGTGAGCATCCCCATCCCTTTTATATGGGAGTCCCTCCCCCCCGCCCCCCGGATGTGGAGCTTTAAACCAGTTGAGCCAGTGGAAAACCAGCAGGGTTTTGAAGTAGATGTCAGAGATGCCAAAGTATGCAGCAGTCTGAGACAATAATTATTTAACCCTTTAAGCCCAGACATTTTTATACAAATTCTCCTCACAGGTCTCCATACATTTCATTGACTTCTAATTGGGAGAACTTGTTTAAACATCAAGACCATTCATCTCTGGTGATCATTTCCTAAATTCTCAACACCTGTGCGTGTTATAGTGTACAGATATGATGAGGAGAAAATTGATGCTGATCACTACTGGGGCTTAAGGTGTTTCGATACAGTTTTTTTGGGACCATACCTAACTTTTTGAATCGGCTCTTAGACAGTCTTCTCCTTGTCAGATCAACGTGAAATTTGCATGACTTGTTGGTTTTGGATTGAACTTTAGCGTGGTTTACATTTTGTAAAAATCGATATTTCCATGACAACGATAAACAAAAATCCTCGAAAACAGTAAAATTGAAATTTTGCACGATCCAGATTTCGCTTCGAAAAGCAAATACCAGCATCTTAAACTGTGGTGTATAGCAAACAAAATATACAAGAACAAAAAAATTCTGTATGTTTGTTTTGAAGTAAATCACAAAAACATTTTCAACCTTAGTTTTTGCCTAGTAATAGTAAATGCACCGAAAAATAATCAACGCTTTGATGAAATGGCTAGTAAATACTGTTAAAATGTGTCTTTTACTTACTATTTTACGTCTAGAAAGCTTTGTTGAAACTGGTTTTCGCGATCTCGAGAACGACTTGTTTTTCTAAGATCACTCGCGTAATAATTTTGTGGTAATTTTTGAATTTGAGCGCTTTTGCGAAAATCTTACGAACGGCTCGATAGATTTTTTTAAAACACTAAACATGCGTGCTTGACGATGTGACCAATTTTAGTTTTGAGTCTTATTAACATTGATTCACTGGAACACTTTTAGATTTAACGTTAAAGAGGATGTATGAACCGACGGAAAGGCTTGCGTTACATATAAACAGTTGGCAAGTAAATGCTAATATATTCAAAGTAATGTGCAATGCATTCTTCCGTGATTTTTACTTTTCGTTGTAATCTACAGTGCAACAAAGAACAAAGAAACCAGATAAAAATCACGAAGCAATGAATAACGCATTACTTTGAATATATTAGCATCTACTTGCCAACTGTGTGATTTTTATCTGGTTTCTTTGTTCTTTGTTGCACTGTAGATTACAACGAAAAGTAAAAATCACGGAAGAATGCATTGCGCATTACTTTGAATATATTAGCATTTACTTGCCAACTGTTTATATGTAACGCAAGCCTTTCCATCGGTTCATACATCCTCTTTAACGTTAAATCTAAAAGTGTTCCAGTGAATCAATGTTAATAAGACTCAAAACTAAAATTGGTCACATCGTCAAGCACGCATGTTTAGTGTTTTAAAAAAATCTATCGAGCCGTTCGTAAGATTTTCGCAAAAGCGCTCAAATTCAAAAATTACCACAAAATTATTACGCGAGTGATCTTAGAAAAACAAGTCGTTCTCGAGATCGCGAAAACCAGTTTCAACAAAGCTTTCTAGGCGTAAAATAGTAAGTAAAAGACACATTTTAACAGTATTTACTAGCCATTTCATCAAAGCGTTGATTATTTTTTGGTGCATTTACTATTACCAGGCAAAAACTAAGGTTGAAAATGTTTTTGCGATTTACTTCAAAACAAACATACAGAATTTTTTTGTTCTTGTATATTTTGTTTGCTATACACCACAGTTTAAGATGCTGGTATTTGCTTTTCGAAGCGAAATCTGGATCGTGCAAAATTTCAATTTTACTGTTTTCGAGGATTTTTGTTTATCGTTGTCATGGAAATATCGATTTTTACAAAATGTAAACCACGCTAAAGTTCAATCCAAAACCAACAAGTATTGCAAATTTCACGTTGATCTGACAAGGAGAAGACTGTCTAAGAGCCGATTTAAAAAGTTAGGTATGGTCCCCAAAAAACTGTATCGAAACACCTTAAAGGGTTAAAAGTATTTGGTCAAAGATGGTAGCTGAGTTCAAATAGATCCCCGAAGACTTCTGGCAGCTGCCAGTAATAAAGCCAATGAACCAGAACTTGCCAAGATCCAGGATGGCAGCAGATCAAATAGACAAACAGTTTCACACAGAGGTTTTTTTAATCCACCTGCCCAAACGTAGGGTGACAAAGAAACCTCTGATCGTAGGATAATCTCATCTAGACTCTGACACTGTTTTATTTTTCTTGTACCTGCACCTGCTCTGTTATAATTTCTTTTTCTTTTAACACAGGCACCAGGCTGCATTTAATGAGGGCTACGCCAAAGATCTTCGGTGTAGATTTCAGTTTTTGGCGTACAAAGTCTTATAAGACTTACAATTTCTTCTGCGTGGGTTTGACACGAAATGCACCTAAGCACAGGCACCTGCACGTCTACAGTGATGGCCAGTCCCTGTGTAGATTATCAATTTAAATTTGTATTAACATCTAACGTATCAAGCCGTGCCAGCTGTTTAATAGTGCCCATACATCTTTTGAACTTGTTTTCCTCTGCTCCATGAAGAGAACTTCCTTTTCAAATGACAAGAAATGCTGTCTTGGTTTGTTTAAGCTTACGGCTCAGTTGGCACACATGAATGTTCAAAGATGCATATCTCTTTACATCAGCATCCATTCCTCTGTTTCAAGGCCTGATTAGATGGATTCTCAACGTGCTTCAACATCTTTTAGAGTTTATCCTCTCGCATTTGCAAGCACCCAGACCCACGCGGAAGCATCACAACCTAGACCCAACAAGAAAATCCACAACGGAATAAAAACCACGTAATACGACGAAGTGATAATATTTTCAAGCCTGCAGCACAGTACAATGATAAAGCTAAGCTTGGAAGCCACCATAAACAAGAACCAGAATTTTCTTGCGATGCTAAAGCGGTTTGGGTCGACGCCATCTTTGATATGTCGGCAGATTCGAAGCAAAATGAAGAAAATCACAAAACAGTCAAAGATCAGTAATGGGATGAAAATGATGAACCAAAACCAATCCGTTTCTTTATCAAGACGAATAACCAGAAAGATCAAAAATAGGAGAATTACGCTCCAAACTCCCAGAACTCTGTAGAAAGAAGTATTCGCCATGTCTTCGAAGTAGGAGAATACACTTCAAGACGTCTTTCACAATGGGTAATAGAAACTTTGAGACTCCGCTGGCTTAGCGGACTGATGTAGCTAATTTTTGGCGGGGAGGCGCCACGTATGATTTAAACAGCTGATATATTCAGTGGAATAATCGTGCATGCTACATTTGATGAATATTTCGCTCATTTGTATGGTGTAAATAATTAAGCAGAGCTACTCGATCACTGATCACGATCGACATAAATGTTTCACCAGTTGTAGGCAAACTACTTGTTGCATTGTCATTGCGTAACACCCCAATCAAGATGGATAACCTCACAGAGCAGGTAGAAGAAATCGAAGCCCTGTCTTCAATTTATGGTCACGATTTTCTAGTTATCGACGAAACGAACAGGATCTACGAAATCCGCGTTTCCAATGAGAATGACTCGTGGTGGTCAGCCACCCTGCAAGTTCTTTTGCCCCCAGAATATCCAGCGAGAGCTCCACCAGTTTTTGAAATCCATTCTGCATGGATGTACGAAGCAGACTTGTTCGAAGTCTCCGACTTGTTGTACACAATTTACCGCGAGCACCAAGGAGAGATCGTGCTTTACCACTGGGTTGAAGCTTTAAGGACATTCATTGATGAAAAATTCAGAGACAGAAGGCAAAGTGAAGTTGTGCTACCAAACAGTGATCTTGACATTATCGGTCTAGGTAAGCAAGTATTTTTATATTTTTTACTAATATTTTTTTTAAAAGTTTGAGGGCGAGTTGCTACTTAACAAAAGCATGCACGTGAGAAAATTATGTTAATTTCTGGACTTTGGCTAATGAATAATATTAACAATTTTGGGTGATGCAACTTTGTTTAATTTTGCCATTACTACATGTAAGTGGAGCATGCCTGTGTACAAGTTTGTCTCAGCTCAGATGATCATACCATGTATTAAGCTGTTGGATTTGTCTCCTATACATCAAAGGAAATGTTGAAGAAGGCCATAAAGAGTAGGGGCTCAGTTTCCAGTGTTCTGGTCTGTTAATCTTTAATCTTTAATCTTTAACATTGATCCCTAGGGGGACAGGGGGGGCAGCAGCTCAGGAGAAAAGGGGGCAGGAGGTGTATGTGGGGTGGAGAAGAGGTGGCAGGAAGCAGGATTCCCAAGGTGGCAGGAAACATTAAATATAGGGAAGAGTAAAATTATGCAACATTGAGCAATCAAAAAAGCCCAAAGGAGTGGGAGCTAACACTAACCAGTTGCATGCATGCACACATGGGATGAGCTTTTGCTATTTTAGTTGAATACCTGTGGTTTTAATTACGTCCTTGGGCTGATTTTGTCCTTCAATAATATGAACAATAAGTCTTGCGATAACACTGGCAGATAGTTTCACTTTGGTTTCTTAGTTTTTGAACATTTGTAGCACGACTTGTGCCACGTCACGTGACAACAAATCTAGTCACCTGATCCGATCACCCATAGAAAATATCACGAAGTGTAGAGATTTTGTGTGACTTGCACACTTCTGTACATCTTGTGACTACTGACATCATAGCAAACCCATAGACAAATAAATAAATAAATATTTAAACCAGCGGTTATGACAAAGGGATAAGAAAGCTAATCCCAAAGATACTGACATCATAGCAAACCCGTAGACAAATAAATAAATGAATAAACATTTAAACTAGTGGGTGATGCTCATCCCAAAAATAGGGCGGGAACTGGGACGAAAGGGTGCGGGAAGCAGGAAGTTCCCTCCCCTCCCCTCCCCCCTCACCATTCTTGGGTTTGGCTGCTTTATTTCAAGGTAGGTTAGGCCAGAACGTCATGGTAGCCCACATATTGGGCAAGAACGTCATGCTAACCCACATATAGGGCAAGAATGTCATGCTAGCCCACATACACTGTATAGGGCAAGAATGTCATGCTAAGGTAAGTGAGTACAAGTGAAGGGAAGTGAGTACAAATGAAGGAAAGTGAGTACAAATGAAGGAAAGTAAGTACAAGTGAAGGAAAGTGTGTGTTAGTGGAGGTAGGTGCGTTAATCAGTTGGTGTATATATTCATATAGGATTGTAAAGTTATTAGTGCCTTATATGTGGGCTAGCATGACGTTCTTGCCGTAGGTTAAACCAAATATCTTTTTCCTTTTTTTTTTTTGCTTAAAATTTTCAGTGACTTCTGTCCACCTTCATCAGAGTATCTATTTAGGGCTTGTAGCTTGCATTTGATGGTTTTAATCTACAAATGATGCAACCTTAATTTTGAATAAGGAAATGCTTTTTTTGTTAATTGGTCTCATGGTTGTCAACAGTGGACTAATGGTCATGAAATAATGTCTTTTACTAATCCAGATACTGACAGTTGTATTTTCTGCTTTCCTTATAGGCAAGGAAGAAAAGGCAGCAGAAAACGATTTAACAGATGCTAAGGAAGATGGGCATCTAAAGGATGTATCAGAAATACTTAACAGTGACTTGGAATCCTTGACTGTATCTGATTTTAACAGTTTGAAGCTATGTAGAAGTACGAAAACTGATGAAAAGCCAGAGATAGTTCATGGTGAACCTTTCACTGACAGAAAGAGTACTTTTCAGGCTCACCTTGCTCATGTTGTAACAGCAGATCAAGTTAAACAAGTTCGGGAAGAACTTAAAGAAAACAGGAAAATCAAGAATGCTACTCACAATGTGATGGCTTATAGAATTTATTGTGAGGACCGCAACTCTTACCTCCAAGATTGTGATGATGATGGCGAAGCAATGGCCGGTTCAAGGCTGCTTCATCTGTTACAGATCCTTGAAGTGAAAAACCTTGTTGTCATAGTAACAAGATGGTATGGGGGAATTCTATTAGGGCCTGACAGATTTAAACATTACAACAACTGTGCGCGGGATCTGATGAAAGTTTCAGGGCTTGTGGATACTAGTTCTGATTTGAAAACTTCTAAGAGTAAAAGCCGGTTTAAGGTTGGGAAGAAACATTAGTTCATCAATTTTTAATGTTTTGATTAACTTAAGGTTAGCTCAAAATAAACATAAAGATTTATGTGCATTTTGTAGCCTTGTGCTGTCTTAGTTTAACTGGCAAGCAGTTTGAATACCACCACTTTACGATATATGGATGACTATTGTCAGGCCTGGAGGGGACAGGTATATTTTATAGGTCACATCCCACAGGTCACAAATACGGGTCATTGTTTTGCGGCTGACACATAAACACATTGGACAGTGTCCCATACTAGGTGATGTTTTAGACTGATTTAGGGCAAGGGGACACTGTTAAGCTTGTTTATTTATCGGCAACATGGTGACCTGTACGGGTGGCATGTGGAAATATGTGACCTGTAAAAGAAACCTGCCGGCCTGGAGGCAAAGAATCTTTGGAAACCAGTCAGAAAAATGCAATTAATTGGTCATTATTTTCATTATTCTGGGCACTTGATTGGATAAGTGCAAAAGATTTTCAGAGCATTCAAGATGTTTATTAGTCTAAAGAAACAGCATCTTGATTGTCTTAGATAAATCCTCATGTCAATCACTAGTACTAATTAAAAGCAAGGAACAAAAGTATTTTATAAAACCTGTGCTAATTATGACCATGATCCCAAACTTTGTCTTACTTATGATTTTCTTTGGTTAAACTTGAGCTGTTAATGCATTTTGAAAATTATTTAAAAATCCTTCAGTTCCACAGTTCATGCACAGAGATGGCTCCGCTTGGCACAGTGACCAGCAGTTGTCTCCTCTAAATGTGGGCCATGTTGGAATCCCAGATCACAGTGCCTTTTGTGCATGAAGGGGGGGGGGGGGGGGGTACTCCCAAAGATTTGGGTGTGCAGTGCACTCTTTAAAACCCTTACCCTATTTCAGACCAAAATAATGTGATTCTCCCTGCCCTATTTCAGACCTGACCCAAAATTCGATACCCTATTTCAGACCTGCCCAGTAACAGCTCAATTTGGCGTAGACATTTGATAGGGGCTTCAAATTTCCAAATGAATGTTTATCAAAACACACTTCTCAAGGAAAGATTATAATAAAAAAGTAGCTTCTTCTGAAAACTATACCCAATTCCAGAGCAGACTGCAGAAACCTTACCCTATTTCACACCAAACTGGTCCAAATCTATACCCTATTTCAGACTAAAGCAGCTCGAAAACCATATTCTTTGGCACCACACACACCTATCTAGCTTATATAAGGGAGTACCAGAGTACCCCCCCCCCCTAGGATTTTGTGCTTCTGGTGGGGGCCTGTGGGCGGGAACCTGGAAGAAAAAGGGGCACAAAGTGTACGGGGAGCATGCAGTTAATAAGGGCACTAGAAGTGGGATTCCCAAGGTGACAGGGAGTGGGAGAAATAGGGAAGAATTGCAAGTGAGGAATTGCAAAGAGGCGGAAATGAACAAAAATGGGTGGAAATTGGGTTTGAAGGATATGGGAGGTGGGAAGTTTGGACTGCCCTGTCCCCTCCATACATGTGAATTTAATTTGTTGTTGGTTATTGTTATTGCTCTGGGGGTAACTCCTCAGGTTCTCCTGTTTTTCAACATCAAATGGGTTGGATTTTGTAGTTAATCCGTGCTACACTTTTTCTCTCCTACCCAGGTGTATAAACGGGTACTGGCAAAAACATGCTGGGGTACACTGTGATGGACTTACATCCCATCGAGGGGGGAGTAGTTACCGTATTACTCCTAAGTTTCAATTTATCAACTGATTGGCGAGTTGACAAGGTAAACTGGCCACCGTGAATAAATTCAAAAGCTGGCCTTCCAAGTGTTAGCCATTTGTCGGAGCTAATCAATTCACTCTGATGAAGGCCAAACGTTAAAACATCAGCCTTTGAATAAATTCATGTAATGGCCAATTGATGTGATCAACCCAGACCAGTTGACAAATCAAAACTCTTGTTTCACTTCCCCACTGATGCATGGGGGCGCAGTGGTGTAGTGGTTAGCGCATCAGACTTCAGATGTGAAGGTCGGTGGTTTGAGTCCCAGTCCCTCCCATTGCGTTGATTCCTTAGAAATACTGCCAACAAAATACTGCTGGGAGTAAACCTATGATTGACTGGCATCCAATCTGGGGGGAATAGCGTTACTCTCAGTTGCTTCATGCTACAGAAACCGGGTTAAGCTTGCACTGTGTGGGTCTCCTTGGCTCATGATGACTTTACCTTTACCCGGAACTAGGATGGAGAAACTTGTCAAAATATCAAGACATCTTATCCTTGGTGATCACCTTCTTTATTCTCATCACTTGAATGTTTGAACAAGCAGTGATAAGATAAATTTCATTTTTGTCACAGTTAGGGCTTAAAGGGTTAAGCCCCAGTATTGATCAGCATCAAATTTCTCCTCATCATATCAGGCATTAATACACATAAAGGAGAATTAGGAAATGATCACCAAAGATGATAAGACTTGATGTTTAAACAAGTTCTCCCAATTAGTACTCAATATTTGGAGACCAGTAAGGAGAATTTAAATAATGATGCCAGAGCTTAAAGGGTTAGTTCATTAGTAACACTCCTAGTTTTTTCATGCCACAGAAACTGGGTTACACTCTACTTGACATTTACCCTAGTACTCCAATTTTCCTAGTTTGCTAGAACACCACAACTTTCTCTACCATAAGGATGTCAAGCTCTTGAGTGCCGCTATACAGGCATCATCCCCAAGGGGGGGGGGGGGGGGGGTAAGGAGGGGGTTACTTAGATATTTTAGTGACAGGGACGTGTAAATGATGCCAAATTTTTATACCCCAAAAAGTCCCACACAACTAAAACTGTACCCCCCCCAAAAATTCCAATGACCAAGAATGTGACTTAAAGAAAGTCCTTTTCACCCCATAAAAAAACCCAAGAGAGTCCGCGACAGTTTATATGCTTCCACTTTTTGTTATTCATTTATCAACCCTAAAAGCAGTCCTGCCAAAAATTACTAACCCAAAAACTCCCAAATCATAAATTTAACCCTTTAAGCCCTAACAGTGACAGAAATGAAATTTCTCTTTACATTATCACTGCTTGTTCAAACATTCAAGTGATGAGAATAAAGGAAGTGATCACCAAGGATAGGATGTCTTGATATTTAGACAAATTCTTTTTACTAGTGCATAAGAAATGTACGGAGAACAGAAAGGAGAATATCCATTTTTATATCACAGCTTAACCCTTTAATGCCCAGTGTCGGCAAGTCAATTCTCCTTATTGGTCGCCATACATTTGTTGAAGTGCTAGTTGGCAGAAGTTGTTCAAATATCAAAAGTTAATCCCTGGTGATCACTTCCTTAACTCTCAACACATGTGCACTTAATTGTGCATTGATGATACAAGGAGAAATCTGATGCTGATCACTATTGGGTCTTAAAGTGTAAATGGATCAATTCATACCCATGTAAAAGACCTTTCCCCCTCCCCATGACTATTATACGTTCTGGAGTGATGCCATGGGGCTTCAACAAAATGGATTGTGTTGTTCCAGAAGATATCCATACTCCCCCCAAGGAGGGTTTTTTGGATTGAACCCCCCACCCCTCTGGAAATTCCAGTTTAGGCAAATACTTGCCATTAAAAATTTTTGCCTTTAAGACCCCCCCCCCCCCCCCTCGGAATTTCCAATGACCCTCTGCGGTGGGGGTAAGTAAACAATCTGCACTTGAACTGAATAGAAAATACGTTATTATTAATTTTGGAACATGACTGTGGTCCCCAGGACCTGGTTGCCATTCTATTATTTTAAAGAATAAGAAATTATATGCTAAATGTTACACTAAATATTCCACCAACTGTTTACTTGAATAAATTTATCTTATGAAACCCCATAACAATGCCTTTATTTGTGCTCATGTTACTCTATAAGGGACTTGACATAAAGCTCATAAAGCGTCAAGAACTTCTGAAAGAATGTGAGCATTTACTTGCCTTCATATAGATACAGCCATCAGTGGTGTCCTCAAATCCTCAGCACCAGATAAATGTGATAAATTTTTTTATTATGCAATGTTCGGTGCAACGTTCTTTGTACCACCTTCTACCAAGGGCACTCAATGGATCATTTTGGTGAAGTAATTTGTATGGAAGACCTTAATTAATTGTTTCAGAAATTCTGAAAAATGGTAAGGATAAACTAGGGTTTTCTTTGGCAAAATGTCACCTAAGACTTTAAGTCACCAACAAAAATATACCTAAATTTGGCTTAACCATGTCCTAATTGCATTAAATAATAATACCTCTAGATCTACAAATGTAAACAAATTAACTGCAACTATTCTTTAATTTGATCTGACATTTGGACAAGAAAATGGTTATAAAAATGCTTCATAATTAAATTCATAAACTTCCAAGCCATCTTTTTGGAACTTCAGTGAAGCTAAGTGTTGATGTTCAGCGCAATGAACCAGAACAGCTGGTACACAATTTAACCTTTAGATTCTAGGGCATTGATTAAAAACTGTATTCTCTGCACTGCAGACTTGCGGGCCACTCGGATCTCTTCTAAGCCATCAGTTTGAACTTTGTCAAGATCCAAAATTAATTTTGTAAGTTGCTCATCTAGAAAAATAAACTCTTTATCACCTAAGAAAGACAAAAATTAAACTAAGATTAAATAAGATCACGAATTGATTGATAAAAGTAAAAATCTAAATATTAAAGTAAAATGTAAGTAACAATTACATTTAAGTACTTAAAAGCTACAATTATTGTAATAAGTACTTAAAAGCTACAATTATTGTAGCTTTTAAGTAATAATTTTAGTGTTACAACTTGTCTCAAAATTCCCATTTAAAGTGAGGGAAATTAAAGGTAGTAAATGACGATTTGCCTATGGATGTCAAGAACTACTTTAATGAATAGCAGCCTTTGAAAGTTGAACCTTTGTTTTAATAATTGTTTGGGAAAACATAATTAATGCCTCTCTCTATTTAATCCAACTAACCTCTCCTCCCAGAAAATGACAGCACTCTTGGTTCCAATTCCTCTGCACGACAAAGCAAGATGTCGATTGAGCTGATTTTTGCATCTGCCGAAGCAGTTCTGCGAGCTATGTACTGATTGCGAGGCTCAGCTGCACCAGGCTGATGATAAGCCTGTGGTGGGGCCTGCACAAAAGGCTGTCTATTTGGAGGCACTTGCTGTTGCTGACCTGGAACTGCATACTGTTGACCACCTGGGTAGGAACCAGCAGGATAACTAGATGGCAAACTCTGGGACTGTGGCTGTCTGTTGACAGACTGTTCAGTTGTGTATGACACTGGTTGAGCACCATACTGGTATGGACTGGTCATATGACCAGATGATGCAGGATTGGCAAATGGAGGCACCCATTGTGAGGTTTGAGGTGGAACTGATGGGCTGTAAGATGGTGGTCTTCCATCTATTGTCTGTTGACTATACATGTATCCTTGTGTCCCTGCACCTGGTGGGGGCTGATATGGCTGGTTATCTACTATTGGTCTATTTCCTGGTATATTTGGCACAGATGGTGAGGAATAAATGTTGTTTTTCTGATATGGATACTGTTGCGGCAGCTGATTAGAAGGTGTCATTCCAGGTGATTGAGGCACAGCAGATGGTGGCATTGCATGTGGTGGTTGCTGACTATTTCTTGTTATATGTCCCAAAGGAACTTGCTGAGGAGTTGCCGCACCAGCTGCATCAAATGCAGCCGGCATTGGGGCTGTGTTTTGTACATTATCCCTATGGAATGTCTTGTCAAGTGGTGGTGCATGACCTTGCCTCTGGTATGGGTGGCCAGATGGTTGTCCTGGTGTCTGAAATCCCACTTGGCCAGCTTGCCCTGGTGCTGGAAACGTTGGTCCAGCGGTTTGGAATGGCACCTGGCCAGGGCTTGGTGGTGGGTGATATGGCTGAGGGGCTACCTGAGATGATGCCTGGTACATTTGGCCAGGGTTCTGGTATGTCTGACCAGAGGCTGATGCTGGTGTTGGGTACGTTTGGGTTGCCTGTGGAGATGGCATTTGCATCTGTGCAGTTTGACCAGGAAGTGATCTTGTATCTGGAAGAGGTTGCCCTGGACTTGAAGATGGTACCTACACAATTTTGGAAACAGTGATAAACAAGGGTCATGTCAAACAAAGAAAAACATTATAAGTGCATGGATTTTTATCCAGCCTTAATCCTTTGCAGGATGAATGCTTGTTTAGACTAGCTTATAATTAGTAGGAGCTGATCAGCTGCTTGCAGGATTTTTCTCTAAACTATTTGGGGTAACTCATCTGAGTAAAATGATGAAAAATGTGAAAAAAAATATGTACAATTTTCTGAAGAATTTTTATTTAATTAAGAGGTGGTTCCTTTTGTAAAGAAATCTGCCCACCCTATGCAATCAATCTCTATCGTATATTATCCATAAAAAAAGGTGGTTCTTTGGGATGGCTCTCCAAAGCGCCAATTGTGTCTTACCAGGTACGGTAGGACACAGTCTTACCAAGAACTCTGGAACCAGGTATCTACCCCACTGTTTCCCTTACAGGAAGTCATTGCAAGGTCGCTATTTTAGCCCTTTAAGCCCTGCTATAAAAGTGCATATTCTCCTTACTGTTCTCCATGCACTTCTTATGGAACTAGTAAGGAGAATTTGCCTAAATACCAAGACATCTTATCCTTAGTGATCACTTCCTTTATTCTCTATACTTGAATGTTTGAACAAGAAGTAATAATGTAAAGAGAAATTTCATTGTAGTCACTGTTAGGGCTTTAAGGGTTAAAAGGTTTGTCTGGCTAACAACCATCCAGTTTTATCGCAGTTTGAGAGGGTCACGACTTTTAAAGATTTTTTAACTTTCCAAACCTTAACCTTAAACTTAACTCAAACTAGAAACTCAAACACACAAAATGGACAATCCCTACCCTAAAAGGCTGATCTGGGGTTGATGGTGGAACCTGGTATGGCTGAGGCATTGGTACTTGAGATGGTTGCCCTGTGGCTAATGTTGGTGTTTGTTGAATCACACCAGGGGATGGTGGCATACTTTGATAAGCTCCACCAGGAGTTAACACTTGACCTGCAGGTGACATTTGGTAGGATTGGCTGGTATTTGTGGGTGGTATTTGGTACGGTTGGCTAGTACTTGTGGGTGCCATTTGGTAAGCTTGGCTTACAGGTGGTATTTGGTAAGGCTGGCTTGTATTTGTGGGTGCCATTTGGTAAGCTTGGCTTACAGGTGGCATTTGGTAAGGCTGGCTTGTATTTGTGGGTGCCATTTGGTAAGTTTGGCTTACAGGTGCCATTTGGTAAGGCTGGCTTGTATTTATGGGCGGCATTTGGTAAGCTTGGCTAGTGCTTGTGGATGCCATTTGGTAAGTTTGGCTTGAATTTGCAGGGGACATTTGATAAGCTTGGGTTGTATTTGGCAGTGGCATGGAAGTCTGGTATAGTTGACCTGGACTTGATTTTGGTGACTGGAAAGGCTGATTTAAAGGTTGACTTGAACTCACAGCTTGCTGCGCTTGATATGGTTGCCCAGGAGCAGGACCTTCTGCAGGGATGTAAGGCTGCCTTGCAGGTGGCATTGGCTGCGGCTGGCCAGGAGACATCTGATAAGGCTGGCTAACAGGCACAGAGCTCTGGTAGGTTTGTCTTGGACTTGGCTGAGATATTTGGTACACCTGGCTGGAACTTGATACTGGAGTCTGAAACTGCTGACCAACACTTGCCGACGGCATCTGGTATGGCTGTGCTGGTGTCTGATTGGCTGGCTGTGAACCAGGCAACTGTCAGAGAGAAAAAATTAAGAGCAATCAAACACCTGGTTGATAAGCTTTTCTTTCCAAACATTAAATAACCCTTTCAGCCCCAGCATCATTATTCAAATTCTCCTTACTGTTCTCCTTACATTTCATTGAGTACTAACTGGGAGAACTTGTTGACACATCAAGACAATTCATCTTTGGTGATCATTTCCCAAATTCTCATGACCTTTATGTGTTATAATACACTGATATGATGAGGAGAAATTTGATACTGATCACCACTGGGTCTTAAAGGGTTAAAATGCTCATGCAGCCTGATCAAAGTGTGCTAGCAGATGACAATTCTGACATCTATATTCAATTATTTGACACCTAGGTATTCCACACTAATCCTGACTAATGACAAGTATGGGTCCTGGTACATCTATATTTACTTACTGTCTACTTTTGTTATCCTACCTCCTACTACAAAAAATTTGACAGGGCTGCTCATGAACTTATCAAGTTTATTTGCCCATCATGTCTTCACATTATAAACTAATTTTTGATCAAGTGCCATGAGGATAATCTAGCTTCCCTTGTCTGATGCTAGACAAAAATCACCACCCTGTTGCTAAGAAAATGGGACTTCTTGCCCATGCTTTAAACTTTAAACTTGATAATTATATACCTGCCAACTCTCACGCATAGTGTGTGAGTCTCACGCCTATGGATCAATAACATCGATGTCATGCATCGAGGACAATTTCTCACGTCTTACTCACAAATCCAGAGGACTTGTTCTTTTTAAACCACATTAACAACAAAAATTCAATAATATTCAATTCCCCCGAAAATATTCCAATAAACGGCACCTTATGTCAAGTTTGAGTCCTAAATAACAAGCAATCAAGATCACGCCGAGATTTCCAGCTTGGCACCACGACATTCGGCAACCTTCGGAAGTCATCTGAATATCTTCGGCAATGTTTGGAAATTGTCGGAACATTTTGGCAAGGTCGGAAGTCGTCGGAGATTTTTCGGAAATTCGGGCAATAATTGGATACGAAAATCTCACGCATTTGTCTTAGGAAAAGTTGGCAGGTATAAACTTAGGTATAGTGACCCTGAGTGTGAAAGATTTGTTTATTAATCCAATCTTTTTCAGCTTAGTGTTCATTTACATTGTGTACATGTGAAGTCAACTCACTGACGGATGCCACTAGACAGCACTACATGCTGCTGTTAAACTTTTGACCACTAATCTCCCATAGAGTAGAAATGACTACACTTTACTCTTATTGCGTCTTACATGCTACTGAAACGCTCAAACTCACCGGGTAAGGTTTCTGCATTCTTGGATCCTCCCACGAAGTTGCCCTTGTGTTGTGGTCAATGAAGAACGGCCTTCCAGAACTCGGGTCAACTTTCATCTCCCAGCCTGGTGGAAGAGGCGGAAAACCCGGTGTACAGCCTTGGTACATTTCCATGTGTTGGTATAAAGCGACTCTACACAATAGATCTTGTTCTCCCTTTGAGACTAGACACGAACAGGGAATTTGTTTTTCACCAAAATAGCGTCACTAACATCCGCCATTACAGCGTTACGACCACAGTGTATCATGGGGCTGCTGGGAGGTAGGCATGCAATGCATGCAAAATGTCAGCAAGCCCCGAGCGAGCCTTGCTGCGGGGGTTTTCTGCGTGTACAAAAAAAAAATTCGATTTTTGTCACGCGACATTTGGGAAAGAAGCGAGAAAGTCTTCTTTTACCCAAAACAAAACAGGAAAGGGCTTTTTACGCAGGCTATTCATAACTTGAAGGGCACACGAAATGTTGCGCTGCTTGGCAAGAGGCTACGAGGCAAGGCTTAGTTGGCTGGGGAGACAGAAAGGGGAAGAAATAAAAACCTCATCCTCCCACAGTTTTATTCAGGTTTTCTCCCCCACCCCCCTCTTTTAAATACGCTGGCTAAATAGGCTACGTAGCATTAATTATACAATTGATAGGCTTGAAGCCCTGAGTTCGAAGAGTTCTCTTGTCTAACAGATTTTGAAGCATGGAAGATGTGTTTTGCCACATGTAAGGTATCCAGTGACGCTTTCCACTTAGCCTAAACTTTTGGTTTCAAATTCGGGAAACTTTCCTTGTCAAATGGAAGGCTTTTTCCATCCAAGCGAAGAACCTCGCTTCCAGTTCATTTACTCCTTTGTAATCTCACTGATAAATCAAAATCATTGATGGCGCACTGAAGCCAACAAAATGGATGTTGCCCTCCCAAGAAGAAAATTAAAAAGTGTGCAAAACTATTTTGACTCTAGAGTATTATGCAAACGAGTTTATTGGGCGAGCAGCAGAAATTGACATTTTGTGCGAATGGAACGGCATCCTCGTCCCCAGGGCCTTCTCCTCGTTCAAAATGACGGATCGGAGAAACCCCTGACCAAGGCTGCCAAAGTGACTCTAAAAATTCGTTAGAATTTCGTCACGTAGACAAGCACGATGAAATGTCTTCGTTTCGTTTGAACAACGGTTTCCGATTGTAGAAAACAAACAGGGCCGCCAGATGCTGAAAACAACCTCCCAAAAAAAGCCATTTCATCGTGTGTCGCGTGACCAAATACTCCACGATTCTTCAGGGTCCGAAAGGGGGTCTTTGGAGCCCTGGAGCCCTCAAATTTTTGTCGTGGAGGCCGGAGCCCAAAGCCTCTCTCGACTTGGATCCCGAACAAAAACGCTATTTTTGGCTAAATGGAGCTCTGGAGTGAAGCAATGGAGCCCTAGAGCCCCGAATTTTCCGTCTTGGAGCCCTGAAGCTCTTCTTTTTTTAGGCTGGAGCCCTGGAGCCCTGAGCCCCTTTGGGACCCTTATTCGTGGAGTATTGCAGCAGCCTTTTTGATCCGCCATTTTGAACGAGGAGAAGGCCCTGGGGACGAGGTTGAATGGAACGGTAATTTCCGTTCCAATCGGTTGGAACGGAAAAGTGAAGTACCCCTGAAGGTCGTTCGTTTGTTCCGAAAAATTTCCAGTGGATCGGCACGATATCCACAGTCGTAATACAGCAAATCGTTGCCTCTGAAATCCAGAATCTAGAGTTTTGGAGTCCATAATTAGCTTTTGGAATACCGATGCCAAAATCTGGAATGCGAATCAGGAATCCCTCTACTCTAGCTAGGAACCTCGAATTCCTACAGTAGGAATCCAACAGAACCCGAAATTTACCATAAAGAATCTAGATGGAACATAAGAGCCTTCTAAATACCTTAAATGGAGCAAAATGCTTTCAGAATGCTTCAGATAATTAAAATGGTAATCAGATTGTAATAAAACAGGCATACAAAAACAA
Organism: Siderastrea siderea; assembly: GCA_964030785.1. Taxonomy (NCBI): domain Eukaryota; kingdom Metazoa; phylum Cnidaria; class Anthozoa; order Scleractinia; family Rhizangiidae; genus Siderastrea; species Siderastrea siderea. The sequence continues at coordinate 24,373,330 of OZ034974.1, read as the reverse complement.
AACAGTTTAATAACCCTTTGCTAAAATGTTGGGTCTTCTTTATGTTTGGGATACACTCAAGTGTCAATAACACACTGTGTACGATATTAAGATGCTATCAAGGAACAAAGATCACAGCTTGAACACAGAACGCTAAATTTCCGGACATGTAGTTTAATTCTGTCCGGAATTCGAAATGTCTAAAATTCCATTGTACTGTCTTCTCCATTCTATGACATTCCATTCCATTTCTTTAAGTTTAGCCTATTCCAGGATTTTGCTTGTGGAGAAAGAAGAAAATATTGTGCGAGAAGAAAAAATATTGTAATGGAAAACGCCGTACGGCCACTCGACCCTCTAGAATCTTTTAGAGGGATATTGGGCCAGTGACAGTATGCGAAAAGGTAGGAAAAATTGTTAACCCTTTCACTCCCAGAGTTAGTTATGTAGACATTGAGAAAATTCTAACTTCTGAGTCTGTGGATCAAATCCTATGTGTGACCATTCAAATGAAACCTCTTCAGCAGTACTTTTACGTGGTGCTATTTATACCTGAAGTATTTTACAAAATGAAATTTGGAATTCGTCTTGAATTTTGATTTAAGGCACTCTTGGGAGTGAAGGGTTAATATATGCATTTTAAATCAAGGGCCTCCGAAATGCAGGCTAATCTGAAAGGAAAACCAGCTAAGACATGCGGCTAAGTCTAAGAACCAAAATGGATTCAAGTTTTTGGTAGAGATAACAATGCAAAACTTAACCATTAACGGTTGTTAGTCCTACGCAGCCATTTTTAGTTGCGTCACGCAACGCTCCCCCCACTAAAAACGGCTGCGTAGGAGACTACGGTTGTTAACGATTTGAAACTTTCTGAGTTTGGCTTGCTTTTGAAATATAAAATAGTAGTTTTTTGTTTTATATAAATATATGGAATGGGTGCTTTTTCGATAAAGATTAGTAAACTAAAGAGTAAGGACTTAAACCTCTCTGCGTGCCCGCAGAAGGAAATGGGAACTGAGTGAAAATAACTGTTTTGTCCTCTCACTCTACCCAGGAATTCCAATAATTTTTGCAGCCTCACAATTTTTCTCCTCCACTTGCTCGAATTGTTATTCGCTCTCCGCGATGTAAGCTCAAAAATAAAACTGACTATCAGTCGAAACGTCGTTCGCTTTTAGTGTAAGCTTTTATCACTAAACTTTACAGACACCACTTTTTACAGTATACAACTTACTGCTTGTACTTAGTACAGGTAAGGTATCATGACGTTCCATGTCCGGTCTGAAGACTGACAGGCAAACTACTCCACCAACGCGCCTCCACAACTGTGGATAAAAGCATTCTTTAATTTTTCCATTCAAGTGAACAAGTTCCCAGGCTTAAAACACTGGTTTTGAAGAGTTTTCTCGCCTGGCAAATTTTGAAGCTGAAACATGTGAAAGATGTTCAATTTGTAGCGTTTCGCTCCAGTGAGATAATCCGGACTGTGATACAACAAATTAAAAATAAGGCGGAGTTCAATTGAGTGTCGACAGTAATTCGCATTAGCTTTAACTTTGCTTTACTACGCTTTGTTATTGGAAGGGAAAAATCAAGATTGATGGAACGTTCAGTTTGCTGTAAGCGTGGGTCAAAGAATATAAGTCCCCAAACGACATCGAAAGGAAATCACGAAATGAAAACAAAAGAAAGAAAGAAAGAAAGAAAGAAAGAAAGAAAGAAAGAAAGAAAGAAAGAAAGAAAGAAAGAAAGAAAGAAAGAAAGAAAGAAAGAAAGAAAGAAAAAGAAAGAAAGCTATCTTTCCCCCTGGTTGAAAATAAATTGCTAAATTATGGAAGAGAAACCTGGAGAGAGAATTGGAGAGAGACTGGCACTAGTCAAAAGCTGCAAATAACAACCTAATTGTCCGGTATAATGTTTTGCGCTCCTTCCGAGCGGATTTCCTCATCCCCTTTCTAGGGTAATTTATTGTTTACGTGCAATAAACCTTAATCTTTCAAAGCGGTAAATAATGGGGACCCTAAACAAATTTCCCAGATTATAGTGCGTGGCAAAACACGTGACACCAATATTTTATTGTTTTCAAAATCGCGATCGCCATTTGAACTCCCCATACTGTGTTTTAAAAAGTCATTTTTACAATAGAACCAGGCCTTAATGCAACTTAAGCACGAGATTGTTTTCTGCCATGCTCGAAATTTTATTTGCCCGCCCTCAATATAGATGCAATGTGTAGAACGTTCCACCGCTTACAAGCGGGGGGGGGGGGGGACAGGGGATTTTGAACCTCCCGCTTCCCCTACCCTTTAATCCCGGTTCCCGCCCTATATCTTTTGGCTCCCGCCCCTTTGCATTTTTTCGATTGCGAAATATTGCGCAATGTTGCATAATTTTTCCCTGTTTCTCCCGCTTCCCGCCACCTTGGGAATCCCGCTTCCCGCCCCCTCTTCTCCCGCTTCCCGTACACCTCCCGTCCCCTCGGAATTAATCGTTTAATATGGCGATATGTCATCTCAAACTTTGGTAACATGGAAAGATGAATTCCTTTCGTTTTTAAAGGGACATATCCAAATATATCCCTTTAAATCAAAATGCCCTGAAACGATCGAAGAAAAAGTAGTCAACATTTAAAGTATTGAAGTTGAATTTCCTCCGTTTAATTGGATGCCCCTGAAACTGAGAGGGTATCTCACCTGAACACCTTAAAAGGGTTTTGTTACCAATTTTTAACATTACTGCTAAAAGCTGATTCAGAAAGACTTATTGAAAGCAAAGGAAATCCCCAAAAGAACGGTACAGTTTTGTTTAGAATTATTCTACTAGTTTCTGTGAAACTACAAATAAGTGTGTTTGTCTGCGGATGACCGAAATGGATTGCAATTCCATGTTTTCCCCTTGTCTCGTAAAAAAATCGCTAAATACCTTAAATATTGACTAGGGTTCGTTCTCCCTTTAAAGAAAACAAATTACTCGATACAGATCGATACATGCTCGTTGTCCTCCTTTTGATGTAGTAGATTTATTTTCTTGGAGCGTTAATTTCTGTTCTCCTTTTAATACTGAGTGGAAAATTTATTTCCGCTACGTTGATTTCTATCATTTTAATAACCGCACCGATTTCTGAATCCGGTCCTCAGCTATGGTGAAAGTGGTCAGATTTCTTGGCTCAGCGTATCCCGATCTCTATATGGAGCGTTTCCCAAGCAAGTTAAGGCATGGGTCTGTCACGTGCTTATTTGGCTAAGTGGCATTTAACATGTTTAAAACGGATTCTTTTGATCAATTTTCTCAAAATTGGCAAGTGACTTTTTCTCGGAGGCCTAAACAATATGTGACATATTTGACGTTCAGATTTCAGTCACGTGACCTGCAAATGATCATCAACGATCAAAATATGCAGATTAAAATGGGGCAAAAAAAAATGAAAGAGCAGCACACATTCTTGGGTACAGTTCTTTCACTCTTAAGGTGGATGTTATGAATTAGCCCTGTATGTGTGTCTACGTGGAATAGGGATTACGTAATCAAGGGAAACAGGTCATGTGATTTCCGAATTCTGTCCTCAGCTATGGTCAAAGTGATGCTTAATCTACAGATTTCGTAGCTTAGCATATTTTGATCCTCTAATCTTTACTTTACTTTACTATCGCTTCCATCACTTTTAATACGATAATAAATTGTAAATAATCTCAGTGAAAAAAAACTGAAATCAAAAGTGATGAGGAGTTAAAGTAGTAGACCCCCTCCGACGGCCATTACATAACTTTATGTTAATCCGGGCAGCTCTTTTAATTCTTCATAGAAGTAACTTCCTTGAGCGGAAATTTTTACCTTTACTATTGCATTCATTACCTTCCTTATAAACTATTTCTCCTCTAATATGTATAGGTTAAGTTAAGGTGTTTCGATACAGTTTTTTTGGGACCATACCTCACTTTTAAAATCGGCTCTTAGACAGTCTTTATCTTGTCGGATCAACGTGAAATTTGCAGTACTTTTTGGTTTTGGATTGAAGTTTAGCGCGGTTAACATTTTGTGAAAATCGATATTTCCATGACAACGATAAACAAAAAACCTCGAAAACACTAAAATTGAAATTTTGCGCGATCCAGACTTCGCTTTGAAAAGCAAACACCAGCATCTTAAACTGTGGTGTATGGCAAACAAAATATACAAGGACAAAAAAAATCTGTATGTTTGTTTCGAAGTAAATCGCAAAAACATTTTCAACCTTAGTTTTTGCATAGTAATAGTAAATGCACCGAAAAATAATCAATGCTTTGATGAAATGGCTCAAAAATACTTTCAAAATGTGTCTTTTACTTACTATTTTACGCCTAGAAAGTTTTGTTGGAACTAGTGTTCGCGATCTCGAGAACGAATTGTTTTTCTAAGATCATTCGTGTAATACTTTTGTGGTAATGTTTGAATTTGAGGGCTTTTGCGAAAATCTTAAGAACGGCTCGATGGATTTTTTTAAAACATTAAACACACGTGCTTGACGATGTGACCAATTTTAGTATCGAGTCTTATTAACATTGATTCACTGGAACACTTTTAGATTTAACGCTAAAAAGGACGTATGAACCGACGGAAAAGGTTGCGTTACAAATTCACAGTTGGCAAGTAAATGCTAATATATTCAAAGAGCGTAATTCATTGCTTCATGATTTTTATCTGGTTTCTTTGTTCTTTGTTGCACTGTAGATTACAACGAAAAGTAAAAATCACGGAGGAATGCTTTGCGCATTACTTTGAATATATTAGCATTTATTTGCCAAATGTGAATATGTAACGCAAGCTTTTCCGTCGGTTCATACGTCTTTTTTAGTGTTAAATCTAAAAGTGTTCCAGTGAGTCAATGTTAATAAGACTCGATACTAAAATTGGACACATCGTCAAGCACGCGTGTTTAATGTTTTAAAAAAATCCATCGAGCCGTTCTTAAGATTTTCGCAAAAATGCTCAAATTAAAAAATTACCACAAAATTATTACACGAATGATCTTAGAAAAACAATTCGTTCTCGAGATCGCGAACACCAGTTTCAACAAAACTTTCTAGGCTTAAAATAGTATGTAAACGACACATTTTGAAAGTATTTTCGAGCCATTTGATCAAAGCATTGATTCTTTTTCGGTGCATTTGCTATTACTATGCAAAAAATAAGGTTGGAAATGTTTTTGCGATTTACTTCAAAACAAACATACAGAATTTTTTGGTTCTTGTATATTTTGTTTGCGATACACCACAGTTTAAGATGTTGGTATTTACTTTTCAAAGTGAAATCTGGATCGCAGAAAATTTCAATTTTAGTGTTTTCGAGGTTTTTTGTTTATCGTTGTCATGGAAATATCGATTTTCACAAAATGTTAACCACGCTAAAGTTCAATCCAAAACCAACAAGTATTGAAAATTTCACTTTGATCTGACAAGGAAAGGACTGTCTAAGAGCCGATTCAAAAAGTTAGGAATGGTCCCAAAACACCTTAAGTTTATTTCATATAATTAGAAGGATTAACTCATTGAAAAACGTTAACTAACAGTCCCTTCATGCACGAGCGCACGTTGGAGGTGCTAACCAGCGCGTTGGGTTGGTTATTTTTCGATGCTGAATTGCTCCTGTCATGTTTTTAGAAAAAAAAACATTTGAGGCCTGTCGCATATAGCATCCAGTTTCCTCCTTCACTCATGTCCAATACTGCCGCACTGATACGGACCGTTATTTGTAGTTTACGGTCCGTAACAGGGCGGGAAAAGGTTGCAACCTTTTTCCGCCCGGGTCCGTAAGTTTCGCACGGACCGTCATCCTTGCTTACGGACCGTTATTTGCGGTTGACAGTCCGTACGTTTCGCACGGACCGTCGTTCTTGCTTACCGTCCAAATACAGAGCGTGCATCTCAGTATCACACCAGGGCTAACTGCAGTTGACGGTCCGTACGTTTCGCACGGACCGTCATCCTTGTGTACAGATCGTCATTTACGATTCATGGTCCGTATGTAGAGGTATAAATAGCCAATACAAGTATGATTGAGCCTCATTATTTAACCTTACGTACGAAGCAAGCGAGATACACCAAGAGAAGACGGTAATATGTCTATAACTCGTTCTATAAGCGTTGCGCAAACTGATGACAGGGTTCTAAAAGCGGCCTCTCCAAGAGACAAACAAAGCGATCGATATACATGAAAGGGAAGAGAGTAATATGTCGATCACTCCTATTACTTCTTCTGTTGAAGCACTGTGCAATGGTCCAAGGGAAGACAACTACGATTAAGCCCCGTTATTTAAGCGTACGTTCGAAGCGAGCGAGGTACACGAAATAGAAGACGATAACATGTCTATTACTCGTTCTATAAGCGTTGCGCAAACTGACAACAGAGTTCTAAAAGCGGGCTCTTATGTCGATTACTTCTTCTATTGAAGCACTGTGCAATGGTCCAAGGGAAGACAACTACGATTAAGCCCCGTTATTTAAGCGTACGTTCGAAGCGAGCGAGGTACACGAAATAGAAGACGATAACATGTCTATTACTCGTTCTATAACCGTCGCGCAAACTGATAACAGAGTTCTAAAAGCGAACTGTTATGTCCATTATTCAAGCCTTGTGAAACTGTGCAAGGGAAGACAACTCTGATTATGCCTCGTTATTTAATACTGTTTTACTAATTAAGCAAAACTACTCAAAGCGTGTCAACAATAAGCAATCAGTTTTCTATTGCCATATTTGGCTCCAAACTAAACACCTCCTTTCTTTTTTATAGGATGGTTTAAGCCGCGTTTGTTCAAATACTTTTCACATATTTCCGGGTGTTTTTAATCCTCGTCATCTTCTGTCATTTGTTTCAAAAATCCTTTTCTTTTTACTCTTGCGCGTGTAAACTGCTAATACGAATTTGGGTTTTATCTATGAATACCGCCTTTTCATTCCCACATAGGTTTGTTGTCTGTTCTTTGTCCTTAAAAAACTCGCATGCACCTCTTACCAATTAATTTGTATTACCCAATGCGTCGTTACCATTGTTCCTCTAAGACTCGCACCTCTAATGCAGTGATTACTTTTTATAGATCATACATCTGTAACCGCGTGGTTTTTCACGGTTTGGACCACTTTGAGTACCTTACTGCGAAAACTGAATCATCAAAAATAGTACTAGCATAAATAGTGCTAAATAGTGCTAGCGCGTCAGCAGAGCTCCATCGCTAAGGAAATTTGGTAACCTATCAAGCCAAGAAATTTTGGTAGCGACGTAATAGTCACGTGACCGTCCGTACGTACGTCCGTCCGTCCATCCGCACCACAGGGTTACCACAGGGTTACACTGGATATAACCCTGTGTTGAATCCCGTGGGTTTTTGTCGCAAAATCGCATGTTGACCCGCGTTGTAGCAAAACAAGCAAAGACAACAAAAGTCAAAAACAAATTTGTTAATGGAAAGAAAAAGTTCAAAAGAATACTCAGTTGTCTTTTTGGTGAGAGGGGAAAAGTTTAATTTAGGCGAAAAAAAGTAGGCGATAAAGTTCAGGCGAAAAGTTCAAATTTGCCTTGTCGGTTCTGTTCGAACTCGGTCGGCACACTGCTTGAGTTCGCTGCTTTTCGCAAGCGGTTTCGACGCCAAATATAGCAGAGCTAGTGCTTTTTGTTTTTTTCTGTCCACAACCATGGTTTTTACGGCGTTCCGAACACATTTTGCCAGGAAAAACACCAGCATTTTCATGCTGATAGGCAGCTTGTCACGAAGAAAGAAATAGATATTAAAATTAACATAAAACACTACAATGAGCGCTGATGGCCAAGTGGACTAATATCAGGCTTCATACGCTGACGACCCGGGTTCGATTTTCAGCATGGGTAGGAATTTTTTTCTTTTTTTTTTTTTTTAATTTAACGACTTGAATGAGAGTATTTTCACAAATTAATAACTGCTAGTAAAAAAACAAACAAACAAACAAACAAACAAAACAAAAGGGGGGCTCCGCTTTTAGGCTTGGCTAAATCTATATATTATATCGACAGGAGCGTTGCGTGGTGACAATAAAACCGGCTGCTTAGGAAACTATCGATTGCACTCTTTATAAAAATAGAATAACACCGCTGCACGCGACATTTCATAGATGAATGTTGCTTTCATGCGTATTCTGCCTTCGTTCGTACCCTGCAAAAAAAAAACATTAAATGCGAACCATTAAGGGTAAGTAAAATACACAGAATCCAGTAACGAAATGCAAATTACGGATCGTGAACACTTCTGTACGGACCGTGTGTACCTTTCACGGTTAGCCTGTTCCCGGCGTTCAGATAGTGTAGCGCGAGCGAAACAGCGGGAATAAAACCAGGAGATTCCAGTCTCACTGATGAAATGCAATTTACGAACCGTGAACTCTTCAATACGGACCGTATCTGAAGTTCACGGTCCGTACGAACTGTACGGTCCGTCAAAAAGATATCTCCCTATGATAACAAGCGTGAAATATTCTAATACCCATTGATGAGATACAATTCACGGACTGGAACTCTTCTACACGGACCGTATCTGATCGAAGTTTTCGGTCCGTACGAACTGTGCAGTCCGTCAAAAAGATATCTCCCTCTGATTACAAGAGTGAAATACTCTAAGACCCACTAATGGGATGCAATTTACGGACCGTGAACTCTTCAATACGGACCGTGTGTGCCGTTCATGGTCCGTACGAACTGTACGGATCTTAAGAAAGATAGCTCCCTCTCACAACGAGAATGAAATATTCCAAGTCTCACTAATGACATGCAAGTTACGGATCATGAACTCTTCTATACCGACCGTATCTAAAGTTCACCGTCCGTACGAACTGTACGGTCCGTACTGAAAGATATCTCCCTCTCACAACGAGAATGAAATATTCTAAGTCCCGCTAAGGAAAGTGGTCATTTACAAGTGTACTCGATGAGGACCCACCTTGTGAAGGGTTAGGGGGGCTATGCGAGATACCACCTTGAGTTGAGACTTTCATATTACTGAGGTGTGCATGAAGCTTGCATTGCTGGAAAAATGGCACAAGGAGGTTTGAATCTTTATCTTAGTTTCTACTCCTGATAGAGTGGGGGCTATTCAAACGAGACAGCATCTTTTAAGGTGGGGGAAGGGGGACACATAAAGAGACCACCTGTCTTTTTGCAGAGTGGTGGGTCCTGTGCAATAGTTTTGACCATTTCCCTAATGAGATGTAATTTACGGACCGTGGACTCTTCTATACGGACCGTGTGTGCGGTTCACGGTCCGTACGAACTGAACGGTCCGTAAGAAAGATATCTCCTCTCATAACAAGAACAAATATTCTCAGACCCACTAATGAGATGCAATTTACGGACCGTGAACTCTTCGATACGGACCGTGAACTCTTCGATACGGACCGTGTGTGCGGTTCATGGTTCGTACAAACTGTACGGACCGTAAGAAAGATATCTCCCTCTCGGAACGAGAATGAAATATTCTTAGTCCCACTACTGATATGCAATTTACGGACCGTGAACTTTTCTATACGGACCGTATCTGAAATTCACGGTCCGTACGAACTGTACGGTCCGTCAACCCTTCTCTACATACCGTGCGTGGGCTTCACGGTCCGTACGAAACTTTACGTACCGAAACCATAGTCTACCCTCGTTTCCTTACGAGGCAAAATACAGGGTATTTAAGGGAGAAGGGATGGCGCGGTAGTGAGAGCGCTCGCCTCCCCCCAATGCCGGAACCCTTACTCGGCGTCATATGTGGTTTGAGTTTGTTGCTGGTTCTTGTCCTTGCTCTGAGAGGTTTTCCGGTTTTATCCTCTCGTTAAAAACCAACATTTTCTAATTCCAATTCCAGCCATCTCGATGCTACGTCATACAATATTGAATCACACCTAATATTTTTCTTTATTTCCAATGACCTTTAACAACCTACTACAACGAAATTCCTTTCAGTTTGTCACTAACATTTCATTTAATCGTCCCTGACTCGATAGACCATCCTGTGTCCCCAAGAATACCACGGTCAAAAAATCTCCCTCTTCCATCCTTGATCCCTACCCTTGCCCCTATATGTCATTAACATACCAATCAATTGTCCGTGACAGGGGGGGGGAAGCAACTTCCCATACATTCTCTTAAATGAAATCCAAACGATGTTCTCACAACTTGCAAAGCAATTTGTGAGGTTCTGGTCAGCGGACATGCCTCCTACGCGTGCGCAGATGTTGCATGTTCCAACGGAACTCGGACGCTGAAGGCAAAAAAAAGGCTCATCCTCGGTGTAAAAACCTCACAACTGACGTCACATGTGCAGACAGAAGCCATACAAGCGCTCACTCGATGGATCTGAAGATCGATGGATCGATGGATCGATAGATCGAGGGATCGATAGATCGATGGATCGGTAGATCGATGGATCGGTAGATCAATGGATCAGTAGATCGATGGATCGGTAGATCGATGGATTGGTAGATCAATGGATCAGTAGATCGATGGATCGGTAGATCGATGGATCAGTAGATCGATGGATCGGTAGATCGATGGATCGGTGGATCGATGGATCGGTAGATCGATGGATTGGATCAGTTGATCAATGGATCAGTAGATCGATGGATCGGTAGATCAGTGGATGGGTAGAAATACTGGATGAGTCAGCCTGAGGAAGAGCTTCCGGTAGAAAACATGGCGGTTACGGCCAAACTCTTAAAGCTATGGTTTCCACTGTTTGTTTTTTTGGTTTATCTTACGCCTCGGAGTTCTTTAGTTAAGGTAGTTAAGGTAAATCACAGATATAAAAGGTGGTGGGAAGGCCTGTACGACTTCTACTTCACGTCTTTGTAAGCCACGCCTTAGGCCCCATTTACATGAGTTATTTCGTGCCCAGATGAGTTTCATCCCGGATGAGATGTAAGTCATCCCAGGTTGAAACTCATCCCGGGATGAAATAACTCATGTAAACGGGGCCTTAGATCACTCGGACTTTCGACCAATTTAGCTTCTTGTATTTTTTAGTGGGTTAAGTCTGAAGGATTTTTAAATGGAGACTGAATAGAGCCGTTGAAATTAAGGCGTCGCATTTTAAGGACTGTTACTGTATTAAGGTCATGTCTGCTATTTGTATGATGGACTCCTATGGCTCTACGCCTTTTTGTAACATTTGACCTTTGATCGTCTGTAAAGAGACCTTTTAATGCCGCTCTTGGCATATTAGATTGTTGAATTTGACTCGTTTACGGACTTGATAGGTTTTTCAGCCTCTAATGCTTAAACTTCTGACAATAAAGGATCCGAAATATTATCTGCAACTTGACGAGTTTCTTTGTTTGTAGCGCCGGGCCCGGCTAATATTGTCTTAAAAACTCTGTTAAAGGATGTTGGGTTTCGCATCACGTAGTGTGATCTATAGACCCATCTCGTCAAGAAATTGAAGTCGTAGCTTCTTGAGAGCTATGCAACGTTTAATAGATGGCTAAACCCGGCTTCAGTCAAATATGTGTGACTAGTTTCGTGTCGAGGAGCTAGATATCTTTCTTCTGTTGCGGTCAGCAATTCCATTGACTGCGTGTTCAAATATGCCAATGTGTACAGGCAAGACTATGGTTTCGACCCTCTACATGGGTCTCATCAGTTGCCGGGACTGGCTTTGTGAGTTACGCTTTATCCAAGCTCGTGTACTTTGCAAGAATGACAAGACATTCTGTTTGGCATAGGTTTTCCGTCGTGTATGTATACCCACTGTGCGGATCGGAAATCCTGGATTTCCATTGGCTACCCAAAGGTAGCCAACTGTCAAATGTGGTTTTCAATCCTTTTCTGTTTGAGTTCTAAAATGGGGTTGGAAGGCCTACGCGACTCCTACTTCACGTCTTTGTTCGCTGCGCCTTATCTCGGTCTTTTGACCAATTTTGCTTCTTGTGTTTTTGTAGTGGGTTGAGTTTGGAGGATTTTTATCTGGTGACTGAATTGAGCCGTTACAACTTAGGCGTTACATCTTTTAAGACTTTGTTCGTGAGGTCCTATCTGATCAATTTTATGACAACCGGTGGATTCTTGTGGCTTGCGCCCACTGTTTGTTATTCTCAGTTAAATTTTACCTCTGATCGTTTGTTAAGCAACTTAATGTAATTTCTATGCCGTTCTCGGCATCGTTGAATCTGGCTCCTTTAGGAACTTGATAGAGTTTTTCAGTCTAAATTGGTCGAAAGACCGAGTTATCTAAGGCGCAGCTTGCATGACGTGAAGTAGGAGTCGTACAGGCCTTCCCACCCCCTTTTATATCTGCCACCGATCTAGTGATCCATCGATCTACTGATCCATCGATCCACTGATCCACTGATCCATTGACCTACCGATCCACTGATCCATCGATCTACTGATCCACTGATCCATCGATCTACTGATCCACAGATCCATCGAACTACTGATCCACTGATCCATCGATCTACTAATCCACTGATCCATTGATCCATCGATCTACCGATCCACTGATCCATCGATCTACTGATCCACTGATCCATCGAACTACTGATCCACAGATCCATCGACCTACCGATCCACTGATCCATCGACCTACCGATCCACTGATCCATCGATCTACTGATCCACTGATCCATCGATCTACTGATCCACTGATCCATCGATCTACCGATCTACTGATCCATCGAGCTACTGATCCACTGATCCATCGAACTACTGATCCATCGATCTACTGATCCACTGATCCATCGATCTAACGATCCACTAATCTAGTAATGTTCGATTATCCGGTCCAGCGATTCATTGCGGGTTGAACAATAGATGCTATGACGTCAGTTGTGAGGTTTTTACACCGAGGGCAACCCAAAAAATTATGGCGGCCAAAGGCTGCGGATTCGGTTTTGTCCCTTCGTTTAGGTAATTGACAAATTGATCTTATTTTACACTTTTATCATATTTTCGTGCATTTTGCTTCTTATGAAGACAGAAGTTTACTCTCGGAGTTTTTTTCTTAGTCGCTTCGATCAATCCAGTCTGTGCTGATCGACTGTATAGAATCAGATAGAATTTTCTGAAGCTGGGTTAAAAAGTGGGATTGGGTTCAAAGTACTGAACTGTGAAATGATCTTGTTAACACATAACTGGATTATTGACAATAAAAGTCATATTTTGTGCGTAGGTATTGTTTCCATGCATTAGGTTATAGCAGTTTTGATTGAATTTATTTCCATCGATGTTTTATGGCACATTTCCCGTTGCAATTTATTTAGACCACGCTGGAGGAAAACATGCAAACCGAGTATAGCCATAACTGTCTCATCTCATGCTATCAATTCGTTACAGAATGAGATGTAAAAAGAAACATTAACAGCATTTTTATTTATCACATGCATCAGCTCAGCGATAGACAAAGACCAAAATTATGCCGCGGAGTACAAGAAATAAAATCCTGAATACTTCAAGCGCTTTCTCTCGGTGAGAAGTTTATTTACGTTGAATTATCTAATTCTAGCATTCAACTTTGAAACGTTTGTCGCAAACCTGTTCTCCAAGTATAAACAAGCGAAACGTGACTGCCGTACAGCTCGCAGCTGATCCACTCGCCACTGCAACAAACAAGACAGTGCGAAAACAGAAGCGTCTTCATCGATGTCGCTTCCATCGAATATTCTCTTGTACGAAACTGACAGTAAGTTCCATGAGAGATTAGCTGCTCACCGCTTACTTTTCCCCGACAAAATACACATAAATTCTGAAAACTATTTCAAATAAGTTGATCGTCGATCGGAAATATTTGTTATGACGAACACCGCTGTCCACGTTTTGACTGGACCGCTTTGCAAGTTGTGAGAACATCGTTTCTCGGTCCCAGGCCTCGCTTCTATCCCCCCCCTGATTTACCAGTAACCGGATATCCATGTTATGCGTAAAGGATTCTGGGATCGCTAGGGGGCAAACACTGCAAGTCGCTAGAAAGAAATGTATCGCGTAAAGTTGTTTCTTCGTCAAAAGCAGTGAATTTGGACAAAAAATAACGCTTTTTCGCTGTGATTTTGTGAGAAGTGGAGTTGACTAGTGTTGGTACATGGAAGTTGTAAGTTTTTGTGTGTTTAGTGCGATAAAATCTATCGATAAACACTCTTTCTTGCGCAGACATCTACATCACGCCATGGTCTCGAAATAGTACACATTCAGGTTTAAATTTGAGGGTCTTGACTCAATAAAGTCTTTTCAGTAATTACGTGTGCTAATATTGCTGAGTCGTTTATACAACGAGTATAAATAAGAAATATGCCCGGCCGCGATCATTGTGCAGTGTGGGGTTGTGACAAAGATAGAAGGTACCCAGAAAAACAAAAAATTCTTCATCACGTTGGTGTATTGAGATTCTACTCGCCAAAGAACAAGCAAGATGTTTTGTCATGGGCTAGAGCTATAAATTGTGAGAAATTCAAGGTTACAATGGGTACCAAGGTCTGCTCGAATCATTCTGTACAAGGATATAGAATTCGAAACTCTCATAGTCGCGCACAACCTTTGTTTATGAAAGGTTATGACTGTGAGGATAAACCTCAGACCTGCTCCTAAGATTAGAAATACAGAAATATCAGAGGAAAAGACAAGAAAAAGGAGGTAAAGTGGTAATGAGAAATACCTTATAGGTACATGGCGTGATGTAGATTTCACAATCAACCTTACGCAAGAAAGAGTGTTTATCGATAGATTCCATCGCACTAAACACACAGAAACTTACAATTACCACGTACCATGCAACACTAGTCAACTCCACTTCTCACAAAATCACAGCGAAAAAGCGTTATTCTTTGTCCAAATTCACTGCTTTTGACGAAGAAACAACTTTACGCCATACATTTCTTTATAGCGACTTGCAATGTTTGCCCCCTAGCGATCCCAGAATCCTATGCGCATAACCGGGCATCCGGTTACTGGTAAATCATTCATTCGTTTTCCTATGAGACCATGAGCTATAGGAGACATGGAGTTCGAATCGAAAGTTGTTTCAAGGAAACAGCGCTGAAAGATGTCGAAGCTTCAATAAAATTATCACGTTACCGTTAGTTCTGTTGTTCTGTGTCTTTGATTTCTACATCATCTTCTGCAAATATCCCTGTTTCTCCCCGATTCTCTGCTGAGTTCTATGGTAGATGCTTAAACCACCCGCCATTTTGAAATTCCCTCAGTCCCAGTTCTACCCAGCAACTGGAAATAGACCTCTCCTGTGAAGCCACTGGGTAGGAAGCACTTGGGCCGTTGCTAGGAGATTTGTGCCATTAGCCAATCGTAGGGCCGAAAAGACAATTGCTATTGTTTTTCAAATTCGTCTTTAGCTGGTAAGAGCAAAAATAACTTTCCAGTCCCCTGCTAGCAAACATATGTGAGAAAAAGTCGACTCTCCCCACAAGGCAAGAGTCGGAAACGGAAATAAAATTTTCTTGTCGGGTCTTTTCTGGGAAACTTTTAGGGAACAGTATCATATTGCATTTGCCGAAATTCGGAGCAGCTGTTGTCTCCCCGAAGAAGCTAGCAATGACAAAAACAACATACAACATACATGTATTTGTTTGGCCGAAAACAAAAAGCATTAATTTTACCATAGAACACAAGTTGAAGGTTACATTCCGGGGACGAAAACAGAAGAAGCATTATTTTATAGCCGAGCGCCGAAAGCGAATTTTTTGTTTCGTCTCGCTCTCCGCGCTTGGCTAAATAAACGCTTGCAAGGTCTTGTAATGTAGGCTATCCGAACAGACAGTTTCACTGAAACCATCTGTTCTTGCAACTGCTGATATTAGGTAGGTGAATTGTCTTAGCTGGGGCAATTGTTTTTCCTCCCTCGTAGTTAACCCGTCGTTTCTTCGCTACAATCGTTCCCGGGAAAGCGGCTCTCAAAAGACTTCCAAAATTGTTTTTGTTTATGTCTCTGGCAATGTTCCTCGACCTTAACATGAAAATAAAGCGTTTGTAGGCTTCGTCCACACTAATTCCATGATTTCCCGGCTGATCGGAACAGTTTTCCTTCTCGACAACGCAAAATAATTCTCGCAATATAAAATGGACGTTGAGGTTTTGATCAGCGAGTACACAGGCTCGATTCGTTTCGAAAACGGGAAATAAACTCGAAAGTAAATATCTCCTTCAAACTGTAAGCGTAAACTAAAGTTAATAATCAGATACGAAAGAACTGGCCACTGATGCGATCTGGTTTTCAACTAAAAATGAATTTAAGTTTCGCAATTTGATTCTACTTTTTGAATCTCCGAGAAAACCCCTGAAAGAAGAACCAAGATAGAACCTAATTTGAATTGCAAATTTTAATCCGTTGCACGACGACCTTCCATATATGGAAGTCCGTCGTGCAATGTTCTTACGAGCTCGTGACGATAGCCTGGCAAAGATAGCCTACCCACTCGCTTTAGGGGTTTTTGGTAAGCTGAGTAGAACTGGGACTGAGTGAATTTCAAAATGGCGGGCGGTTTAAGCATCTACCATCGAACTCAGCCGCTGAGAGAATCAGGGAGAAATAGGGATATTTGTAGAAGATGATGTAGAAATCAAAGACAAAGAAAAACAGAACTAACGGTAAGGTGATAATTTTATTGGAGTCTCGACAACTTTCAGCGCTGTTTCCTTAAAACAACTTTCGATTCGAACTCCATGTTTCCTATAGCTCATGATGAGACAGCGCCACTCCACGGGAGCTATTTTTAACATACAAACAGCCCTCTCCGACCCCTCCCAGCCTACAGCTCTCAAAAAACAGGGCGGGCGTTTTTCTATACCACAGTGCATTGCGCACTGCATGACTCTGTGCACACACTTTTCCCTCCCACGTGAATAAAGGCTAGGTGAGAAGGCCATTTTCATCATTTGTTTACAATGTTGTATTTCCGTCTCCGATTCTGGAGTTCAAAACGTAACATTATCTCTGACAGTTTGTTTCAGAATTACATGTGAGTGCAATTTTCGCGAGGCTAGGTGCGTTGACCGGCGATCATCTATAAACGGCGTCCGTTCGTAAATAGTTAGAAAACACGCAGCTTCATTTTGGGACGATTGACGTGGCTTCTCTGTAAACAGCTACACCATTTTAAAAGAGAGGCGATTCTGTGTTTTTTGCAGCGTCCTGCAGCAGGAAAATAAAAGAAACGTACGATTGTGCTTCAGAGTTCGCTGTAAATGTCTTAGATCTCTACAAAAGTGACGATGATTGATCCTAAGGACTCCGATCTGTTATGGGTAGTCGTGGTGGGTTTTCTTGTTGCGTTCATCTTGGCTTTTGGCATTGGAGCTAACGATGTAGCGAATTCTTTCGGGACGTCAGTTGGAGCTAAAGTGTTAACACTACGGCAGGCTTGCTTAATAGCCACTGTCTTCGAGCTCGCTGGAGCCATTCTCATCGGAGCTAGAGTTTCAGGTATGAAATAGTTCATGTTATATTAAGCTTATGTAATATTGATACCTACGCATTAACCTAGCTTGTCTTGAACAAAATGAAATTACTTATATCATACAAGGTTCAAGTAGAAGTATTTGTGCCGTTATATTTTCGCCAAAAAACAAGATGCTTTCACATGTCTGTTGAGGTTCACCCTCGATGAGCAAATACAATAAAACACAATTTAACCTTCAGTTTAGTTTATAATGCCTGATCAATATAAAAGTGAGCTTGTTACTTAAGCTTCTTATAGTTTTTTTTTCACCGTAAGTTTATATCTTTCCGCATGATGTGGTATAAAATATTATCGATCTTTGAAGTTTGCACGTTAAGTATATTGACGAAAATGGAAATGACATTGATCTTTCTGGGGACTCAAAACATTTATATTTACCGTCAAGCTTTGTACATACTTTCTTTGTTACACATCTAAATAATTAGTTTTGTATTTTTTGGGATTAATATAAGCTTAAGGTGTGCTTAAATTTTTTGATTTGTTGACATGGAATATATTATGTGCAGAACCTTGTCTCACGGAGCAACGTACCAAATTGTCCCAACAAACAATAACATGTTCAATAATCCAATACAGAGTATTTCAGCTTGGTTTTATAAATATTTTATATCTTTATTAGTTTATATTATTAGTAGCCTTTGCATGGTAATGGCCACCATAATGTTATTTGCAATCACTTGTGACAGTGGATCAGATCACCTCATAGCTTTTCTAACTTTTGCTTGACCTTTAATAATTTGCGATTACAAGTAAAAAACCTCTCAAACCGATTAAAGATCAAAGCAGAAAAATTAAGTGGCTTTGTCTCTTAAGAGGTAACGGAAGTATGTTAATATATAAGGCTTGAGCGCCATTTAATGACTGTCTTGTGACTGTGAATCTTTTGATGTCACTTCCTGTAATCCAAAATATAAATCATGTCAGAATTCATTGCAGTTAAAACAATTAACAAATGCTTAACGGAGGTTAACAAACAATCAAACTATCTGTGTGTCAATGCAAAGTGATATAAAAAATTTAAACGTGACACAACTTTCCAGTACAGAATGTTATTTATCAATCTATTTACAGTCGTGTGATGTCACGCATGACCAGCCGAATCTCAGCTGAGTGTACTAGTGAGGATATAGGCTTGTGTATTGTTATGCAAGCAACATTCCAAAAAGAAAACAACTGAATTAATACATTCGTTTGAAGTTAAAAGGGTGGAAGACAAAAGAACTTAATAAAGCCTACTGGGTTAAAATACATCATAAAATCATCAGCATACAAGAGAAAAACATTCACTGTGTAAGAATGAGCACATGTCTGTCTTGTGACATTGTCTGTTGACATCACATCCTGTTACTCAAGGGCAGGAATCATGCTTAAATCCAGTCAAACAAAATAATACATGGGAATTTAAAAAGACTCTGACTCTCAGAGTAGGGGAAAGTTTAGTGATCTACTTGTCCTTCAGACAGCCATCAGAAAAATTTTTTTCCCAGTACCTGATCTTTGACCACCCAAAAGCTTTTGAAATATGAAAAAACAACTTGCCTTAAAGAGCATTATCCCCCCCCCTCACCCCCATCATGTCCTGCGCTTCCCTTTCTGGAAGTTTTTCCTATATTTAGAAGGTAGACAAATTTTTGCAAATGAAGTTGGAAAGTTAAAGGGTGGCCAGTTATATGGTAATAAGCAGTATGTAGGAGTCCCAACTTTACACTTTCAATAAGCAGGTCACGCAAGGCAAATCTGGTTGCAAAAAGTTAAAGAAAAAGAAATTATATTGATTTGTGTGTGAAATGGTACCCACACAGGGCTTAAAATTTTGTGAAGTTGTTTCTGCAAAGGCTTTTGAAATTAAAGAAAAAACTACCATATTTTTTCGGTTATAAGGCGCACCATTTTTTTCTCGAAAGTCCGTATTTCTGTCAAAAATTATCGCTAAATTTGGGGTGCGTCTTATAGATGAATATTTTCTGGCAGCAAATTCTAAAGATCTCGATTTTTCAGTATAATTACGCTATAAACAGAAACATTGTTGGTCGTTGACTTTTCTGCAACATTCCACTTTAAATCTGCAACATCAACATTTCACTTAATGCGAGAACTTTTAAAAGAAACTGAAGCGACAAAACGGTTTGAGAAACGACATGATAGAGCATTTTCAAAACAAAGCCGTATTTGCATACAGTGCGTGCTTGAAAGCACGTGCTCAGTAACGATACTGTCACGCACTAAACCTTGAATATTCCACAAATGCAACATCTTTTTTGTTAGACAACATTGTTGGATTGTTTGAAAAAGGAAACCTACCTTCTTCATCCACCCAGTGACACTTTAATCCTAGGGAACACCTGTATTTTAAGTTGTTGAATCGTTTTAAAGATGACTTTCAGGACGAGTTTTACGCCATTCGCCATCACTACTTAGAGCGACAGTGAAACTTATCGCAATCAGCACCGCTTGTTCTCTGCACTTTTCTGCTCTCAGTAAATTCTAGCATTCTTGCTGTACGTTGGCAATTGGAAACAAATCAGCACTAACTGAAAATGTAAGGCATTTCAGCGTGACATTTTCAGCTTTTGTTTATGTGTGACAATTTCGCTTTCATTTAATTAACGGAAACCTATCCACTTGTGTTAGTGCAAATGACTGTTATGCTGTTGCTTACAATCTCAGTTTCAGTTAGCTTAATATCAGCGAATTCAGTTGTGACTGGAATAAACTTGAGAAACATTTTTTCCAGAGTTGGGGGTGCGTCTTATAACCGAGTGTTTTAGTGATATTTTCAGTTTGAAAACTTTGCATGATCGAGTTGCGAAGTTTGGGGTGCGTCTTATAGCCGAGTGCGCCTTATAACCGAAAAAGTATGGTAGCTTACAAGTTGTTGTCATCATTATCATCATCATCACCATCGTCATGACTATACCTGCCAACTCTCGCGCATTATGCGTGAGTCTCACGCCTGTGGATCAAAGACGTCAATCTCACACATCGAGGACAATTTTTCACGCCTGACTCACAAATCCGGACAACTTGTTCAAATTCAATTCAATTCCCTCGAAAATATTCAAATAAACAGCCCTTAATGTCAAGTATGAGTCGTAACTGTATCAGAACGTGCTAAAATGTTGTGTTTCAATACGATCGAAAACCATCGGAAAAGCTTCAAATAGCTTTGGAAGTTCAGAAATCATCGGAACATCTACGGAAATTTTCGGTAGCATTCGGAAGTCTTCGGGAAATCATCGGAATTATTCGAAAGTCACCGGAAGGTTTTTTGGAGATCCCGGTCATGAGGCAACGAAAATCTCACGCATTTGACTCAGAAAAAGTTGGCAGGTATACATGACCATTATCATTGTCATCATCATCATCGTGATTGTCATCACTACCCCCCACCCCCACCACCATCATCACGATCAAACATTCACTCTGGGAAATGGATCTTGGGTGATAGTTGTCCTCAAGTATTGTTCTCAACTATATTGTCACATTTCAAAAAATAACAAGCTTTTGTTCGATCACTACTAACTGTAATCAAAATATTTAAGAATTTATAGACTTATCCATGCATCCTTATTTATTTATTTGTTTATTATTTATTTGTAATTTCTTTCTTTTTTCACGTATGTATAGATATTTTTTATGTTAATTACTTGACTTGCTTTCTGTAATTTCTTTATTTATATGTGACTGTATATTTGTCACTGGACTTCTTTCGTTCTATATTAATGTAAACACTACCCGCCCAGACTAGCTACTGCTATTTGCGGGATAGTGTAGTCCTTTTTATTTTACTTATAAAATTGAACAATAATAATAATAATTATAATAATAATACTAATACTAATAATAATAATAATAATAATAATAATAATAATAATAACATTTCTTTACAGATACAGTCCGAAAAGGCATTATAGACATTAGCTCGTTTAATGGCACAGAGGAGCTTGCCATGATTGGTTCCCTTAGTGCTTTAAGTGGAACAGGAATATGGTTGATAGTTGCAACGTTCTTTAATCTTCCTGTGTCGGGGACACACAGTGTTGTAGGAGCAACCATGGGCTATGCATTGGTGGCACATGGATTGAAAGGAGTAAAATGGAAGACTTTTGGTTTGATAGGTGAGTTTTTGAGTGGCTTGTTTTTCTGTCCCATCAGATTAGATTTAATATTTTAAATTACAACTCCCCATCCGGGCTATAGGTTCAGTTTCATAGTAGAAAAATTTACAAAGTTATTGAAGTTCTAAGAATTGGCTAGACTTGCAGTGGGATGCCCCATTGGCTGTATACAAATCGGAGGACAGGGTTCCTATGTGTCATGGAAAACCTTGCAAGTCATGGAATTTTGCAATTTCGTTTTCCAGGCCTGGAAATTTGCTCCTAAGTTATTTTTTTGAGGAGCAAATGTCCTCGAACTAGTTGCAAATTGCACATTTGCGACCGTAAATTTCGAGTCCTGCCTTGACAGTCATGGAAATTAAATGTTTTTCTTGAAAAGTCATGGAAAATGAAGTCCGTTACACAAAACATATTCAGCAGTTTATTTATTTATTTTAATTTATTTGTCTGTATTGAAAAAGCAAGAAGAGAAAATTAGTGGATCATAAAAAAGATCTAGTTCACAGTTTTTGAAAACGAAAGGCCAAATTCAGGACACAGGAAACGTTACACGTTATGAAAAAGTTCCTGTAAAGTCCTGGAATTTTGAAATCTTAAAACTTGGTATGAACACAGGAGGAGTTGAATTCAGGATGCTCATGGAAGGTTAGTTAAACCAGTGCAAGGAAGGAGCATTAATTGTGAACTTGGGACCTCTTAATTGTGTGGTTCCAGAAAATATCCATGCCCACTCCACCTGAGGTCACTGGAAACTCCAAGGAGGACGGGGTCTCAAAAGCTTAAAAATTTAAAGGAAGGTTTCGTGCTACACTGGAATTTCCAGAGGGGTGGAAGGGTCAAAACTAAAACGCCTTGCATGGGTGGGGTGTAGATATTTTCTGGAACACACAAGATTTTTAATAGTGCCATAACCAATAAACTCCAATACTAAGCCCATGCCACACCATTTTCACAGACCAGTTTATTTTTAGACAGGTTTGCAATTTCTATTTTCAGCTAAAAATGGCAGCCATAGATCGTTCTTTCTACTTCGAAAATGCCCAATTTGTAATGCAAAGCAAAAAACAAGGCTGCTAAATTTTTTGCAATGCTTGTGATTGGTTTGCAAGGGTCCTTTAAGAGTCTGAATTTGTGGGAAATTCAATCTAAAAATAACTTTGTCTGTGAAAAGGCCGTGATACGAATTAGGGTTATTGCACGCTCTGGGTTATGGGCTTCTGGCAGTAGTATGAGCTTGTGGTGTCATTGAGGAGTAGGTTGCGATGACTGTGACAAGTACATGCAAGTATTAGTGTCAGGGCTTGAAAACAGAGAAGTTAATTAGCACAGGGGACAAGAACCTGGTTTTCAAAAGGGCAAGCAAGTCTCAAGGATTGTTTGCCTCAGCCAATTTTTCATTGGCCCTCGTTCAAAAATTTCTCATACTGTGCCGCTAAAAATTATGTAAAGGTAAACAGAATCACACTCTGTGATGCACTTCAATAGTTGGCATTTGTTGCATAGGGTCTCTTTCTTGAATATCTGATATGCTGTGTGACAAACTGCAGAATGATGTAATTCAAGTCAGCACATAAAGCGCCACTTTGGGCAAGTGAGCAGAAAAAGTTATTTGCCGGGCTTCATGTTGTACTTGTCCTGATGGATAGCCCTGCCAAAGTACCACTGCTTGAAAGTTTTATACATGCAGGTCCCCTGTACACAACGTTTAACGCAACCATGTGGGTCTTTGTCCATCCATTGTCCTTCTTTAACGCTTTCACTCCCAGAGTCAGTTATGAAGTCAATAAGGTGATTCTAACTTTTGAGTCCGTGGATAAAATCGTGTGGTGTGACCATTCATATGAAACCTCGTCAGCAGTACTTTCACATGGTACTATTTATATTATAAGTAAAGGTTTCGTTATACAAAAACAAGTAAAAATGAAAAAATGAAAAAAATGAAATTTGGGATTCGTCTTGAAGTTTGATTTTAAGCACTCTTGGGAGTGAAAGGGTTAATTTGCCCTTGGTTGTAATGGTCACCTTTTTTTATATTATCGTGAATAAAGCAAAAGTCAAAGAGTTGAAAGCAATTCCTTTCATCTTAAGAATGCAGGAAACCTCAGTCTATCTGTGCATCCCCTGCCCCCCCAGATTTGTGACATTCATATGCATACAGTCTGTCTGTAAATGCTTGGTCTGTGTATAAATGCAACCTCTTGCCGTCACCTGTATAATATTATTGTGACTGTCAAAAGCACTGATTTGCATGACATTGTGCCATTGCTGCTATGGTTGGTGTCAATTAGGCATTAAATGGTAATCTCTGGTACAATGCCCCACACAGGATTTGTCCAGTTTAGTTTCTTGGTTACTGCTAAGCAAGCCAGTCTGTCATGATCTAGTTGTTAAAGGGTTGTCAGTTTCTATAGAAACTGTCGATGGTGCATTTGTTAGGGGTGGGAAGGAGGAGGGTTTTGTTCTGATGAAGGGCTTATGCTCAAAATGTGCCTTTGCCTTTTGGATCTCTTCACAGTGGCCATTTTACCAAATCAGTTGATATCAAATTAAAGTGATCTAATTGCTGTGGGTGTTTCTTTTCTCAGCTGCATCTTGGGTTATATCCCCCCTGATGTCTGGAATTGTTAGCTCTATCTTATTTGTACTTATTCGGCGCTTCATCCTCTCAAAGGTGCGTTTTGTCTGTTGCCAAACATCTTGTCCTGTTTTAAGATGTATGCAAGGACTCAGTCTTTCTCAAACACAAGACATATCCTTAACTAAATTAAGATGTGCTTGTTAATGTAGTTAGTGAAAACACATCAAACAAAATGATTACATCCAACTTCTGTAATACCCCTGCCACAATCTGCAAGAATTATAATGAAAATTAAATAAATGTCACGCACAATTGAAAGACCCTGTTTCTGTGGGAGAAGGTTGGTGAGTAGCCAAGGCATGCATAGTTCCTCGAAGGTATATCAGCAGGGGGAGGTAGCTGTATAAACCACTATTGCTGACCCAAGCTAACTGACCCCGGCATCACCTCTGCTCACGTGCCATCAAACTCCACTACTGTTTTAGGTGTACAGCATTGCAAATTTCCACCATAATTTAGGGTTGAGTTCAATTGAAAGAATGACATCCACTAAAATTATTTACCCAGTAGACCCATTTATTGTAAAGGAAACTTGACTTTGAAAGTGGGTCCGAAGTCAGTGTTTTAATTAAAAAAAAATAATAGTTTCAATTAGCAGCCATTAAGGCCATGTTGAGTTACAAAGCCGATTTTCAAAATCTATTTTTTTTTCATGTGTTTACCTCTGAAATGAAGTTGCCGCCTCCCCCAGTTTTTTGCATTTCTGATAAGAGTCAGACTCAGAAAAGTATTTTAAAACCTGTGTTGTGGAGGATTTTGTGCAAACATTCTTAAGTGTAGTTGTAGTGTTACCTTATTCATACTTATTTTTGCACATTTTAACCCTCGGGTGTACAAAGGGCGGGGGGATGCCACCCCCCATAATGTTTTTCTTGAATTTTTCCAAGACGAATTATCATCTACATCTGCCGTTTTCAGTTGGCTTGCCAAAGTTGTGAAATTAAGTATGCGCAAAATTAAGTATGAATAAGGTAGTTCCTCTAAGTGTACTTTATATCAACGTTTGATACTTTTTTAGATAATCAGATAATCACCTTTTTTGTTTGAACTTGGTCACATAGTTTTTAATTCTTTTTCATTTTTTTTATTTTTCTTGTTAGTGCTTTAGAACTTTCAAGTAAGTGCACCATACAAGTCTTAAATTTGCTCTAGTTTCTTTTATCTTTAAATAAGTCCTATCCATATGTTTGTGTTTTTTTAGATGATGTCATTTGAAATTGGTTTGAAGTCACTTCCCATCTTTTATGCTTTTACCATTGCCATTAATTTCTTCTCAGTGTTTTATAAAGGATCTCATGGTAAGTGTTTACTTAGTTAGTATCAAATGTATATTTAAAAGTAGTATGTCCTTGACTACTGCCAACACTGGCAGATAAGCTTCACTCATAGATGAGCCACACCCTGAGATAAGAAGCTGAAATTTTGGAAAAAAAAAAGAAAAGCAAAGAATTTGTCAATTCCTTCATTGCTTTGTGATCATGAGAGAATCAAGACGGGCAAAACATAGCAGATGAATTGTGCTTTGAAAACCTGGGTCTACACATAGCAGTGAAATCATTTGTAAGCTCTCTGAATTCCACTGTTTAAGCTGTCGAGTGTTTCTTAGGGCTAATCTGCAAAAACCAGAAGTCTGGCATGACTTGCTCATGAGGAAGACAAAAGAAAAAACGCATTTTTAGACCCAGATGTGCCTGTAATCTTGGGGACGGCTGGCTAAAAGTAATAGGTATTGCTCCATCTGGCCCTTGCCATGTTGGAGATGGCCTGCTAATTAACACTCTGATTACTGTGCAATTGACACCAGACCTTTTTAAATTCTAGTTCTGCATTTTGATCGGATTCCTCTGTATGGTGTGTTAATCTTGTCTATTGGAGGAGGTATCTTAGCTGCAGTACTCGTCCATTTTGTTGTGAGCCCATACTTAAAGAAGAAGATTCTGAGAGAAGTATATGGTGATGACAGAGAAAGGACTTTGTCTTCGCCTGATGATAAGTCTGTGTCATTTACAAAGTCAGCTCTGCTTCCAGAACCTGTAGTTAACTCCGAACAAAATGACACCAGTGGTATGTAGACAGTCAAACCTGTATTTTTCACTCAAGCAGTGGTCAAAGCTCCTATCCCCTCCCCACAATTTTTCCTTTATACATTTTTGGTATGAGCAGGATCACTTGAATGCTCACCTTTTCCTTGCAAGGCCTTTGATACATTTCAGATTAAAGTGGAAGTTCCCTTTCATAGGTCACCCGATTAACCCTCTAAGGCCCGGTATCATTATTTAAATTATCCTTACTGGTCTCCATACACGTCATTGAGTACTAATTGGGAGAACTTGTTTAAACATCAAGACAATTCATCTTTGGTGATCATTTCCTCAATTCTCATGACCGTTATGTGTATTAATGCACTGATATGATGAGGAGAAATTTGATGCTGATCAATACTGGGTATATATACTCTATACCTGTCGCAAAATCGGATGCACTTCAAACCGTAGCATTGAACGTACCGGTACCGCGGTACGCTGCTACTCTTGCCATATACATACTTATCACCCAAGCATGCAGTGATTTCTAGAACTTTTCATCACTCAGTTACCATGGTAACATAACTTATAATAAAAGTGTTTGCTGTAAATTGAATGAAACTTCTGAGAAAATGCGGGGAAGGTAACACTAACACCTTGCCAACGTATACTAATGTTTGGATAACCTGTGCACATTGAAACTATTATGCTACAAACATGAAATGTACTGAGGTATAGAAGACGAAACTGGTCAAATCAAACCTATTACGTTACAAACACGCTCAATGAAGAAAAATTAAACTAGCCGTGAAATCTTGTGCCTTTCGTAACTTTAACAGGTGAAAATAAATAATACTGAATCAAATACAAGCAAACTTAATCACCGGATTCTGCTCTCTTGTTCACACGTTACAATACGATGCTAGTGAGAAAAAACTAGGGGACAAAAGAAGGATGTAATGCTCGCCTACTTTGCTTTGATGCTAGTGGAGAAACATAGGACAAATCGTTCAATATTTGTCGATGTAGTCGCTCTGTACCGTGCGGGGTTACGGGGCTACCACGGTACGCTGCTATAACTTGTCACTCTTACTGTGTGCGGGTACGGCGCTACCACGCTACGCTGCTATTTTTTCCTACGTCACTGCATAAGTCGATCGTTCCTTGTGGGGGTTAATACAGTCCCCTTGTTATTATCAATTGAAAATGGCTTTTTTTTATTTTTTGGCTGAAAAGAAGTCAGTGAAGTTGATCATCTACTAGGTGAGTGTAGTCCTGAGAAGGACTGTTCATGGTGACATTGATTGACATTTGGACAACCTGAGCAGAAGTCATCATCAGAGTCAAAGTGAAGAGATGTATTGTTCAGGTTGTCGAAATGTCAGGCAATGTCATCACAAACAGTCCTTCTGAGGACAACACTGACCCAGGCAATCATACTTCACTGACTTATTATATGACTCCCACGTTCAACCATTTACAGTGTTGGGCATTTTAGTTATATCTAGAAACACTGTTGATCTGCCACCCCATTTACACAGCTATTAATAGTAGTTAGTGTAGCCATCATTCTACTGTCGATTACCAAAACTGCAAAGTAGGGAGTCGATCCAAGTGGGTTAATTCTTTAACAATGGTTAACAGATTCAAAGAAAGTAGGGGACAAATTTGGGTGAATCATAACTTGAGCTTATAGTGCTAATAATCAAGTTAAAAAACTATCACAGATGAAATCAGACAGGCCAATGCCAATTGCTTAACTATGGTTCTGTGGCATTTAGGAGTATGGCCTCCTCCCTGGTTTACAGGCAAGACCCGGGGGAGGGGCATTGGTACTCCAGTAGATTTTGGGTGGGAGTGTGCCGTCCAGGCCTCTACCCCAGTAAAATGTCTCGGATATGCCATATTCTAGATCAAGAGTCCCAAAATAACAACCCTGTTCGGCAGCACATACCTGTGTAGGTTTTGTGAAGAAGTATCCTTGCGGGGGTGGGGAAGGCAAGAAGATTATTGGGGGGTTACATTTATTAGTTTGGGTAGAGAAAAACACAGATACAGTGCAGTAACGTTTCTTTCTAATTAGGAAGCCATATGATACAAATGACATAGTAGTGCAAGTAGCAGTCCTTAAGTGAAGCCCTTTCGGGGTAATTTTGACTAGCAACACAGTGTTGAAACAGAGACATGAGTGAAAATGGGAATGAACAAGAAGAGTGCCATCACAAAAAAGTTACAGGGGCAGAAATAAGCAAGATTGCTGGATGAAACTCTGACAGCTGTCATGCTAACTTGCCAAAATTGAGACACAACTAGTTTTGGAATTCAGATGAAAGACATTCCATAAAACCCCTTGAATCACTGACCTGGGCTGAGTTGCATAAAACCTAATGCTGAGTGTAACTGCTAACAGACATTAAAATAGTGACTTTGAATGGACTAAACATCTGATGGGAGAAGATATGCCAGACGTAAGAAGTTTTGTGCAGCTTACCCCTTATCTTCTGATCAAAGTCCAACTCACTAACTGTTATAATGCTGCACCCAAGGGCGACGAAAATTGTATCTTTAGGGTTGGCAAGAGTTGAGCGTCAGCTTACTTAAGCAAGGCTGTGCCCTAAGAAACAATCACAGGGCACCCATTGGCTCCCAATTATGAAATCTGGTGTGCCCAGCCCTTAAGCTTTATGCAAAAATAAGTTAAGTAGCCAGCTGAGGCCCTCTGGCACTGCTAGAGCACAGCACTATTGTAGTTTAATTTATGTATTTTTTTTTCTAGACAACAAAGAATTGGTAGAATCTGATGAAGGTGAAAGTCATGATGTGAAGGAACATGACAAAGTAGTCTTAACTATTCCGCCCCAGTCCCTACCGCCACCTGAGGCTCAGACCCAAGAGACAAGTCGACGATCTTCCACGGAGTCACCCTGCGACTCCAGGGTGCTGATTGAACCCTGTGAAGAGAATGGGACAGTGCTTAGTGAGGCACAGAAACAAAGAGCTAGATCTCGTGGGATGTCTTTACTGATAGAATCACGAAAAAGAGTTACCGATGAACCCAAGACTGGCAAGCTGTTTGCGTTTTTGCAGATTTTGACTGCGGCGTTTGGAGCTTTTGCACATGGCGGAAATGATGTCAGGTACTTAAAATTACAACACAGTTCTGACCGTGAAGGGATCTTGATGTGTTACAACATCACGTTTCACGCAAAGTCATGTAACAAGTTCTGTGTCTGGGTAGAGGTTCTATGGTTACAGGAAGACATGCTCTGGGAAAAATAATATTATTATTAAGAAATCAATAATGATACTCTCTGAATTACTATTTCCTTTAATGTGTTTCTCTCTGACAGACATTTCTGCCCATGTTTATCCCTTCAAGTCTAATCTAATAATTCTTTACTTCTCATTTGTGATTAGCTTTATAGTTTTAATTTATGTCAACAAGTTTTCGAAGCAACACCACTAGACCTCACACACCCAGTAACGTCAGGCATAATGTCCCACTTCCAGCCTCAAAGAGAACCCCTGGGTAGATCATTAGTTTGCAACTGGTGTCTTAAAAGTTAACAAACACCGTCAGATCCTGTGGCATTTTTTTCAGCTGCTAAGGTTGCTGATTTATTGTAAATATCTTTCCTAATTCATTAACATTACATTATCTGTTAGCCTTATTGTACAACACTTGAAAGGGTAATTGGAAGAATTGAAAAGTATTCTTTTTATTTGTAAAACTCTTGCCTGCTTAGGCTGAGAAAACAGCAAAATGACATCTGAGTAACGAGCACAGAAATTCCATACTGATGATGTGCACTAGCCAGATCTTGGTAGTGCTTCTGATTGGTTGTGCCGCAAGGGAACTTTCTTTCAACCAATCAGCAGCACTAGCAAGATCTGGGTAGTGCATGTCATCAGTATGGAATTTCAACCAATCAGAAGCACTACCAAGATCTGGGTAGTGCATGTCATCAGTATGGAATTTCTGCACTTGTTACTCAGACGTTGTTTTGCGAGGACTCAAGTGGCGACCTTGTGAAACATTGGTGGTTTTCTCAGGCTATTGCCTGCTGCACGGGTTCACACAGACTTTTTAATTCTTCCAAACTCCTTCTTGTGTTTACATTAGGGCACGCGAGGCACGGAGTAAAGTTACTGATGAACCAAAGATTGGCAAGTTGTTTACATTTTTGCAGATTCTAACTGCGACATTTGGAGCTTTTGCTCATGGCGGAAATGACGTCAGGTACTAACAGATAACAGCACAAAGTGCGGCCACTTTTGAGCGATGCACTAACTTACTTTTTAGAATTTGACTGACCAATAATAATATTGTTTTAAATGAAATTTTGCACAGTCAAATATAAAGCACAACATGAATGGTTTTGTGTAGTTGCTTTACATAAGGTTTAATGTAAATACAAAGACAATATTGACATAGACAGTCAAATAATTAAATATTAATTTTGATGTAAACCCTCACCCATAGCTTTGGTTTTCTCCCATTCGCAAACTTCAGGTATTGCTTGTTTGTGCTAGGTTATGTATTCACAAACAGCATTTGAAGTTGACCATCCAGTGAGATTACAAGGGCAGTCTCCAGGAAAATAACTGACTTGATTTCACTTGCAGCCACTGGATAATTGATCTCCACAAAGTATGGACATTAAAAGTTGACACACTTTGTGCTTTGTGTAAATGTATTTAGTTAGCCTAGCCTAACAGTGGAGCTCCTAAACTACAAGAATCATGAATGTTCAAAACCATTCAACATGCTCTTGCAAAGATCAACACAGTGAGGTGCTCTGCATTAAAGCAAACAAACATAAAAGGAAAAGAGTAAGCACAGACAATGAAAAAGGTAAAGAACTTAAAGAAAGGAAACCACCTCAATAAATGTAGGTGTGCATTTCTTGTGGAATCAATTACTTTTTGACTTCATGGCAATTTCCACAGTTTTGTTTCACACACTTTTCCTTATTCACTTTTGTTTCACAATGCAATGCAACACGATGTGTTATCAAGAAAGCATATGTGCTTTACAACAGCTGTTTGGCCCCTCTTTAGGTTTCTCCTGAGGCAAGCCACTTCAGGTGCAACTTGTAAACCTATGTTTGCATGGCTTCACAATTGAAATAATTATATCCCTGTGACCAACAGTGCAGTGTGACTATGCAATTCTGCAGTTGATTATAGCACGGCATGATGATGCCTTGTTTAAAATGGCTTTAAAAACATGTAAAATATTAATGGTAATTAAAAGCAAGTTAAGCTCTTTACTTCCCAAATAGACTTTTCTTTAAGTGAGTAAAATTAAAACTAACCCATCAGTATTTCCGTGAATTTTAATTAACCTTTTAAGCCCCAACGTCATTATACAAATTCTCCTTACTGGTCTTCATAGATTTTGTTGATTACTAATTGAGAGAACCTGTTTAACCATCAAGACAATTCATGTTTGGTGATCATTTGCCAAATTCTCATGATCTGTAAATGTGTTATATTACCGATTGATATGATGAGGAGAAATTTGGTGCTGATCACTATTGGAGCTTAAAGGAGTAACATAAGTTGTGAATCGTGAAAAGAAATTGTGTGCTATTGTCATTCAAGTATGCATGTCTGTACATTCCACATACCATTGCATCTTGTGAGACATTACAAGACAAAATTTGTATTAAGCACAGTTATCCCTTTTATTTTCCTACTATCACCAACAAGATAGATGAGGCATAATTCGTTACATCATCTATTAATTAAAATTAAAATGAAGCGAAAAAAATAAAGAACACTTGGAATGTGAGTTGACCTGCACCTTTTGCACGACCAGTTTGAAAATAATAATATAATAATAATAATAATAATAATAATAATAATAATAATAATAATAATGAAGTTATGAATATGTGAAATTCATACAGTGTATATTTGAACTGCGGAATGAAGAATTAAATGTAAAGAAGATCCTCGCAGCTATTAACGCAACTTATGCAGTTGCAAAAAGAAAGCCTGAAAAAATCAGGCTTGCCGGGATTCGAACCCTGACCTCTGCGATACCGGTGCAGCGCTCTAACCAATCGAATCGAATCCCGGCAAGCCTGATTTTTTCAGGCTTTCTTTTCGCAACTGCATAAGTTGCGTTAATAACTGCAAGGATCTTCTTTACATTTAATTCTTCATTCCGCAGTTCAAATATATGAATTTCATATATTCATAACTAACATCTTCATCTTTCCCGGGTATATTACGAACCAATTTAATGACCAGCTCCCAGTTGGCTTGTTAGCTCAATTGGTTAGAGCGCTACACCGGTATCGCAGAGGTCAGGGTTTGAATCCTGGCAAGCCTGATTTTTTCAGGCTTTCTTTTCGCAACTGCATAAGTTGCGTTAATAGCTGCGAGGATCTTCTTTACATTTAATAATTATAATAATACTACTACTAATAATAATTAAAAATATTTATACAGGGTAACCACTTCAGTTATGCAACTGCTATCAATGTGGGCCCTGTAAAATAACGAATGACTTTAAAAAACATAATAAGACTGATATAAAAATAGAAAAACTGACACAGATGTGGTCGTTCTAAAAACAGTAGGAAGTTAAAAAAGGCTAAAAATGCTAAAAATTATGAGTTAAAAATAACTGCACCGTTATAATAAAAAGCATGCTTAGAAATTTCTAACTTAATTTTAGAAAATAAATGTTACAGAATTGCGTGACTTGTTATATTATGCCACTACTCCTTGCTTGCATGCAGCGCTGTTTTCCTTTTTTTTTTCTGTGGGGCCAAATTTGTAGTTAGGTGTAGATTGCTTGGGGCAATGTATGTACCTGTGTATGTACTTAATATGTACAGGGATACACCATGACTATCCAAACTGACTTTCATAGGTTAACCCATATTTTTATCACCATAGTGCTCTGCACTCACTGGCCTTTTAATTGGCCCACGTGGGAGCTCTGCTATATACATGTAATAAGTTTATTGTGACTTGCATAAGAATTTTTTTTCAAATTTCAGGGTTCCATGTTTATTTTCATTCAAACTTGTCAGCTGGGCAAGTATGCCAGAAAACATACTGTATACTTGTCCAGGCTAAATTTTACTTTTGCAATCAGTGCATTTTCAGAATTGCGATAATAGCATGTTGCTACAGTAGATCAGCAGTAGGGAAGATAAAATTGAGCCTACAAACATTATTTTCATTTTGGAGAGATACTGCTTGAGATGCCATGTGACAAATGATTTTTATCAATTCTAACCCTGTGTTTACAAAGGTACAAAATCACTGAATGGTTACTGGACGTTGTCACTGATGACTTGATAACTGCTAATGTGGATCCCTGAAATTTAGCAATGATTGATGCGACAAAAGAAATAATGCTTCTTGATGGATCATCATGATAACTATTGTATAGCTAATTTTTAATACAGAAAGAGAGAGTGTTTTGGAAACCTAGTCTTAATAATGATACACATGCACCATTTTAATTTACTTTTCATTTTCTTGTTATTGAGTGACAGTGTTGTTATTAAATCTCTTCTTGGACGTAATGAAGCACATCCCATCTAACAAATTCTGTTCTTGCTGCCGTATTTCATATGGCAAACACTCTCTTAATGTTACTAATTCTAATGACTAGTTGCTAGATACTCAAGAAAATTTTTTCTTAGAGTGTCAGAGAGATGGTTATTACCCTGTATTCTTTGACTAAGAAGTTTCAGCATTTTTCTTATCCATTCTTTACAGCAATGCCATTGGTCCTTTGATCTCGTTATGGGTTATCTTCTCATCTGGCATGATTCAGGACAAAGTGTTGATTCCTATTTGGATTCTCGTTTATGGAGGTGTTGGTATATGCATTGGACTCTTTGTCTGGGGGCGACGAGTCATCAAGACTGTAGGAGAGGATCTTACTCCTATAACTCCTTCAAGGTAGGTTGGAGAACGTATTGTTAACATTGTGACTGTGCAAGTTCTCCCAATAAGTGAAGGGTGGTAATCCTTTTACTCCCAAGAGTGCCCAAAATGAGAATTCAAGATAATTCCCAAATTCTGTTTAATTTGTAGAATACTGAAATTTAAATAGTACCATGTGAAAGTACTGCTAAAGAGGATTCATCTGAATGGTCACACCATATGATTTCATCCACAGACTCAAAAGTTAGAACCACTTTAAATGTCTCTGTAATTGACTCTGGGAGTGAAAGGGTTTAAGGTGCAGTATAAAGGAGATTTTGTTCGTGTTTGTACCCCTCTAAAAAGCCAATAGTCACAGTTACATAACTGAAAACCTAAAAAGGCTGGTGGATTTAATAATAGTAATAATAACGGGAGCCTGGGCCTCGTGATGAACGGACGTGTTCGATGAGCTCCGCTATCCGTTCTTCCCGGACATGTGAAATCAAATTTTTGGTAGCCATTTCGGAAGTTTCACTCTTAAAACTCAATGTCAGAAACGAATACAAAGAAAAGAACTGAACGTGGCTCTTTTGACGAGGGAATTTCACCGGAACACAAGGCTACACGTGTAATGGCATCTCCGTCGGCAGAAGTTGAATCGCCAGCCACGTTGGAAGTGGACGAGCCAAGCTTAGGAGATATTCACCAAATACTTATTGAAGTCCAAGGCACAATCGAACAGCTGCTGAAAACAAGTTTCCAGCTAAGCACCGACGTCGCTGACCTTAAGAACAGCGTGAAAAGGAGTAGGCAAGAGGTGACAAATCTCAAACAAGTGAAAAAGAATAAATACATAACGTCGCTGGAGAAACAACTATAACCAAAACAAGCAAATATGTCAAAGAACACGCAGACAGCTACAAGACATTCAAGTAAACCTCGATAATTTGGAACAATACTCTAGAAAAAACTCCTTAGAGTTCCACGGTATTCCCGACGAAGTCAATATGCCAACAGACCAAGTCGTATGTAAAATTGGCCAAGCCATCGGTGTAGAAATACAGGGGGATGACATAGAAATTTCGCACCGAATTGGACGTAAGAGAGGAGACAAACCGGTCCTGGCGAAATTCATAAGATCAAATCGAAGATATATAAAGCCCGTACTAATCTAAAAGCTGTATCTGTTCAAAGTCTCTTCCCTGGTTCCTCTGTCTCCTCGGTGCGAGAAACTACGGCTCGCCCAAAGGGAATTTATATCAACGAGAATTTAACCCCGTATCGCAAAGAGATGATGGGTCTTGCGGTAGAAAAAAGGTACGACGGAAAGATTAACAAAGTGTGGACACTTGATGGTAAAATCTTCATCAAAACCACTCCGACGGGAAACCCTCGTCAAACGTTTTCTGTAGAAGATGTCAAAGAACTTTAAAAA
The DNA here is from genome assembly GCA_964030785.1 of Siderastrea siderea. Classification (NCBI taxonomy): domain Eukaryota; kingdom Metazoa; phylum Cnidaria; class Anthozoa; order Scleractinia; family Rhizangiidae; genus Siderastrea; species Siderastrea siderea. The sequence goes on along the minus strand of OZ034974.1, from coordinate 24,337,792 downwards.
GTCAACCGCTTAAACTTAAGGAAGAACGGCCGGCCCCTCAAGAAACACCAGAACAACCAGACTGATTAGCGTATGTATAATTATATGTTGTTTCGTTTTTCCTGTGAGATTGTAGCGTTTACGCGTAAGTTATCGTCATACTTTTGTATTACTCTGTTTTGTACGAGTCGAACACGAAGAAAATATTCTATCTTTAAAACAATCAAATATCCAAAATCTCCATAGAATTTAAATTATTTTCTCTAAATGTTAGAGGTTTGAGAAATCCGCGTAAGAGGCGAAGCATTTTTTCCTACTTAAAAGATCAAAACTGTGCTATTTATTTACTCCAAGAAACTTTCTCTCAGCCGCAAGATGAATTAATTTGGAAAACAGAATGGCGGGGCAAAATATTTTTTCTCATGGCTCCAATCATCAAAAAGGTGTTGCCATCTTCATTAATCCATTGTTTGAAATTACCTTTGAAAACTCCTGGGAGGATGCAACATTTACGCACCAAACAACGCTGCTCTTCAGAAAGTATTTATTGAAAACTTGTCTCATCAAAAGTTTTTCGGAACAGATCTAAATACTTCAAGGAATAATGAGCTTAAATTTAATTATTGTTTACTATTTGCAAAGTACTAACTATACTACCAGAAAATGTACTATAGAGCTTGCAATATTACTGAATTTGTGTTGAAATTGGAACAAAAACTATTTATTGAGAGTCGTTTTAAAAGAAAACTTCTTGTGTGAAAATGTTTCTGCCCTTTAACACGTCTTGTAAGTACTTTCGTTTTTGTAACAACGTACTATATTTTATATTTTATGGTTTTGTGTTCGACTACACTATTTTCTGTATTACCTTAGTTTTACCTTTACTTAATTCTTTTTTTTTTCTTTGTGTGTACTTTTTTTCCCGATATATTATCTTGTGTGATTTCCTTTTCAAAATGTAAGAAAATGTATTGTAAAGTGCGGTAATGTAGTTAATATACCAAAAAGTCTCTGTAAATAGCTAAAGGAATGTCAATGTTAAAAATGTATGTAATGTCATGTCAATAAAAATTATTAAAAATAATAATAATAATAATGATAATAATAATAATAACAGTTTTTATAGACGCATTTCGAGAGCCTCAATGCGTTTACAAGATAAAACACTATAGACACTATACCAATTCAGTGAAATTGGCCACGGATGGCCAGATGGAAACGGATTGCAACTTTTAAGTTCTGTGTTTGTATCTTGCAAAAATCATTTGAAAACTTATTATGGTTTGCCCTCCTTGCAAAAATTCACTTGATGTCCTCGTCTTAATGTTCCAGGAGCATTTTGTGTGTGAGCGAAGGCATTTAATCATAATTTTAGCAAAGTTTTGAGGAAACGTGAACAAAATCCCCGTGATACATAGCCATCCATTTAGAAACTAAATGAGAACCAAGAATAGTGTTTCAGGAATTGGCAAGCCAGCCAGAGACTAGAGTCAGAAAATAATTATTTTCGGTTGACTTTCTAATTATTTAATTATTTAATTATTCATTATTTAATTATTTAATAATTATTAAATGTTATGCATATTATGATAGCAGCAAAAGAACGTGAGTCAAACAGTTTGTGATGGTTGTAGCCTGTTGCTTAAATACACCATAAAATGCCGGTTCTGTTCGTAGGCCGATAGACCTTTACTTGAGCGTTTGTAAAGGCAAGAGTGTGCATAGAAAACAAAACATCCAATGAGACATCAACTTGTAAACAATTTTTAAACTTACAACCATGTTTTCACTGATCACCATCATCAACAAATATCATCTGTTAAAAAAAAACAAACAAACAAATAAAGTTCATTGAAAAGCTTAAATAAAAACTGAGTCTGCAAAGTTCTTTTGTTTGCAAAATGACGCCACTTCTACGTGCATAAAACCTATCTTCTGTAGGAATGACGTAACGAGAATAATGCCACCTGGAGTTAATATTAGTGTGCCTGTAGCCAATCAAAATTGAGATAGTGACAGCAGTGCATAATAACTTTAATTTGTTGTCTGTTCCAGTGGTTTTGTTATAGAGATTGGTTCAGCACTGACCGTCCTGTGCGCTTCCAACCTGGGTATTCCTATTAGTACCACTCACTGTAAAGTGGGTTCCGTCGTCATGGTCGGAAGAGTGCGGTCCAAGGAAGTTGTTGATTGGTCATTATTCAGGAATGTCATACTTGCGTGGGTTGTGACCATGCCATTTGCAGGTCAGTTACTAAGGAGCTTACGCAAACACAACGGCGACGGCTGACGAGGACGTGACAAAACAAAAGCTATGATTAGCAAAACAATGACTGTGTACGAGTGTGCTTTTTGGTTCATTCCTTTGCCGTCCTGTGCTCAACTAGAAAGTGAAGTGACCAAATTCAAAGTTTTGTGTGAGTGAGTCGGAATAATCGCGAAGAACTTTAAAGATTGTGAAGTCATTTTAAAGCGACGTTGCCGTCGTGTTTGTGTAAGCGCTCCACTATCACATAGCCAAAACGAGTTACTGCCCAGTGACTTGTCAATGCATGTCATCCCCTGGACAGGAATTTATTTTCTTCAATAGTAAAGTTACCACTCTTTCAAAAAAGGGCCAGGGCCTGGGTACTAGGGTTGGTCCCAGATCCTATTGTGCAAAAACGTAATTCTTGGCCTGGGCCCAGTTGTTCAAAGCAGGGTTAAAGTGACCCAGAATTAGCTTCAGTTTCTGATTCCGTTTTATAGCGAAACGATACGGATTCTTGTAAATCGTTTTTGCCCTACAGTTTGACTTTGAATACTTTCAAATGGTCACTTGGAGTTTGCTGTGAAAACTCCTTTGAAACAAGAGAAACAGCGTCCCGGCTTTCGAACAACCGGGCCTAGGTGTTTGTTGAAAAAATACACAAGTGTTTGTTTTTGATTTTGGATTGGATTACAAAGTTCTGGATTAGTTTTTGACAACTTTTTGATGGCTTCGTTTCATCTGCCCAGTGAAATCCAAGAACTTAAAGAGGAGAACTGATGAGTGCAGAAGCGAAACTTGATATCTCTGCTTCTCGCAATTCTTTGGTTTTTGTTGGCCCGGTTGACACAGAAGCTGTGTCAAAAAGTTGCTATAAACTATTGAAAAGCCTTGTGTGAGTAGCAGTCCATGTTACAGTGCAGCGTACTGTAAGAGTGGCAACTGGCGGGAGGCAGAAGAGTTGGTTATTTTAAGTATGGCCAAGGAGCTGAACTTTGGGTCACCAAGAATCAACTTCTCTTAACAGTTAGAGCGGGGGACGCTTACCACTTATTCAAAATGTCGGCTCAACTGGTTGAAATGCATTGGTACGCACTTATCCACTTGAAATGTTCTGGAACAAGTGTAAGACCTTCGGAGCTACTCCACTTTTTCCATTCCAAACCGTTCCGTTTGCGCAAAATTACCATTTCTGTTACTCACGCTGCAAACTCATCTACGTAATAACGTAATAACTACGTAATGTAGACTCAAAATGGTTTGGCGTTTATTTAATTTTCTTCTGGCTAAACAACAACAAGTAGTTGCTATTCAAACAAAGTCAAGAATGTTTTTTCGTCAAAACTGTCGACGATGTCATAAGAAGTAGTAGCGCAACATTCATTTTGTTGGCTTCTTGCGCTATCAGTGTTTTTGATTGACCAATGAGATTGCAAATTTGGAACTGAAAATAAGGGTCTTCGCTTGGTTAAAAAAGGCCTTTCTATTTGACACGGAAAGTTTCCAGAATTTCAGACTGAAATTTTTTGCTAAATGGAAAGCACCCCAGGTCTTTGCACCTGGGACTTCCAATTTTTAAGTCTAGCACCCTAACTGTTTGGCCACGCCTGTTACTCTTTATGTTGTTCAACATTTCTCTTAGATGCACTATTAACAACTCTTTCTTGCATTTATTTTCAGGTCTAATATCGGCAGGTCTTTATGCAGCATTACGAGAAGCTGTATGAGACAAGCATTATCTCTAGTACCAAGAATGAACAATTTATTCTTGTCATTGATTGAGTGTTAGGTTTTTCTGTTATTAAATAACATTATTTTGTTTCCCTTTTGTTGGTTAGGTTTTCGTTTTCAAATATTATTAATTGGCGAAAGATGGCGTGGAATATAAAAGTGAAAATCACATTTTGTTGGGTATCTTCGCCCTACACCTTTCATGGCACATGATTGAGGTTTTTATTTCAGTATCCGTGATTCACAATTCCTTATTTTAACATGGACGCAGTTTTTCTATTTTAATTTTAGCCGTGAAAGAAATGATTTTTGAAAGATGATCCCTCTTTAATTTATGAATTTTTAATGTTAACGGCTGGGATTTGCAAAGGAAAAAAAAGGCCGTGGTGTCATTTGCCAGCTTAAAACTGAATAGGGGCCTGGAACCGAGTTCAAAGTTATTGCAGAATTCAGTCTGTAACGAAGAATTGGCCTGATGAAAAAGCGTAATGTAATAACTGTTAGCGTCTTAGAAGGTTAGGATGAAAATTCTCTAGAGTTTTAAAACAACGACGGAGAAAGTCACATACAAGCGTTTGGCAAAATCTTGTTCTCTGAACCATACAATACAAACTCTGTAAATTGTCTGATTTTTACAAGGTATTTATTGTTCAGTTTCTACTCAACTGACTAGTTTCAACCTTGACAAGATAACGTTATTAATTTTTAGTTGCTTTGTAAGGCAATGCTAGTAATGTTAATCGATTGATTTTAACAACTCAGTACCAGTCCCCTATTTGCTTCTAAACTGGCCATTGTATTGGTGTACAAATTATTTTACTGGTGTACTATTTTACTGGTGTACTATTTGTACTTGTGTACTAATTATTTTATGCAAGGTTTTGTACTGATCTCTTGGCTTGCATCGTGTCTGTCAAGAGAGTTGAAAGCCTTGTTACTGAGTTATCTTAGATAGAAAATTCAAGTTTGTAATATATTATTTCTTCAAGTATGCTTGTGTAAAAATTTCATATATATACTTGTGATAGGAATGTTCGCGTGAAGATTTTTAATATATTGTTCTTGGTGAATTGTAACTATGTGCGATTAATATAGTGATTTGAGACATTTTGTAGGATGTTCAATTCATGGAGAAGTCCTGTACTAAAGTCATGGGTGTGCTATCCGAATACATGTTTTAATTGGTCTTAACCCTTTAAACCCCAATAGTGATCAGCATCAAATTTCTCCTCATCGTGTCAGTGTAATATAACACATAAAGGTCATGAGAATTTGGCAAGTGATCTTTAAACATGAATTGTCTTGATGTTTAAACAGATTCTTCCAATTAGTAATCAACAAAATCTATGGAGACCAGTAGGGAGAATTTGTATAATGATTTTGGGGCTTAAGGGTTTAAAAAAAGTTTATAGGATTTAATTTGTTGATAGTGCGTTTTCCTAGTGGTGAAGAATTCTTCATGTACTTTTGTATCCTCACTCCTCATTTCCTCTGAAGTACAGTGTTTTGTAGTTGGGGCAATTTTTTCTTCAGTCGCCCATTTCGACTTTTTTTCGCCCCAACTATTCGCCCTGGGTCTTTGAGGGTGTACTTCTTGAATTTCGTGATGTCCAAAATTCTACTGTCGAATCTAAGTTCTGCAATGTTTTAGGTTATGAGTTAGAAAGCTAACCTATGACACCCATACTTGTCTGCATTACGTTCAAGCAAGGTGTGCGGTATGGGGCCGGTAATTTAAGCAAAGTTTGGATGGGGCTGAACAAAACCATGCAATGGTGTCAATTGATTTCAATTTGGTTTACCCAAGTATCTCAGTGTGGTTTGTCAAGAAAGCATACAGCACAGACTTAGAAGGACATTTATCTCCTTAAAGTATCTCCCAATGAACAAACGTAGAGGTCCGTTTATGGTACCACAGTCTAAGTTGGACATAGTTTAAATAATTGACCGTTGAAGTATATAGAGGAAGTTGGGAATGTTTGTCCCCGTATTATAATTATCATGCATTAATTGCACTTTTCTGTAATGAGCTTTTATTTGTTCGTGATCAGATCGTGTTCGAAGATAGAGTTGACGTCAAAAGGCGGGCGTCGAGAAACCAGACCTCCGGTATGTTTCCGTAATGTCAGGGACATTTAGGGTCTCTAATTCTTTAAGCCCCAGTAGTGACAAGCGCCTAAATTCTCTTCACAGTATCACTAGTTGATCTAACGTACGGGTCATGAGAACAAAGAAAACAGGAGTACCCAACGACTGCTTCAGGGAAAATCGATTGTAGAGTGAACTAAACATCACCTGCAGGTCTCCGCGTCAATCTTGTTTAATATTTAACTTTCCTGGGAAAAAAATACCCGCTCTTCACTGCCAGCGAGCAGGACTTTTAATCAATAAAAATCCCAGCCAGCATCAATTTTGAAGTTTGTCAACGAGCCAGCAAAATTAAAATCGCCAAAAAAATGAAATATCCAGCCAGCGGTAGTGGAAATATTTCCAGTTTGCCAGCAAGTGATCATGTATACTATTTCTTAGCCAGCCAGAGAACTTTTGAAGTAAACTTTGCGAAAATGACTGCATTTGGGGGGGGGGGGGGGAGTGCGCAACATCATTTTTTTGGGGGGGAGGGAGTGCGAATTTAATATAACGGTATATTTATTTATGAGCTACACTCTTCGTTGACTACAACGTTTTATTTATTTATTTATTATTTTTTGGAGAGTTTACAATCGTTGAAAAGCTAAAATGTACCACAGCAAAGTGCACTACCCAACGTGAAATACATGTAGTTTATCCAGTAAAAATTCAATTTTTATACCAACGGTGTAAACGAAAGAATTTTTTACTCACGTGAACATTGAACACAAAAAAATGAGCTTCAAACAATATTAATTGTGCCTAAATTCATTTAACATTAAACAAACAGAGTTTCTGTACATTTCACAGATTACACTGGATATCCCATAACAGTAAACAAACACACACAAACAAACACACAAACAAAGGTGAAATAAAAAGATTGGTACTCACAGTAATCAAGTAGTCCGCCCAGAGCCCCAAGCTGCACACTGCAAATTCTCATAACCGCTCCAAAAAGTGTCGGGTAAAAAGTCGTAATTCAGTTTCAAGTTAAACGATGGTGTAGGAATCACAATTATACAAATGCAAGGCGGTTAGAACCTGAAGTTGTATACACTGCAAATTTTCAAGGAGAAAGAAGGACTAAGGCAGATTCATTTGACGAACCTCGGATTTAGTTGGCCAGCGTATGTCGTGATTATCAGTTCCTGATTACCAGGAATCTCAGCAAATAAATCAATATCAAAAGGAAACATTAGTTAAGTGCAACCTTAACAAGTTCAATCAACTAGACGGAGTAAATCGATAAAGACAAACTCCACAGCGGACGTCAGTACTGAGCTGTAAAGTTTCGAAACAAAAGCCCTTGTCAGTTGTCGTAAGACAATCACCGTAAAAGATTTGCGAAAGAACTGCCGCAAAGATTCGCAGCAAAAGCCATTGTCAGTTGTCGTAAGGCATTCACTGTAAAAGATTCGCGACAGAACTGCCGCAAAGATTCGCAGCAAAAGCCATTGTCAGTTGTCGTAAGGCATTCACCGTAAAAGATTCACGACAGAACTGCCGCAAAGATTCGCAGCAAAAGCCAGTGTCAGTTGTCGTAAGGCATTCACCGTAAAAGATTCGCGACAGAACTGCCGCAGAGATTCGCAACAAAAGCCAGTGTCAGTTGTCGTAAGGCATTCAGCTTAAAAGATTCGCGACAGAACTGCCGCAAAGATTCGCAGCAAAAGCCAGTGTCAGTTGTCGTAAGGCATTCACCGTAAAAGATTCGCGACAGAACTGCCGCAAAGATTCGCAGCAAAAGCCATTGTCAGTTGTCGTAAGGCATTCACCGTAAAAGATTCGCGACAGAACTGCCGCAAAGATTCGCAGCAAAAGCCACTGTCAGTTGTCATAAGGCATTCACCGTAAAAGATTCGCGACAGAACTGCCGCAAAGATTCGCAGCAAAAGCCATTGTCAGTTGTCGTAAGGCATTCACCGTAAAAGATTCGCGACAGAACTGCCGCAAAGATTCGCAGCAAAAGCCAGTGTCAGTTGTCGTAAGGCATTCACCGTAAAAGATTCGCGACAGAACTGCCGCAAAGATTCGCAGCAAAAGCCAGTGTCAGTTGTCGTGAGGCAATCACCGTAAAAGATTCACGACAGCGTAAAAAGGCAAAATGTTGAAGGCTACATCAGTCATTTTAGAAAGTGTGTCTAAATGAAGTACTTTTAAAAGTATCGTTTAAAACCCATCAGATTTACTACTTATTCACTCAAATGCCTTTCTGCGACAGCGACATTTCATATTTCCGAAGGGCAATATTTCGTAGTTTTATAATTATTTAAATTTAATACTTCAAAAATGGTAATAAATAAGAGACTTTCATTCCTCCTGACGTCAACGTTTAGCAATTTCACAGAAGGAAAGAAAAAAGGGTAAAAAAGTACTGTACTTTGAGATGTGTTTTGAAGAAGACAGTAAACTAGCCCCATCTTATAAGAGACTAGCACATCTTATAAGAGACTGGATACCCCAAAAAGTTTCATCTCCCTCGTGTTCAATAGAGTAAACGCAGAAAAATCGGCAGCAAAAGCCGCACTAAGCGGTTGAATTACAGGCAGTCTTAGACTTGCAGCAAGTCGCCCTCTCTTGGGATCGACGAGCGAAGCGAGCCGAAATGCGTCGCGAAGCGAGGTGAAGCGACTCGAAGGATTTTGAATCACGTTTCCCGCCAGAAACAAAAGGCATCAATTATCAATTTAAAAGGGGGCGGTCCTTCTGTGAGCGCGTGACCTTACTAGCGGGTGTCAAATCTCAAGACTACTTGTTTGTGATGGCTGAAAGTAGCGCGGGGTCAACTTCAACCAAAACTATCACGCGAGTTGCCGTTTCTCTATGCTCAAAAGAGCAAATTTGTTTACCTGGCGCCAAACAAGTGATTAACAACGATTACAGGCGTAGAATGATCGGCTCAGGTAGGAGAAAAAACAAGGCTCGCTTGGATCTCGAAATCCTCGCTGGACGGCAGTTCACATCAACTGAATTGACGATTGACATAATATGTAGAAATTGCGCCGACGAGAACGAGACTATAGTGAATAAAGTGAACCTTGTTACGAACTCGTTGAAGACAGGTCATGAAGCGATAGCTGCCCAGAAAGAAAGCGGGACCAGCACGAAAAGACTCTCTTCTGATGCCTCTGGTAGCTCGAGTAAAAGATCGCTTCTCCTGCAGGATGCCCCATAAAAACAAACCTCGAGCGAACAAGAATTTATGCTTGTCACAAGAGATACCTCCACACAAGCAGATTTATTTGATTCATCAGGGGAGGAGAGTTCCGTTGAAGTTAGCATACTATAAAGCTTAATTTAAGCTGGGAATGGCTGAAAATCTCTAGCTTCAATTCAAGTGATTTCCTGTCGTTTCCAAAAATATAACAACTTAATATGTCCAATATAGTCCCCTGAGAAAAGCTGAGTTGACATTTGACATTTGACATTTACATTTGAATGATAGTTTCTTTGAGATCTCGATTCTGATTGGCCGCGGATATAATTTATTCACAGACCCGTATTTGGGTCGGTAAAATTGGCGCGCTGCAAGCTGGAAAAGTCCTTCGTACGTGACCTACCTAAACCGCGCGTCGACGAAGGACTTTGTGAAAGTCTAAGGCAGTCTGTGCTTTCGCTGAACATTCTTCGGAGGTGCTTAGTTTTGACCGAGAGTAGATTGCTGTTTTCACGGTAAAAAATACCATACAGTCAAACCATCTTACCCGCGAGGTGTCATAACTTGCCAGCCACTTCCGGTGACCTTTTTTCCAGATTGCAACTTTGAACCACGCATCTTGTCAGTAATAATCGAGACAGACGTAGCCGTGCCGCAAATTTATGTCACAAACACGAGCAAAGTGTCTTACACGACGCGGTCTGTAGGCTCGATTACCAGTCGGTTTTCGGGGAAGAAAGCAGGACCCGAGTGAGCAGCGGAAATCGACATTCGTTACAATTGACTCAGAGTTGACTAATGAGTTCTGTTTTGTAGCGTGGATGAATGAAACATTTTGCCTAAGGTTAAAAATGGCTCCCTTCTCGCTTTCCAAATGCCTTCAGTTTCCGAAGATATCCTCAGATCTTTAAAAATGAAAGCAAATCCCTCAAGTTCTAAATTCAGCCAATATTACAACCGATTTCACAGCTACTAGTGTGTAGACCCGGGGTTTCAAGCATGATGCGCCGGCTATGAGCAACTATGAGTCGTCCGTCTCAATTGTATCATATTCACAAAGCGGTAAACAAAATTAGCAGATCTACGTTTTTTGTAATTGCTTTTTTTATATCTCAGAAAGTACGAATTTCTTCTGTGAACTCCTTTCATGCGCAATTTTCCAGAATCATCTTTTGATCATGGTCGCCCCGAGGAGCGCAAAATTCATCCTATTACGGGCTTTATTACTTCAAAATAAGAAAAATAACTAAACTGATACACACCAAAAAACCACTCACCCTAACGTTGCTACTTGGCGGGGATTGCCGCGGAGATCGCCATCAAACAACCAGTTCAAACGAAAAGGTAAACGTTTACCGAGCTCAACTGATTTGTTCATTCAAAATAAGAGTTTCGTATTACCTCTTTTTTTTAATCGACAGATGATGTTAACCTGTAGCTGTCGACACGCCCCTCTCTACCTGATTCGCGTTCGCTTGCTTGTTAGCGGCTAATCACGCGCGCGTCACGTTTCCGTGCCGCAGGTGATTTCCGCGTTCGCTCGCTTGTTCTTTTTGATCGACAATCCCTGAGCGGGAAGAGAGACTGCTCGTGGTCAGAACACAATTTGTTTTTAGAGTCTAATAGCCAGGAAAAAACAAACAAGCCATTTTTCCCCAGCTAGAGACAGTGTTTTAATATTAATTCCCTGCAAGCCGGGTGTTTACAAAACATCCCAGCCAGTTAACTATCTAATGTTTAACTTTCCCAGCAAGCTCAATTCCAGCCTGTCGAGCGGGTTTTTTATCGAGCGGCCCCGTCAGGTACTCCTGAGAAAATGATCGTCAAAGATAAAATTTTCGGAATTCTCTCAACTAGTACCATACGAAATATGTGGAGAACAGTGATGCGAAAGTACATGTTGACATTGGGTTTCAAGGGTTAAGAAATCGCGACGGCACCAGCAGGGAGAACGTTACAAAACTTTTACGAGCTTTTCACTTGTATGTACATTCTGGTACATTTGTTTGCCATTCTCAGCAAAACAACATCGCGAAGTGAGTTGTAATAGTCACGGCGTAATTCTTTCAGTGACGACAACTCGTCAGTGTCGTTTTCGTAGGTCGGGGGGGGGGGGGGGAGCTGGGGTCCATAGTTTCTTAGGGATTGGACAAGGTTGGTGCAGTTATGTAGGCAGTTGCTTTTCATCTTGCGAGCTGGGGATACTTCGCTATAGCATACATTTATTATTGTTTCATTTCACTTTGCTAATGCGTGAATATCTTCGTTTTACGTTTTTTTCGGGTTCTCCATTTTTCGACCTCCCGAAAAAAAACCAGTTGTGAGAATGCAAATTCTCCTTACTGTTCTCCATTCATTTGTATAGGTAATCGCATGATTTCGAGTGCAATTTGGAATAAATAAGCACGAGTAAATTTTTCAAAGGCTAACAAAATTGCACGAGCCCGTAGGGCGAGTGCAGTTTGAAGTCTTTGAAAAATTTACGAGTGCTTATTTATTCCAAATTGCACGAGAAAAATCATGTGATTACTTGTTAATAAAACACATGCAAAAATTTCACTCTGTTTTCCTCTTCAATATAATCGTGTTTATTTCGTGTCACGGCTCACTGGTCCCGCCTACATTCACGTTATTGGTTGAAAAATGACATCCTTGATTGACATGCAAGCACTTGTGGAAATTTACAGATCAAAAATATTCTCTCTGGAAGCAGCTATCGTTCTAAAGTTTCGGAAACCTCAAAGAAAAAAGAAGTGTGAAATAACGTCAAAACTTGCTTATTTCAAGAGATCAAGTTGTTCTTGTTCGTAGTCGAACCTAACTAAGACGAAATCAATCGACATTTTCAAAACGCTTTTCGAAATATGAATCACTTAGAAATACTGTCCTCGCCATGTGGTGTAGCTGGTTGTGGCTTTTCAGGAGCTGCTGTGTTTCCCATGTTAAAAGTGACTTGACATTGGTGAAATGGTTTATGTTCATGAAACACTGACGCTGATCATTCTGGCCGGATATGTAGCTGGGCATCTGAAACGCGAAAGCTGCTTGGTTGAAGTTGTTGCCGCGGGAATGAACGTCGGGCGAGAACGTGTTGAAGTTGCTGGAACTGCTGGTGGTACTACTGACCGACGTTGAGCTGTTTCCTCGAGCTAACTGGCTGTTGATGTTTCTTGCGTTGCTGATGGTGTGGGAAAGCTGCCGCTGTTCACTTTCATCTCCTTCGTCATAGTCATCCAGTGACTTCTCGTTTCTGTGGCCCGTTACTTTAACAATTGAACTTCGCTCGAGGCCTGCTGTCTTCAACTTCTTTACAACTGTTTTCCTAGCACTGTGGTTGGAAAATGTTTTCGATGAATCCTCCAGTGACGTTCCTTCGATGACGGATTTCATCATGCCATTGATCTTGTTCTCCCCCATCGGCTGCCGCTTGTACCAAACTTGCGAGGACGGATTTGACACGCAAGAGAGATAAAGTGGACCGGTTGTACGTAATTCGGGAGGACGACGCCACAGAAACTCTTTGAAGATTGCAACGGGACATCTCCCATCTCCAGTGGCAAACATTTTTGGAAGAAAGCTTCGGGGCTTTGCAGACAATCCAGACTGGCGTGTTTTGGTCGGGTTCTCGATGAATTCGACGTACTCCATGTTGTTTTCGTCCAGTCCAAAGGAGAAATCTTCAACCCTCATACTGTGGTGTTCCTGGCGACCACGAAGACCAAACTACTGCGTCAAGAGCCACCAAACTGTTTGGACCAGGACTTGTGGACTTCCCTTTCCCAGCTTCTTTTTTTCCCACAGCTCATTTTCCTCGGTTGTTGTCAGACTTCGTGACTTGTTCGCCCGCTTACCTTTGCCTTGTTGCCGGAGAAGTCGGGCTTTTCCCTCAAGAACTTGCTCGGAGCTTTTAAACTCTTTGTCGCGAATTATGGAGTGTTTGTACTCTTTTTCTGTTAGATATCGGTCAATAGCAGTAACCATTACACGAACGCTGTCAGGCTCGTAATCTTCCCCGTCTTTCTTACGAACTGTTGCTTAAAACTCCTCGAGAATTTTGTTCAGGCCCTCTGGTTCGTACTTTTCAATACTGTCGTCATAGCCCTTTTGAGCAGCCCAAGACTTCCAGACTTTTACCCAGTTGTTTGTGCTTTGTTGAGTGTTTTTGTTCTTTGCATTCTCCTTCAAACTCTGAATTAAAATGTTGTTACTTTCCCCAAACCTGTCCGCCATTTTGTTTTGTTACGGTTTCGCGACTTTCCTGTCAATCAATTTAATTTCAACTTTCTGCACTCAATTTCAACTTTTTGCACTCAATTTCAACTTTCTGCACTGTTTGGGATTAATTGACGTGCTCTCAGCCAATCAGCACGCTGAAATTTTTGCATGTATTTTATTACTTATGGAACTAGTAAGGAGAATTTGTCTAAATATCAAGACCTCTCTTAAATGTTTGAACAAGTAGTGAAGTGACAATGTAAAGAGAAATTTCATTTTCGTCCTGTTAGGGCTTAAAAGGTTGAATTGGGGTCTGAGAGGGAAATCTTGCTTAGCTGTATTACAGCTGCTTACGGAAACGTGTTAAACAAAGGCGATTTAAGGTAAATGGGACTGGTTTGAATGGTGATTCCACTGTAATGGGATCATAGTATATGTTACAATGTACTATTATTGTCTGTAGTTTTTGTTATTAAAATCGAGTGTATATTATTAAAATCGAGTGTGTATTACACGTGAGAAAGTTTAGTCACTCCACGTCTTTAGAAATTACCATTAATATTAGCAAGTAGACTTCACTCTGCCGGAAAAAGGGACTTCCAGGGTCTGTGCCCGGGCGAAAAGTTGTCACCCATCAGGATAAACAAATTCCTTGACTTTTTACTGACCAAAAAGCAATTGTCACAATTTTGACATCAACCCTGTCGAGATTGAATGCCAGTGCGGATTCGCCGTGACGAAGTGTTAACGCTCGATACGACACGTTTCGAATTTCTTTACAAGTTACCAAATAAGCTGCCTCGTCCCCAGGCGCCAGTTTAGCGCGGGCAAACAGGGAATGCGGGGCGTCGTGCGAAGGATGTTAAACGCGGCTGCAGTGCACCTATCCCACAACGCCACCCGCACCATCATATACCTTATTATAGGAAATTAACGCTTGTGTTAATTAGGCTATTTGAAAACAACGCGACTTAACTCCCTAATAAAGGAAATCAACGCGAAAGAAGGGGGAAATTTCAAATGACGGAAATTAACGCGATTAACACAAAGAAACACTGTGTGGTCACAACTGGAACAAATGTATTTCATGACTGAATTGAAAAATCCCGAACAAGACAGAGTCTACAGGTGTGTGAGGCAATTTCTCTACAGACAATGTACATAACGTTTGGCAGAAATGTGGGAAAGCTATGGTTTTGTAGGTGTCAAGAATGTCTGGACTGGATCCAGAATTTGGGATTAAAATGATGGAAATTAAGATCGCAGAAATTGGCGCTCCATTTAATGATCTTAATTAACAACGCGGAAATTAACGTTCACAAAAATTAACGCGACTTTCATGGAGCGTTTATTTCCTATTATGAGGTAAGAAGGAAGGACGCCTGGGGACGAGGCAGCCCAATGAGTTCACAAATCCAGATTTTCGTGTTTCACTTTCCGGTGCACTCAGCAGTTTTCATGAACACTTGAAAATTTGTCGCTCTAGCCCCGTTCAGGCATCAATTAGTAATCATCCAAGTCAATTTCGTCAAACATACCCTTAGAGGGACTCTAAAGTTTCCCTCTTGTGACCTTGTTCCTCCGGCTTCTTTAGCTTCTTTAGGGACGGGCCATTAGAAAAGTTATGGGGGGGGGGGGGGTGGAGTACCAAAAAAATTCATGCAAGGAAAATTTGAGAGAAAAAAATTCATGCACAGCGATAAGCCCACAAAAAAGTTCTTTAAGGGAGAAGTCAACGAAAAAAATTCGTGCAGCTCGAAAATTCCGCACCACCCTATAACTTTTCTAATGGTCCGTCCCATAGCTACTGCCGGGACAGCAACAGAAAAGTGTCGCACAGCAACAACAATAAACAGTACACAGGCCAAATACACCACAACACATTCCATGTTCCTTATTTTCATGATTTATTGCAAGTGTCATATTAACTCGACTTGAAATCTTAAAAAAAAAACAATGAGGTTCTTTGATTCCTATTTTACCAACAGTTATTTGAGCCAACTATCTGGCAACAATGCCGTTCACATATTTACATGTATTTTTAAGTTCTAACTCATAACAGCATTTATTTAAAATCTGTACACTAAAGGCGTTTTGAGATAAAACAAAATAAAAAAAAAGACGTTTTTCTAAATAAAGTAACGTACGAACGAATCGAAAAACGTACTTTCCAAAATTCGATTAACGTAAATAAACCACGCACGGTGTAAAGTGGACTGTATAGAGCGTTTTCATATGACGTCACGGCGGCCATATTGGTGTACCAAAAACAATGAAACGGCGGCCATATTGGTGTACCAAGCCAGTCCTGTGGGAGTTGAAGTCCTTTCTTACGTAAATACTTCCTTTTGTTCCAATAGATTTACATAGTGCTAGTCACGTGAGTGAAAACCCTCTATAGCTGCTTTGGTTTTTAAGGTAGACCAAGGAAGAAGAACTTTGTAAAACCGAACCCGATATAACGAACTGGCAAGTGACTAGGAAACGAGTTCATTATAACGGGGATTGGTTTTAAACGCCTAAGGCCCGTTACAACGTCGAACTTGTGGGAAGACGACCAAAATCTCCGTTATATCGGGGTTTGGCTAATAATTTAAAATTTTGCTTTAAAATTTTAATTATTTTTATAACGTTGCACCACCACACAACATTGGGTTTAATCTGCAAGTACTATATCCTGATTTGAACTATTAACCCTTTCCCCAATATTAACATCCATATTCTCCTCACTATTCTCCTTATATTTCTTATGTTACTACTCGGGAGAATTTGATCAAAAATCAATTTGATCATTGGTGATCATTTCCTTTATCAATTCTCATGACCTGTATGTTTGATCAAGCAGTAATACTGTAAGGAGAAATTAGATGTTTATCACTATTGGGGTTTAAAGAGTTAAAGTCGTGATTAATGGTTTGCATGCGTACCGTGGTAGGATAAAAAGATTACGAAGGCCTTGACAATACTTGAATATCTTCCGATAAAGACTTAACTCTAGAGGAGCCCTGCTGATTTGAAAAAAAAAACAATCGTTTTCAGTCCAGTATTAAAATTAAAGGCACTGGAATTTTTTTTTTCATTTTAAGACCAAAACGATCAAATCCAACATCAGTTCACACCGCAACACCTCAAAAACCTGTATTATTAACTTATACAGGGTGAGAAAAATAGCCCGTTTTTAAACAGCCGTAACGCGGCTTATAACAAACACACGAACACATTGTGCTTGATAGTCCACTTTCGAATTCTTCCAGCAAAGACCACCATCAACAGTACTACTTCATTTTGCGTTGAGGCTGCTATCCAGTATTCCAGATAACTTTAAAAGGCAGGAATTTTAAAAAGGACTTTTGAGGGTCAACAGATCTGGGACTCTCCAAAGCTCCTCATGGATTCCGTTTAACCCGGTCGGGTCAGAAGCCCAGATTTATCGAGGTTTTGACCTGAGTCACCCCTCCCTCTTGATTGGGAAACTGGAACAAAGGCATCATTATCTACCTCCCTTTTTCTCCGTATAAGGGGGTGGAGGAGCAGTCATTTCCACCTCTGTATAGGCTGGCAAGTGAGGAAGCTTCACTGTTTGGTACGGCGGAGGAGGGGGTCTGGTGTCATGCCGTGCAATTCTTGGCTCCCTCCCCTCCCCCCTCTGGCTTGAATTGCCTCTTGGTCTGTGATGTCTGTGAGAATGGTGAGAGTATGGGAGAGGCGTGGAAGATGTTTGGCTTGGCGTTCGTGATGTTCTCGATGTCTGAAACAAGAAAAAAGTTTAGGTTAGGTATAAATGAAAGTCACACTCAGGACACAGATACCCCATGTGGCATGCCACAGTCAGCCCAAGCCAGTGGTGCTGTGTGTACTCCTATTTCTGTGACATGAAACAACCAGGAGTATAACTATTAAGCCCCCTGTCACTGGAAGGACTGTTAGTCCATTGTAGCTGCCGCCCCCCCCCCCCCCCCCCCCACACACAAAAGAAGTCAAAGAAAACAATTTCCCATTTCCCTACCCTTTCATAATATATTGTGAGCAAAAACTGACACCCCTTGGGTGCATTCTTTTGCTCACCTCTTGGGGCAGAGTGGGGTACTCCCTATAGTAGGCTGCAGGGAGGCTCCACCAACCTTTTCTGTGCTTCCAGTATAGGAAAGGGCAGGGAAATACACTTGTTAGTATGCTTAGTGACGGTGCATCCATTTGCTACTGCACAGGAATTTGCCCCCTAATACAACAACATTTTGCGCGGTTTATGACTACGTGGAAAAGGCAGATCTTAGCAAGGGCAATCAGAATCCAAAAAGAAAATTGGGGGTAACCAAGTATTTCTCAGAGATAATTGAGCTTAAATTTGGAAAGAAATTGACATAATTATATTCTTTGTATTTTACCGCTTTTTTAGTATTATGGTTGCTTAGTTATCTCGGTCCAAAAAATGCGTGGTTACCCACATTTTACTTTTTGGATTCCAATTACCCCTGCTAAGATCTACTTTTCCCTAAAGTCATAACCTTTGCAAAAATACATCTGTGTTAGGACTGTATCCCTCCCCCAGGATAGGGAGTCTCCCCTGGAATTGTATCTACAACTAAAATTGAAGTCTAAAGAGAAAAACCAGGATTAGAAGGAGACATTTCTCAAGAAGAGTTTACTTATTTCCAGAGCTGCATACTTACTCTTCTTTGCTCGCTCATTTCTTCTTGTCTTTCCTCCAATGCAACTGATGTTGATGAGATCATACATGCGGACGAAGAATTCAGTTCCACAGGCTGAGAATCCTGAAAAAAAAAAGGAACAAAAATCACATATTTTTAATTAGCTACCTAGCCAAAGGTGCACAACACAAATTTCTCATGTCTTTAATCCTGTGTAATTTACAAATTTTAAATTATTTCAATTGGTCTCGGTAAGATGTCCCCAGTAGAAAGTATTGGAAGCTACAGAATTGTAATAATTGCGAATATCACTAATTCTAACAATAATGACTTACAAATATTGTATAACTCTTAACTCCACTGCACAATTGTCAATATGTTAAGGTGACATCCCATCACACTTAAGACACAAGGCTGGATGAACACCAGTCACCTCACTCCAGAACGGACATGCTTTTGAATGACCGTCCGTCCTAGAGAGATGTTCATCTTACATGTAAGTAGAGTGCTGTCTATCTTGGACAGGAGTCCATCTAAGGGTGGTGTTCAAAATAAGAGAAGTAGATGTCCTTCTGAGAGGGGTGTCCATGGGTATTTAGAGCTGTGCCTATCTTAGACAGGTGTCCATTTTAAAGAGGTGTCCACCTTAGTGGACATCATGGATGTCATAGATTTATCCACCTATGGTGGGTGTTTATCTTTGGTTAAAGAGGTTCCCTCTTAGAAAGGGATTTATCTAAGAGATTCAGAAGAATCCACCTCAGAGAGGTGTCGGTCCTAGACAGGTGCCCATCTTAGAGGGGCATGTGTCTGTGTCAGATAGATGTCCATGTTAGAAACATGCCCATCTTAAAGAGGTGCTCATCTAAAAATGTTTCAGAAAAGTTCATGTCTTGAAGAAGTGTTTGTCTTAAGGAGATGTCTGGGCATCTTACAGGATATATCTATAAACAAATGTCTATCTTTCAATAGACATCTTTAGGGAAGAGTACCAGCAGTAGACAGAACCTCAACAAATTTATCAACACTGGAGAGAGCTGGTACAAGTACACGAACTCTGTAAGGAAGTAGAACAACGAAAAAGAAAAAAAAAGCTAAGATGTGGTCTTCTTGCTGATAACTGAGTGTTAAATGTGAATGAATGAAAGTATATGAATGAACGTGTGGCACAATAAATGAATGAATCAATGAGCGAACGAACAAACAAACGAATGGACGGATGGATGGATGCAAATGAGTGAATGAATGAACAAATGATCATGAACAAATGAGCAAATGTACAGTACTCGCAGCCCTGATGGAGGGGCTGGATGCATGTGCATGGATGGATACATCCACAGGTGGCTGGAAGAGCGGATATAAAAGAACTACATTTAAACATGATAATAACTGTAGCTGCCATACCTGTAATTGAGGAACTTTATTACAGCAGTTGTACTGGAAAAATGAGGCCTTAAATGCAACAAATGAACCCTTCATGCTAACAACAAATGTTATTGCCACAACACCAAGGAATGAACCAAAAAACATGTTCCATGCTACTTCTTTGTCTCCTGACACAATCAATGGCATAATGATCCAAAACATTAGGATACTCGTGATAATTGTGAAGATACAGAACACCAAGAAGATATGAATCTGCAAAAAATGAAACACAACAAAAATTTAATAGCCAGGCAAAAATACCCATCAAGGAAGAGCTTATACACCTACCATATCCCATGGAGGGTGGGGTAAGTTAAAGTCATACAAACGCTGTCAGCGCCCCAAGCAGCTGATGCTTATCTCTGGCTTTTAACACGAAGCAGCTAAGAGTATTACTACACTAACTCTACCCTGGATGGGATGCTAGTCCATTATAGGGTATGCAACATGTCTAGCAGTTGTATCACTACTCCCTACCTGGATGGGATGTTAGTCCATCTCAAGATACCCAGTACAAAGTGACTAGAGGTATTACTACTCCCTCCTGGATGGGATGCCAGTCCAGCACAGGATTCCCAGCACAAAGTAACCAACTAACTAAGGCAACTAGGAGTATAAACTACTCTCCCCTGGATGGGATGCTAGTCCATCACAGGATTTCCAGCACAAAGTAACTAGAAGAATTACGACTCCTCTCTGGATGGGGTGCTATCCCATCACAGGACCCCCAGCATAAAGTGACTAGGAGTATTACTACCACCCCCTGGCAGGCTTGTCCCTAACAGCCGGCAGCTGGCAGAATTAACCAGCTACTTGGGTCGTTTGTGCCGGCTACTTTAATTGTGATATATATTTTTTTGGAGACAAATTATTTGTTCCTTTACTGGTGCAGATCTATGAAAATGAAACTTATTTCCCATTGCAGTTTATTGACTTAAAAATAATCTGGTTGGCACAGAGATACAGGATTATTAGTTCATTATGTTGAGTTCTGGGAATTACATGTAGAAAACCACTGAAGGCATGAGTTTATACAAATAAAATTGAAAAGTTACGATTACTTTTGGAACTGACATTATTGGAAATTTGTGCTCAGAATCAAGGAAATTCAATCTGTTTCTGGTAGCCTGAGGAGAGCGTTCGGCTGTACACAGGCTGGTTTCCTGGGGGGGAGGGGGCATACCCCCAGACCCCCCTAGAAGGGATCACCTTTGGCACTCGATAATCACTATCCGGCTACTTAGAAATTTTTGCCAGCTACTTGAAAAGTTGTGGACAACCCTGCCCTGGATGGGATGCTAGTCCATCACAGGATACCCAGCACAATTTGGTCAGGAAATACCAACATTGCTCAATCTGAAGAAACAGTTGTGCAAAATTGATGGCAAATATTCAACCAACTATGGAGTCCTTGATTGTGAATACTTGTTATTTATTCTCTAACAGTAAAATACAGTAATCCTTGATACTACCGACTCGACCGACTCCTAGTGCGCATGACCGTAACGCAATACATCGACACTACATCTCTCCTTTCCTCTGGATAATGAGCTAGGTAAAACTTAAAAAAACGAAACTCAACATGCTACTTCCTAAATCTACCAGTCCAGGTAACGTTCACACAAGTTATTTCCTTTGTGCAATTGATCTAAGCAATGTCCAAGTAACACAGTCTTTGAAAAGTTCAGATAATGTTCACGCAACAATGTTCCTTTTCATTAAGCCATTGATTTCAGCAATGTTCAAGTAACATAGTCTTTGAAATGATCAGGCACTCGTCTTTCTCTTGCTGATCTGCGAAGTGCGGGTAATTCAACTGGTGTAGGTGTAGGTGTTTCAACTGATGCATTTCCAGGTGGTGCTATTGGTGCATTTCCAGGTGATTCAACTGGTATAACTATAGGTGGTTCGACTGTCTCAACTGGATCAACTGCTTCTGTTGCATCAATGAAGGGTGTAGACTGTTCTTCCTCGTCACTTGGAACGGGATGTACAGGTATGTTAGAAGGCAGCTTTTTAAAGAATGATGCATTTCTTGTTATGATGTGTTCTGCATTTTGGGCTGTAATCATGCTTCCTTTCTTGTCTGTGATCTCAAATGGCTCAGGCTTGAATGGTGTAGACATCTTGTTCTGTTTTGGTTGCTTTATCAATACTTTGTCACCAACATTCAGGTCTGTGTTCTTGGCATGGTTGCACTTGTCTGCATACTCTTTCATCTTCTCCTTTCTCTTAGCATCAGCTCGTCTGATCTCTGGGGATGCCTGATCAAACTGCACCAGGGGTAATGTGGACTTTAGTTTTCGTCCATTCAGCAACTCCGAAGGAGACTTCCCTGTGGTGCTATGAGGGGTGGCCCTGTACTGTCGAAGGAAGGTGAACAACTCTTGTTTCCAGTTCTTGCCTTGAACGACGGCTGTCCTAATCGCTTTCTCCAGTGTCTTCATCAGCCTCTCCGCCTCTCCATTTGCTCTGGGCCATTCAGGAGTTATTCTGCGATGTGTGAAACCAAGTTGAGTGGCAAACATCTGAAAACTTTCACTATTGAATGGTGGACCATTGTCCGTTCTTACTACCTCGGGGATCCCTTGCCTGGCAAAGATGCTGTCAAGGTGGGGAATCACTGCCTTTGCTGATGTTGACCTCAAAATTTCAACTTCTGGATATCGACTGAAGTCATCAGTCACGACGAGCAAGTAATCTCCACTTGGAAAGGGGCCACAGAAATCTATGGAGAGCTCTTGCCATGGGCCTAGTGGTAAGGGGGACATTTGCAGAGGCTCGCATACTGGCTTTGGATCATGGTTCGCAGCTTGGCACGGTAGGCACCCTTTGACAACTTCCTCGACCATTCTGTCTATCCCTGGAAACCAGACTGAATCTCGCAAAAGACGCTTGGTCTTCACAATTCCTTGGTGTCCACTGTGAGCTAGCATAATCATTCGATCTTGTAGCTTCTCGGGAACTATTATGCGTGTCCCTCTCAGAATAACGCCATTTGATACTGACAACTCCTGCTTGATCTGCTGGTACTGACTGACATCTCTTCCAGCCTTGTGCCACTTTTGAGTTGCTATCACTTTTGCTAGACTCTGCAACGTTTCATTAGCTGCTGTCGCATCTTTTACTTCTTGAAGCGTAATGGCATGGGGCACAGCATTATTGGTTACAAAGTTAATATAGGCATCAACTCTTGATAAATGGTTGGAAGCCTGCGATTGTTTGGGATCCGGATGGCGACTCATGTAATCAGCTGGATTGTTTGCTCCTGGCTTGTAAACAACTTTGGTTTTGTATGGCTGTAGACGTAGCTGTAGCCTCTCAACTCGCGCAGTTGCTTTGCAAGTGGGGTTGTTGAAGATTGTTTCTAACGGCTTGTGGTCTGTGGTAACTTGGAAGGATGATCCATAGAGGTATAGGTGGAAGTGCTCAATTCCCCAGACCACTGCAAGAGCCTCTCTCTCGGTTTGGCTGTAGCGGCTTTCACAATCCGTGAGTGAGCGGCTGGCATACGCTACAATGTTTGTTCCTCCATCTGTTGTTACTTGCGTGAGAATTGCTCCCAGGCCGACTGGGCTGGCATCAACAATCAGCTCTGTTTGGAGTGAGGGGTCGAAGTATTTCATGATTTCTGGAGTTGCCATGCTGGCTTTGAGGCAGTCGAATGCATGTTGTTGTTCTGGTCCCCACACCCACTTAGCATTTAGATGGGTGAGTTGACGGATTGGAGCAGAGATGGAAGCAAAGTCCTTTATGAAACGTGCAAGGTATTGTGCCAAACCGAGGAAGCTGCGTGCCTCAGTTGCATTCTTTGGGGGACTGGCATTAATGAGGGATGCAACCTTCTTATCATCTGCACTGATGCCATCTGCAGAGAAGTGATGACCAAAGAAGTCAATGGATGACTGGTTGAACAGACACTTGGCAGGGTTTGCGGTTAGACTGTTTTCTCTCATTCTCTGAAGAACAGCTTGTAAAGCATCATCATGATCGGATTGGTTCTTGCCAAACGCAGTACTTCTTCTCTGGATTTCTGAAAGATTTCAGCTGCTGAGTTAATTCCAAAACTCAGTCGCTTGTAACGAAACAAGCCAATGTGCGTGGCAAAAGTAGTAATGCTCCGGGAGTCTTCGTCCAGCTCAAGTTGGTGATATCCTTGGTTTAGGTCTATCTTGCTGAAAACAGTGGCTCCGTTCAGATCAACGATCAGGTCTTCTACAGTGGGTACTGAATGTCGCTCACGTTCTATAGCCTGATTGGCCGCTCTCATATCGACACATATGCGTATTCCTGTCTTCTTTGGGGCCACAACTATCGGAGAGACCCAGGGAGTTGGACCTTCTGCTCTTTCTATGATGTCAAGTTCCTCTAGATTCTTGAGCTCTGCTTCGACTTGATCACGGATGTGAAATGGTAGTCTGCGGTACTTCTGGGCCAGTGGTTTTGCGCTGTCATTAACATGTAATTTTGCGGTTTTACCTGTCATCTTTCCCAGCCCCTCGAAGCAATCTTTGTAATCCTCGATAATGTTATCGACTTTGGGTGTCGACACACTGTTTATTATGTGTAGCAGCCCGAGATCTGTTGCCGTCTCATAACCTATCAAATTACCATCACATCCATCAACAACGCAGAATTGCGTGACCGTCGATTTGCATGTTACTCCCGACTTGATTTCAGCTTCAAACTTGCCAATGACTGGTAAGGGCTCAGAAGATCTGTAGCCATAGATCCTCTTCGAGGTAGGTGTAATGGGAATGCTTTCCAGCTGATTGAAAGAACATGTGTCGATGACATTTACTCCCGCTCCTGAGTCAATAAGACATTTCACTCTCTTGCCTCCAATGGTAATTTCAGTAAACGGTTGTATCTTGTCACGCATGGAGTGGAGAGTGATTCGGTATGTGTACTCTTCGTCGGTTGATTCATCGCCATCTTTCTCATCCACTGTATTGACTTTCTTGAAATTTAATCTGCTTCAGCATACTTTGGTGAAATGGCCTTTCTTGCGACAATGTTTACAACTTTCATTCAGCGCCGGACAAGGTCGACCTTTATGAGGGTAATTTTCTCCACACCTGTAACACTTCTTGTTTTCCGACTTTGGCTTTTCCTCTCTCACCGCTTGGACTTCTGCTACTTTGGCTAACTTTTCCTGTTCCTCAATGCCTTTAGCTTGCTTGTCAGACATTTCTAGACCACGGCCATAGTCGAGTAGGGCTTTGAGATCCATGTCTTCTCGTAGAGCTCTTCGCCGTAATCGTGAAGATAAACAGGACACAACTATGTGGGACTTGATTTCTTCATCTTCGTTGGCAAACTCGCATGTTTGAGCAAGACGCCTCAGCCGTGTGCAGTAAGAATCTAGCGATTCACCGGAATTCTGAGAAGCATTTCTGAACATGTAAATTTCGTAGGTCTTGTTTACTTTTGGCTGAAAATAAGCATTCAAAGCGGTCACTGCTTTCGCATAGTCCTTCTCTTCTCCTCGATCTGGAAGTGTTTCAAATATGTCGCTGACCTCTTCACCAGCGGAGTATAGTAGTAGCGCTCTCTTGCGTGTTGCGTCTTTCACATCATGAGCGGCGAGGTACATTTCAAAACGTTTCAACCATTTTTTCCAACATGGGCCGACTGAAGCGTTGTCTTCGTGGACGGAAAATGAAGGAAATGGAGGTAAGACATTCGCCATTCCGCTTCGGCAATTGTGTGATCGTCCCGTGTAATCTTTTGAGGTAATTTTTCGATGTAATCTTTCGACGTAATATTTTGACGACAATAGATAAGTGTTCAACTTTGATTTCCCGCCTTACTCAAATGGCGGCCAGCCCACGTGGCGTTGAGAACTGAACATGTTTTGCCATTGTTTATCCAGTGCAATCGATCCAAGGTGACGATTAAATTAAGTGTGGCTGTAGTGGAATTCGCTTGAGTTATCCTCGTCGCCAGTTATGGAGTCCTTGATTGTGAATACTTGTTATTTATTCTCTAACAGTTAAATACAGTAATCCTTGATACTACCGACTCGACCGACTCCTAGTGCGCATGACCGTAACGCAATACATCGACACTACACCAACAATCACGCAACATATGGTCGTAAACATTGACCAGCATTGCTGAATCATGTCTAGCCATAATAAATTAAGCTTACCAAGTGCTTTTCCAGGTAATTTATTGTTATTGTACTCCTTTGAGTTTTATTTTTGTAATGGGCAATATTGGACACTGTTTAACAAATGCTGAGAAGTTTTAAAACTGGCCAAAAAATAAAAATCCTGAGTACCAGTTGATGGTCTTAGAGATGTATGTTCCCAGCAAAAACATGCATGTCATGCATTCAATATTTACAGCTTACATGTGTATGAGCAAGTCTAAACCATGCAACTACCTCTGAAAATTTGGATTTAATCAGTACTAAAATCATTAGAAGAAATACTTACTGGAATTTTTTTGGGTCTCTTATAGCTAAGACATGCTAAGCCGCCTGTGGTTAGAAACTGGAAAAGAAACAAAACATCAGAAACTGAAAAGGCAATGAGAAACTCACTCTGTGAATTAGAAAAGTGTAGTGCTTGAAGTGCTTTCCACTGGGTGCCGTTTACTGTATTATAGTCTCCTACACAGCCATATTTGGTGGTTAACGTCACTAAAAATGGCTACGTAGGAGACTATGTTTATTAAGGCTGGCAGGGTTATTCTAGAAATTGGCCAATGAGAGCACAGTGGGCCCCTTCTGTAATTTTAGGGGGCCCTATTTAAGAAAGGGGGCCCAAGAGAGGAGCGACTGGGAAGGCCTGGACTCAAGTAACTGCAGAATCCCAGATGTTTGTCTCGTAAAATAATGGCTCTTGTCGCTTGCAAATGGTGACTTTCCCTGTTTTTTTAATTATTATGATCATTATATATGCATGGAAGAAAAAAAGAATAACTCAGAAGCAACTCAAGAAAGTGCAGAATACAAACACAGAAACAAACGAAGAAGGGAAATGCAATTGAGACAGAAAGAGGCTATAAATATCGAAGTATAGAGTGGCAGTCATATCAATCTTGTCATCAGTGATGTTTTCGAATACTTTATTTCAGAAATTGGACACAATTTTGTGCACCCCATTTGACGCGCCAACGTAAATTTCATGCGGCATTTTTTTTTTTCGAATTGCGGAAAACCCGCAAAGCGGCACTCTAGAATAAACCCTGGACTGGTTTTCACTAGCAACAGAGTTTGGAGTCATAAGAACACTTATGATTTCATGAAAATGAAACAACAGAGTTGTAAGCGGACTTGTAAGAGTGATGAAATTGGAGTTGCAGAATGTTTCCATTTTCTTCCGATTGCACTTATGACTCTGTTGCTTACGATCTAGTGAAAACCAGACCGTCTGAGTTGTAAGCAGAAGCAGAGGAATAAACCAATCACAGGGCTTATCCTTAGGCCCTCCTAGTACGAATTAAAATTTCTCTCATGACTGCGACAATCTGGCTTTCACTAGATTGCACATGACAGAATTGTAAGCGCGATTGGAAACTCTCCTTATGACTCCATTGTTTGATTTTCACTAGATTGTAACACTCCACATGTCTGATTAAGACTCCAACTTTGTCCCTTAAAACCACAGCACAAGGTGGTTACAGTTACATTACTGAAGCTTAGTTATTTATTTCACTTTAAATATGTAAAAAAATATTTTTCAATTCTTTCTGAGTAGAAATGAGAGAATTTTCCAAAATTTGTATTTATGCACTCTTAGGGGAAAATATATTTTATTGCTAACTTTATATATATCTTTTTCTTCTGGGAGGAGGGTAGAAGTTTGCAGCTGATCCCAACGAGCTAATAAACATGTTAAAATTCTGTCAGAAATGACTTATATAGTTTTCGCAATATCCGGTTTATTAATCGGCTACTGGACCGTTCACACACGGCAAGAACAAGATGTTTTCAAAGGCAAAAAACAGGTAGAGTTTATGAACAGTTTACAGAACAAGCTCATTTATAAAGGACTGAAGAAAGCGGAGAAATGGAAATACGATCTAAATTACAAATGAGGCGCAAGGCCGAAATACGCCTGTTATCACAATACAGACCAATATAAGACCATGTATGAAATCATTCATGATACTTTTTGCAGGTTCCTATGGCGATGCAAATGATTTTTTCACGCTTTACTCGTCTTCGAATTTAGTGTCGTTAAATTGTAAAGTAAATGTGAAAATTCCAACTTCGTAACGAACGTTTTATGCATAAGCTTAAGTGATTTCAAATAAATTCTATCATACTCACTAATACTCCAGACCAGACTGGAAGACCCTCTGGTTTAAACTTGATAAAAGCCTTGTGATCTTCATTTCTCGTGTTAAAAGCTCCAATACCAATACTTATGAGCCCACTTAGTATCTGTACTATTCCTACACGAAGCGCTGTTTTGACGGAATAAAAATAATCTTCCGCCATTGTATTCTCATTTCCACTTTGTCTGTTTGTCAGTACAGTTGTCAACAGAAAACTGTAGGCGTGGCCGCTTAGGCAAGTAAAGCCACAGGAAGGGCAACCGTAATTTGATTTGTTTTCTCTTTTTCTTGTTGTAATTTTTGTTTTATCTTTTTGGTGTGTTTGTCATGGAACAAAAAATCTCACTTTTTGAAAGTTTAAAATCCCTTCTAATTGCTAACGTTCTATCATGTCTGCTCATAAGGAGATGGATATAGCCCGAAAATCATGGTTTAAAATCACTTACATTACCAAGGGAACGCCGAAAACAAACATCGAACAGTACCAGGTTATGTTTTGGTAATTTAACTATTTTCTAGTTTGATTTATAGTTTATTTTATTATCAGGAGAAAAAAATGATTTCCAAAATGTAAGTTCTTTTTCTCAAACTCGTAACTTACTTTCGCTTGGTTGTCCTGTGAGTAGGCCAGGTGCCCAAGCATGCAATAGAGCAAGAACACAACATGGCGTAAAATGAGTTGGTGGGTGGTTTTCGTTGTTTTGAGCTGTCTCTTTTTCGTAGGATGCTCATTGAAGTCGTTATTTCTTTACCTTATTGTTGTCGGCACAAGTCTTGGCTTCACGCACCTTTTTATCACCAATAAATGGGGACTCGATGGATTATTCGAAGCGTTTTTCAAGGCTGTCGAGTTGTTTGGTTTCGGAGCGCCCCATCGGCTAGAAAACCGCATCGCTTACTCGTCTTTCTACACAAATGGCGGCTTCAACCGCCTTGAAGAGATTCCGAAACCCTTGGAGGAAGGCCTAAAAAAGCTAATCGAAAACATTATCCGTGATTTTATCCGTACGTGGTACGAAAATGTCGGGGAAGGCGAGCATTTTATCTCCGACACTCGAGAATCGCTCGAGATGCTGTGCTTGGAAGGCTACAAGCGGGCTTCGCAAACAGACTCGCATTATCTGATCGAACAAGTTATCGTGGTATTTCACGGACATTTGGAGAGGTTTAACAAGGCAATGGCGATCGTGAAAGCAAAGGATCCTAAACTGAGACTGAACATTTCATCTTCTCAGCTGTTATGCCAGACGTACGAATCACAGCTGAGTTGTGAACCACCGCCGCTGTCAAGTCCCGCCGCCGAACTCAGTTACTTGAGAAACGCGATTGATTCTCTCCTAGCAGCGATGATCCCCAAGGACACATTTAGTTGCGATACGGGAAGGTTTATTTTGCGTGAAATTTTAACTGTTCAAATTTTGGAACCACTTGTTCAACTTTTAACTGATCCAGATTGGATCTGCCAGGCAGTTATTGATATTCTTACAGAAGAAGAGAATGGGGAAATTCATAATTCAGAGGTGAGAAATGAAGATAATGGTTTTTTAACAGGAGATCTCTGCGACAGTGTAAGTATAGCTGATAAATCACTTGTGGTTGATGGGATGCACCTGTCATTGTTAAATGAGAACACAACAGCTGTGCTTGCTCCTAAGACAACCACAACTGAGGAAATGTCCAGAAAAGAAAGTAGAGATAGTAAAGATTCTATAGAGGATGTGGGAGAGAGAATTGAAATCACTTCTCCAGGTGCTTCGGTTGATAGTCCAGATTTCCGGTGGTCAGTGACCTCACAGAGGGAGCCTCCTATAGGAGAGAGTCAGCATGATAATGGGGAATCATTTTTGGTGATCTCAGTCGAGGAGAGTAGAGAGAATACTGAAGCAAGCCAAAGTCAAAGTGGAAATAACTGGTCCACAGAAGTTGCTCCTCCATCATCAGTTGAGAACCTCGCATCATGTAGCTTGTCATCGTCTTGGGGTATTTGTCCATCATCCCAAAATGAAACATTCAGGACAAAGAGTTTTGAAGAAATGAAGGGACAGCTGTCTGGTATGGAAAGTAATGGAGATGTAGGAGGCAAGCTTCAGAGTTTAAAGGAAATGACTTGCTGCCACAGTTTTGAAAAGAGCGATGAGGCATACCGTCCATGGTCATTGGTTGCGCAAAAGGGAAGTAGCGACGAGGGATCTGATGTGGCTGAGGATGTGCTGTGCCCTAGGTTTAGAACAAGAAGTTTTTCTCTTCCAGGAAGTAATGAAGTGTCTGTAACAGACACCCCTGATGTTCACAGTCTCCATAGAGAAATCTCACGCTCTGCCAGCGTTCCATGCAAACTGTCATTTGTAGGTTTCAGTAGCCAAGACATGGAAGAGTTTTACACCCCAAGTAGTCCGAGGAAGATCCATGGAACTCAGTTTTACGGGGGAAGCTTCTGTAGCAGCTCTGACAGTTTTAAGTCTGTGTCAGATGATGAGGATATTTTCGATTCTTACATCGAGCGTGGGGAAGAAGCATTGGAACACTGCGATAATTTTGACTCATATACAGTTGAGTCTCAGGGGACTGGGTATGAGAAATCTTCGAGAGGTAAAATCACTAAACAAGCTTCATTTGAGGAGCCTCAAGAAAAGTGTACATCTGATTTATCCACAGAAGAATTCTCTGGATCTAGGGATGGCTTTTCACTATTCAGCAAAGACAAATTTAGAACTGAAAAACTGGCATTGCAAAGTAAGAATGACTCTTCAGAACTGTACGACATCAAGGAATCTTCATGGGATGGTGTGGATCAAGAGAACCTCACCAAACACAGTTCTAGTTATCAAAAATGTTTACGTTTTGGTTTTGGAACACAAGGTTCAGAACCATCCCTTGGGGATGCATTTCTTTCAGCTGGTAAGAAATTTGTATCAAATTTCAAACCACCCTTTAAATTTGACAGCCTTAGCAGCAGTAGTACCAAATCATCAGAAACATCTGGTAGTGAATCTTTGGATCATCCAGCAGAAAATCAACCCAGAATTCCTCCTAAAGGAATGTCTTTAGATGTTGGAAGAGCTAGAGCTGCAACATACACTTCCTGCGGTGCAAGGCGTCTGTCTAGAAGTGATGCCGTTATAGAAGAATCAATGGACAGTGACACAGGAACCTGTTATGGTTCACCTAGAGAGGAGTATGTCCAAGAAGTAATGGGTGTCAGCAAAAGGGGCGGGGCAGCGGATAGCAGCTCTATTATGAGCGTGAAAAGGATGCACCCAAGTCAGCTGATTTCTATCCCGGCAACGGTGGTTGCCTTGGAGACAACGTGGGAACCAGGAAGGAACAAATACACCCTCTATAAAATTGAGGTGAGCATGAAGTTTTCTTGTTTGTGTGATGTGAAAATTTCGCCTAGAGCTGGGTAAAGCTGTGTGTTGCAACAGCACCGTCTAATTTAAGACCCATTTTTTTATCTTTTGTTCTTGGCCGGTGGAAAAAAGACAACAACAGTTGTTCTCTCAGGTGAATGATACACCATTCCGCAAATAGTGTTACATGGATTGAGGTACGTGTATGAAGACTGGGACATGAAATTTTTGCAAATTTTACGGATTTTCCCTTGATCTGCAAGAATTTGATTCCACTAAAAGCAAGTCCAGCTAAATAATAATGGAAAAAATTTTCTCCATGTATTTACATGTAGGTACCTAAAATGAGCAATATTACGACCTTCATCTTTATAACTGCAACATAATGAGTACTAGTCTCTGTAGTCTCTGAGTAATTTTGACAACAACCGTAGATGAGACCATTTCCTGCCAAAAAGCAAACCATAGTTTACTCTATGCTATGTATTATGTTCAGTTCAATGATGTTGAGCAGTGTTGAATGGAAAAGTTTGACCCATCTCTGTAAAGCCGAACAGTAGTGGGGGCACAGTGGTGTAGGGGTTAGTGCATTGGACTTCAGATCTGAAGCTTGGTGGTTCAACTCCCAGCCCTGCAGTTGTGTGGCTTCCTTGCATGTAGACAAGAAACCTTACCCCACATTGTCTCTCTACACCCAGGTGTATAAGTCGGTACTGGTGACTTACTGCTGGGGGTAACCCTGCAATGGACTAGCATCCCATCCAGGGGGAAGGAGGAACAATAGTCTTAGTTGCTTCATGCTACAGAAACCAGGATATTAGCTCCAGCTCATGTGGGCCACCTTGGCTCGTGAGTGAAGCTACCTAACAGTAACTTGTTGCCTCTTTCTTTGGTAGTATGACGTCAGGATATGGCATGAGGTATACAGTGCGGCGCTGAAACAAGCTAAGAATGAAGCCAAGAAAGAGCGAATGAAAAG
This sequence comes from Siderastrea siderea, assembly GCA_964030785.1. Taxonomy (NCBI): domain Eukaryota; kingdom Metazoa; phylum Cnidaria; class Anthozoa; order Scleractinia; family Rhizangiidae; genus Siderastrea; species Siderastrea siderea. Next base: position 24,305,634 of record OZ034974.1, on the reverse strand, counting down.
AAGATTGTATGGCAATCCCACAGACAATGAACAAGATGATGAGGAATTGTCTCTGGATAGAATCAAGAGAAATGTTTCCCTGAAGCGATTTATCAACAGACGGTACAGAGAATTTATGGAGCTTCATAATCGGCTGACCGGTGGAGAACTTTGTGAACACATGAAAGGTAAATTTATGCAAAAAAAAAAAGGGCAAGGGGGATTCACCTTTTTAATAGCCTGGGACCAAAATTGCTGCTGGGCCATCAAGCAGACCACATCCAAACCCCAGGGAGGGTAGGCAGGGGTGCTTCTTTGGAAACCTGCTTTAGTGCAGCAACAAAAGGAATCTATTAATGGTTTTTAAACATTTCCGTTTGAAATAGCAGACAGGAATTCTACTACAAACCGAATAATAAAGTTACTGTCTGAGAAACAACAGTGGGATTTCGAAATGGCTGTTATGGAAAGGCAACAGTGAGATTGGTAACATTTTAAACTGTGAACTTTTAGGGATTTTTGTTGTATGTAAGTGTGTTCAAACAAGTAACTAACTCTTATAGGGAGAAAGAAAGTGCAGATCAGCGTTAGCAGTGAGAATTCATTCTTCTTCCTATAGTAAAAAAATGTTAATAAAGTGTTGTCTGGAAAATTTGTACTAACCATTTTGGGATAGCTAATCAGACATTTAATTTTTTAGTTACCAAATATTGAAAAATGCATGTACTGACGATTGGTTCGGGGATATTGTTAATTTCAAGCCCTGTTTTGAACTCAAGGACCACCCCCTCCCCCCTCCCCTCTCCCCCCTCCCCTCTCCCCCCTCCCCTCTCCCCCCCTCCCCTCTCCCCCCTCCCCCCTCCCCTCTCCCCCCTCCCTTCTGCTCATGTTTCAAAAGGTCTGAAGCCTGTCATTCCATGTTCTGAAGTCCTGCATGAAAGCTGCTGATGTGAGTAAGAAGTAAGATTTTTCAGATCCAGCTAGTGCTGTCTTTGTTTGCCAAGTTAATTGATAATTGTGAATTTAAACTTTCTTTTGAAGAAATAGTTTAAAGCTTGGTCATGTTACTGGTTTCAGATATTCTGAAACCAAACAGGAAATACAACCTGCCGTTTGGAAGGCTTGATCCTCATGTGGTTGAAGGAAGAAGAGAACTGCTGCAGAATTATTTAAGGGTGAGTGATAGTTTTACTGATCCAGAGTCTTCATGATGCTCAAATGGGCACCTGTGTTACACCCCTGGAGAGATAAAAAAAGAAGTACAGTTGACTCTTAGTAACTCGAACCTCTCGTTAACTCTTAAAATGAATTTTCCTGTTGTGTCATTTTCTTTATAAGTTTTCCTTCAATAACTTGAAATCCTGATAACTCAAACCTTTCTTGATTTCCCTTGAAGGTTCAAGTTATCGAGGGTCAACTGTACAACAGCTAGATAAACCAGTCCTCTAGGACAGGCATGTATTTAAGACTCCACCCCTCCCTAGAGTAAAAGGGAGTGTTCAGTTATTGTTTTTTGGTAGCTACTTTCCCTTAAGGGCCTGTTAAGGAGTTTAAGCAAATTGTTACGGCTGGCGCTAATACGGCTGCCAGAAGTAAATTTCTCAAAAAATGAGACGCTGTGCATGTCAGTCGGTTACGTCCAGCTGTAGCGTGAAATCTGACTACCTGAGTTGGGAGGTTTTGCCGTAGTGGCCACTACGTCGGGTTTGTTTCGCTTCTCTGACCTTTTTCTGCCAAAGTCTCAGCATTTTAAGAGTTCCAACGGAAAATATATCCTTTGAAGTCAACTTCAGTCGAAAATTTTCTCAAGTTTGCCGCTCATACGCTTGTAAATCCGTACTGTGAATTTACGATATAAAGTTCTGGCAAAGTGTTGAAATGGTGAAGAGAAACATTCGTGTTAAATGCGGGGTTGTTTTTGCGGTAAAGTTTGCTTTGAGTGTTTAGTGAAGATACTTTATAACTGGATACATATACGATACTATTTTGCTTTGGTGAGTACTGAAATATTTCTGTTCTTCACTCGATAATCTTTGAGATATTCGTCTCTTTGAAATTATTATATTTCATCGATTAAATTGTTGTCGACGAAATTATGAATATATGAAATTCATATATTTGAACTGCGGAGTGAAGAAACAAATGTAAAGAAGATCCTCGCAGTTATTGACGCAACTTATGCAGTTGCGAAAAGAAAGCCTGAAAAAATCAGGCTTGCCGGGATTCGAACCCTGACCTCTGCGATACCGGTGCAGCGCTCTAACCAATTGAGCTATCAAGCCAACTGGGAGCTGGTCATTAAATTGGCTCATAATATACCCGGGAAAGATGAAGATAAAATTATGAATATATGAAATTCATATATTTGAACTGCGGAATGAAGAAACAAATGTAAAGAAGATCCTCGCAGTTATTGACGCAACTTATGCAGTTGCGAAAAGAAAGCCTGAAAAAATCAGGCTTGCCGGGATTCGAACCCTGACCTCTGCGATACTGGTGCAGCGCTCTAACCAATTGAGCTATCAAGCCAACTGGGAGCTGGTCATTAAATTGGTTCATAATATACCCGGGAAAGATGAAGATGAAATTATGAATCTATGAAATTCATATATTTGAACTGCGGAATGAAGAAACAAATGTAAAGAAGATCCTCGCAGTATTGACGCAACTTATAGATGTTGTGAAAATAAAAAACCTGAAAAAATCAGGCTTGCCGGGATTCGAACCCTCACCTCTGCGATACCGGTGCAGCGCTCTAACCAATTGAGCTATCAAGCCAACTGGGAGCTGGTCATTAAATTGGTTCGTAATATACCCGGGAAAGATGAAGATGAAATTATGAATATATGAAATTCATATATTTGAACTGCGGAATGAAGAAGCAAATGTAAAGAAGATCCTCGTAGTATTGACGCAACTTATAGATGTTGTGAAAAGAAAGCCTGAAAAAATCAGGCTTGCCGGGATTCGAACCCTGACCTCTGCGATACCGGTGCAGCGCTCTAACCAATTGAGCTATCAAGCCAACTGGGAGCTGGTCATTAAATTGGTTCGTAATAACCCGGGAAAGATGAAGATGAAATTATGAATGTATGAAATTCATATATTTGAACTGCGGAATGAAGAAACAAATGTAAAGAAGATCCTCGCAGTTATTGACGCAACTTATGCAGTTGCAAAAAGAAAGCCTGAAAAAATCAGGCTTGCCGGGATTCGAACCCTCACCTCTGCGATACCAGTGCAGCGCTCTAACCAATTGAGCTATCAAGCCAACTGGGAGCTGGTCATTAAATTGGTTCGTAATATACCCGGCAAAGATGAAGATGAAATTATGAATATATGAAATTCATATATTTGAACTGCGGAATGAAGAAACAAATGTAAAGAAGATCCTCGCAGTTATTGATCCTCGTAGCTCCCAGTTGGTTTGATAGCTCAATTGGTTAGAGCGCTGCACCGGTATCACAGAGGTCAGGGTTTGAATCCCGGCAAGCCTGATTTTTTCAGGCTTTCTTTTCCCAACTGCATAAGTTGCGTCAATAACTGCGAGGATCTTCTTTACATTTGTTACACTTTGTACAATGACAACAATTTAACAAATGTAAGATCCTCGCAGTTATTGACGCAACTTATGCAGTTGCAGAAATATTCTGTTGGTCCTAGCAAAGCAAATAACAGCTATATTTCTTTGAACGAAGCCGTTTGGCTTTGAAAAGTTAAATAAAAGAAAAGAGATTTTTAACTCCTTAGCCCAGCTACTTTGTATTTCACTTTGCTTTAACTTAAATTTGGCGGACTGTCGAGATGTACTCTCCCCAGACCTTTTCAGTAACGGCAGCTGTCGTAGCGCCAGCCGTAGGGATTTGCTTAAACTGCCTATTATTGGTTTCTTGTGATACCTGTTATGATACCTGTCCTATAGGTTTCTTGTGATACCTGTCAATCAAAACATAAAACACCTACAGTATTTGCAACCACTGATTGTCATTTTTATTGTGCTTATGTTTATTGGCTTGTGGTATTTTGTAACAGTAGGGTCAACTGATGATCAGACATAATAAAAGAGTTCATTAACCATCTGTTTAAATCAGCCTTAGTTGTAATGGCACCTATGCAATGCATTAAGTAACCCTTAAGTTTGTACCCCAATGGCTCCCAACAATAATATCTGTTTACTTCCTGTTCAAACAAACAGAGGTAATGAGAAGACAGGAAACGATGACCAAAAATGAACTGGGAAATGAAGTGTTTTGATGTTTAAGCAAATTCTCCCAACTGGTGTTATAAAAAAATATACAATGTGTGGAGTACAGTGAGGAGAATATGCAACCCCCATGCTAATAACTGGGACTTACAATGGTTTAGTATAATTGCTCAGGTGATTATAGAGAGCGCACGCTCTGATTGGTTGAGGATTACATCATATCTTGCTATAATCACCCCACACAAGGTGATTATAATGCTGAAGCACTAATTTTCAAAATGGTCAACGTGTGATTTTTGATGTTTCTGGAGAAAAGAGAAAAGAAAATGCATTAATTTTGCTCTGATAATCACCTGAGCAATAATATACTAAAACAGTAATTATTCTCCTCAGGCTCAGCGAATATTGTGGAATAATTCCACAACATTTACTTTGTCATCGGCGAATAATTGTTACTTAACAATCATTTTCATTACAGAGCCTGATATCCAAGCCACCTTTGCAAAATAGTGAAGACCTAAAACAGTTTCTTGGTGTGACAGAAGGGGAACAGATTTCATTTATCAAACCCAGTGTCGCACAGATGATGAGCCAGTCAGTACATGTTCCACGAGTAGATAAGGTAGTGTGAACATTGTAGTCAGTACATTTTACTTCCTGCAGTGTTCAATCCTTCAGTGTTTAACCGTTTGACTCCTAAGCATAATTTTGGCGCTTTTTTACTACAAAGTTTTACCACAAAATTTCCCATGTCCAAACTTGTCTGATCTGACTTTGCAGTCAAACTTCTTTAATGTGGACACCAAATGGACAGGAATGCGTCCAAATTATGAAGGTATACATGCCCATTGTATAGAGATATTTATGGGAATTTTGGCCTCTCTTGTACTTCAGTCTTGCCTGAGAGCCAGCTCTCAAGTGTATGTTGTATTTCAATTTTACCCTTCAATGATAAATCATTCAATTTTTACTTTCCTTTGTTCTTTTTTGTGGTTAATATATTACAATGAATATGGAACAAAAGAAAACAAAAATTGAACTAAGGATAAAATTAAACTACAACATATACATTGCTTTTTCATTTTCTTTTACCCATTTTTTGGTTTCTGTTAATGCATTTTCTCAGGCCACTGTAAACCATGCAGCCATTGTGCCACACACAATCCTCCCTGAGTGTTGTCAGTCACGGGCAGCTGCTTCAATTTCACCTCTTTGCATCCACTCTCAAAGCATTGATTTCTCTGGTCATTTCTCCACCAGCTCCAAACACTCCAGCCAAGTTGTTGTTAGTAGCCATTGCTGCCTGTTGTATACTGATGACATTTAGTTTAAATTCACCATGTGAATGTGCTAATCTGATTGAAACAAATGTCATGGTCTTTAAGATAGTGCGGTGAGTTCATAGTTTTAGTTATAGAATTTTTCTTATTTTTACCCACAAGATGCTGAGCAGACAAATGACAAAAGTGATTGACAGTATCAAAACAGCATTTGATTCAGGTAACAGTCTCTTCTCAAACAGTACAAACCTAATCCCTTGAGTGTATCAATCGCCCCCTACTGAAATGGTAGACACAGGTTTGTATGGGTCCTGGAAAACCTGCAAAGTTATGGAAATTTAGAATTCATTTTCCATGTCTGGAGAGTCATGAAAATTAAGTCATGGAAAATGAAGTTCACTTCACAGAACACATTCAGCATTTGTTTGTTGTTGTTTATGAAAAAGCATGAATTAGTGGATCACAAAATGCATCTAGTTCACAGTTTTTGAAGACAAAAGGTCAAATTTAGATCATGGAAAAGGTCCTGTTGTTAATCCTGGAATTATAAAATCTTATAAGGGTATGAGCCTGAGACATGGTTTCTGCAGGGCTTTTTTTTCCTGTGTCCCTCGCTAGGATATTAATGATTGTCCTGTGCTGCCCTCTGCATGTAATGTGCGCAGCTCTCGACTTCCATTGCAAACGCAGTTCCTAGAGCACTAAGGGCTGTGTTGACAGTTCAGGGTGCTTCCAGATTGCCTACATCTCATCTTGGAGGAGAGGGGGTTGGTGAAAGCTTTTTATAGAGAAGCGAGTTTTTCCAATGTTCGCACCATCCAATATTCAGTACCATGTCAGGCATTCAAGTGTAGCACGCATTAAGGATGGTGCCTCCTAATACAGATGTAATTTTGCAAAGGGTATGACTATGGGGGAAAAGTAGATCTAACCAAGGGTTATCGGAATCCAAAAAGAAAAATGTGGGTAACCACGCATTTCTCAGAGATAATTAATCAACCGTAATTCTAAAAAAGCATTAAAATACAAAGAATGTATGGCAATTTCTTTCCAAATTTAAGCTCAATTATCTCTGAAAAATGCGCGGTTACCCCCAATTTTCTTTTTAGATTCTGATAGCCCTTGCTAAGATCTGCTTTTTCCACATAGTCTTAAACCGTGCAAAAATATTGTTGTATTAGTGGGCAAATTCCTCTAGAAACCCGAATATCCTTAGATGCGCAGAATGTTTGTGCAGTAACAAAAGGAGGCAGTGTCCTTAAGTGATTTGCTGAGGGAGTACATGCTCTGATGTCAGCTCTAAATGGCTTGTTACTTTATTGTCAGTTGAGGGAGAAGAGAACACGTCAGAGGAGTATTCTGCTGTGGCAGATTATAAAGCTGTTGTTCCTTGGAGATTGGCAGGTCAAGATGTCCCAAACAAAAGTCCAGTGAGTACATAAAAAGTTGCTATAATTCAAACAGACAAAAATGGTCTTCCTTTTTATGAGTCTACATGTACTTTGCTAAAAGGATTTGAATTTATTAAGGGGGGATTAACGGTAGATGCTATGTTTTCCCAAATGCAATGATTCAGCCATTTTTCTCAATGTTTCCTTGAGGTTTCATTCAATCAAAAATTTCTTTAATGCGAGCTCCAATGAATCTGTGAGATTTTTCGGCTATTTTTAAGATGTAGGTAAAGCAGAAAAAAATGGGTGTATTGATGAATTTTGAGAAAATAGGAAAGTTTGAAGAATTAAAGATGAGTTTTAATTAAAGTTGTAAGTTAATAATTATTCGATGGACACCAAAACAGTCCACAAACAATCCCCAAGTGCTCCGGCATAGGGAAGGACTGTCTGGGGGTGTGTGCAAAAATTTTATTTCTTTTGTAAATCACTGTTTCCTAAAAAATACACTGTAATCCCCCTTTGTGCACTTTGTTTTCTTTCTTACGTACATTGTAAACTTCGCCAAAAAATTCCAACATCCACAGGAGCTCCCACTACAAACCTAATGGTGGAGTTTTTGATTGATGAAAACCTCAAGGAGATGATTTAAAAAACCCGGCTAAATCACTGTCATAAACATAGCATCTAGCTGTAATCCTTCCCTAACTAATTTTCTCCGTTAGGACCTAATCTGCAGCATTTAGAATTATCTCAAGAACGTAACATGTATGAAGAAAGTAAGAGGAAATAATTTTTTTTCAGGAAGTTGATTTCAACCAAGAGAACTGTTTTGCAATGCACTGCTACTCCGCTTTTATTGTCGACCGAGAGGAGTTTGGCCCGCCAACACCCCCTTCTCCAATGTCCTCCTTTTCTGAGGAAAAACAAGAAATTCTTGATGAGCAGGATGCAGGACAGCTCTGGGGAAGAAGATTGAAAAACAGGGTGATGCCCTTTGAGCCTGATGAAGAAGGTGTTGGATGGGATGCCGGTCAACCAGCATGTCAACCGTTAGGACCACGGACTGCTGGTGATGGAAGTGATAATCCTGATGAACCTGCAGTGGCGTCTTCCAACAGAAAGTTACCTGCCAACCAAGTTAGAAGTACGCCAGTATTTCAGGCAGGTACTGAGACAAGAGAGAGATCAGGTGCAATCTTTAAGAGGTATCTAGATGTGCAGTCAAGTTCTTCACAAGCACACAGGCCTCTTGGAAATTCGCTTAGTCACCCTGTGCCAAAGAGCCAGTCCATGGAGGGAATTGCAACGGTAGGCCTCACCGGTAAGTTCCAGTTCAGGCCACAGAAGATTTTGGAAGCTGCCAAGCGAATTGGGCAAGGAAGTAAGAGTGGATCGATGGAGAGTCTGGACATGCTGCCAACCGAAAAAGGGAAGAAACAGGGAAATTTGAAGAAACTATTGAAAGAGTCAGCCATTCCTGTTCTGAGTGGCAATCCCGAGAAACAGAAAGCTGACCCTGTCAGCATGAAGAGAGCTTCTCCAGTAACAAAACCTCTGAAACCAGATGAACCATGCACAGTCTCTCAAATGGACCAACCAAGTAACCTTGACAACAGGGCCCTTACTGAAGGGGCCTCCAGTGGATCAGATCTGCAGTGTCCCCTTTCTGATGCCATTCTTGCTTTGCTCTGTGAGCTTCTTAAAGATCGTGGGTCATGGTTGACAGTGGATCGAGTGCAGCAGGGGTTTTCAGGAACGATGGGAGGACTCCTTGAATGGTATGGAATAATTGATTCATATATAAAGTGTTAAGTAGTTTGAGGACCTTTTAAGTAGCTTAAATTTAGTGATCTGAAAAAGTTTTTTAGGTACTGAGAATTCTTTAGAAGCCTTAGTTACAATAACTTACAGTAAAACAACAGGTTTTTAATCTCACCAAAAAAGTTGGAAAGGTCTTGAAAGTCAATTCGCAAGCAGAAATAATCGTAGTGATTGGCTAAAAATTGGTTCCGATAGTGATAGCTTTAAGGTTAAAACCTGGAGAAGCAGTGAGGAGTCTGGTACATGATTGGTTGTTGGTTTGTAGCTGGGCATATAGGGAAATTTACAGACCAGGTAAAAATACTTAGGTTCGACCTAAAAGGAGATGAGGAAGTGAATTCACCAGATTTGCAGAACCAAATTACTGCAAGGGTTACTAGCGACAGGAAGGGCGCAGTGGTGTAGTGGTTAGCGCATTGGACTTAAGTGAATTCACCAGATTTGCAGAACAAAATTATGGCAAGGGTCACTAACGACAGGAAGGGTGCGTTGGTGTAGTGGTTAGTGCATTGGACTTAAGTGAATTCACCAGATTTGCAGAACTAAATTATGGCAAGGGTCACTAACGACAGGAAGGGTGCGGTGGTGTAGTGGTTAGTGCATTGGAGTTAAGTGAATTCACCAGATTTGCAGAACTAAATTATGGCAAGGGTCACTAACGACAGGAAGGGTGCGGTGGTGTAGTGGTTAGCGCATTGGACTTCAGAACTGAGGTCCGGTGGTTCGACACCCAGTCTCTGCCATTGTGTTGTTTCCCTAGGCAAGAAACTTTACCGCACATTGTCTCTCTCCACCCAGGTGTATAAATGGGTACTGGCGACATACTGCTGGGGGTAACCCTGCGATGGACAAGCATCCCATCCAGGGGGGAGTAGGCGAGTAGCAATACTCTCAGTTGTCTCATGCTACAGAAACCGGGTTAAGGACAAGGGTTTGTGAAAAGATGTCACAGGATTAGACTCTGCAGTACATGTGAGGTGCAGTTGGCCACAGGTCACCCACTTGGCTGACACTATAGTCCGGTTCCTGTGGCATAAAACAACTACAGGTATCACTTCTCCCCTCCCCCAACCCCTCCCCCCTGGGTGGAATGCTAATCCATCCCAAGGGTACCCCCAACCTATTGTTAGGATTCCCGTACAGTTCGCGGGTACCCACCCATTGGCCGTTTTATAGTAGAGACATATTAAATCCATCTAGGATGAACTTGGGCATACATTTGCAACTTGTGTCTTTTAACAAAAGATGGAATATTCAACATGTCGCGAGCGTGGGACAAAGAAAGAATCTGAGTCCCCGACGGGAATTGAACCCATGACCTTCCGTAACACCGGTCGGACGTTCTAACCACTCTGACTGAGCTACTGGGAGACTCGTGGCGAGCATAGGTCATATTTATTGAGTTCGTAGTGACACGCGTCCTGCGTACTGCTAGGATCAGCAATGTCGAAGTGCCCTATAGTGCCCTTTTAGTTTGTCCAGCATTAAGGCAGGCACAAGATGGATCTCGCATCTAGACGAACTCGTCTACACAACTGGAAATGTCTGCTCAAGTTCGTCCCATACGGATTATGCTCCTCTAGTATCAAAACACCCATTTGGCTATAAAGAGAGAGAAAGAGAGACTAAGCTTAGTTAAGTTTTTTTCCTCAGAAATAACATCACCTCATGAGCCATGAGCCGCTGACGTTCGGTTCTGCCAACCAAAAGTTAAAAAAAATGAAATGAAAATATTGTCACTTTTATCGGAATTATAAGGAAGCGTTTCATGTTCTAATGTGAGTCGTTCTTTTGAAACGGGAAGGTGTGTTCAAAGCGGAATAGATGACATAACAAGCGATGACTCGTGGGCGCTGTATCTTGACAAGCTAAACGAGGCGATATGGCCAGATGGAAAGCTAGCTGAAGATGCAAAGAAACCTAAATCAGAGATCGAAAAGTCGCGAACAAGGAAAGATGCTGTGCAAGCACTTATGGATGCCTTCCCGGGTGGGTCTATAATAGGATTCATGTTCATCTTGTGTTTACCTTATTATAGGGAAATAAAGGTTCAGGGGAACCCAACGGTTCTTTTCGGGGAATGTCTGTTCGGTAAGGCCTAAATCGCCTGAGATATTCGGATCTAATTGCAGTGAAAACTAGAGATTTCTTTGGCGAAACAATCACCACATACTTTCGTAGCAAGCGGATTGGTTAATTCCTATTGTTTTCGGAGGGACAAGTATGTCGTTTAGGGTGCAAAATAAGGTAGCTAGGATTTTCGGAGAGCTATCAGCAGCTTGGAAATTCGGCGGATAGGATCCTGTTTCCTAAAATTTTCTGCGGCCTAAATTTCCTGCTAAAAACTCCGAACAGATCAACCAAGCTTAACTTGGGAAAGATTCAAATACAGTACGCGGAAAAAGGAAAGCTATTGTTTTCTAGGAATGAAGAATGTTTGCACTGGATCCACAATTTGGGATTAAAATGATGGAAATTAAGGTCACGGAAATTAACGCTCCACTTAATTAACAACGCGGAAATTAACGCTCAGTCACGCAACGCTAATTGGGGAGAAGTGATGCGTGATAAAGCATGCAATGCCTGCTAAGGAGACAACAGAGAAATCTGATTTACTATTGACTGCATTCTAGGTTTCATCAGGCTGTTAATTGGTCCCAGGGTTTACCACCAGACAGCTGTAAATGTTATCGACTCACTACAGTACCCACAACTAAACAAGTAAGTATATTAAACATAGGGAAGGCATATAGATGCGTAGATGTCTGTTGGACTCTCAAGCTCTCCACCTGCGATACAAATTAACTCCCTACACTATGACGTTAAAATTTGATTTACCGATTAAAAACAAATTAAACACGCTTGTTAAGGGCGGTGCCTCCTTTTGTTACTGAGCATACGTTCTGCGCATCTCGGCTCGGGTCTGAGATATTCAAGTTGCCTATTAAGACAAAGGCATTTTTGCGCAGTTTATGACTATGTGAAAAAAGCAGATCTTAGTAAGTGCTATCAGAATCCAAAAAGAAAATCGGGGGTAACCGCGCATTCTTCAGAAATAGTTGAGCCTAAATTTCGAAAGAAATTGCCATACATTCTTTGTATTTTAAAGCCTTTTTAGAATTATGGTTGCTTAGTTATCTCTGAAAAATGCGTGGTTACCCACTTTTTTTTCTTTTTAGATTCCAGAAAACCCTTGCTAAGATCTGCTTTTCCCCCATAGTCATAACCTTTGCAAAAATACTTCTATATTACATTCTTTGTTGTTGTTTAGTGCTGACAGTGTCACAGGGCGCAGAGGAGTCATATTTGACCGTAATGCTGGCTAAATTCATCGCGCAAATCGATCTTGTTTTGAATTCAAAACAATGAACGTGCCTGAACAAAGCATGCTATCTAGTTACACGTCTGGTGAAATTCTATCCGCAAGACAAAAGGCCGACAAGGGAAGAAACCAAAACCACGTGACTCGTTCGATGTGGACCGTAACATACTGGTGACGGAAACGGAAGAGGATTTTCTGCATGCTGAGAGGAAGTGAAATCAATTCAAATTCAAAACAACAGCTGATCTTGACTGATCAGCCGGTAGTTCGTACAACGATGGGAAACATTCTTGCTTTCGTCCCTTGTCTCTTTCTTTACTGTTAGTCGGCTGTTAGTTACTGGTGATACGCCCACAGTAACTGCTGCATGCGGTTTTCGTCATGCGGGTGGCATTTCACCAGACGCGTAACCAGATAGCATGATGCTTTGTTCAGTCACGTTTATTGTTTTGAATCAACAAGATCGATTTGCACGATGAATATTTAGCCAGCATTACCGTCAAATATGACTCCTCTGCGCCCTGTGACAGTGTACGTTCTGACGAATGTAAATCTGTCTGTTGAGCTAAGAAATGTAACGTGATGCTGCCAAAAGAAAATTTACCCGTGCGAAACGCCAGTTAGCTTGGTTACAATAATGTTCCACGTCAGTGCGGAAAGTAAGGAAAGCGTAAGAAAGTATTTATTGGGTGGTTTACTTGGCTTTAAATGCTGTGGAACGCGAAATTGGTGGAAGTAGCTATTGCAATGTGGTAAGCACAGGCAAAGGGAATAATAATAATAATAATAATAATAATATGGGATAATGTATATAAAGTGAAGATAGTTCTGTACTTTTTTCTGTTTTTCTAAGGGGAAATAATTCACCTGATAGGGTACCTCTGGTTAACCTATATAGGTTATCTGCAAAACCGTGGTAATTCAAATGCAGTACGGTGGAAAATTCGACAGCCTGTTTATTTGCATTCCATTCGGGGTACACGTATAGGGTATGCGATTACTGAATGCTGTATTGATTTATCGATTTATCGCATTCAATGAAGATAAATTTACATTTTAGTGCTCAGCACGGGAAAACGTAATCCTTTCGCGAGTATTTGAGCAGACGATTTCTTCTTTGGGAAAAGTAATTCGCAGTTGACAGCTTGAAATAACCTATGAAGTATGTGTGCGCGCTGGATCGCGCCATTGATTTCTTGCTTACCCTTTACGCGTCGCCTGACTGCGATGCAGACAAACAGGTTATCGCTTTTTTTGCTATATGCGTATGCTGCAAATAACCCCCCCCCCCCCTTTTCGGAAAAAAGAAAATAAAAGAAACAACAACAGGTTACACCGCTATCTACGCTAGACCATTTGGATCGATAACAGTCTGTCTTTGTCCAATAAATCTATTAGTTGTGAACGTCAAATCTGAATCTCCGTTTTTCCTAAAATCCTCTAGGATTCTCATCCCGGCGTTGCTTTTTCTTTACCAACATTTTGACATATTGTAATTAACTATACTATTTTTCTTCTTAGGATCTTGTTTTACACTTTGCTGGAGCTAATGTTCTCAGAGTTTGTTCCAGAAATTCAGGAGACCTTGCAGTTCTACAGGCGCGTTACTGCACAGAAGTAACTTAAATAAATATCGAAGACATGACTAAAACAAAACTAACGTCATCGGGCTTACTATTCTTTTCCATATGTAACAAGCCCTGGGGAAAAAACTTCATTGGCATACTTACTAAAACTGCTCGCAGGCGCGCAAAAACGCCTCGCTAGCCATGCTTTGCGGTTAGTCATGAAGAAGAGAGCACGAGGCAAAGCCAAGATCATCACATCACGCCAGTCATATGAACAAACATGCACAACGCAGTGAGCCAATCACAAAACTCACTGCAAAACCCACAACCGTTACCAAAAAGGGAAAAACGGTAACCAATTCCAAGCGCGGGAAAATATGCAACAAATGCTAAGCGCGGGAAAATGTAAGTCATTTGGTTTTTATTTTGGTTTTGCTGCGATTAGCTTCAAGAAAAATCACTGTTTCCCTTTATCCTCTTCTGGTTAGAACACGTGTCAATTTTTTAACCAGTCTTAGCTTAGTTCAGTTTACTTAGCACACACCAAAGCCAACTTGATTGCTTGAACAGTCTCTCAGCTGAAAACGTTCTAAAGATTCAAAGAAAAACCTCGAACTAGTGCCGCGACAACTTGCATAGGTTACATTAAATAATTTTGTTAAGACTTCTTGGGGAAGGTTTTGAAACTAGTTGCACGTTTACGCACTAAATACTACTAATAGTAGTCAGTCAGTCTTAAATGCAAGATAATGCCTCTTCTAAGTTTTTCTTAAGTCTACATTTTGAATTTGGCATGAAAAGAAAAACCACCGAAACGATTGAAAAAAACAACAACTTAAAATTAGCAAAACCTCTGAAATGAAGGGGTTATTTCACGAGGATTTTGCTATTTTAGGTCAATTCTGTGCTAAAATCATAACCTAGTGCCTTCACTCATACACAAAATGCTCCTGTAAAACTATGAGGAAGATATCAAATGAATTTTACTAGGGAGAGCTAACCACAATAATTTTTTTGGTGATTTTTAAGAACAAAGCATCAAAACTTGAAAAAATTTGGCCCAGTTTTTTCAAGTTTCAATCCATTTCCATCCTTGCCATCGCTAGCGACAGACAACAGGAAACAGTTTCAGGGCTGTAAGATAGTCTTTTTTTGGAATACAATTGATGCGAAGACACTTTTTAGCTTTTTAAAAAGGTACTAAAATAGCGTGACATAGCCCCTTAAAATCCCTTTATCTTGCCTAGATGCGGAGCTGGTTTTTGCAATCGTTTCCTTGGTGGCAAGGTCGTCTTGCGTACTGAGACGTATAGGCATATAGAGACATATAAAGACGTCTGTGAAAATTTCAAAATTCATATGGCGACCTGTTTTTCAAGGAGCGATATTCGCAAAACTTACATTTTGCCAGTTTTGAGAACTTTTGTGATGAAAAAGCGCGTTTGTTGTTTCCGTACCATGACACCAGATTTTCAAAATGCAAAATTGGAATTGGTCGATTTTTCTTACATTTACCATTCGTGTTATTGAGGATAACTTGTGTAGACCGGGATAATATGTTTATGGCATTGATCACAGTAGAATACCTGTATCTAATGGATTATTTATTTTAGGTATAAATGCCTAGTTAACAGAGCGTAATTGTTTTCAAGAGTTCTAACTTATATGGTGGGATAAAGTAAAGTAAATGTTATATTTATACATCATTTCCAAATTGAAAAATGAGATATTGCAAATAGGCGTTAAAATATGTTCGTATGTTGATTTGTTTTAGTGGATTGCTCAACTGAAAAACTCACGTGCTGTTCTTGTCTTTTTAAATGCGATGCAAGATTTTCGGATTTTTTTAACATTCATATTGGTATTTTATTTTATTTTTCTAGCCCAGCAGAGAAGGCAACCCTGAAATTCATGTAAAAGTAAGCTCTTGCCGACTTCTCTGGAAAGGGCACCCAAAAAATTATTATAATTTTACCGAACACTGTTCCATAAGTGTTTCTTCTGGGTTAACACTATCGGTGAATAATTGCTGACACATCAGTAGTGATTTCAAAGTTAGACTTAGTCGTGTCTATTTTGATTTTGATTTGGGTTATTGATTCAGAGATGCCAAGCTTCTAAGGCCTTCCCTTTCTTTCTTTTCCGCGGGGAGCCTGATGTGAGGTCTCCTTGAGCGCGTGAAGCCTGGGGCGATTTAGTGACGTCACCGCTCAAAGTAGCAGCCAAGGGTTGATCAAACTTCATTAACAAGAAGTTGACGGAAAACGTACGTATATTGATTAAGTTGTATTTAAGATTAACAAAGAATATTACATTCGCCCATACATTGTTGAATGTTCAGATTACAGTGAATTTATTTTATTTAAGAAATATTATTTGAAATTATGATTTATAAATTATTGGTAGCTACATGAGTATAGACCGTAACAGAGAATTATTAAATGTTTATGCCAATATCCAGTGTGTGTACTTTTTATTTAAACTAAGTATCAAATACGAGTGTGAGTGTTTCATGCAAACACCAAGAAGTATGTCGCTGTCAAGTTATTTTAACCGACTTTGAGCTGTTTGGATACTTGATGAATCATTCTTTCAAGTGTTTGATAAAGCTTCTCAAAGCATTAATAATTCTTGGAGAAATTCAACGCGACAGCTTGTAAATTTTTAAGCTAATCAAGATCAGGTATCCAACCCACCATCACGGTGGTGATTTCCTATGTTTTCTCTTTACGAGCTTTTAATGAGTTTGAGAATACCAGTTTCCAATCTGGGAGAAACTTTTATGGCTGATCATCACTGATGAAGCACTTGATATATATATACCGAAATAGCCACTGAAAAGCAACGCTGACCCTACAGCCTGAAATAAACACTAAAAAGAATACCGAGTAACATTTCACTTGCTTTGCCTTCTGTTAAAAAACAACAACAGTAGCTGGATATTCAAAACACCATGGGGATGTGAACTGAAGATCGGCAGTCATGACCACTTTGTTAAAACAAAGGTCTTTTCACGTCTGAGAGGACGATATTTGCGATGTTCTATTTGAACACACGCAGACTCGTTCCCTGGGAAAGCATTGATGAGAAAGCATTGCATCAAGGGAAGGTCGAACGAAAATCGGGAACGTCCCTAGTTTTTATTCCTCCTTCCCAGCATCCCCTACAACGCTCGCCATGACATCATTTCTCCCCAGCCTTCCAGTGACAAGTAGGGAGTGGGAATGAAACTGGTATACACGTGTTTTTCTTGTCAACCTTAATGTTTTTCTCTTCGGAGATAGATTCAGTTTTTTTTCTGCAAATAGTTTCAATTGTTTTATTTATCCAACATGGTCACCCTGAAAACTCTCTATTGGGCAGTGCAATATTTGGAACAGAGCTAGAGAAGTCTTGGATCATACAAATGTCTTTCTATATATTACTGTTGATTATCAGACTAGCAAATGACGTGGAGGAAAACCAAGGCAATATTTTGCCTCATCAACAACAGTATGCGAAGACTACAGTCAAGGCTTGATAGAAAGCACGTATACCTCAGGAACTGAATTTTATGCAAAAGAATTAAACAGGTTTATTTAACAACTCAGAAGAATAATGCGGATAAAAAGACTTTTTTACGTTACGTTCTGGGCCATAGGACGTCTTTGAGTTCAGTTTTAGCCTAATTTTGGTATGAAAATATCGCCTCATTGGCACCTCCCTGTAAATACTAAAAATGTAAATGTTTTGTTTATAGTGGATGTGTGCTTAGATACCAAGCTAGTTTACAGGCACAAATCAGAAACAAATAATAGAAATTAAACATAACGGGTTGAAAATGCCAACTGACAACCAGCATGCGTATCATGTACTATTTCAAAAACGAGTGCGAGTGTTTCATCACGATTTCCAAACACGAGAAAACAGATCATGTGAAAGCACGAGGCCGCTTCGTGTTTGGAAATCGTGATGAAACACGATGCACGAGTTTTTGAAATGACTTCTCTAAAGAAACAATACGAAATTATGCAGTGTTGTATTTTTTCCCATTTTCTTTAAAATGCCTTGTATGTGTGATTTGTTGTGTTCAGTCGGCATTCATTGTATTTGTGAGCTTTTGTTTTTAATTATCCAATAGTTTCGCGTTGCACCAAATTTGTATTCCAAAAGCGTTGTGAACTTGAAGTGATTTACATATTGTTTTTGCCATGGCCGAAGGAAGGTTTCGCTGCCCGAAAACAATCGAGGAAGAAGAACTTTGCGTGGAAAGAGCAGTACCGAAGTCTACCAGATATAAAAATAACTGGGCAGTAGGCATTTTGAGGATTGGCAACGAGCGCGAAGTGTCAAGTCTCCAATACTCGAAGTTGGTGGAGTTTTTAAAGAGTATGAATTGCACAAAGTTCAGCCGCTTACTCAGCCCAGAGATGGACGCATTGACGCTCAACTACTGGTTATCCAACTACTGTTTATTAAAAATTAATGATTCATGTTAAGCTGTGTTTGAGTAATATATGAGTATGCAGATTAAGAACAATTTTATCACTAGTGATGAAAACATGATGAAACACTAGTGATGAAAACGTGAGGAAACACTAGTGATTTTCAACTGGTGTTTCATTGAGTTTCAAACTCATCCACCTTACCCGAATGGGGCGCTCTGGTTGGCTTATAACGTCATGAATTATTAATGAGTTTGAGAATTAATTTTGCACAAAGCGTCAGTGATGGTAGAGAAAGACATCACACTAAATTTGGAATTGCATAAAAGAAAAAGAATTTTTTTTACGACGAGTCCTTGATATATGGTTACAACAGATACTTTGTCGGATTAGTGTGAACACATGTTATCGTAGGAGTATACACATGCTAACAAAAACATTGTCATTTAGACAGCTACCTTGCCTATTTAAAATCAAGATTTATTTTTGCCTTATTGTTACTAATTTTCGCGAAAACTTGATTTGGCGAAAAATGGAGAGGCGAATTTCGCAAAATTTCAGAAAAATCGTGTCAAAAAGCTAAATTTCGCAAAAACTATCCTAATGCTGATCCGCATAAACAAAAACGTAGTCTCAGAATCGAGCTACTGATTCTAATTTTACAAATCCATATTTTGCAGTTTGCGACAAAGCACGCGCAAGCACGTTATACTACACAATGTTTTTGCGTTTTTCTTTATTTTGTCCTAAGGTTTCATTCAATCAATATTATAAGGTTTGTTTTGCGAGCTTTCACGAATCCGTGTCAGAATTTTTTTTAGTCAAACACGCTTAATTATAGTCTCAGAGAACTGGTAGAGTAGTTTTAAACGAAAATCAAACAGTATTTTTGAGTTTCCTCTGATTAGAATATGTTTTTTAGCTTTCCAAAGTATCCTAAAAATTGGTGACAGTGTCCTTTCAAGGACGTTTGCGTGAAAAACGTTACAAAACAGTTTCCCTCATGCTTTTGCTACAGTCAGTTAATGAGTTACCTTTTTCAGAAATGCAAAAAATCAGGAGGGAAGGGAAGAGGTGGGGGGGGGGGGGGAGGGGGCATCGACTTCGTTTTTGAAATAAAGTTCGTGGAAAACTGCCCCAATTTTGACAAATCGGTCCTTCGAACTTGACTTAGCCTCAGTGGTTGTTCGTTGAAAAATGACCCAGTTTTTGGTCAAATTTTACGTAAGTGGGTTTGTTAAGTAAATAATTTGAGCCAGTGTCATCCTTTCAGTCAAACTCAACCTTTAAAATGGGATTTTGCTACCACTGTGCAGCTGAAATAATGATAGCGAAATTCGATAATGTGTGGGCAGATTTTCTTCAATTAAAACGTAGATAATCGATAAACTGATCTTTCAAAAGAAAATCTGCGGTCACCGAACATTAAAGAGAGTTACCCATGCAAATAGATATCACTGAAATGCCCACCAGCGTTACACATCTAGCTCTACATTTCTTAAACAGCGCGCGCCGGCATGACGTGACATCATGGTGACGTGAATTGCGTTCGCAGTGCAGATGCGCAAAAAGAATTAGCGCAACCATCCTTAAAGGTGCTATGTCACAAGTTTTAAGCATTAAATTAAAAGCCAAAATACACTTTTATATTGATGGAAACCCGAAATAGTGGGCAAGTTTTGGTCGAAACTACTCTCCTTGTGTTTTGAAACTGTAATTAAGTGCCTTAGTCACGGATGTCCAGGAAAGAAATCAATCACAACTTGTGTCTAGCAGAAACCATCATAAACTGATTACGTTTTGTTCTCTATTTAAGAATTAATTTGATTTCCTCCCCTTTAAGTTCTATGACCATTTTTTTTATAAGAAAATGTTCTTCGTATTGTGTGAACCAGAATTATGATCCCAACACATTAAGATACCCATCACAGAGCCCCATCAGGAAGTCAAACGAAATTTTTTTATGCAGATGAAAAAACCTTAATTTTTTAGGTTACGTTCTGGCACGTAGGACTTTTTTCAGTTCAGATTTAGCCTAATGAGGGTTTTTTGGCACCTCCCCGTTAATGCTTTTATTGGCGAATCTCGTCTACAGTTAAACTTTTTGAAAATCGTCACTTGCTTTTTAGAGGAAACCCTAGTAAGGTAGAGAGCGAAAAACCTTGATAAAGCTTGCAAGTAGACGCCTTTGTTCGTAACTGGTGCAAAACAGGATCTAGGAGAAAGCTGAATGATGCCAATCTCTCCTCAAAGAAATCAGAAATAGTTCAACCCCTCAAGAACTATGTGTGAGGTAAGAGAAGGGGTTATTTCCAGTCAGCTGTCTGTGATTTGGGGTGTTGTATTACAACTTGCACCCCTTCTTTTTTTTGGCTGGCCTGTTCTTTCGATATAGCCCCAAATAATGTTTTAATCAAATGGGTATTCAACACTTGTGATTATGTTGTTATTGGGAGGGATGAAGGGGTAGTTTGAATGGCACAAAATAATGTTTGCCAAGTAAAAATAAACACAAGCATTGGCTTAGTCAATGCTCAGAAACCAAACTTTATCTGTATTGCCTATCAGCTTTCGTGTAGCCCTTTCAAAATCTGTCACTTGTTATTGAAAACTTAATGATTTTGTCAACAAAGGGCCAAGTGGCTGTACTCGAAAGGCCTTGCAACTGCTTGTTATCAGCACCAACAATTTTTGCAATTATATACCACTTATTAACCGAGAGTGAGGTCATTACAGGAAAATCTCAGACCGAGGCCTTGATGTATTCACCGAGCGACAGCGAGGTCAATACATCAAGGCCGAGGTCTGAGATTTCCCTGTAATGACCGAATGGACGAGACTGATAAGTTATTTATTATATGGCCTTTTAAGCGCTGTTCAGAAAAAGAATATCATAAAAACCACCGGAAGTAATTTTCAACATTCACTTACGCGCGCAAGAGGTCATTCAAGGTCGTGTTCACTAAACCGAAACGAACCACAAGAAACAGTTTCTTTGACAATGACACAATTTTTGTCCTTATCACGTCAAGATCAAGGGCAAATTCAACCACTTTAATTTCACAAAACACACTGACCTGTGTTTACAAGTGTTTGACCCTTAAAAAGCTTAAAAGCTAAGGCAAAGATGGGCCTAGTTTGTGATTGAATTTTGAACACGTGGGGAGAACTTGCAGTGTTTTCAGTGACATTTGCGATGAATGTTAATCTTCGTCGTCGCTCTCGATAACATAACGTCGCTTTTTCCCTTATTGGATCAACTTCATTGGGCTATTGAAGATCTGAAACTGGCATCCAGAGATAGTGCTGATATTCGCTCCAGGAAAAACACCATTTGAAGCTGCTGGAACGCTTGCATTATTCACAGCTGGCTGTGTGATTGCTGACATGGCATTAACTTGACATTAACTGGCCACTATTACTGGCTGGAGGAGCGGTTATCTGCGGGGCATTTTGGGACTGATTTGAACCACTCAAGATATACGACATCTGTCGCTGATAGTGCTCATTTGCTGACTTGTATGGTTGGAGGCTTTGAAGGTTTTTGTGACCGCTTAGTTGAGCCACAAAAGTCTCTATAGTGTTCGCATCGAACAATCGGCCAATGTTAGTCTTCCTGACATTGTGGTTATTGACGTTTGATCTTTGTCTTTCTAGACTGGCTTCATCTGCGGCTGTTTTCAAGAATTTACCTATTTCATTCTGCCAAGGGGCGCCTTCATGTACCACACTTGAGGATTTACTCGGCGGTCGCCGTGTCGTACAGCAAAATCTGAACATAATTTGTCTTGTTTATCTCGCCAAGGAAACGGTAAAAACATTTCATATCACTTGACGTTTGTTTCACAGTGTTTTCACTTTTCTGTTCTTGAACAAACTTTTGTAATTCCTCTTGACTGTTACTGAAATTTTCGTCTCCCTGAGTGGTAACCTTGGTCATGTTGTTTTGCTCAGTTTCGGCCTGTTCTTCCTCCTCTGGATAATAAACTCGCTCTCGCTGTGGCTCTATTCGTCGCTCATACTAAAGAAGTATCGGTATGCTAGTATTCTTCTTTCAGTTATTGAAAAGATATAAGCTATATTTTGTCGGAATTTTTTTATGTTTTCGCCCGCGCTCGTAGCTTTTACTCACAACTCAAAAGAGCCGTCGTGCCGAGAAAAATTTTCCCATAATGCCCGGTCATTACAAGAAAATCTTGCCCGCTCAGCAGCCAGTCAGAGCGCGAGTACTATTGTAGCCATATAATAAAACATTTTAACCATATCAGTGACTTATGATCCAAAAAAATCACCTAAGCAGCCATTGTCACTATTATTATCTCATCATTATCACTGAATATCAACAAGTTTAAATCAGCAACTGCTTTAAATCACTTTATTAACATTTCATGTTAGTTTGGCCTTTAATTTGTTGACATTCACCTTTACAGACTTCAAATGATTCAGTTGTTCATTATATACTTATACTGACATTTAATTTCCTAAAATCATAAGCAGAGTATTCATTCATGAGAGATCATCTGCATTGCACTGAATGCAACAATTCAGATGTTAATCATGAAATTATTATTATAATAGCGGAATCAACGTGCCAGCGCGTCAGCGGAGCTCCATTGCTAAAGAAATTTGGTAACCTATCAAGCCAAGAAATTTTGGTAGTGATGTAATAGTCACGTGACCGTCCGTCCGTACGTCCGTCCGTCCGCACCACAGGGTCACCAATACACTTCATACACTGGATATAACCCTGTGCTGAATCCCGTGTGTTTTGTCTCGAAATCGCATGTTGACCTGCGTTGTAGCAAAACAAGCAAAGACAACAAAAGTCAAAAACAAATTTGTTAATGGAAAAAAAAAAGTTCAAAAGAATACTCAGTTGTCTTTTTGGTGGAAGGGGAAAAGTTCAATTTAGGAGAAAAAAAATAGGCGATAAAGTTCAGGCGAAAAGTTCAAATTTGCCTTGTCGGTTCTGTTCGAACTCGGTCGGCACACCGCTTGAGTTCGCAGCTTTTCGCAGCGGTTTCGACGCCAAATATAGCAGAGCTTGTGCTTTTTGGTTTTTTCTGTCCACAACCATGGTTTTTACGACGTTCCGAACGCATTTTGCCAGGAAAAACACCAGCATTTTCATGCTGATAGGCAGCTTGTCGCGAAGAAAGAATTAAGTATTAAAATTAACTTAAGAAATGACAATAAACTCTCATGGCCTAGTGGACTAATATCTAGCTTCATACGCCGACGATACGAGTTCAACTCTCTGCGAGGATATGAATTTTTTACTTTTGTTTTTTCTTTTCTTTTTTTTTTTTAATTTAACGACTTGAATGAGAGTATTTTCACAAATTAATAACTGCCAGCAAAAAAACAAAAAACAAAAACAGAAACAAAAAGGGGGGGGCTCCGCTTTTAGGCTTGGCTAAATCTATATATTATTATTATTATTCAAAGCTCACTATATAAATTTTATTCTTTCCAGGGCATACCTCAGTGAAGATGTGTGAGCAAATTATGGCTAGTATTGACCTGTTTAAAGCTGTCAGGCAACTCACTCACTGGCTGCATATTCCTCCAAAAAAGGAACTTTTGATGAGCACACCACACAAAGACATCATGTTCTAGATTCACTTCCAGACCAGCTTAAAGGGATGTGGCTTTGCTTGAAAAATGATTTTTTTTAAGGGAGTGGAATCAGTCAGATGGCCCTTCTGATGGGTATACTCTTGAAGGCATAGTAAACCACGTGGTTAAGTCCAAAAGTCAATGAGAAAGGAACCAGTAAGGTGGCAGAGAAATTCAAAGATAAACTGTACGAATCCTTTCCTGGCGTATATTTTGAAATCTTGACAAATTAAGTCAAAGCAAGAATCCTCTCCTGAGTCAAAGTGTGTCATTGAGCAAGAGGGAGGGAACCTGGTGAGGGCTTTAAGTCATGGACGATTTTATAATGGCATTGTGTTCCCAGCTTTAGGGCTCCAACAGACTATAACATCAGTACTCATCAGAAAGGACTTGCTCTTATTGAATCATCAACTTTAAGTCAACAGTCTCCATAGTTTTGTAATATGCCGAGGTTTTTTTAACTCAGTGAAATAACTCTGTACCTTCTCCAGGAGATTAGTACCCATCCCTATCTGTGACATGTATCCCTAAGTATATTTTGATTTCTCAGCAACAATTTATGGTTAGAATACGTCTGACTGTAGTGAAAAGCTATTTATGACAATAAAGCCACAACCCATACCCTCATTGTAAGGTTGTTATTAGTGTAACTCACAATGATTTCTAGCATTTTTAGGACTTCCCCATTATCACATCAAAGCAATAACACTTTTTCATTTGACTCTACAATAATCAAATGGTATCAAACATATGTCCAATAATTAGTTTTAGTAAATAGTATTGAAGGAAAAGTGAAGTTGAGAAATGAATTACTCCGATCCCTTCATAGGATATTCTGTATTTGAAGGTACAGGGACTAAAGAGGTTACTGTAAACTGACCTGAATAAGGAAATTAAAGAGATTCAATGACCAGTCATAGGCAGAGTGTGCAAATTTCGGTATTTAAAAACAAAATCAGGGGAGTACTCAATCTAAAATTACCGGTATTTAATGTAAAACAAAATGACAAGGCGTAATCTGCTTTATTTGCTTGTTTGTTTTTCAAATAAGCTGAACTTTGTATTGTCAGTATTGGATCAGGCCCCAGTTGTTCAAAAGTTGGATAGCGCTATCCACTGGATAAATCACTATCCAGTGGATAAGTGTTAGGGAAACCAATTGTGTTATCCACTGGATAGGGATTTATCCGGTGGATAGCGCTATCCAACTTTTGAACAACTGGGGTCTGATCTCTAAGACAGATTTAAGACATTTAAGGTTAAGGGCAATAAGTAACATTAAATAAACTGCAATCGTACAAAGAATTACTACAGCTCATGTTAATACCGTAAACATTAAGCTTGTTTACCAAAGACTTAAGTCTATAAGCTTATATATTGCGAGCAGTCATCCTATTTTCGTCACATCCTACGCGCGAGTGGAAATGAATAAATTATGCTCGCCTCACTCGCCAACTTCTCGCTATAATTAGGAGAAGAAAGACACATCTCGCAGTCAAATAAGCTTACTGCATCTTAATATTATCATCAAAGAAAGATATTTCCAAACATGTCCCAGCGTAATTAATTTTCAAGATAAAATGTCAAGTTCGTTCATTTCGCACTTCCGCATAATAGAAAAAAATACGCATTGATAAAGATTAAGCTTATTTGTTCTAGTCTCTTTTGAGACAGAATTGACAGGTTATGTAGCCTGCGTAGCAAGCGTTTCCACAGGGCTTTCGCGGATTTCTTGCTTTTTGAACATACAACGCGCGAACATTGGGGCGCGAAAATTGGGGCGCGCGAAAATTGGGGCGAGCGCAAGCGAATGCCTCGAACATGCGAAAAAAACCTACGGAAACGCTTGCTACGCAGGCTACAGCTTTATATGCAGACTCCAGTCTGATAGAAGTTTTCTAAATAAATCGTTTCCGTGCCTTCGTTGTTCTTTGCTACACGACACTCGTGAATATTAATGCTGAATCCTGAAATGATGATCAGATTTAGCCCATCAGGACAAAATAAAAGCCTTTTCGAAACACAGTCGTCCTGCGGGCAGCAAACTTTGACCGATTTCCAAGCATTTAGGAACGTTTTCGTGAGCAATTCGTCAACATCATGCAACCGAAGAACTTCGCCCCCATACCCGCCATTTTACCGACAGAAGCAAAAATACGCACACCACCCCAGTTAAAAAAATGCCTCCCCCAGATGGCGGCCATATTGGTCGTGGCTTCTGGCAGAGGCTCCCCTCGCCACTTACCACCTACTTTTACGCCTGCACTCACTATTTCAGCGGATTCTCTCCGTAAGAAAAACCCCTTGAGCCTCTGCGGAGGAGAGAGGCATAATTACCTTTCTCCGAAAATTCCGTCCAAAATACCAAATGTTCTTTGAAACATGCGATGGTAAAAACTCGAAATTTTACAAAGAATGTATGGACTCATTAACGCTTTTGCCAAACAGAAATTTTGCATTTTCTGTTGGCTGATATTGCCTTAAGTATTACATACAAAGAGCTAAAAACTGTACAGGTTACTAATTTCAGTTATTGAAGACAATTTTTTATAGCCTGAAGCAATGAAGCAAAATGTAAACAATGACGTCAACAAAGATTCGCCTATAGTGGATGTGCGCTTAGCTACCAAGCTAGTTTACAGGCACTCCACTCAAGTAATCAAAAACAAATAATAGAAATTCAACATAACGGGTTAAAAATCCCAACTGACAAACCAGCAAGCTATCTACAAGACTGGCTTAGGAGTTGAACTCGGGTCCACCCTCAAACAACTCCAGTTAGTGCTCAGACTTGAACCTCAAGCACTTGTTACTTCCACAAGAACAAATTAACGCTACACGTACACGTATTAAACTAACAGTGTACCTTAATTCCTCAGCGAGATTTTTGTTCTTGTAGTGGACATCCTTGAAAATAATTTTAGCTTGTTCACAATTCCGCTCTTGCTGTAGCTCGCGCTAAAAACAACTTTGTTAGGTGCGACGAAAATTTGCTCTCAGCATCCACAAAATTCTCCATAAAGCCACTGAAGCAAAAAACTTGCAGTGTTTGATGGAAGATAATTTCCAGTGTCTTTTTTTTTTAAGTTCGTGTGTTCCTTTGTTCACATTACAGACTAAGGGGCCGATTACATGAGCCGGGCTGGCTCGGCCGGAAGGGCTGGCTCTGTCTGCCGAGATGACTGTTCAGCCCGGTATTACATGAGGCGGGCCAGCCCACCTGCGGCTAAATTTAGAAGCTCTCGCGTGAAAAGATGGCTGCATCAAAGAGCATGAATCAAGTGCTTTTACTTTCGCTAATCCATTATTTTGGTGTATTATTTTCAGTTTTACGTAGCTTTATGGTCTGATAAACCATTATGTGTTATATAGAAAGAGAAATATCGATCTTCTGGTGAGCCATTTTGCTTTGAACCGAAATTAGTGACAAAAAAGTGTTGGCTCGGCTAGCCGGGCTGGCCCGGCAATCGCGATTACATGGTAAATTTTCAGCCCGGTTAGCCGGGATCCCGGCCTCGCGATACCGGGATCCCAGCTAGCCGGGCTGAGATTTTTCCATGTAATCGCAAAGTTGATTTTTAGTGTGTTTCACAGCCGTGCCGAGATCCCGGCAAACCGAGCCAGCCTGCCTCATGTAATCCCCCCCTAACACGCTGCCGCAATTTCCAGGTTGAGAAACACGTTTGTGAGATCTTATCCCGGCCTTGAATTCTTCTTTTTCCCGAGTTGTCTCCGCCCATAACGAAGAAGTATTTTCAAATAAAACTATCTTGTGTTGTAGAGGACGACGAAAAACTGACACATATAATAGAAGCAGAGCAGTTTTCATTCAAGAGCCACGCAAGTTTTTGCCAATCGACAGCAATGATCATCAAACTGATTCGAAAGCCAGTTAAAATCGCTGGCGTCTTTCCTCGGCATTGCGCCGCAAATTGACTTGAATGAACTACCCGGCGGAAGTGTTGTTTCGTACGAAAAATGATGCCATATAATAAACTACTTACTAACTTCACTTGCTCGGGACCGTACTGGGAAATATTGGCCCTCGGTCGTTTTTCTAAGGACCTCGCTACGCTCGGTCCGTACTGCCACGACCTCGGGCCAATATTCCCCAGTACGGCCCTCCTGTTCAGTTAGTAAGAGGTTATTATCCCTTTCTTATTTCTTTCTTAAATCACATCGTATTTCCTAAAAAAAAGACTGTAGTCCGCTCTTTAAAATACTTTTTCTCTTATTAGTTAAACGATAATTTAAGGTCGCTTGAATGTATAAGGGAAGGGGAGAAAAGCGGATGGACACAGAGAAATTTCGAATAAAGGAATCTGAATAAAAGAAACCAACGTCTCTAACCAGTGGTGAAAGCAATGACCGCTGCATGTTGAGTTTCCCACAAGAAAGCAATGACCGCTGCATGTTAAGTTTCCCACAAGAATCCCTGTGAGGCTCATGTACAACTTCTGTAATTCCTCACAAGAAATGTATTATTCCCATTCCGTTTCGCAAGACAACAAGTAAAAAACACTGTATATGTTTTTCTTCCATTAGTTTATTCCTTCACACTTTAACAATGCTTTAACAGCTCCATGTAATTGGTATGACACCCAACACCAAATTAACTAAAGTCATTCAATGATTTTCGATATGATAAAGCACAAAACTCATAAAGCCCATACACATTGCTTCTCGATTCGAAAATCTCGACTTGAAAAACCCAAACCCACTGATTGAAACCCTTCCCGGTAAAATTAAAGACAATTCCCCACGACTACTTTGATTATGATGTTTCCTTTCGTAAGGAAGCCTTCACTGGAAAAGTTGAAAATTTACATACTATGTAAATAACATGTAAAAGGGTAAAAAGATACTGTAAAAAGTAAATTTACATGAGTTTTGGACTTTTACATGTTCTCAGAAGATACTGTAAATATCATGTAAATTTTGGCGTTGAAACATGTAAATCGAAAGAAAGATACTGTAAATATTGTAAGGCAAAAGAACACATATCATGTAAATAACATGTAAATTTATAAGAGCGAGCCTGCCGAGATCCTGTAAATACCATGTAAATTGAAAAAGGGTGGCTGCCAAGATCCTGTAAATAACATTGTAAATACCATGTAAATTGAAAAAGGGGGGCTGTCGAGACCCTGTAAATACCATGTAAATTAAAAAAGGGGGGCTGTCGAGATCCTGTCAATACCACGTAAATTGAAAAAGGGGGGCTGTCAAGACCCTGTAAATACCATGTAAATTGAAAAAGGGGGGCTGTTGATATCCTGTAAATATCATGTAAATTGAAAAAGGGGGGCTGTCGAGATCCTGTAAATACCGCGTAAACTAATAAAGGGAGGCTGCCCAGATCCTGTAAATACCACATAAATTGAAAAAGGGGGGCTGTCATTATCCTGTAAATATCATGTAAATCAAAAAAGGGGGGCTGTCGATATCCTGTAAATGTCATGTAAATTGAAAAAGAGGGGCTGTCATTATCCTGTAAATATCATGTAAATCGAAAAAGGGGGGCTGTCGATATCCTGTAAATGTCATGTAAATTGAAAAAGAGGGGCTCTCGAGATCCTGTAAATATCATGTAAATCGAAAAAGGGGGGCTGTCAAACCCTGTAAATATCATGTAAATTGAAAAAGGGGGGCTGTCAATATCCTGTAAATACCACGTAAATTGAAAAGGGAGGGCTGTCAAGATCCTGTAAATAACTTATATAGACGTCAGTAAATAAAAATGTGTAATAAAAATACATACAAACTTTATTGTTTCATTCTGCCCAATTCAATAAAAATTATAATTCGAACTATGTGCTTTCAAAATATTTTCACATCAATATAATAGGTTTGTTAAATGTATAAATATCCTTGTATTTCGATTCAAATGGTAATCATTGTTGTTTTCGACCAATTAAGTTATTTTAAAAGATACTATACATTTGTAGTAATCATTCTTACAATTTGTTATATACACCCAATTGACAAAAGGTTGTCAGGTGAAAAGCATAAATCAGTGATGATGCAACCCAATGGTGCTCCAAGAATTATGAATGGTTTGAGAAGCCATTTCAAAAACTCGAAAGAGTGTTTCATCAGGTATCCAAACACCTCAAAGTCAGTCAAAAAAACATGGCTGCGCCTCGTTTTTTCAACCCACTTCTCGGGGTTTGGATATCCTGATGAAACACTCTTTCTCCTGTTTGATATATTACTTCAAAATGTTACCTTGCTATGAGTGTTAGTAAATAATTTTTGCACTTATTGCTCGAATGTTGAGCGGAATCTGTCTTAGATACATGTATTTGACTATGGAATATTTCTAAGATTTGTTATGTAGATGCCGACATCATATTTTACAGCATCAACTTTCACAAAAGAAAAGAAAAGTTCATTGAACTAGATTTGATCGAATTGTTGTTCTGTACCATATTTTCCTGGTTAAGTGGACAAGTGCTTACAACTTGGGGCTCACAAACACAGCATTCATTTTAGTATTTGTAAGTTTAGAATTTGGTGCTCAGTACATTGTGGAGTGGTATTCGGTGATGGTTTACGCACCCAAAGTAGTACACCCATCGGAGAAGAATCAGTCTCATCAACAGAAATGTATGTGTACATTGTGTAAGGTCGACTTATGAATGCTGTTAAATTTGTACCTTATTTGAACCCTGGTTTTTATAACCAAGAAAATATGTTACGTGTAAGCAAAGTTCAATTGCACATGACAAATTAGTACCGGTAGGTAAATCGATAGTTACGAGGTTATCATAGGTGATAAGTTCTCCATTGTTTTTACATTTTACTACATTTCTCAAACAGAACCTGTCCTAGGGAACTCAGTAGGTCTTGTTTAGGTGTCCGTGGCATGCAAGGAATCCAGTGATCCTTGCACAATGGTTTCAGTCTTTTTAATGTGACAGAGGAAACCTGTCTCTCTTTTGAAAAGTGAAGGGCAATCATAATTTCTTGGTCTCTTTGAACCTGGAAGAGAAATGTGATTAACAGTAATTATAAGCACAGACACTTGACTAATTAATAATTATAGTACCCACTTACAGTCAAACCGGATGTTCTTTTCCAGGTAACTTTGCAAACTTCCGCCGCAACATTGGTATTTTGATTGACAACTTGGTTGGAGCAATTTGCAACCGCCGCGAACAACTTGCTTGCTTCAGTTGCGAAGTTGTGTCATTTGAAAGCTGTGTCACTAGTTTTCTCGGCAAACTCCTTTTTAAATTGAAACTTTGATTTGGAATATTCCCCAGCTGGTGAAATTAGAGTTCTGTCATGCGAACGACAACGTGAGGCAAATTTATTTAAAGCAACAACGACAAATTTTACATGTGATATAAAACAAAACAAGAAATTTAAACCACAACATATTGTCTACAAAAGTAACTTTATCTCAACAGCGGATCTCATAGCTTTTCACTAAATAAAATAGTTTTTAGTCGTCAGTTTTTCTAACACGAAAAATTATTTTTATGATGTTCTGAGCAACATTTATAATATTGCAAACTTTAATAGGAATTTGAAGAGAAATCTACACAAATAAACTTGCAACTGTACTGGCCGACGTGGGCAACTTCAAAGCTTCATTCCTGTCATTTACTTCACAAAATTACTCTTGCATCTGCATTATTGCAGCAACTAACCTCGCTTGTTCCTAGCGGTGCAGCTTTCTTCTTTTTTTTTTTGGTAGTACAAGCTCAGTTTTCTGATTTCAGAAGCAATCTGCCGAGGAATCTACACAAACTAATTCGCAAGCTGAAGCGAGCAAGTTCCTCGCGGCGGTTGCAAATTGCTCCGAGCAAGTTGTCAATCAAAATACCAATGTTGCGGCGGAAGTTTGCAAAGTTGCCCGGAAAAGAACATCCGGTTTGACTGTAATACAGACACCCGGTCAAAACCTGCATTTTCTTGCACACTGAATTCACTACATGGTTATTAATAAGTACACACCAAACTGAATTACATTCAAGATATTCAGCACATTCAAAAACGTTGTCGGGAGAAGACCACAAACCATTAAAAAAAATAAATAAATAAAAAGATAAACGATACGACCGAGTGGTTTGCTGGGAAACATCTGAACTAT
Source organism: Siderastrea siderea (assembly GCA_964030785.1). Taxonomy (NCBI): domain Eukaryota; kingdom Metazoa; phylum Cnidaria; class Anthozoa; order Scleractinia; family Rhizangiidae; genus Siderastrea; species Siderastrea siderea. The sequence goes on along the minus strand of OZ034974.1, from coordinate 24,273,922 downwards.
TTACTGATTTGCATTTTGAAAGCCGTTCACTTGCATTGTTTGTCTGTTTTGATATCGCACTTTGTGCGTCCGTCACTCATGTACCCAACAGTGAACGAATGGTTGGTGGCAGGACTTTGTTCTACCAAATAGATTTCCAGCAAAAATTGCTTCAACTCAGGTACGGATGCAAACTTTGGCAAATTTCGCACCGCGTAGCACTTAAATTGGCCCTTGTTGGCCAATTTGGCCACTTTCATGTAGGCTTGCACAGTTTCCATTGCCATGTGCAACTCGCTGGGATCAACATCAGTCACAAGAGAACAGGCTTGTATTTTGAATATGCAAATGATGATATACATCTACCCAAAATCCTTTGGGTCTCATCGTCAATGGTTTATGCTTTTCACCTGACAACATTTTTTCAATTAGGTGTATTTATTTAGGAATGACTTTCACTAATAACAGATAGATTTCATTAATGGGATCAAAAATTAAATTTCACATAGCATATTGTAATATTCCAATGATATCCAGTACCATAATTTCAAATAACTGCTGATTGGTTTGTTACTAGTGTCAGGCAAATGGTCACATGCTGAGTATTTTGACTGTGATGAATAGTCTGCAGAGAAATGGTGTTGTGACATTTATCCAACACACTAAAAGGCTGGCATTGAGCTTTTAAGGCAATGGTTAAGACTTTTTTTTCAAGTAATCTTAAAACTAATTTTCAGAAAACTTACTTTTACATAATTATATTAAAGAGTAATAAATTAATACATGAATACTTACAAGCCCTGTTTGCAACAACTTCAGGGAATCAGTTTTTATGGCATCCTGCCTTTCCTTTTCATAATCAGAAATCACCTAAAAGGTAATTTGAAGGATTCCCCTTGAATGAAATGTTTACATGCATGTACATAAAAAGACAAAGACAAAGAGAAAGACAAAAAGTCAAAAGGCAAATGGTACTAAACTATGAAATGATAATGACCACCACAGTTAATGATATCAACTTATGCAGCTGATAAAAGAACAACCTGAAAAAACTTCAGGCTTGAATTTTCTTCAGGTTGTTTTTTTATCAGCTGCTTAAGTAGATATTTTTTGTGGAATAAGGGTCCTCTGTGCATTTTTATGCAAATCAGCCTTATATTCATCATTTTTCAAACACAGCATCCATGTTACAGAGATACGGCTAACATATTATATGTCAGCAACCAAATTTTAAGCCATCAACAAAAGCCTGGTGTACACTATTTGCCTTGATTTCATTGTGCAATAAAAAACAGTGATTTGATGGTTAGTCACTGCTAAGGCATAAATTTATCTTGCACAGAGGCCTTATTTTGTTCTCAAACTAACCCAGTCATGTGTTCCCGTCAGTTACAAACAAATGAATTCATTAATGGATATTTTTTTGCAATAAGTGGCTCTTGAAATGAACAATTCAAAGTGAAACTTGATCTGATATTCCATAATAGTTAATGCATGACTTCCAGCCTCACTTCGATTTGCATAATTACACAAACTATTAAGGATGGTGCCTCCTAATACAGATGTACTTTTGCAAAGGTTATGACTATGGGGAAAAAGTAGATCTTAGCAAGGGCTATTGGAATCCAGGAGAGAAAAATGTGGGTAACCGCGCATTTTTCAGAGATAATTAAGGAACCATAATTCTAAAAAGGCATTAAAATACAAAGAATGTAGGGCAATAATTATTTCTTTCCAAACTTGAGCTCTATTATCTCTGAAAAATTCATGGGCCCCCCAATTTTCTTTTTGGACTCCGATAGCCTTTGCTAAGATCTGCTCTTTCCACATAGACATAAACTGTGCAAAAATATTGTTGTATTAATGGGCAATTTCCTTAAGAAATCTGAATAATCATGTACCAAGATGCGCAGAACGTATGGGCAGTAACAAAAGGAGGCACCATCCTTAAGAATATGTAAATACCAGGCCTGGTGTTTGAGTTCTCTCAACATTTATGCATTGAAAAAAGTGGGCAGCGAAGAGAAAAGAGAATAAAAATAAAGAGATGTAAAAATAAAGAAATGTAACTGACTGTTACAGCCAGATTATGCAAATTGTAAACCTGTCAAATTCTTACTCTGGCCGGGTGCCAGAAGCCATTCATTAGTTTGTTATTGACAGGAATGCATGACCAGGTTTGAGTAACCAATGATTCAGTAAACAGGGCTGTCATTAAGCTTTGAGTCACCTGTTATCTTGAACTTCACACCCATAACAAACTTGTAAGTAAATTGTAAGGACAAGAAACTGAGTTTAGCCATAACAGTGAGGTCCCATCATGAATACTCAGCCATAACAGGTGTTACGGTTTACAGCCCTTAATAACAGCCCTGGGTATACACTGATCACACTAATAGATGTTACCTGTCTGTCTGACAAAAACAGATGGGATATAAGGTGATGTGGTCACTCACAATGGTACAGCAGCTTGACAATCTGACAAAAAACTGTCACTAGCAAACCGTACCAAGCATAAGGATCTCACATTATGAAATTAAATGTATAAACATGATAAAATCCATATTCAGAGTCAATCTGGTCACTCGTAAATAGTACAGCAGCTTGAAGATCTAACAACAAAGCCATCACTAGCAAACTGTACCAAGTACCTGATGTGACCAATCGAACTTTTCAGTAATCAAACTCAATCAAACCCAATCAAACTAAATCGAATGACTAGGTTTGATTGGTTTGGAAATCGAACACAATCGAACTAAAGAAATTGTGTGAAAGTTTGATTGTGTTCAATTTTCAAACCCAATCGAGCCAATCGAACAAAAAAAAACTCATTCAAAATATATAAGTTATTTGAACAGTATGGTTCACAATGTGAGAACAACTTACGAATTAAGTTCATCAGGCAGCAGAAGATTATATAAATTTCAATTCACCCCAGCTATTTTAAATTTTCATATATGATTCATTTATTTCTTATCAGCATATGTAATCTTGACAATAACCCACGCGAAATTCAATGAACCAAGCCGATGATGTGGAAAGAGTTGGCATTGTAAGCTGCTGAGAAAAACTTGCATCTCCCCAGATTTGGCTCTGCCACCTCTATTTTCAATGGAATGTTATCCCGCACCGATCATGTTTTGTGATTGCCTTGCAGTCGAACTGAATCGAACCTTATCGAACATAATCGAACCTGATCAATGTTCAATTGCTCCATTTTTTTATGAGAGCTCGACTGAGTTCGATTACCGAACCCAAGCGAACCCAATCATATGATTGAGTTCGACTGGGTTTGATTGAATTTGATTAATCAAATGTTCAATTTGGTTTGATTGGTCACGTTGGGCAAGCATAAAGATCTCAAACTATGAAATAAAATGTGTAAACATGATAATTTAAAACAAAGAAAATATAACCTTATTCCAGTCTTGACTTTAAAAGGTGTGGGAGCTCAGAAATGAGCCACAATTAATGTTGAGCTTACATCATGTACTTTTGAAGTCCCAAAGAAAATGTCATCAACAACACGGGATTAAAGTACGGGATAATTCGCTTAAACGTGGTAAATATCAAACAAGGCAAGAATATTTGGATATACAAGAACCTTAGCTCACGTTTTACAGTCTAAAATTTAGCTTACCTTGGCAATTACAACAAGACCCATGCATGATCATGAGCCATCAAATATGGCGGCCAAAGTTGACTCGATGCAGCTTGTTAAGTGGCAGGAAAACATTCCCACTGATCGTTAATCCGCTGTAAGAAGACTGTTTGCAGCTTAATTCAGAGACCGTGAAGCAAGGAGAAGGTATAGTTCACAAGCTATCTCTCCAAAGCGACAGGAATTTTACACCTCAACGATGAATTCAACTGAAGATCGTTGAAACAGGCGCCACAAACACGAACAGCACGTCGGAAAGAGAACTACTTTGCGCATGATCAATTCGTACCCAAGGTCACTCGGCCAAACCCACCATGGTACGAGATTGGGCCAGAACCGGCAAATAATTTTTTTTTTTTAATTTGTCCATTATATTTTTATTTACATAAATTGATATATCTCTGCTACTTAACAATAGGTTCAAATATAGTGGCAGGAGACCTTAGCAAGCTCTGCTGAGCTTTTCTAAGAAGATCCCCTTATGTTAAAAAACTAACTTAAGTGGCAGATGGATGTAATATTAAAGAGTAATGCTGGCAGGTTTTACTGTATCCAAGAACTAATAATTATAATAATATTATAAACTAAAATGCATCTGATTTTGCACATAGACTTTGGTTGCTTTTTTAAACAGACTGTATGATTTTAGTATTTTCAGATCCTTTGGTAACTTATTCCATATCTGTGCCCCCCTAAATTTTAATGAAAATTTCCCATAATTTGTCCTTTTATAGTCAATATATATGTTTGAGGCAGATCGCGTATTATGACAATGTATGTTGTTAATTATTTTGAAGTAATTGGTACAATAACTCGGTAGATTATCATTAAAATATGTGTACATGAAGAGCGCCGCTTGGTATATATTTAACTCATATATATTATGAATCTTTAATGAGAGGAATAGTGGCCTGGATTCCTCATTGTATTTTGAAAATGTCATAATTCTAACTATCTTTTTTTGGATCATAAATATCGACTTAAGCCTAGTAGGATAAGTGCTTGACCAAATGATATTGCAATACGTTCAGTAAGGGTTCACCATAAATGAACTTCAGTAGCTCTAATAATATCAGTACTCTAAATCTACAACAAAATTTCTTTCAAATTGCAACTGCGTTTTTTCTTTTTTTCTTATCCGCTAAGTTGAGAAAATACCGCTGACAAGGAGCAACGAGCCAGGCTGGTACATCAAATATGGGGCACCTTGCGCGAATCGTTCGCCGATGAAATTGAACGGGGGTGTCTTCAGATGAATAAAATTAACGCCAGTGCTCTGTTTAAAACGTTTCTAAATTGATAAACTAAAGCAAATTTGTAACATCTATAAATTATGATGCCCTGTTTGCGACTCATGATTTACAGCAGGAGCCTGAGATTTTATGATGCCCCGTTTTAGTACAGAGTTTTTGTGGTGCCCCGTTTACGTCAATTTACAGAGATTTTATGATGCCTCGTTTCCTTCATTTTACAGACATTTTAAAGAGCCCTGTATATGCCGTTTTACAGACACTGGTAGAGTCTAGATTCACATAGGTCCAAAGGAGGTCATTTTCTTGCCTTAACTTACATTAAGAAAAATTCAAGAAGGAAGAAAGAAAGAAAAGAAGAAGGAAAAAACCGGAACAGAATGGCACACCAACGATCGTTAGTTGCCAGGAATTAAAATTTTAAGAATATAAATACAGTGTTACCATAACAATTAATGAAAGCTAACCACCCTAAGCCTCCAGAACACTGTTCTTTGATAAACCGGAACTCTATTCTCTCTGTTCAACCGAAGCTCGATTCTTGCGTACGTCAGTACTCGAACGATAACTGATTTACTAGATTGAATATACCTTACGTACCCTGGGAACGACCTCCTTTTGAGCTATGGAAGACCACAGCCATTTAACAGAGCCTCGTACATGCCATTTTACAGACATTTACTTGGCCCCGTATATGCCGTTTTACGTCAGAGCCCCGTATATGCCATTTTGCTTTCACAAAGAAATCACCTAAATTTCTTTTCAGATACAGGAGCCCATTACTCTGTCAGATAACAATTCTGTTAAAATATTACATGTTGAAAATCACTATTTACAGCTCATTTACATGACACATGGAAATGATATGCGGTTCAATCGCCCCCTTTTCTAGTAACCATAAATTTACATGTTATTTACATTACCTTCAAATCTGCATTAGAACATGACCATGTAAAGTACCATTTACAGGACATTTACATTGTCCATGGAAAGATATCAGTTCCTCGTAAATTCAATTTACAGAGTTCTAACACCACAGTTCTCTGTTAAGACCATTTACATGTTATTTACATGATGTGCTACAAAAATTTACGTGTTTTTTACACTACAGATACTGTAAATTTGCCAAAAGGAATTTACACGTTTTTTACATGTTTTTCGAATTATAAAACCAGAACGTGACCCTGTAAATTTTCATTTACACCAAGTTTACATAATCTATTGAAACGTGTAAATTTCATGTAAATTTTATTTTACAAAACCTTAAAATGTAAATTGCAATTTACAAATCCTGTAAATCCAAATTTACATGAAAATTACATGTTTCGTAAATTTTCAACTTTTCCAGTGCTTTACCCGTAAATAAAAAGAAAATTCCCCTTTATTACTTTACGACAACATGATTGCTGTGTTACGTCAAACTTGTGATAACTGTTAATACTAGAGATACCTGATAATGCCAAATGAGTCAGTAGTTGACTTCAATCATAAAGAGGCAAAACAATTTAAGCTTACATGTGTTAACTCCCCGATACGTTACACGTTCTAGTAGTTTGAATACTTCGTCGTAAGCTTTACCCTAAAATAAAAGACCATTTGCTGCTGTTACGTAACAGGTCATGAACCTGACAACCCAGCCATGATAGTTCAATTTAGACCATTGGCAAGGATTACTTTTTGGCTCAACCCAAGTATAGGGCTGTATGATGTTTATACCCAATTCCAAAGTAGTAAAGTCGGTTATTTACTTTTAAGGATATTATCTAGAGCTAACAAAATTCTTTGTTGACATGATGCTATTATAAAGCTCCTTTTAAAAGGTCAGTCTAAAATTTTTACATGGCCCTTTTAATGATAAACTTACCTAAAATAAAGAAGAGATCCTACCCCATATACCGCTTACTTTGCGAGGGCTGAACAAAACACGTGATGCTCTCCATTGCATCAAGTTACGCCACTTCCGAAATTGCTTACAATACTTTTGTATCAAACTACGAACGGATTCACGACGAATTGTTTCCTAACGTCTACCACGCAGAACCCAAGGCAATCAGTCGTTTTCTCAACGGATTTCCAGCTTACAATTCTCTTTTATTTTGATATTCTTGGACAGTCTTTGGGTTTGATATCACGGACCTAATTATCTCAAAAGTCGACGACCCAGCTTTGATGTCGTCAACTAAAATCTTATAATCCGGCATAATCTTTTGCCACAATAACTGGTAACATATTGGCTACCCTAAAAGTTACAACAGGCCTAAATTTCATCTCATTGCAACTAATCTTCAGCTAACGATGTTCTCGTGAAGTACACTGAACGTTAAGTGAAGTCGCGCCCTTAAAGTTGAAGATCGGCTGCAGCTAATAAGATTGCAAGATTACAATTCTAGACGTACTTAAAATGTAACGTTAATTATCTTCGTTTGTAGTCCACGGAATACACTTGAAACAGTTCCGAGTTCCTTGTTAGAAGAACAGCCACCTTATTTCCCGAAATCTCTTTCACTTATCGCGAAACTTGAGGAAAGTCCTGGAAATTCAAGCGACTAAATCGAGCACATTCAGTCGGTGACGTCATAAATTCGCGCAAAGCGAGTTAGCAGAAAGAGAAAGCCTGGAAATTAGCTGACAAGTGAGTCTGGGTTTTTGTTCTAAGGCCAAACACTTCATGAAACAATGTCCGAAATACCCGTATGACAAAATTGACCGCTCCATAGAATCCATCTGCAGTTTCAATTGCACGTAAATGCACGTCACGCTATTCTCACGACAAAAGTAATGTACTGAAGTATTTCCCTGTCACCAGTTCTTTTCAAGTGTATCTCCTACGTTACGTCGTATTTTAGATTAACACCGAGGCTCTTGTTTATAATCACCTACATTTTATTATTAAGAAGCTAATAACTAATCAAACTACTGCATGGCGCAATGCATCTGTCAAATCCAGCAGTGCCCAAACCCCCTCCCCCTTGGCATTAGTGGGGAATTTTTCCACGAACAGTCCCTTGGACAATACTTCTATGTGCCATAGTCTGGCCTGAATTAACTATTCATGGCTAGTACGAAGATAAGCTCAGAAACTTAATTGCACCGTGAACCATTTCAACAGCTCCTTTGCATGTCTCCACCTTGGGGCATTGGCCAAATTGTTTTCAATAAATGCTTAGTGCTTAGACCCGGGGGAATGGGCACTGTTGGGAAAGAGTGATACATAATTTTTATGCCGTTTCTCAGGAAAAAGTTTAAAGATCACCGACTCTAGCAAATCTATTGCTATTGGACCAAAATTATTTTTAAAGAGCCTGTTATGAAGAGAATATCATTTTTATAGCTACTTAGTTTTTAAGGTGTTGTTTTGTGTCGTAGCCTAGAACTTCTTGATACAACAATTGACATTGTTTTCAAGTTGATGTTATGTTATGTTATGTTAATAACAATAGGCCATTTCGGAGTTGTCTTGCGCCTCGTTTTCAAAGTGAGGACTGGTGCACAACCTTTCGTGTGAAAATGAGTTCTATCTGCATGTAAATAAAGACTCATATTTGATATGAAAGGCTGTGCACCAAGACTGAAAAAGAGATACAAAGACAACTAGGAAATGGCCTATTAAAACTATCACTTGTTTTTAATAACCGCGAAAATTGTCACGTCCTTAAACAATTACAATTTTTGTTGTTTTAGTGTTTTTGTATGACTGGTAAAATATCAAAGGGCTGTTATGTTGTGAAAAATTCTACAGGCTTTTGATGTTACAATTTTAATTGTTGTATTTTTAGAGACCATAAGTTAAGACAGAAATCGTTTTTACCGGGTTTTGTTTTTTAAGTTGTTTCGTAGAATACCTCTATTTCGTCCGGTTGAAAGTAATAGGTACCTGCCAGGAATGTTTTGGTGAAGGTGCTACCATACTCTTGTCCGCACGGCGCCCTGTAAGTCCAGCCAAGGTTTGTGAAGGACATGGTGTTGGATGATGCTTTGTCAGCTATGTGAATATCATGTCCATGTCCGAATATAGGGCCATCAAATGAGCAACTGTTTATAGCACTGTTGTAGGATTTGGAACCCGCCTCTCCTGGTGGAGATAGCTTGACTGGTGCCCAGCCCGGCTTGTTGACAAGTGAAAAAATAAAGGGTGTAGAATCGTAATTATACACACAGCTTGAACCTGAAAGGCAAACAGAAATGAAGAACTTGTGGCCAGAAGAACGCGAATCCAAAAAAACAAAACAAAGCAAAAACAAAAGCGGAACAAAACAAAAGAATTTAAAAAAGTACTAAATAGATACTAAAATTCAATCGACTCAATACTAAAATTAAACAGGCAGAGAAAAGTATTCAGTATTTGTAAAGGCACAATAGAGACGGGAAAGAAGTGAGGAAGTAGCCAGGTTTTTAAACCAATTAACAACAGAAGCCTCCCAAACACAATCTCCCCAGTTTGGCCGGAACTTTACATGCTGATGAGTCCTAACAAGAACAAAACAGCTGCCTTTGGCTGCTACTTCATGGGTAATTTTCCTGTGAGTATGCGTAAGGTTCTAGCCAAACCACGGAGATTGAGTCTGTGTAGCGTTTGCTGTTTACTGGTCAGGCTGGTTTTACTCTTCTATAATCATGGCGTTTTCTTGAGTGGGACTCCGTCAAGGTCTGTTCAGTTCAAATTGGCTATGTTCTTTCTTTGAAATGTGATGAATCAGTGTTGAAAAGCTAAAGCCTCGTCTGCCTAGACAGTCTCTGCAGCCTTAGCACAAAAATAACAAGAAATAATTTTGCCGATTACAGAAAAGCAAGCGGTACCATAAGAGAGACTGACGACTTTTTGGGAGTTCATTTGTGTAGACTTCAGAAATTCTCCCACATACCGTATTTTCTCGATTAAACGCCGGACCCCGAATAAACGCCGGGTCTACAGGGCTGAGTTTAAAATAAACGCCCCCGGCGTTTATTCTTGGACCCGGCGTTTATTCGAGATGGGTATATTAAATCAGGATTACGTGAATTGACTGCATACCAATTCTCTTTCTTCCATTATATTTGAATTTATACACTAATATTCAAACCAAACTACCTTTTACAAAAGTACTTCTCACTAAAACAGATGAAACAAACAACGCATCAGGTATCATGTCAATCTCCTTAAATCATGGTAACTTTTCTGCGGGCTTGTACATCAAGCAAGGTTCATCTCGTCTCTCCAGCGTTTCTCCAGCAGTTCCTTGCAATTTGAATCGTTCCATAATTTTGCCTTTCTCAGAACTGATGAAGAAGAAACCTCGCCACCACCTTGTTCTAAATTGCTTGCACAGTACGTTTGCTGTCGAGCAGTTATCGAATACACTTCCCCGTGTTTCATGCACGGAGAAAGGTAATGTTGAGAAGAGTTCAATCACTGTTTCTGTCGGTAATGTTTTTTTTAATAACTTACCAGATTCACTTAGATGAGACAAAGTTGACATTGCTTCATATTTTTTAAATGTTTTTGTTGAAATTTGGTTCTTGGTTCAATAAGCCTCCAAAACTGAAAAATACACTTAATAAATCAACGCCGGGCCCGGAATAAACGCCGGGTTCGAATAAACCCCGGATCTACGAGGCCGAGTTTTAAATAAACGCCCCCGGCGTTTAATCGAGAAAATACGGTACTCAAAAGTAAGACCCGCCTTACTTGGCAACCATATTGCCGTATTGATGTAAGCATGTTTAATGAAACCTGTTTAAGGTAAGAAAACTGAAACTACTTACTGTCCCATGACGCGCTGGTGTAGCCCCCAAATATGTAGCTGTCAACCTTAATGATTGTTACAGTGGGACCTTTTTTGTCGCACAATGTGTGAAACTGAGTAGAAGCCCATCCATCGCGAGATGCTCGCCAGCAGAGTTCCCAGTGATGTCCACTTTGCGCGACAGATTTAAGGAATTCGGCCAAATTGGCCAAGTGTTCGTTGTTCTTTCCCACAATGGCAGACCGTTCTAAGCCCTTTGCGATATCAACTGAAGAAACTGTAGAACAATTTAATGATTTTAATTATTGCTATCACTGAAATATTAAAATATTGTGAATAGCGAGTGGTTTCAGAACAACATAACCAACAGAACATTAATAATGACTAGCTGTGAGACTCCCACCCCACCCCTCCCCTGTAGATCCCCACAGCAGCTCCGAGACTCCCTGGGTTACCCAACACTCCAGTCGAGCTAGAGCTACATAAAGCTCTGTGCACAAAGGCAAGTGATAAAGTTGGCCTAAAGTGGCCAGTGCACAAGCGCAGTCCAACTTTCTATTTCATAGCTTTTGCTTGAGTAAAAATCAAAAGATGGAACAATTAAGGGATGTTGATTTATTGCTTTCACTGAAATATTAAAGCATTGTGAATAGCTTTATCGTAGGTCGTTGTAACTGAAAACATGTATAAAGAGGGAGAAACGCATTTGGACAAAGTTTGCTGGATTGATAATCATGTAAGTATACGGTTACCATCGTGCAACGGGGCCTTAAAAAGGATAAACTGACGAGATATTTGAGAAGGAACAAGAACACAAATTTGTGGACAAGAAACTGTGGTCTTCCACTTACGCCTTATTTTAATTATAAATATGATACAAGAAAAATTAGTTCAATATATAGAGAAAAAAATCTAACTAAAAAATTTAACATGATTGCCGTAAGGAAGCCAATGAATAAAAAGGCGCCCTGACCTTTTTTTTTTTTTGGATACCTGCCTTCCCTCCCCCTACCCCCACCCCAGGGAGTTCTGCTGAAACCTCATTACAGTTTGGTGATCAATACATAAATGCTATGAGGCATATCCCGGATCATATCGGCATAATTTATATAACATTGAGGACCGTCATTCTTTTATTCCTTCAGCTGACGTTCAGATCGTTGGAATAATCTTTTGCTGTTTAAATGATTTGTTTATACCTCCATCACATTCTGAGACGTGTAAGTGCCTTGTTTCGAAATGTCGAAGGTGGTTTTGCCACTTATTTGAAGTTTTTACAATGTGTCACTATGCAATGGAAATAGCTGTCTTTGATAGAGATAGATAGATAGATAGATAGATAGATAGATAGATAGATAGTTAGATAGATAGATAGATAGATAGATAGATAGATCGATAGATGGATAGATAGATAGATAGATAGATAGATCGATAGATAGATCGATAGATAGATCGATAGATAGATAGATAGATAGATAGATAGATAGATAGATAGATAGATAGATAGATAGATAGATAGATAGTTTATTAAAAATTACATCGCAGACACCAGGCTGAATTACGTAATTATTTACAAGTCAATAAAAAAGATCTATAAGACTACGATAATATTAATAGACATAATCTAACTTTAAAAGGATAATAATAACAATGTTTCTAACCATAAAATATAAATATTGAAAAAAAAAAGAACTTTATACATAGCCATTAAAATATATCACTATAGTACAAAGCTTTAAAAAGGTATAAAATGTAGTAGGCATCTACAACGTTGCCTGGGCCGCGCAAAACGGTATGAACTATTAAAGGGTTGTTATGCAAACCTTTAGCGCTAAGCACCTAAGAGCCATCAATCAGACTAGCGTTATGAGCCTATGGAGTACCCTTGAGTAAGCTTTAGTAGCTCTGATGTCTAGCGATCTCTGTCGTGGGGGTGAGAGGAGGCATTTCTACTGCAAGAGCCTTAACTATTTCTAACAAAATTAACCCTATTCAGACAAGCGGGGAGCGGGGGTGGTGGGGGTTTGGAAACTGCCCGCACAGTCTTTAAACGTTTCTAACTTTTTCAATATGCAAGCTAAAGCCACCAGGCCTAGGGTTGGTGACTTATCCTAAGTATTATCTGGGAACAAATTGGTATAGCAAGGTTTTGTCCACCAAATTTGACGTTGCCATGGCACCGCATTTTCCCAGTAGGTTTTCAGAATTTCAGAATTTTCCTCTTTTTGGTAAAAATTGTCACGTTCTCGCGGTAACTTTTACTTTGTACATCATTTTTTTATAGTAGTGTTCTTTATTGATTTTGATTACTTTTTGGTGAATTTTGATGCTTTTTAGAGGTTTTGGAAAAAATTCAGAAATCCAAGATGACGGATCCAAGATGGCAGCTGTTTGAGAGCATGACGTAGTTCTTACGTCATATGACGTCATCATCCCATGTTGTGGACCTCAAAGGAGACATCTTTGATCTTACTATACACTCTCTAAGTTTCATTGTCATTGCTTTCACATTCTCCCTCCAGGGTCCCAGAAGACCAGTAAAAGCTCGGTTTGAATGGGTTTATATTCATGATCAAACAAGAAAACTTGTTGTTTATCAAAGACGGGCCCTTACAAGCTGGAATTAATCTATGAGCCATTAGGTTTAAGAGCTACTTGAATATTAACATTGTTCTGAAGTGAAAAAAAAAACCTATAGCAAAAATGAAAACTCGCAAGAACTTCAAACCAAATCATAGTTGCTGGAATTAAACCTCTGAACTCTCCCACAGCCCTTGCATTTTCAGAATTTTACAACACTGTGCAAAGAAATGGCATGTGCTTTATAAAATTGCATTACCTGTATATTTGCGTCACCCTTGTCGAAGGTGATCCCCAACTTAAGGCGCAGTGTTAAAAGTTTCTCTTGAAGGAACCTTTAATATAATTACTTTTAGTTGAAGTGTAAGCTTGTTTTCACCGCTTAATGTTTTGATTCGACAAGATTAACAAATGACCAAATACATTCATTATCCAAAAAATACTACCCATGACTGTTTCAAGACTGCATAGAAAATGTTTCGTTTGAGTGGCTGAGGAATGCATTTGTAGGGTTTTTGTTAAAACTACATGTAATCCGAAGCTTTTAGGTGATTTCTTTTTGCTATACATAGCTGCACATGAACAAAGCTAAGATCAAGACATCGCTTATTTGCTATAGTGTTGTAATGCCTGAATTGCGTCAGTCGAATCAGGAAGATGTGTTGAAAAAGATTCCAAATATTTTATCCGAAGTTTTATGTCTGAAGGAAAAAACACAGTACGTCCAAAAACGGTAATGTTACCTTTGAGGTCCACAAAATGACCTGATGACGTACAAATTACGCCACGATTTGGGGACGACGGCCACTTCTTAAAGTGTAAAAGTAGTGCAATACATTTAAAAAGATATATAATAAACAAGAAAATTCAAAATTCTTAAAGAACTGCCAGTAAAAATATAGTTGTCATGGGAACTTCAAATTTAATAAGCAATGTCTTGTCATATCAAATTCCCCCAGATAAATTTAGGGAAAATTCAAAAGGTTTCGTGGCTTTTGCTTTCATAACAAATAGTTCCCTAACATTCAAAGTCAGCAGGGGCACTTTGTGCCCCCCCCCCCCCCCTCCCCAGGCAATCATGCAAAATTTCAATATCGTACTGCAGAAACTATCCACTACGACAAAATTTATTCTAGAACAGTGGAGTTGCAAATCTAAGGCAATTAAATGAACTCAAACATAAACAGCTAACGGCAAGCTTTTCATTTGGTCAGTTTTACGATCAATTGTAAGATTAAACCCTTAAAAAGGTTTTTCTGAGAAATAATTCCCTTTTCAGTCTAATTGTCGCTAATTCAACATAACTACCTCCGCGATTCATTTGCTCCACCACGACAACTTAAACAGTGTTCCACTACAGCTACCGTTGCAACAACAGTTTTATTTTATCTCAACCATTATCACCACAATTTTATTGTTGCCACTAATATCATCACCCAACACCACCACCACAACCAACACAATTCTGTAGTTTCCACGAACACCACCGCCACCACGACCTCCACAATTACAATCAGCTTCCACCTATGCAATCCTATTCCGACTACCACCTCCACCACTGCCAGACAGACACATTTTTGCCACAACAATTACCACTACAATGCCATTGTTTCCGCTAGAGCCAGGCTACCACCACAATCCTAGTCTTGTCGTATACAATACACTGATTTGTTGGTGCTTGGCAGGGGGCGAGCTGTTTGAACTTTTTTTGAAAAGAAGCAATTAACAAAACATCTTAAATCTATCCAAGCAATGAACACCTTTGCCATAGTAATCCAATTCATTTTCCTATAATTGTAATTCTTGTGTATAACAAATTGGTCACGTAGCGCATGAGGATTTAACCACATGGATGATTACAGGCCGAAAATAACTCCATTTGGCACAATCACCATTAGCATTTTTTCTCTCTAACTTACGTCCACAAACTTTAGCCAGACTGGAAACATCATCGAGTAGTTTCTTCATAGTTGCTATCTTTTCCCTCATCTCTTCCTTTGGAGTTTTTCCACCGTCCGGGTCACTGACTTCCCTTTCCTCAACGAAGGCTGCCAACACTGCAGGAAACACACGAGAATTGGTATTTTTTGTCATTGCAATTATCACTCAAATTCTCTAGTTGAATTTTGCTCCCAAATCGGAATTTCGCACAACAATTTACGTATTGAAAAGAGACCATGCAATAGGCTAAACAATGCGTTTTCCTCTTTAGTCGTTTATCTTTGTATTCAGTTGTCATTCTTTGGACTGTTCTTGAAGTTGTTCATGTGGAAAAGCAGACCTAAGCCTTTTTTCAAAAAAAGGGTTCATTAAAAACCCAGTTGAGAGCCTTGGATTCTGCACTTCGTATCTTTGTCATGCCAGACAGAAATGAATGCTTAATGTGAAGCTGCAGACAGAGGAGGTGGCACGATCTAACCCTCGGGCGTACTAGGATGGCGGGTGGCATCCATCCCTCCCCTCAAGGTTTTCTTGAATTTTTCTAAGACAATTTTGCATCAGCACCTGCCGTTTTCAGTGGCTGTACGCATTTCCCTCTGACACATTTTGACACAAGGTTTGTGAGCATTGGTTACTATGTTTAGGAGATATGACGTCATAAGTAGCAGGTGGTCAAGCCATTTTGAGTAAAATTGCTTGTTTTTCGCCTTTTTTATGTGATAATAACAAAATGTTGACAAAAGGAAGGAACGTGAATAATTCTGCATGTCTAGCATAAAAAAATGTCCAACCAAAGATGTATTCCTTATCTTTTAGAGCACATCACAGGCTTTCTACTAATGGTAAAATCTTTCCAATAAAAAACCCAATGGGGGTTCCAACTCTCCCCCCCCCCCCCCCTTGTACCACGGTGGGGGTCAAAACAGCATGCGTTACTAACTGAGTACGTTAGGTTTCCCAAGATCCGGAGAATCATTTTAAGTTAGATATTTCCATCAAGACAGGAACAGAAGATATTTCGAAATCTATAGCCTGTATACATAGCGCTATTTGTGAGGGTACAAAAGGAAGATTACGGCTAATGCAATATGGTAGAACACAGCCACTGTTCACAGTCAGGGAGTACTCATTGTAGGGCAAAGCTAGAAGTTGAGAGACTGGTGCGAGAGTCGAAGTATTCAAAGAAGAGTTCACCGCGTGGTTGAACGCAATTGTCGCAGCAAAGAATCTAGATGGATCTTTGAGACTATAACTCAATCCCAAAGACCTTAACAAGGCCATAAAGTGAGTTTAATGGTACAGCATAACAGCTGACATCTTACAAGAGTAAGTAGTCTCAAAGAACTTCAGTTCACTAGACGCAAAGCCAAGGTAATGGTGTGTCATTGGTTTGATTGAAACATTGGGAAAAATACCAATCTCCCTGTAAATCTCTGGGTCAACTTTGGCTGGGGATGCATTGTAAATAACAGACTGACAAACGTCCCCAGGGCAACAAGAATGGGAGAAGTTCTCCGTCTCGGTGAAGTAGAAGCTCTCTCTATATAATCAAACAGTAATCATCCTGGTTGAACTAAGACGAGAGCCAACAATGTTACCTTCAATGCGAGAGAGGTATTTCTATCTTTATCTGGCAATCTTACGCCTATCAGATCAAAGTTTGAATGAAAATTGCCTTATCCCAAAGGTCCCAGATATAACAGGCACGCTAAAAGTACTTTGCAACAGAGACATTGTCCATTCCTGAGAGATAGCAGGCCAAGTAGCATTCAAAGCTTGACCAAGAAAGAGATTACCAGAGTTCACCGGTGTTGACATAGGTTTACAAATAAGTGCATGGCCATGCATTTTGCATTCACACTAGCTTAGCAGTCGAATTCATTCCACTCCACATCTTCACTTACGAGATTTGTGGCAAATCTACAATCGCAGCAAGGCAAGTGCAGATGCAAGCTGTAATAAACGAATGGCCTGATACATTAAAATTAATAAGGTGGGACAGCCACCCGTGGCATCTGACTGGCCTACAGTGCAGAAAATGGCCTGGTTTCAGAATCATGGTTGCTGAAATATTGCACAACAATTCCCTTCAAGCTTTTAGGAAGGCCACTTTGCGATGGAGAAGATAGAGCTGAGAGCCCGAGAAGCGGTTTTCTGGGCAAAGATAATATCAGACGTCCTCTAGAAAGCTCAAGTGCCTACGCAAAATGGATAGGGCCGCACAGATTGAACAAGAGCAGATATTTGAAGACGGTAGGACCAGAGAAGTAAGGCGTGCCACGTTACTTAAATGACACCAGAAGTTGATCCCCCTCATAATTGACGGACCCCAGCAATCTTCAGTAAAACATCAGTTGCCATACCCAATCTTTAGAGGTACGTATGCCTTCAATCGACAGATGAAGCCCTGTTGTAGAGAGAAACAGAAGTAGTATCTGCCATATGGATAGGCTACTCAACCAAATGTCACAAAAATAAAATCATAAGAAAAATATCCCTCGACTTGTGCACTTTTAGAAACTTCTCAATTAACTGCCGTGTTTTATTGACGACAAGAAATAGGTATAATATATTAAACAATGAACGTCTCCATTAGTTGCGACTAAATTGCAATTTAATTACCTTTCGGCCTTACGGGCGTCTTTGATCCTAGTACCAATGGGGATAGTATAATTAGGAGGATGAATGCTGTTTCCTTTCCAACCATCTTTGGTTCTGTCGAAATAAAAAATTGGGCGAGTAGTTAGTGCTCAGAATGTCGCTGTTAAGTAAAACGAAGTCTGTTATAATTTCGACTGACTCTAACATTAATAGCTTATGAAGACAACTGCTTATTTTGACTTATGATATATAGTGTTACAAGCAACACAAACAAGTCAGTTATTGGTTGGCAATCCTTGGACATTTAACTAATGTAGCGTGGCTGGCAAAAATCCGCCGCCACGTAAAATTCATGGCGGTTGCTAAAGCAAATATAAAATGTTAGTTTTTTTTCTCCACTGTCAAAGGAGTGAACCAAATAGACCTCGTTGAAAAATAAGGCAGATTTACATGCATCACTGTTATTCCTTATGCGATATCAACGCTGCAGTCGTCTTGGTAAGGGAGCTTCAAATTATCTCCTAAGCTACATCTATTGTTGTGATAGAACTACCCACAGAGCCGATGTGTTGATAATCTCTTATACGTTAGCCAATCAAGACGTGATTTTTCAAAGCTGTTGTAAGATTATCCGAGTTTATATACTGCAGGGCCTTTCCATTTTTGCTTAAAAGTATCTTTTGGTCACAAGTGAACAATTCGGTCCTCTTTTTTGCGTCTGATAGTTTTGAAAATAGTCTCTCTCTCTCTCTCTATCTATCTTTCTTTTTTCAAACAAACAAGTTTAATTGACAGATTAAAAACAAAACAAACAAACAAAAAAATTTCTTCTGTAGGGAAATAAGCTTTGATCATATTGAAATTGTACTTAAAAAGATGTTTGCCATGAATGTTACAGGTAGTTAAATTTTTTGCCACCAAAAAAGGGCTAGTGGCAATGTCTGTTAGAGCGGTCCACTGCGTTTTGGGTCAGAATAAAAAGTTTTCCCTCAACTTTTCCCAGTAAATCATCTCGGGTCACAAGTAAATGAAAACGGCTTTCGTTTTGGGAATACATTAATTAAAAACGTTTTTTTAGAGCCCACAACAGTGAGAGCGGCAAAGGCGTAAATTAACGCCAGGCCAGACACGAAAATTACATAACTCGACCTCACTGCTCAAAAACCAAAACAAGCAGCAAAAAAAGGGTTATTAATTTAAGTTAAGAGGTCCTTCAAGGGTGGAAAGAAAGAAAGAAAGAAAGAAAGAAAGAAAGAAAGAGAGAGAGAGAGAGAGAGAGAGAGAGAGAGAGAGAGAGAGAGAAAGAAAGAAAAAAGTCCCTTGGCACTCCGTTATATCTAGGTTCAATTGTATGAATGATTTATAAGTGAATGAACGAGCGAGCGAACGTATAACAAATGGAAGGTTTGCGAATATTTTAAGTCTCCTTTTAAGTATATATACCAGTAATACTTTTCACTAATATTGCCCCCGCTGTTCACTCTGTATACTCGGAGAATCTGATTTAGTAACTGTTAAGTATTTTTTTTTGCTATGGAACAAAATAATGAAAATATGAATTATTGCGTCGTGTTAGTCTGATTAATTTAACTTCAATAAAGTCATCGGCATTCGAAAATTTCCTACACATTTAGAGGCTGTTTTTCCTTTTTGTTCACAAGATTAAGAATTTTATAGCCATTGATTAATTTCGGCAAAACCAACAGAATTATTTGCTTATTCTCATTGCATTGTTAGTACTAAAACGCTGAGGAAATATTCGAGAGCAAAAGCCAAAAACTATGAAACTAGTTTCGCAGAAACCTAGAATTGGCAAATTTAAACCCAACACTCTGTCGACTGATTTCTGTCTAGACTGAGTCGCGTTGTTTGGAAAAGAAAAACGTATCTAATGAGGATTCCAAAAAATGTTCAGATAAATTGAACGAACGATATTCCTCAAACGAGTGTGAGACAAGGAGCTTTAGAGCATTAAAAGGAATTGCGAAGATCGATAATTTTAGTTTACTTGGAACTTGCCGAATTGAAATCAGGTATCAAGTGAATCTCCTTGTTTTACTGACTAGTTTCAACTTACCAGTCTTGTCGAAGAAAGATGGCAATGAAGAAGAACGTTCGTCCTAACGGGTATCGCTTATACAACTGAATAGTACAGCTCCGCATAGACTGAATGATGACAAAAGTGAGCATTTTAGTCTTTATGACGGTTTATCGAAAACTGTCAATTAGCTGTCAATTTCTCTTCAAACGCTAAGTTAAACTGTGATAAGCCATTGCGCAGTAGACACCGCTTGAACTGCGCCTACGTACCAGATCAATTACCATATACACCTTCAACTAATTACCCCATGTCGAAAAGTAACATTTTGTAAAATATCGTTACCGCTTTTCGATAATCCACGGAAAATAATACAATGGGAACAATATAAAAATCCCAAAGTACATTTCTGACGAAAGAAATTAGCTCAGAAAAGATGGATACACGCTTCCACAAAGGGGTGATGTAAACGCTGAAGGCGATAATTAGGTATACCTCCCACCTCCCACCTCCATAAATTACCTAGCTACGTTCTAAGTTGCAAGTATCATAGGAACTTCTCGGCGGTATAAGGAATCCAGCTGAATTTTCTAGCTGGTCGCCATGAAGAATCCGTTTGTCTCGAGCAAAAGGAAGCATCCGCCGTTGGATTCATCTTCGCTGTGCGATTCTGAAAGAGGTTGCTAAACGAATTCTACATCTCAATAAAACGTCTTCTCACGTTGTTGAATTAACTTGTTAAATGCGTTTAGCCACCCACGAGAATGCTCTGGCTCTTGAATTATGTAAATTGTCATGCAAATTGAACATTATATTGTTGTTCAAAACGGAGAACAAAAGAAATGTCAAACGGCATGAAATGATGTTTAATAGAAAGATCGCTACTAATGCTACTAGCTATCCAGAGCTGCTTTTAGAGTTGTCCAGAGAAACAGACTTATTTATAAGCAATTGCGTGGGACACTTCTTCAAGACCGGTCTCTGAGATTATAAGCTTGAGAATAGAACGCTAAGAAAAATATAATAATAATAAAATTAAATTGCATGTAAACCGATCGCACTCTATCTCTTCAAAACATCTCAAAACCACTGAAGTTGTCTTCCAAAACCGCGAACGTAGAAACTGAAGCTGGCTGAGTACTTGAGGACTTTACTGAAACTTTCAAAGAAACAGGTCTAGCCTGCGTCAGAGCTATCTTCCTGGTGTTCAAGAAGCTGCTAACGGTTTTTACGACTGGCGTTCAAGAAGGCTAACGACTGAGGGATTTTTTGACTATTAAACAGCTATAAACGACCAACAAATCACAAGGGAATTGTAAAACAACAGAAAAAAAATAGAAAAACAAACTCTGTTAGTTAGAGAAACAACTTTTTCCGCATGAAAAGCGCTGCAAGGAGGGCTTTTAAAATTACCTAATTGCTAGTTTCTGCACAATAAACCATTCATGCACTTCTTCTGATCAAACTGTTCCGAGTACTTAACCCAGGGTTCCTATGAAGCGTCTATTTATACTAAAAGGCATACTATTAAAGCAGACTTGCTAACGAGCACGGCAGTCTTGCTACTAACTGGCCGTAATAGTTGTTCGGGAACGCTTTCGCAATTTTTGCAACTGGTCTTACGTTTGCGTTTATTAAGTTTCAGTCCAGAATAGTTCGCCACGACAGTAAACCATGGTGCAAAAATTTTCCGATGATCAATTCGTCAGTGATAGGTTACAGACAACCGGGCACCCGTTGTCGTCATGGTCAAGTCATCAACATATACGAAATTCGTTGTACCTGAAAGGAAACATTAAAGAAAACACACCTCAGACTTAACAACTGAAACTCCTTCTACCAAACCACCATCATACTAAATTTTGAATAAGCCAGGGCTTATACTTGACAGATTCGATCTCGTCGATCTCATCGTTTTAATACTGAATGTTCGCTCGTTTGCGAGCAAGAATTGTTGCCTGCATAAATTATAAAGCGATCGCACTCTGTCCTTTCAAAACATCTCAAAACCAAGTTTATTCCTAAAACACGAAAGTAGAAGTTGTGAACTTGAGGACTTTACCAAAACTTAGACGAAACAAGAATCTCTTGCCTGCGTAAGTGTTATCACCCTGCTGGAGATCTCCGACTTGTTTCGAAATTCTTCACTATTCGACAGCCATCATCAATCATTTAATCACAAGTACATGACTTATCAATTGTACTTTAACAGAAGAACATCAGAGACTTGAAGCCAGTTAGAATACTTCTACCAAACCACAATTATGGTAAATTTTTAGGAAGCCAAGGCTTATACTACTTAACAGATTCGCTCTCGGTAGTAATCCTTTAAATACTGATCATTCGCTCATTTGCAGTTTTAACCCAGCATGAATTATAAAGCGATTGCTGCGGCTCTATCCCCTCAAAAGATCTCAAATCACTGCACTTCTAAACGACTTGGAAGCCGAGTACTTGAGGACTTTATTAAAACTCTCAAAGAAACACCCCAAGTCCGCGTTAGTGTTATTGCCCTGGCCGTGGCGGGTATCTCTACGATCAAGGTGACTAACGGATTTTTTTGACTATACAGTATTTTATTATTACTGTCAGATGACAAAAAACTTTCAATAAGCTGTC
Organism: Siderastrea siderea; assembly: GCA_964030785.1. Lineage (NCBI taxonomy): Eukaryota > Metazoa > Cnidaria > Anthozoa > Scleractinia > Rhizangiidae > Siderastrea > Siderastrea siderea. The sequence continues at coordinate 24,251,530 of OZ034974.1, read as the reverse complement.
AATTTCTCGTCAAACGCTAAGTTAAGCTGCGATGAGCTATTGCTTGAACTGCGCCTGCGTATTAGCTATAGGTCAATTTCCATACATAACCTTCGACTCTTACCCCATGTCGAAATCGTACATTTTGTAAAATATTATTACCGTTCCTCGAGAATCCAGGGGATATAAAACAATGGGAACAGTATAAAAAACACGAAGAACATTTCTGACGGAAGAAATTAGCTCAGAAAAGATGGATACACGTAAAAGCAGTAGTTCAAAATTTGCGTTTGACATCTCAACAAAGGGGTAATGAAAAGGCTGAAGGCGATATTTAAGTACCTCCCACGTCTATAAATTTCCTTCTTTCTAAGTTGCAAGTATCACAGGAACTTCTCGGGGTATAAAGAATCCAAGTGAGTGTTGTTCACAACCGAGAACAAAAGAAATGTCAAATGGCATGAAATGTAGCCTCCAACGCAGACGTTCTTTAATAAATATTTAAGAGGCCAAAAATTATACTTGACAAACTCGTTCTCAGAGAAAGTACTTTTAATACCGATCGATCGTTCATTTGCATTACTGCTTCCTGCGTAAATTATAAAGCCATCGCATACTATCCCTTCAAAGCATCTCAAAATCAAGTTGCTCTTGTAAAACGCCAACGTAGAGGCTGAGTACCTACATGAGGACTTAACGAAAACTTTCAAAGAAACACCTCTAGCCCGGTAAAGTGCTATTGCCCCGACGTTCAAGGAGGCGCGATCAACTAATCACAAGGGAATTATAAGACGACAGAAAAAAATCTTTCAAAAATATTAAACTCTGTTAGTTTAAGAAACAACTTTCTCCGCATGAAAAGCGCTGCAAGGGAGCTTTTAAACTGCCTTATTGCTAGTTTCTGCACAATAAATCATTCATGCGAAAATTTGTCCGCACTTGGTTGGTTCAAACTGATCCAAGTACTTTCGCGTTTATTTATAGATAGAAATACTTCATAAGCAAACACAGCAGTCTTTCTACGAGTTGGCCTTTAGAGCTGTACAGATACTTATTCAAGACCAGCCTCTGAGTTTATAAGCTTGAGAATAGTACGCAAAGAAAAAACACCATGCTGCAAGCTTTCTGACGACCAATTCGCTGCTGTCATCATGGTCAAGCAAACCTATTGTACCTCAAAGGAAACACAGACCTTAAACATAAAAAATTGAAAACCCTTCTTACTACTGATCCACTCAAAGAAGCAAAATAATATGCTTGACAGACCCGGCGCTCTCAGAGGGATTACTTTTAATACTGATTAATCGTTCATTTTCAAAATGGGTTTAAATGATAAATTGTAAAGAGATCGCGCTCTATCTCTTCAGAACATCTCAAAACGACTTAAGTTGCCCTCCAAAAAGCGCGAACGTAGAAACTAAAGCTGGCTGAGTACTTGAGGAATTTATTTAAACTTTCAAAGAAACACCTCTAGCCCGCGTTTGTGCTATTGCCCTGGCGTTCAAGAAGCGGCTAAGGGATCTTTTGGCGGGCGTTCGATTCAAGGAGACTAACGACTGAGGGATTTTTTGACTATTTAACAGCCATGAACGATCAACTAATCACAAGGGAATTATAAGACCACAGAATAAAAAGCGGTACAAGAGGGCTTTTAAATTGCCTAGTTGCTAGTTTCTGCACGATAAACCACTCATGCTCTTCGTCGGATCAAACTGATCTGAGCCTCAAGCGTCTATTTATACTGCAATGCATACTATCAAAGCAGACTCGGTAACAAGCACAAAACTTTGGATTAATCAACCGAGTTGATAAAGTAGAACCGTAAAGAGATTGAAAGCTGATGCTTCGAGCGTTAGCCCTTCGTCAGAGCGACTTGCTTTATATGGAGAGTGGTGGAGCTACGCTATTGTTAGGAATATGGTAACACCGACGCAGCACTAAAAGTTTCTTTAGAAACTAACCCTCCTGTTTGTTTGGTAATAAGCACGGCAGTCTTGTTACTAGCTAACCGTAACAGTTGTTCGGGAATGTTTTCTCAATTTTCGCAAATGGTCTTGCGTTTATAAGTTCCAGAATAGTTCGCTACGACAGTAAGCCATGGTGCAAAAATTTTCCGATGATCAATTCGTCAGTAAAAAGGTAGCCAACCGGGCTCCCGCTATCGTCATGGTCAAGTTATCAGCATATACAAAACTGATTGTACCTTGAAGGAAACACTAAAGAAAACACACCTCAGACTTAAGAATTGAAAATCCTTCTACTAAACCATAATCATAATAAATTTTGAATAAGCTAAGGCTTTTACTTGACAGATTCGATCTTATCAGGAACCATTTTAATACTGATCGTTCGCTCATTTGCAAGCAAGAATTGTTTACCTGCATAAATTATAAAGCGATTGCACTCTTTCCCTTCCAAACATCTCAAAACCAAGTTTATTCCTAAAACAAGAAAGAAGAAGCTGTGACCTTAGGGACTTTACCAAAACTTAGATGGAAGAAGAATCTCTTGCCTGCGTAAGTGTTATCGCCGTACTAGACAACTCCGACCCATTTCGCAATTCTTCGCTCTTCAGCAGCGATCATCGATCAACTAATCACAGCGCATTATAAAACGACAGAAATAAAAAAAAAATGAAACTTTAGAGCGGTTTGCTGTAAGAACCGAGTAAGGGTATGCAAGATAGAAAAAAACCGATTTTCCCAAAATCTGCCAGAATAAAGGCCTCGGTAAACTAGTTCTAAAAATATAAGTTTCGGGTCGTTTAGTTTTTTGTTTATTTTTTGGTGAATATTTTCGTATTTTGCCCTAGGCGGCAGTCAAAATTAACGCCAAAATGGGGACTTCTCCGGAAGCTGCTGTTTAGATATCGAAAGCGTTCTCGAAAAGATTAACCAGGGGAGTTGAAAGATCTTATTACCTCTGTTTATTAGCAGTGTCATATGTTCATGAAAACCGAAGTTGAACTTTTGACGAAATTTAAAATTAATACCCAACAACGGTCGTTACCGACAACCCAATTTAGGCTTCAGAAACCGAGATAAGCTTTACACAACGAGACTATACTCCGGGGAAGAACAACCATTTCAACTAAACATCGGCCCAAAATTTGAGAGCGTTTTGAAAGCTAGCCTGCGTTGCAGCCGGCCCGCGCGTTGTCGAAACTCGAAACCGTCGATATAGTTCGTCTGCGAATTAGTGCACAAAAGCTCGTTCCGACATCCAGCAGAGTCGCACGGATATATGTAAGCGATTCTGATAGGCGGGTTTCTTACGCGCCTCACGATTGGTCCAATTCTTGCGTGTGCGTGACGGTACATCATTCCTCACTCGACATGTCAAAATTTACCGAAGGAAGTTGGCAAAGAGCTTTTGCAGCAGTGAAGGAGCAGTTCGAAGCTGAAAGCCTTCTTCCTGAACAGGAAAATGCTCTGAGAGAAATTCCTGAAGGCCGGAATGTGTTTGTGAATTTGCCGACTGGTTACGGGAAATCCTTGATTTCCCAATGTCTTCCAATTGCTGCAGATGCTCTGCTTGATAAATCTCGGGGCTCCAGCCTTGTGGTCGTGATTTCGCCTTTACGATCTTTAATGGAAGACCAAGTTCTTTTTCTCAATAACAATGGAGTGCCAGCGATCGCTATTACTGACGAAGAAGACCCAGATATCGTCCAACAAGTAATTAATGGCAATTACATTGTCGTAGAGGAAAACTCTCAGGTTCCACAGTTCTTGCCCTTTTTGCTGCCGATGCATCCACAGTCGTTCTCCAATGACTCTCCTCAGTGTGCTCTCTTTGCTTTCTCGCAGGTATTTCTTAACTCGGATTCTACTTGTCCTTTTTGGATGAGAAGTCCGCGGCGCTTTTTTAGTTTGGCAACACACTGTCTGCATATATACTTGCTGTCGAGGGGCGAGAGTTCGAGGCTTTCGATTTCGGCGAGAATGTCGAAGTCCTTGCTACATCTTTCTAAGATTAGTCGCTCGTAACTCTTTTCAATGTCACGCAAACATAAACAACAGTTAACTGACGAATCAGACATAAGGTATTCAGGTATTCATATGCAAATACAATGTACAATTTCTGAATATATTTGTATTTCTCTTGTTGTCACAAAATCTCGCGTGATGATCTTACGTGATCATTGGACCAATCATAAACTGCGTAAGAAACAAGCCAATCAAAAACGCCTACGTATGTCCGTGCGACTCTGCGGGATTCGAACACGATATTGTGCACTAATTCGCAGACGGTCTATACAGGCGGTGTAGAGTGTCTGCGACGCAGGCTATTTGAAAGCAGGCCACTTGAGTAATATGAGCGACCATTTGACTTCCGAAATCAACAGACGGCAGCTCTTAAAATGTGACTTTCCTTCGCCAGAATACGAGTTTGTTTGGTTTTCTAGAATGTTTTCAAGTAGAGGGACTAGAATTTTGAATTTGAGGGCATTTGTTTCCAATATCGTGCGATGTTTCAGACAAGATAAGTTATGAAATTTCACCTACTCTGTTTATCACCGAATTATACATTCAAAGTCTGTGTACAGCCGTAAATGCGGAATCAATGTCCATTCAAATTCTTAATGTTTAGGAAGTAACTCTTACCTGAACTTTACCTGGCTAGAAACCACAACATTCATTGTAAAACACATAGTGAGCTCGCCGCCATGTTGCACGTGAGTTGTCAAATGTTCTACAGTGCAGGTTCTCTATGTTAACGATTAACCAAGTTTTAGGCCCGCATAGCGTGCGGCAGGAAACAACACTGCCTGTCTCCGTGCAAAGATTGGGAGAAGCGAAAGCAGTGTTTCAGTGATAAAATTATTCTTGAATATAAGGACCTTTATAGTGACGTGGTGATACAACTGTAACGTTGCTATGGAGATTAGATTAGCTTCGCCCCAGGACTTCGGGGTGATGAACATGCACGTGCGTTGTTTTTCGAGTGAATGAGTCGGCAATCTTGTCGTCCGCTGTAAACTGTCGCTGTTATTGTTACAAGGCGTTAAGAGAGCTTATCTCCAACAACTTTTCAAGCACAATCCGTAATTAACATGAAAACAGTATTTTGGGGTTAAATTGACATAACCTTTAGAAAAAGTCTTCGAGCTCATAAAAGACATCAATAAAAATTGTTTCTCGTGCATTGCTGAGCTATAAGAACACTTGAGAATTGCGAAACGCACTTGTCTCTGGCTCCTGTTTCTCTATGCACTTCTCTACTGTTCTTAACCCTTGGTTAATGAACTCTTTTTCGATAGAGAGTTGGTTTGGCAGCAATAATATAAATAAAAGACACAACAAGAGAGTAATGGGCAAAATTTTGGGTGACAGGGAAACGCACTACTCTAGGGGTTGGGGGACCAGGAGAGGAGCTCTCCTAGGGGGAGACAAGTTCGGCTGGTACTGGGGGTAGCCACCCTGGACAGAGGTCCTGATCAGTCTCCAGTAGGGTGATGCCCATATTCCCTAGTCACTGAGAACTAAAGGGAACCAGGAGCGGGGCTTTCCTGGATGGAGTACATCCACACCCTGGAATGGATATTTTTGCGGACCTGTCTCCAAGGGCTTAGCCTTACTGTGGGGTAAAGTGCAGCCAAGGGTTGCACTTCCCTGCCACCATTGTTTATTTGAAGCTAGGACAGGAAAACCATGTTACAGGGCTACTCAGATTATGTTAAGGTAATATTCCGGTATAATAACTATATATTTAACAATTATTCTACGAGGGCGCGCTGGATATCAAATGATAGATAACCAACGAGGCGCGTAGCGCCGAGTTGGTTATAATCATTTGATATCCATGATCCAGCAAGCCCGAGTAGAATAATTGTTTTATTAAAAACTTAAAACCACTATTTAAAACAAAAAATTCAAGAAAGAACGGGAAAAATGAGAAAAAAGATAAAAAGGTAACAAGAATCGATCACATGACCGAATGAAAAAGGCGCCAAAACCTTGCGAAGTGTTGCAGTGTTTCACTCGCAAAGCTGAATGAATCGATGAAAACTGCTCGAAAGTGAACAAAGTGGCACAAGTTTTGGAAAAAATCTAATTATTGGCTTTGAAATATGGTACTTGTTTGATTTTTCCTGAAACATTGTTGTGATCATCGTTCAAAGCGGATTGAAGCTGTACAATTTCTGTAAGCTGTACAACATATTAGCTGCTGAAGTTGAAACGGAACACGCTTGTAATCTGTTCGCACAACAGAGCCATCATGTGCGTGTTTGATCGAACTGAAGACAGAACTACACTGAATTTGAAATTGAAGAGGTAATTTCTATGCAGCTCAGAAGTAAGATTACTGTAGCGAGGAACATTGAAATTCACCATCATAGTTTGTTAAATGCAAAGCACAAATTGCAGTTGCTCTCGGTTTAGAGGTTGCGCCGGGACGCAATGATAAAAACAACATTCAAACAACTGGAAAAGCGATTCAACTCCGTTTACATGGCATCCGATTTCCATCCAAGCATTTGGACCTGTTGGAACACAGAGCTACAACGAGTGCAGGTAAACCAGTGTCAATTTTGCGTGTTAAAGCCAAAAAAAATCCCGCCCTTCCTTCCTTCTTGGTAGTTTGCAGCTGTAGTTTGTTTAGTACTTGTTTACACTGCTTCATAATTTTCGCACAAACTCACCATTAATGTGTGATAGTTTTATTAAATGCTCCTGCCCCATTTCACTGTTTTATTTTATGTCTTGTCTCGATATTTTGAAGTGGAAAGCCTTCCTGATAAAACCTACCGTTTGTTCAATTTTAATGATCGACGTGACGATCGATGAAAGAAATTAATTGTAAACACAACACTTGATGCTTCAATTTCTATTTCTGCACAGTTTCTTCAAACAATTTTGACTTATATTAGACGACGCTGTTGGTGATGCTTGTTGCTGACGCTGTTGGAATTTCTGCTTAATTTACATTCGCTGCCAAGTGATTTCTCTCGTCCATTTTTCTCGCCGGGTTGCTCACGAGGAAAAAGGTTTCAGCTCACTTTACTCATTTTATTGTTGAGTGTTCATTGACCATATTTGGTCACAGCACGTATATGAGCTGATAGCCTAGCTCCGTTCAGCCAATCAAAATGCTAGAAATCCAATATACCTAGTCCAGTTTTTAATAAATAGAAATAGATGTCACTTGAACAATATAAAGTCCTTATCCATACTAAGGAAAAGAAAAGGTAGAGTAAATAAGAGTCCAAAGTCTTTTTCACTGTGAACCAATGTATATATGAATCGCTTTTCATGTGTACCTTTGGAAGTTTTATATTAAGTTAACTTATTATTTTATATTAAGTGTCAGCAGCCTATTAAAGGTTGCATTTAAAGCTCCTTTTATAGTAGCTGTAGAGGGCCATACCTATGGCATTGTACACTGTTAGGTGTCACCCTCTGAAATAATGCATATCCTTTTTATTTATAACCGAGCAAGACAAAGGTTCCATACAGAAAAAGGGGGGGGGGGGGTGGGAGGGAAAAACAGTTGTGACAGAACCAAAGCCCTGAAGGAATAGGCTGAGAAAGGCGGTGGGTATCGTTTTTGGGAGAGCACATGTGCATGGTGAACATGTGGTAGCGTGAATGGAACCGTTGTAGAACCTAGTAAATGCAAGGTAGATTACTGTGGACTTTGCCTAGGAATAAGGCTGCCTTGTACTACAAACAGGTAGCAATTGATGTTGCTATTTTTGTACTTTGGACTGGATGTCTACAGTTACTTAACAATACAGGGACTCATTGAAACGATTGACATTGTTTGACATAGAATTAAGGTACTTTGTAATGAGTACTGTAGCACCTCTGTGTACAGATTGGGCATAGTAGATCTCAAGGTTCATAAACCTCAGTTTATACGGTAATAAACTTGAACTTAATGAACCCTTTTTCGATAGAGAGTTGGTTTGGCAGCAATAATATAAATAAAAGACACAACAAGAGAGTAATGGGCAAAATTTTGGGTGGCAGGGAAGCGCACTACTCTAGGGCAGGCGGGGGTTGCGGGGACCAGGAAAGGAGCTCTCCTGGGGGGAGTCAAGATCGGGTGGTACCGGGGGTAGCCACCCTGGACAGAGGTCCTGATCAGTCTCCAGTAGGGTGAGGCCCATATCCCCTAGTCACTGGGAACTAAGGGGAACCAGGAGGGGGGCCCTCCTGGGTGGAGTACAGATCAAGTGGGACCGGGGTCCACACCCTGGAATGGATATTTTTCCGGACCTGTCTCCAAGGGTTAAGCCTTACTATGGGGTAAAGTGCAGCCAAGGGTTGCACTTCCCTGCCACGGACTGTGGAGCATGCAGATACAGGGGACACAACCCCCCCCCGCAGTAAGCGGAAGAAGGGGAGGGGGAACGGGGCTGTTGTGGAAGGGAAGAGCCTTACCCCCCACTCGTATGAAATATGGCATAAGAGTATCGAACACCTGTGTAAATTCTCCAGCTATCTTAGTGTTAAGTTCCAGTGTTAGCTTAGAGTTTAGGTACTGAGCCTGGGACTAGCAGTGAAAGATGGCGGACGTGATTTTTAGAGCCCCGCCTTTCCTGGAGTAAATTGTGTTTTTCTTACAAGGCAACTAACTGTAAAGACACAATGTCAAAAGAAAACGAAGAAAAGGGGCGAGTGCTACAGATTCACGTGGAAAATGAGGATAAAAGCCAGGAAAATCGACCAAGAAAACGGATAAGACAACAAGGTTCGCAAACTGATGACGAACTTGCAAACGAAGAACATGGACACAATGGCTGCAAAATCTGCAACAATAAACTCGATATCATTCAAGAGAAGCTCGACAAAGTTTTGTCGCTGATCCCTGAAGTCGAACAGCTATGTGCTAGAGTAAAACAACTGGAAGAAGACAAGGAGAACATGCAGCAGAGTCTCGAGTTTACCCAAGCAGAGGTGTCCGTTTTGAAATCACAGATCAAATCGACAACCGAAGAGCTAGCTGTCGCAAAAGAAAAGATTGGTAAAGTGGATCAACTAGAGTGCCGAATTATTAAGCAAGAATGCTACGATCGTCGCAGCAATATGACAAGCAAGTGACACAGAGAAGTGGCAAGCACGTGACACAGAGAAAAAGCTGAGAGAATTGTTGGAGAAAGAAATGCAAATGACAAGCGATGATCTTGAAGAGATTAATTTTGAAAGAGTACACAGAATTCCAACACATCCTAGTGCTGAAAAGAACACCAAAAAGAAAACTCAACCAAGGCCCATTATAGCGAACTTATCCTTCTTCAAGGACAAGGAATTTATTAAATCACATATTAAAAAAAGACACCAAAAGGTAAAAAATATGGTGTTGCAGACGACTTCTCCAACGAGCTTGAGGTGGAAGAGATTAGAAAAACCTTATACCGCTACTCAAAAAAGCAAGACAAGAAAAGAAGAGAGCCTTCTTCAACATCGAGAAACTAGTTATTGATGACTCTGTCTATCACGGACCAGAAATCAAGAAATTTCCACTATACGGACGTATTATGGCAAGTGGCTAATTCCAAAATTAAACGATGTTATCGCCTTTATTAAAAACGTTAGGATCTTTATACTCGTCTCAGACAGGAAATGCCGACCTTAATACAGGTAATGTTAAGAGTTAAATGTAGAGAAACTGTTTGTGTGTATTGTTTTTGCGTTTCAGTAGTTTTCCTTAGTGTTAGCAAAACCATTAAACAAACCAAAATACTGCATATTTACGCTTTTGTTTATCAATCACAAATATTTAGCTTTATCCTCAATGCCAGAAACTGCTAATCGCTGAATGTTAGGGGGTTGAACAAGTCTACCAAACGACACCAAGTATTTAGATGGCTACATCAGCAAAATTCTGAGGTAATTTTTCTTCAAGAAACATACTCGTCCGTACAAACTGCCAAACTCTGGGAAGCTGAATGGGGAGGCAAAATGGTTGCTTGTCACGGCTCTACTCACAGCTGCGGTGTGATGATTCTCTTTAAACCTAAAATCAACGTTTCGATCGGTGACGTTATTCGAGATAAAAACGGCAGATACATTTTAAGCGAAAAAATCATGGATGATTTAAAGTTCATTTTTGTAAATATTTAGGCGCCAAACGATCAAGCGCAACAAGTTAGGCCCGGTTCACACGTCGACCTTTACATGTGCCGAACCTAATAGCGGAGCACCATACTCATAGAAAGAATATATAAATCCATGCGAGTCAATTTTGATGGTCATAACGTCACATCACCGTACGACGGCGTCCCTCGCTCCATGCTCCATGTAAAATATTCGAAGTGTCTCAATAGTCGCGTGCGTTTACTGGTGAAAAATGGCAGACTACACTCGAACTTAAACGCTAACTTTTTATTGAGGCTTTAGGAAAAAAAGGATGTACTTTCATGGACGTTTTACCACATTTCATGAGGTCGGAGCAATAACCCTTCAATGAACACTGCTAAAAGAGAATTCGGATCGCCTGTTATTACAGGAGAAATTTGATCTGATGTCAACAATGTGGCTGCTGGTTCTTCATACGGCCGATTTTCAATACGGTAATTTTACATTCTTAGACTGAAGGGACCTGACGGATTGCTTTACACTCTACGGCGCATATAGAAGAAATTGGAGAGCTTGATTAGGCAAGAAATCCTTGTTCGATGACATAAGCGTACTGGCTTTTGCAAAGGGCCCGGCGACTTTCGTTTAGATTCTCAAGTACTTCTTTCACTTCAACGGTAAGTCCATTACATATATGATTGTGGATTTACATTGTAAGAGCTGTTTAATTGAGCGACTTTACATGTTTACAATAGTTTTATTGAAATGTTTGAAAAACTTGAAAAAACTTGTTCAAAAATAGCCGTGAATTAGTAATTCCCACTTCGAAAGGAATTGCTTGCGAGTAACTTCATTCGAGGCGAAAACTGAATGCGTTTTGCTTTCCTGGGCAAACAAGTGCTTATGTCAACGAAATTTTATTGTTTGTGAAGGTTTTTTGACCCTTTTTCTGTGTTTATTCATTCAAAGAAGTTTCTTTAATAAGTAATCTGATGTGTGGGCTTAAATCTTAATTCTCCCATTCCCGGGCCTACTGCATTGCGTAGTTTTCAGCATTTTTTCTTTGAGCAATTTTTTTTCTGCAGCTGGTGCATTTTATTCGAAAAGTGGAAATTGACTGTGAATATTCTAGGCTGAGGCTGTGTTGTTTTTTCAATCTAGGTTTGTTTTGACTTATTTCTAATTTTATTTATCCAACAACTGAAGAGTCGCTCTGTCGTCAATATCAAGCTTAAATTAATAGTCTTAGCGTAAAGCTCTAGACGTTTTTTTCTAGTTGTGGAATATTTTACCTTCTTCTTATCGTTATATTTTACAGCTTTTTCGTTTGAAGCGAATGACATTTCTGTCCCACTTTAGCGACTTAACTTAGAATCGCCGATTCAGTGAGTGAGTTTAGCGTGGCATGTTTTTGTGTTTGTTTTGTTTTCAACCTCCAAGCCATTTCAGCGTGTCTCTTCAGTTGTCTATTTATTACTTTCCGAACTGTGTGTTTTTAGGTGAAAAAAGCACAAATTGTACACAAATAAATCAGCAAAGTGTTTTATTATGTCATATTTTACTTGACTAGCATTAAGAATTTCCAGCTTCCAACATTAGATTGACGTCACAGGCCCCCCAGCAGCGCCCCAACCCATAATATATACCTCACCTTGTAGAACACATCAAAGGCTTTCTACCGGAGGTAAAATCTCTCCAAAATATTGAAACACAGCAAAAACCCAGGGGAGGGGTTCCATCACCCCCCACCCCTCCCCTGTACCACGGTGGGGGTGTGACTTTGCTCGTACGTCCGAGGGTTAAAGGATTTCTGACATTTTAACTTTTAAAAGACATATTAGGAGTATTTCTTAATTTCTTAACTTTTTACGTTCATTTCTCAAATTTTAACTTTTTAACGGCTGTCAAATTTTTAGATTTTACTTTTTAGGCATTTTTTTGTATATCTGAAATTTATTTCAAGCAGGGCCCCTCTGAAAACCACATTTGTGACGTGGGCTCCGTGTTTAAATATCTCAATTATTATTTTGTCATCCTTTGCTTAGTTCTACACTTCTGAGAAGTGTAGAAGTGTAGAAACTCTGACACACAAGGATTTTACGGACTATTTCCCTGTGCCTAAAACCCTTGTCATTCTTTAGTTAGTCCCACACTTCTCAATGTGTAGAGGTAAAGAACACTCTGACAATCTAAGGACTATACGGACTATTTCTCGGTGCCTAGAACCCTTGTCATTCTTGCCAGTACAGGACATGGCTCCATTACGGGGCCAATTACATGACGAATTTTAGCCCGGGCTGACAGCCTGATTAGCCGGTAGCTCGGCCTCCTGAAAAAATCTTCTTAAAAAGACGTTTACGTTTGAGTTTCAGCCCGGGCTAAAATTTCAGCCTCGTCAAGCGGGCTGAACAACCTCATCTAATCGCATTCAAATTCCAACCTGGGCTGAAATACGAACGTGGGGATGCTCACCGTACGTACGCACCGAGTTTTTAATGTGAAACGCTTTCCTGAAAGTTTTCCTGCCAAATTTTAAACATTGCTCCCAGGCTGAAATTCGCTATGTTATCGCAACAAACTTTCAGCACGGGCTGAAATTTGCTATGTAATCGGCCCCTTAGCAACCAATCAAACAGCGCTATGACCAGAATTTTGGAGAACTGTACGAAGGACTGCCCTACAGGCTCGTCTTAGCAATAGTTTATTGCGTTTGCTCGAAGTATCTTTTGCAATATTTCTCTTCGAATGTTTTCTATTTGCACGAGAGGTGGACCCTGTGATTCTATGATTCTTTTCCCATAGTGTTGAAAATATAGGAAAACGAAGTGGTTTGGTCAAATGAAATGGCAAATTTGTTTAACACCGGTACAGAATAAAACATCTTCCAAGGTGGATAGTTTATGTTCCGGAACTAGTTTTGGCCGATACTATAGCCACCCCCCGGGGAAGGTGGGGAGGGGGAGCGTGTACCCCTCTTTGTTTCTAGGATATAAGCTATGATGAGGTATGTGCCGTCCTAAAGGGTATGGTTAAAAGTGAGCCTTTTTGGTCGGAAAACGGGTAAAGAATAATATATTTTGAGGACAATTTTGCGTGAAACTGGGTATGTTTTGACTGCTAGTCTGAAACAGGGTTTTAATGATCCGGACCGTCCAGTTTTGACCGAAATGTGTCTCCCTGTTGTTCTCACGGTAGTATAACCGCGCATTATTTTGATCGCTATTTCCCAGAATGTTCAGCACCTATTTTCCCTTATCATATCAATTCACATATTTTGACTGTAACAGAGGTAAAGTAAATTTTAAAAAAATCACAAGCTTAGGAATACTGTTTTAAGAGTGCTCTTTCTGCTCGTATCGGTCACCCTTCTTATCTGCAGTCTTTTTGCCTTCTGTGTTAAAGAACAGACAAAAAACACAATTAAGACTTTATCTTCCATTTGAAAATTGTTAATTTAAGGTCGCTTGGATGTATGAGGGAAGGGGAGAAAGACAGATGGACACATAATGTCGAAATATAGGAATGTGAATAGAAGAACGTAGCGTCTCTCCTCAGTGGTCAAAGCAGTGACAACTGCATGGAAGTAATTCCTCACAAGAAACGTATTATTCCCATTTCTTTTCGCAAGACATCCAGTTTTTTTTTTAAAAAAACATTGTTTGTGTTATTTCCTCCCTTTATTTTATTCCTTCAGACTTTAACAATGCTGTGTTTAACAGCTGCATGTAATGGTAACATACGCAACACCAAATTAAATGAAGTCATTCAATAATTATGAATATAATAAACCACAAAACCCATGAAGCTCGGTAAATTTTAAAGACAATTCCCCACGATTACTTTGCTTGTATTATGTTCCCTTTGGTTTTTATTCGTATTCGTATTCCTATTCGTAAAATAAAAGAAAATTTCCCTTTATTACTTTACAGCACAGCATAATTGCTGTGTTAGGTAGACCTTGTGATAACGGTTAATACTAAATTCGAAGTAAGCTTTACTCTAAAAATTAAAGACCATTTCTTCCTATTACGTAACAGGACATGAATGATAACCCAGCCATGTCTAATTCAATTTAGACCATTCGCAAGGATTACTTTTTGGCTTAACACAAATATAGTGCCGCATAATGTTTATACCCAATTCCAAACCAGTAAAGAAGGTTATTTATTTATCTAGAGGTAACAAAAGTCATTGTTCGCATGATGTTATCATAAAGCTCCTTTTAGTAGGTCAGTCTAAAATTTCTACATGCCCCTTTCAGTGTTAAATTTACCTCACTACCCCATATACCGCTTACTTTACGATGACTGAATAAAAGACAGGATGCTGTCCTATTTCATCAAGTTACGCCAGTTTTTCAATATTAGTATAATTTCGAAGACCGGACCGGGTCAAAGTACTTTTGTATCAAACCTAAAACGGATTCACAACAAATTGTTTCCTAACGTCCGCCAGGCAGAACCCAAGTCAATCAGTCGCTATCTTGATCGTTCTCTTTACGACTTTCTAGCTCGCAATTTGTTTGTATTTTGATATTCTTGGACACTATTTGGTTTTGATACCATTGTGACCTAATCATCTCAAAAGACGACGATCCAACTCTGATCTGTCTACCATGAGGGATACACCCCTCTACCCTCCCTTGACGTTGTTATCGTCGACTGTAATCTTATAATCCAGTATGATCTTTTATCACAAAAACTAGCAACATATTGGCTACCTCAAAGGTTACAGCCTAATTTAATCTTGTTGCAACCAATCGCCAGCTAAGGATGTTTTCGTGAGGTATGCTCAACGTTAAGTGAAGCCACACCGTTACACTTCGTTAAAATCTCGGTCATCGCATATCAGTTAAGGGAAATATCTGAGCTGAAAATCGGCTGCAGTGAATGAGAATGCAAGGTTAGGCAATTCTACACTTAGTTGAACTGTAACGTTACTTGTATTCGTTTGTAGCCCGGGGAACGCAGTTGAAACAGTTCCGAGGTCTTTGCTAGAAGAACGGTCACCTAGTTTCCCGAAATCTCTTTCAGTTTAACGCGAAATTGGAGAAAAGTCCTCGAAATTCAAGGGACTAATTATAAATCGAGTACATTAGCGCTTGGTGCTCAGTTGTTCCATGTCTCGAGCATTTAAATGTTGTACGTTAACTTTGAAATGTATCATGTTTGAAATGTTACGCCATTGCTTGTACAAATTCAAACCGCAATTGTAAACGAACTCACAACTGATGATGATCGTTGAACGATCGAAACATGTCTTGTGTCAAACTGAAAGTAGTTGTTCATTTTTTAATAATAGTAGTTTGACTGGTTTTATCAAGAAAAAATACTCCTGTCACTTGAGAAATTAGAAATGTGCGTTCTAGGCAAAGAAAGCCCATTTCGTTTTGTGTTTGCCGCATCGAATTTTCAAGTGCTTGCCTGTATCCCCCAGCTTCTCACCCATGCTTCGACAGTTCACTCCACCTGAATGGTGCCCATATATTTAGTTTGTTGTAGCTGACAGAGGCTTCACGGTCAACTCTCTGTATTTGTTGTGCCTGCTTTCCCTGGCTAACACACTACATAAATTCGCTTGGCGTTTGGCACCTATTGACTGTTTTCTCGCACTTGGCACCAGTTGAATGTTTCCTGCGCTAATAGCCGGTTGAATTTTTGGCATCCTGTTTTTTTTTTTTTTGTGGCGCTGGGTACCTACTATTAGATTTTTTTTTTCTGTGCACTCAGAAATTTTTCTCTGTTTTTCATTTAACCTATGATTTCGCGTCATATTCATTCCCTGTGTTGTCTTTGCTTTTTTTGCCTGGGCTTAGGAGACTGTTGGTTCTGAATAACAACAAAACGTTTCACTTAAGAGCATAAGCAAGTTTATTAATGGCACACTACAATCTGACACTGCAAAAAAGCGAAGTTAAATTGGACTGCAAGATGTCCATTAATAGTGGTAATTGTCTGAATGGGGCCGCTGCCCAATTTTTTTCGGTTGTTAAGTAAAATATTGGTCTCCTCTCAGCTGTCAGCTCTTATTCAGCTTAATCTCACGAACTCAATTAAGACGATTTCCGCTCAACATTCGAGCAGTAAGTGCAAAAATTAAGTTACCAAAAACATACTTGCAGCACTGTCACATTTTGAGAACAGATAAGAAGAACTTATCGTTACTTTTGCTCCCAAGCTGACCCCAGGAGAGAAAATTGGATTTCAAGTTATCCATATTTCAATTAAAAAGACGCTTCATGTCAGTTCAAAACAAAATGGCGCCCGTTTTTAGCATACTTTTACGAGATTTGAAATTAATTTTCTTGAGAATGCTTGAGAATTTCATCGCGGGGTCACTTGGGCAAGTGAACTAGAGTGAGATGTTTCAAATAGCATTTAAAATGTTACCGTGCTATGAGTAGTTTTTTGGTAAATATTTTTTGCACTTATTGCTCGAGCGTTGAGCGGAATCCGTCTTAATAGCTTCTTAGACTGTCAGGCTATCAGTTTCAAGAGATAGCTTGTAATAACTTGCAGCTAATGAGCTGAGGTTCTGAGCTGAAAGTTCATAATTTGACGGTCACTGAATTCAGCTACCTAGTTTACTCAGTCGATCCCCATTTAGACTGTACCACGATCAAAACTACACAAACCTTCTACAGATTTTATTACAACGAGACCACCTTTAAGACTGTTAATTTAAAACGAGCACTTCAAATACGCGGTGGCATATAAATTCTTAAAAGCAAACATTAAATTGACGCAATTCAATTCAATCATTGGATCGTCAGCCCTAAGTCACGCAGAGCAAATCAAATCGGATTCGTTCTGACGAACGAATAACACTCGAAATATCGGCTTCTGAATTTCTTTACGGTGGCCAATATGCCTTATCAACTAAGTTAACCCTTTAAGCTCCAATATCCACATGCATATTCTCCTCACTGTTCTCCATGTTTCTTATGTTACTAGTTGGGAGAATTTGATCAAACATCAACACATTTCATGACTGGTGACCATTTCCTTTATTCTCATTCCCTATATATAGAGCGTTTTCACTCACGTGACTAGCACTATGTAAATCTATTGGAACAAAAGGAAGTATTTACGTAAGAAAGGACTTCAACTCCCACAGGATTGGCTTGGTACACCAATATGGCCGCCGTTTCATTGTTTTTGGTACACCAATATGGCCGCCGTGACGTCATATGAAAACGCTCTATTTGATCAACTAGTGATATTGTAAGGAGCCAGATGCATGCTTGTCACTCTTGGGGCCTAAAGGGTTAATAAGCCCAATTCTTTGTGTTTTACTCCCCCAGCTACGCAGTACTACATCTTGTTTGGAAATTAACCCACCCTAAGGTTTCTCTCCTAATTTATAACCCCTGAAGGTTTTAAAATGCGAAAGCCACTATTCTGAATGCTATTGAAATTGATTGAGGCTTCTCAAAAATGCTTATCTGTTCAAAGAAAAAAATTTCTTGAAATGTCTGTAAAGAAGTTCAGATTATTTTTATAAGTTCTGGAGCTTGCTTTGTTTAAACTGGGGTTCAGTAATGAAACAGGAGGGACTGGCCTATGACCTGGCTTTTGACAGAATTGGAAAATTTGTTCTCTTCCTCCCCGTGAACTTGACGGAAGCCCCATTTTCCTCCTTTCATTTAGCCAGTTTCTTTCGGAATATCAAAACTTTTCAATGTGACATGGTAATTTTACACTGAATTTTCCTAAATCCTAATGCCACATTTTAGTTTGGAGGGCGTTTGTTTTAAGAGTGCTCTTTCTGCTCGTATCGGTCACCCTTCTTATCTGCAGTCTTTTTGCATTCTGTGTTAAAGAACAGACAAAAAAAACAATCAAGACTTTATCTTCCATTTGAAATTGTTAATTAAAGGTCGCTTGGATGTATGAGGGAAGGGGAGAAAGACAGATGGACACATAATGTCGAAATATAGGAATGTGAATAGAAGAACGTAGCGTCTCCTCAGTGGTCAAAGCAGTGACAACTGCATGGAAGTAATTCCTCACAAGAAACGTATTATTCCCATTTCTTTTCTCAAGACATCAAGTTTTTTAAAAAAAAACATTGTTTGTGTTTTTTCTCCCTTTATTTTATTCCTTCAGACTTTAACAATGCTGTGTTTAACAGCTGCATGTAATGGTAACATACGCAACACCAAATTAAATGAAGTCATTCAATAATTATAAATATAATAAACCACAAAACCCATGAAGCTCGGTAAATTTGAAAGACAATTCCCCACGATTACTTTGCTTGTATTATGTTCCCTTTGGTAAGGAAAGCTTTATTCGTAAAATAAAAGAAAATTTCCCTTTATTACTTTACAGCACAGAAGTTCAGATTATTTTTATAAGTTCTGGAACTTGCTTTGTTTAAACTGGGGTTCAGTAATGAAACAGGAGGGACTGGCCTATGACCCAGAATTCTGTTTTCAGTCTACCACAACCACATTTTTATGACATATGCCGTAGAAAGTGTGAAATGAATGCTTTTTCAATCGTTGGTCACACGTTACAGTCACTTTTTTGTGACCACATCAAGCGACAAATACTTGTCATGTAATGTATACCGTGTCGAAAAAAAAGCAAAAAAAAAACACAAAAACAAAAACAAAAAAAAGAAGAAAGAGAAGAAGAAGAGGAAGCTATCATTTCGAACCACGAAGAATAACCATACCTAATTTTATAATATGACAAAGTGTGAAATTTTGTAGGGTTAACACCGATACAATTAAAAATGCATCTATGCTAAACAGTGCAAACACCCTAACAGAAACTAGAAGTAATAAGAAGTATAAATTTGTTTTTGGTCAAACAAAATGTTTACTGAAGACAATTTTACTCAGTGAGTTTAGTCCGTGCCACAGTAGCGAAGATTACAAGTAGGTGTACCACTAAGGTAATAAACGTAGTAAGAATTGCAATTCTTCACTTGGATTATAGTGGACGCCCAGCAGCAGGAGTTACCAGCGTGAAAGCACACCGTCCTGTTCACCTTACCATCTGCTACACTGGGGTGTCCACCAGTCAACCAACCACTCCCGGATGTACCACAACGCGAATTGGGTGGACACGAAGATGGCATGCTTGTACCCGCAGCACCCTTAAACCGAAACCATCCAGGACCGATGGATCTATCACAAAGATGGTAATAAGAGTTGAAGGTGATCTTTCTGTCAGCGCTGTCGAGGGTTGCGTAGTGTTGGCATGGGTCTGGTTCTAAGACCGAGAAAGGGTAAAATAAAGTCACATGGCAACTGAGAAGTTACAACATATGTCAGCGATCAGAATGAAACAAGCTTCTATTTGATTTCACATTTCCCTTTTATAACATTAACATATAGCATTACTGTTTTTAAGACTATCTTATAAACTGTAACGGACTACCGTAAAATTCCCAATATAAACTCTGCTACTGTATCTTTCAAGGACGTTTTCGTTTTGGAGGTTTTTGCCAGGTATTTGAAGGTGTTACAAAGCATTTCAATGCAATGGAAATGGCTGTCTTTGATAGAGTATTTAAGGATAACTATGCAAAACAATAGCGCTAAGCACCCTAGAGCCAATAATCAGTGGCGTCATGCGCCTATAAAACACCCTTGAGTAAGCTTTAAACAAGTAGCTTTGATGTCTAATCATTTTTCTCGCGGGGGTGAGGGAAAACATTCCTACTGCAAGAGCCTTAACCATTTCTGAGAAAATTAACCCTATTCAGACCAGCCGAGGGAGGCGGAATGTGCCCGCACGGTCTTTGGACGTTTATAACGTTTTCGATATGCAAGCTGAAGCCACCAGGCTTGGTGAGTTACGTCATGAACACCTCAAAGTTGGGCGCCAAAGGTGGATTATAACACCATTTCACTCCTTTGCTGCTGGTCTGGTCTTGCATCTTGTTTGTATCCAGTCCAGTCACTAGCTCCGGAAATTCCCGGTCCGCTCCAATTTGTTCCTTGGTCGCTAACGATTTCTTGAGGACAACCACGACGACTTCTCATTCTGACGTAAAGCTTCAGGAAACTATTAGTATCTAGGCCATAGGCCACCTCCAAATGCACCGCTCTGCATGCTAGACAAGTGAACAGGCACAGCCAGCGTTTTTCTTGCCTTTTTCCTCGACCTTGTAGAATGATGAAGGGACCCCAATGATCAACAGAGTCGTGGGGGAATGCTCGAAGAGGATGTTGTAGGTGGACACGGGGAAGGGGCGCCATAATCTGTTGAGCAGCCTTTGGCTTGCGTCTCTTACATTGGTTGCATTCTTTTTCCCACTGTCGGATTTCTTCCCTCGCTGCTGGTATCCAGTACTTAGTGGACAGGTTTGCAAGGGTGTGGTTAGTTCTTGTGATGTGATTTCCAGCTTCATGGTAATGTTTTACGATCAACTTTGTTCTTCAGCTTCCTCCGGGCAAGATAATAGGGATTCGCATATCGTAAGGAGGAAACTCCGCAAACTGCAGGTGTCCGTCAGGCCATCTTCATCAGTCTTTGGAATAGCAAACAGCTCTTCTTTGGAATAGGCTTATTTTCTTGGAGCGCACGGTACTCTTCGAAGAATTCTTCTTGCTGAGCAACACGGATAATTCGAATTTCAACAAATTACAGCTCCTCGGGAGAAAAAGGTCCTTTGCTGCGTTCTTGACTATGACCTCTGCAGTTGTCAACGAACCTTAGTCACCATGCTAAAACTCTTGCAAGTATCAACCAACTAGACCAATTTGAAGGGCGGAGTCTCCACTTGCGATCGACAGACCCTGGACGTACTATAAAGTTCACCGATGGCGCTGATACGAACTTCGCCTTAGCCTCGGTTTTCACTTCTGACCTTTAGCTTCTGTAATTTTGACCTTCGGCCACTTGGACTCGTGCTTTGAAAGAAAATCAGGGCCTCTCCACCAAAGTGTGCTTTCTTTCAAACGGGTAGCTCTGAGACCACGAGAACATAAATCAGCGGAATTCTCCATAGATTCTAGATAACACAATTGCTCTGGGTTAGATTGCCTTTGAATCTCTCCGATCCTGTTTGCCACGAATGGGAGGTACCGTTTGCCTTTGCCATGGATCCAATAAAGGACGTGCTGCTGTCGGACCAGAACCGAGCTTGAGGAATCGGAATGTTGAGGGCAGCGAGAATCATAGCGTTAAATGGAGACCTAAAATGGCCGCAATAAGTTCTATTCTAGGAGTGCTCATAGGGGTTGGAGGACCAACTCTCGTTTTGACGCCATAGCAACCTGGAGCGTACTCACTTCTAAGATAACTAACTGCTCCATATGCTTCATTTGAGGCGTCACTTGCAAATGTTTGAACCGAAATCGACTTTTATAGCTTTGATTCTTGAAGGCAGCTCGGGAAATTGATTTCTTGTAAGTTTTGAAACTCAGAGAGCCAATCTCTTGCTCGAATTGAAAGTTCACGATCAATGGGCTCGTCCCAATTTAGACCCTTTGTCCACATGTCGTGCAAGAGGATTTTGAGCGTGCAGTAAACGGACTTCCGTGACCCAGTGGATCGAACACTTCATCCACTTTGCTTAGAATAATTTGCTTGGTTAGTTTATCTGCTTCTGTTGGTTTCTTGACTTGAAAAGTTAAGACTTCCTGTTGCAGTCGTCATAAGACACCAAGGATCTTTATTGCTGGTAAGCTGTCGTTTAGATCGATCTCGTAGGCTCAAAGCTCCTTTGGAATCGCTGCAAGTATTTCGGACGAATTACTCAGCCAATTTCTGCCTTTCATTCCAGCTTTCGACCATAGCTCTTGGAGCTCTACGACCAGCTGTATTGCTGCATCATTGTCTCTTACAGAATCCAAAGAGACATCCATGTACTTAGACTTGCTCATTGTGTCAGCTGCTAAAGGGAATTCTTCCTGACGAATTTTGACATCCTCCTGCAAGACGTGTTGTGCGCGAAACGGGGCTGACTCGTCTCCGAATACCATAGTTCAAATTCGTAGACATATGGCTTTCGATCAACTTCCAAATTCCTCCAAAGAAATCTTTAGGTCCTGGATAAATTTCATCATTCAGGAACGTTCCGTAAAACTTTACACTGACATCAAATACGATTCTTGTTTTTGTTTTCAGTCTTTCACAACTAGAGACTGGAAAGTAAGGGTGGTACCGGACATTATGCAGTTGTCTCTAAGTCTCGTTAATTTTCCGGATGTTACCCTTTTCAACGTATGAGGCGATGATTTACTTGTATTCGTCTCCCACTGAAGACTGTCGTAATAGGCGCTTCTCTGTGTTTCCGAGGTGACTGCAAGCCATTTCGTGATTATTCGCAGGACTGGACTATCCGGCTTCCAAGGAACGGCGACTTGACGACGTTCCCCATCGTGGAGGAGAGAGTGACACACTTTGTCAAACGCAATCTTTTCGTCTTTAGCCATCATTTGTGGCTTGGACTGCTGGATGCCAAGAGTATCTACTTCCCAGAACCGTTTTAAGGAATCGTTGATTTCGTCAAACACCCGAGGTCTGCAGATAAAAGGTACAAGCTAGATTCGTTTGCGGGTTTCTGGCAGTGGTTTTTCTTTCAGGGTGGCCGACACAAGACCATCCCAAAGGTCCCATTTTGCTATCGGTTTCCCCGGGTTTCATCGTACGTCTCATTTCGAGAAGTGCAGGTCAATTTGGTCTTGTCCAAATCGGGTCAGGAGCTGGGTCTGAAAAATTACAGACGCTTAGGTGAGGCCAACGGTATTGTACTTTTGCCAATCGACGATCTTGTAGCTTCCAGTCACTCGACGAGGACAAGTCAGGGTTTTCAAGGATACCTTGTCGTTTCCATCACAGCTCTCCAGGGTTAAACTGACAGGTATTGAGTCGAAAGTCTCCACATTCTCTCTGAGAACGTTTGCTGTAACTTTTTCGTATGCCACTGACAGACCAAGAGCTCCCGCTACCTCCTCGCTTACATAAGAAACAGTACTTGCATCATCTAGCACAGCGTTGAATTTGATCTTCTTTCCTTTAGTTGACAACCATACTTGTACGGTACGAAAAGATACGAATTCTTGGTACTGCGCAGAGGTTAAGATAGTAATGTGCGAATGCTCATCGGTTACCTGTTCAGTGTTCCCTTCAGTGACGTCATACACTTTCAACGTTAGAAGATACTTTCCGGTTTCCAAATTCTTCCGATGGATGAAGTAATTTGTAATGACTCCTTCTATAGCCGTTTTCTCGACATTCTCCCGCTCTGACGCAGTCCTTCTCTTGGTGACTGTTACATAAGCAACAAAGGTACAGTCTCTTGTCTTTGGCGATTCTTCATCTCTCATCGACATTGGCATCTTTAAACTGCTGACACGACCATATCCCATGATTATCATTGACAAAGATAGCATTTTCGCTGAAATTCAGAGGCCTCTTCTCGTCTTCCTCTAAACGTGGTAAAGCTAAGGTCGTCTTCGTTTTGCCTTGCTTTAGCTCCGAGCCCCTCGAGTGAAACTTTTCACAACTTTACCTTGATACTCCGATTCTTCGGTAATCCAATCTCGAAGTGTTTCCAGTGACTCTAGACGATGGTTCTCTGGTACCTAACGAAAATATCTTGACAACATGGTCTTCGGAATTTTCTCCGGAACAAAGAGAAGAGGAGACTACCATGTTCCAATTCACTCGAACGATTATGTTCCCGAAGGGTTACGATAATACTTACGAGAACGAACTCCTGGAGTGGTTTAATTTTCTTTACATGTTCGAGATAACTTTGAAGTTGTCTTTTTTCTACTCCAAATCGATGTTTCAATGTATTTTTGCCTTTTTGTATGCTTCTTCGGAGAAACCCGAGCTTCGAAATTGCTTCTTCTGCTTTTCAATCGTATCATCATATCTTTGACTGGTTCATCCGTTTCATCCACGATGCTTTCAAAGGGTGCCCTAAAAAATTCAAATTTAGTTTTATCTCCGTTAAATTTTGGCAGTAAGAACTTCTTTAGATTTCTTTTCACACGACTAAACGGTAACTCGTTCGTTTTCTTTGGTTTTGGAGCCTTTCGTCTTCAAAATCGCTTTTGGACGAAGCAGAGCCGATCGGCGGAGCTTCTTTGTACGCGAGGACAGAAAGTCTTTGACTATCGAGATTTCTTTGTCTGTGTCCTACGTGACTTTATCTATCTCCTCCTTGGTGTGTGCCAAATTTTGCTTGTCGCCATTCTTCTCATATGTAACGGCTAAGTCTTCAAACAGTTGTATCACATCCAACATCTTCTCTTCAATGTCTTCTAGAGTAAACAAAATGGACTCCATATTTACTGGCTCTTCTGACATAAGACTCGCCAGTTGGGAATACAGCTTTGCCAGTTTTATCTTGTTGTTAACAACTCTGCTATCTGTTTCTTGTTCTCCCTCTAGGATTTTCTTGAAGTCTTCGACGAACGACACGAACTTCTCTCTGCTACCAATTTGGCCGGACGAAGTGCAGCAAAAAAACTCAAAACGAACGGTTAAGCAATTTAAGTTTACTGACTCATCTTAGAACCTTTTACAACTTCCACGACGGCTAACGAATACTACGAAATTGAATACACGTCCAAAAATTCTATCACCTTACGCAGATGTCATCAGACGAATCGAAGTACTATGGTTCTACCCGAAAGTTTTTGTTCAAAGGAACTTGTCAAAAAAACTGAACTGCGATGTCTTCTGTTGAACGAGCTAAGAAATGAACGCCTTTGCCATAGCAATCCAATTGTGTTTTCCTTTGATTGTCCTTGTGGATAACAAATTGGTCACGTACTGCATTAGGATTTAATCCCATGTACGATTACAGTCCGAACTGAACTCCTTTTAGCGCAATCACTATTAGCATTTTCTCCTTTCTAACTTACCTCCACAGATTTCAGCCAGACTGGAAATGTCATCGAGTAGTTTCTTGATCATTGCTATCTTCTCCTTTATCTCTTCCTTGGGAGGTTTTCTATTGTCCGCGTCATTAACTTGCCTTTCCTCAGGGAGAGCTGCTAACGCTATCGGAAACACGCGAGGGTTATTAGTTTCGTCTAGTAGTTTCTTGATCGTTGCTATCTTTTCCCTCAACATTTCCTTGGGAGTTTTTCCGCCGTCCGAGTCATTAACTTCCTTTTCCTCAAGGAAGGCTGCCAACTCTGTAAGAAACACACGAGGATTATTACGTATTTTGCCATTATTGCTCAAATTGATGGTCACTAGTCCGAATTTCTTATAAAATTTTATGTATTGAAAATATACAATAGACTAATTACCGAGTTTTCCTCTTTGTAAGTTTAACTTGGTATTCAGTCGGCATTCTTTGGACTATGTGGAGAAGCCGACCTCACCCCTCTTTAAAAAAGACTGCATTGACAACCCAGGTGAAAGCTTTGCATCATGCACTTCGTATCTTTGCCATGCCAGATAGAAATGAAAGCTGTATGTGAAGCTGCAGACAGTGGAGGGGAAACGATCGTAAGGAAAACAGCAGGCGTTACTAATTGAGTAGGTTAGTATTCCCAATATCCAAAGACAATCATTTGAAGTTAGAAATTTCCATCAAGACGGGAACATAAGAGTCTACGAAATCCATAACCGATATATAGAGCAATCTATGAAGGTACAGAAGGAAGAAGACTGTCAATTGTAAAACACAGCCACTGTGCACAGCCAGGGAGAACTCGTTGTAGGGGCCAAGTTAGAAATGGAGAGTCTGGTGAGAAAGTCGAAGTAAACAAAGAGGACAAAGAGGGCATCGTGTGGTTCAACGCAGTTGGCGCAGCGAAGAAATTATATGGGTCCTTGAGACTATTAGTCAATTCCAAAGACCTTAACAAGGCCATAAAGGGAGTTTATTGGTACAGCATCACAGTTGACATCTTCCAAGAGTAACCAGGGTCAAGGAACTTCAGGTCACTAGACCCAAAGCCAAGATTGTGGTGCGTCACTGGTTTGATCGGAACATTGGGTCAAATATCAATCTCCCGGCAAACCTCTGGGTCAACTCTTGCTGGGGATGCAAGTAACAGGCTGAGAAACGTCTCTAGGACAACAAGAATAGAAGAACCTGGTAAAGTAGAGGTTCTACATAATCAAACAGTAATCATCCTGGTTGAACTAAGACGAAAGCCAACGATGTTATCTTCAATGGGAGGAAGGTATTTCTATCTTTATCTGGCAACCTTACGGCAATCGGATATAAGTTTGAATGGAAATCGTTTTGGCCATCAAGGAGATAACATTTCCTCCCGAAAACGCTGTTAAAAATCTATATGGCAACCTTGGCTTGATAACGATCTCAGTCGCCTTATCCCAAAGATACTAGATATAACAGGCACGCTAAAAGTACTTTGCAGTAGATACACAGTCCATTCCTGAGAGATATCACACCAAGTAGCTTGGTGTGATATCTTTCTTGCATCCAACTGACAAAGACTGCTGCTGGGCCTTTTTCGTTTGACATGTAAAAGGGGAAGGAGAATGTCAGGGGCCACACATTTTCCAGTCACCCCAGCTTAGTGGTAGAATTCACTTCACTCCACAACTTCACTTAGAAATTTGTGGCAAAGTTAAAATCGCAGCAGCACAACTGTAGATGCAAGCGGTAACATCTGACTGGCCTACACTGCACCAACACTGGCCTACACTGGCCTACACCTACACCGTAGTGAATGGCCCGTTGTTACGGGATTCAGAATCATGGTTGCTGAAATATTGCGCAACAATTCTGTTCTACTTAGTAGGAAGGCCACTTTGCAATCGAGAAGATGGAGCTGAGAGCCCGAGAAGAGGTTTCCCTGTCCATTTCGAATAATGGACAGGGCCGTACAGATTAATCAAGAGCAGATATTTGAAGACAATAGGACCAGAAAAGTAAGGCTTGCCATGCTATTTGACCAACATCAGGAAAAGACTCTCCGCATAATCGACGGATCCCAGCAATCGTCACTAAAACATCAGCTGTCATAATCAATTTTCAAGGTCCTCAAACCTTTAAACGACAAATGGAGCTTAGTTGAAGAGACAAACGGAAGTCACATCTGCCATCTGGGTAAGATACTCAACCAAATGTCCAAAAAAATATACAAGAAGAAAAATATCCCACGACGCATGCATTTTTAGAAACATCTCAGTTAACCGTCGTGTTTTATTGACAACAATCGATATCCTCACTAGTGAGGAGATAGGAACTATGCCACTCGAGTCGCGGATGCAGTTTCGTATGAACTTTACGAGTGGTCTATTTTCCACTAAAACGCTCTCATCTATATAATGGAGTCTATTAACCCTATTCAGATAGCTGTTTTAATAAGCAAGCTTAAACCACCAAACTTAATGACTTTTCCTAAAATGTATCTGGGAACAATTTGGCATAACAAGGGCTTGTCCATCAAGTTTCACGTTACCATAGCAGCCACTTTTTGACAGCGTGTTTTGTCAGATTTTCGAATTTTTACCTATTCAATAAAGTATAACTTTCTTGAAGCAATTTTTACATTTTAATTTCATTTCCTTGTTCTGTTACTGATTTTGATTACTTTTTGGTCGTTTTTGGCAAATTTTTAAAGGTTCTAATAAAGAAATCCAACATGGTGGATCCAAGATAATGGCCGTTTGGTAACCTGTCGTAATTCTTGCGTTATATGACGTCACGAGCTCCTGTTGTGGGCCTAACAGGAAACATTTATGGTTAGACGTACTAACCGCCCTCTTATTTTTGTTGTCATAGCTTTAATACTCTCGGAGGTAAGGAGGCAGGCGTCCGAGAAGACCAAAATAAGCCCGGAATGAGTAGGGTTAAACAATGAACGTTTCCCATTGGTTGCCCTGAATTGTAATTTACCTTTCGGCTTTGTGGGCGTCTTTGAAACCAGTGCCAGTGGGGATAGGATAATTAGAAGGAGGAATGTTGCTTCCTTTGCAACCATCTTTGGTTCTGTCTAAACAAAAAAGGTGGCGAGTAGTTAGTGCTCAGATTGTCACTGATCAATAACACGAAGTCTGTTGTTATTTGTACAAAATAACAGTATAGTACCTTGCGAAAGAAATTGCCTATATGTTGATCTATAATATATGATGTCACAAAAACACAAACAAGTCAGTTATTGGTTGGTAATCTTCCAGATATTTAATAATTATAGCATGAGTGGTAAAAATACAAAATGAATATTGTCATAGGATTTACTTATGGTCTATTTACTGTTCAGAAAATATGGTTGATAATGGTACCCTTAGTAGTATAGTTGGCACCGAATTAGCCGAATTTTTGAGGGAGACTCATTAATTTAAGGGGGAATACATTGTCTTGTACTCATGAATGAAATGCAAAGGATTCTCATTAAAGTAGGATAATGACATGTTCTATTTTTAGCTTACAAACAGGCTTAACCGGTTTGTTAACAGGTTTGTCAGGTTTATTAAATACTTCACGTTCTGTTTTTTGTCTATAGCAGTGATGATGGGTTTAACTGGTTGAACAGGTTTTTTTAATTTGTTTGGACGAAGACTTCTGATTGGCTGCCTTACCTTGTATTGTTTGATGCACATAAAAACTTCATTTACTAATTTTAATTGCTTAAAAGCGCTAACTTGCTTCTTTGTGATTCAAAATCACTGAGCTGTGACGTTCTTACGCAAGCTCCCACTTCTTGCCGTTTTCATTGATACCGCAGACAAGCATTGTTATTTAAACATGGAAAATTATTTTCGGTTCACTGTTTCATAAATTGTTCATTTTGATGATGGACGTGCCTGCAAACCAAGAACCAACAGGAAATGCTATTTCTACGTACCTGGATATCGTCGTTCTTCTAAAAAGTCAAAATTCTACAGTTGGTTACTGTTACGAGACTCGATGAAAACCTGCAAGAGATCAAAAGGCACGAGGATTAGCTTGATCTTAACTCCATTCATAAAAATCTCTGCAACCCAAGAAAACGAAGGGCGAGTGAATATGTGTGAGATGCGAGCGAACGAGAACAAAACGTGGGTTAACGACGAAGAAGCACGGGCGAGTGAGAACGAAGCGCGAGGGAATCAGTGTGAAGTGCGAGCGAAAACGAACGCGAGTGAATGAGAAAGAAGCACGAACGAACAAGAACGAAACGCGAGTGAATGAGTGTGAATTGCGAGCGAACAAAAACGAAACTCGAGTGAATGAGTAAGAAGTGCGAGCGAACGAGAACGAAACGCGAGTGAACGACAAAGAAGCAAGAGCAAACGAGAACGAAGCACGAGTGAACGACAAAGAAGCACGGGAAAACAAGAACGAAACGCGAGTGAATGAGTGAGAAGTGCGAGCGAACGAGAACAAAACGTAAGCAAACGACAAAGAAGAACGAGCAAACGAGAACGAAGCGCGAGTGAACGGCAAGCACGAGCGAACGAGAACGAAGAGCGAGTGAATGAGTGTGAAGTGCTAACGAAAACGAGCTCGAGAGAATGAGAAAGAAGCACGAGCGAACGTCAGAACGAAACGCGAGTGAATGAGTGAGAAGTGCGCGCGAACGAGAACGAAACGCGAGCAAACGACAAAGAAGCACGAGCAAACAAGAACGAAGCACGAGTGAACGACAAAGAAGCACGAGCGAACGAGAACGAAGCACGAATATACGACAAAGAAGCACGAGCAAACGAGAAAGAAATGCGAGCAAACGAGTGTGAAGTGCGAGCGAAAGAAAACGAAGCGCGGTCAAATGAAACAAAAGCGACAGGGCGTGGCAAAGCCGAAAGGTTGATCGAGATTACGTGTGCTTCACGAACTGAAATAGTAGAGGAAAAACCGTGTCAGAATTTGCTGCATTTGTAACACAACAACGATGAGATGTATTGTGTAACATATGTCCGTTATAGTTTAATCGGACCGACGGTAATTCGAGAAACGATAGACGTGAAGAAATAATGTGGGCGAAAAGACAAATTTGTGGTTTCTTACCTGCCTTAGATATCGCAGTCCTTTTGTAAGGTATGTTGATTGTTTTGTTCCCTGCTAGCAGAGGCCCCTTTTCCTTTGTATTCGCTGAGCTGACGGACGCGACGAAAAGCGACCTCTGCCATGGGTCGAAATGAACTGTGTTGAGCATGCGCCACGGTTACTTAGCGACCGAAACGTCACGTGATGCTTTTAGCACGTGATCAGCTGACGACTCGCACCTTTCTCAACTAGCGCGCCAAAAAACACCTGCACAGTTCGTCTAGAGATAGTTGTTGTCTAATCTACGTTATTAATTTCAAGTTATCTGGACAAGGAAGCTTTTTTAACATGACCACAACTCCAGGAATCAAAGACAATTTAACTTATTGAAGGCTGCGTGTTTTATGACCGCTTCACTAAATTAGCAGTTGGTAATAAACAACCCATGTGCAGTACGAAAGGACAATTTATAGGTTCGAAAAAACAACAATCACTTGATCTAGAATAGTTAAATTTTCTCACTTTTAAATAAAATACACCAGTTGTCAATTAAGAATTATCCAAAAATACAATCTCAAAGTCAAAATTTTAAAAATTTCCGCAAGAGATTTCTCATGTTGTCTCCCGCGTGAAATCAAACTACAACAGAGCATTTGTGTCTGTTTACGTCAGATTACTACTCTTCGAAATTTTTTGAATGAAGGTACACAGAAGAAGAGACAGTAAGCTTTTCTAAATAATACATTTATTAAAACACGCCTTCACTTGTTTCTGAAGACCAAACGCGTTCAATTCTTTCTTCGAGGGAAGCTACGCGCAAGCGATCGCTCGATGTGCAAGTTATTTTGAAGAGCATTTGGTGATGCGAACTGTGCACGTTTTTCAAAACTTCTACGAAAACTGTAAGGAATATGAAGAATCCCTCAATTAAAAAGCGATTTCGATACAAGCTTACAATCAAATGTGTAATTTACTCTACCGTAGACTCGTAGAAGTGCTGGAGCATTTCACAGAAAGTCCGTAGCTCGAAAAATCTTTGGAGGTGGAAGGTTGTCCTTCGCCTTGACAGATGTTTTCTTCGCTCTAAATTCCATTCCTTAACTTGTCGAGTGTTTCTTAGAGCTTCTTCTTTCGATTGTTTGTCTTTCCGAAACGAGAGAAAGTAGACTTTGTAACTCTTCACTATGCGGGCTCACTAAATGACAGCGGAATAACTGTGAAGGAATGCGCGAGACACAGTGGGCTCAAGTCACGGTCAGCAAACAATGCAGGGAGCATGCGTTTCGGAACCGCCGTCCAAGATCGTGGACGGCGGTTGGATCAAAGAGAGTTTCGACCCATGGCAGAGGTCGCTTTTCGTCGCATCCGTCAGCTCAGCGAATACAAAGGAAAAGGGGCCTCTGCTAGCAGGGAAATTGTTTTGATACCAAAATCAATCAAAACCTGCGAAAGTTAAAAGCACCAAAAATAAGCTTGAAGTTAGCTCCAATTTATCATTTTCTACAAAACCTACCTGGTCTGATCCTCCAAGCTCCCCGAAAAAAATATCTTCTTCCCGAATGAGTCAGGATATTAAGAGAAATAGGATAAGGGAAATGTCGACATGTAACACTGCTATTGGCTGCTATAACTAGTCGATGGTTTGATGAAGTGGAAGGCTGACAGGAAGCTTTGCTGTTGGCCGCTCAGCACGTCATGAGTTGTATAATTGTTTGAAATTAACATGCCGATACGTAGCTTCGCTATTGGTTGTAGGTGATTTGTACTCAAAACGTGATTGGTTGTTTTTGGTATTGAACATCCAAGCAAATTGTCAGTTAAGTTTCAAAGCGTGCTTTCCCCAAGCCACGCCTCCAGCACTTTGCATGCGTCCTTTATGCGTCCTTTATGCATCCTTTGTTTTGGGGACCTTGGCTAAGATCAGCCTTTGATAATGCTCATAGCCGAAAGAAACTGCCGTAAGCATAGTGGAGTGTTGTAACAGGCAAAGGAAACACTGCTAATTATTTAAGTGAACGACAAATTAAACAATTGACTTGTCTGTTATTCATTTTGTCCTTTGTTTGAGTTTCTTAGTTCCCCATTTTGCAACTTTTTTGTATTTTCGGAAATGTTGACGCTGTCGCTCTTTTGTTTCGTTTTCTGTTGTCTTGCCCTAACCAAAACATAAAACCGAAAACGAAACAAAAGAACAATGAACCCCGACCCCGACCCCGACCCCGCGTTTTACTGACACCCTTCGCAGGACCTGCAGGAGAGGCAAAGAAAGACAATTTTCGTTGATACCCAAGTTTTTGCGTTGTTTTACGAAACAATAAATGACCCTCATTCCTTCAAAGCAGCAGTAAAACGCCATTGTTATAAGGAACGTTAAAATATGTCGGCATTCTTTCGTTTCATAAGCCTAGTTAAGGCTGGTTCTCACAGCGACGTTAATTTAGCGGAAGGATAAGCACACGTGTAGTTGGAGGTAAGTACAAAAATAAGGAGAACAAACATTTTGTTTCTTCTTATATTGGGCCCACTAGGAACTAACGCGACATAAACATAATTATGCAAAAGCGTAGGGAAAAAATTGCTATTTTTTCTTATGCTTGAAGATGTGTTCGCTTTAATTTCCAGTAGAACTATTTGTTCTCCCATACGGTTGTGATTATGCTTATGCTCATATCACTAGGAATTCAAAGCAAAACTTTAACATAAATTCAAAAGAAAAGAAATCTATTTATTTTTTGATGAAATACTTCAATTGAATGGCAACATGTCTTTTTTTCACCCAATCTAATTAGGGTTTGAAAGAGTCAAGGCTTAAGCGGGGGCGAACGTGATCGCTAGCACGACTTCAATGATTCATTTAAACTAACATCATAAGGCGAAATTGTAAGTGAGCAGAAAAAAAAAACACTTTGAGAACGTTTTCTACACTAAGCCTTTTTAAGTTGTTAAGAGTCTTTCAGGAACACGCCTGAAAACGATACAAGTTTCTTCAGTAACTATTATTATTATTAGCAAGTTTGAAATAAAAATAACTGAAAGCAAAAAGAGACAATAATGTTCTTTCGTTCAGTAATCGATGAAACTTTTTCCTCTTGTTTTGCCGTATTGCTATAATACTAAATTTTACTTGTTGATGCATCTTTTTTATTCAAACATATATGCATGCACCTTCAGTGCCACTATTGTAAAATTTTTGATCATTTACTATCTCATGGTAAAACTTCCTGAGTTTGTGACTGAGGTCTTTCATCAAGGACTTTGAAAGTTTTATCTCCAATAAGCTGAAATTAAAAGGAATACTACATTACCAGGCAATAATAAGGGAAGGAGTCACTGAACGATTTGATTGTGGACCGGTGAAACCAAAAGAAACAGATATTGAAGATAAATATTCAAGCTTGAGTTTGACCGATATCAGTGTAGTGGTGAAAATATCAGTTTCAAAGAAGATAATACAATTTTTGGTTACGCGCTGCAAATGTTTTATATATTTGCTCAACAAGAACCAGATGATAGCTGCAGCCCCCAAATGATGACTGTTTGGGCGCTATTCACACAACAGTAAGTCTTGTGCTAAGGCCTGACTCAAGAAATGAATCATTTTTTAGCAGATGAACATTTCTTAAGCAGCCCGAAGATTTCCAATAACTGTTCGGGATAAACTGTTACAAATGAGAATAGCAGACATTTTTTTACAGCAATACAGTCTATATTTCATGTAATAGGAGATGATTGAAATCGTAAAATGCTTTCAAAAAAATCGTTATGAACTATTAAAAATGAGAATAGCAGACATTTCTTACAGCAATACAGTATATATTTCATGCAATACGAGATGATTCAAATGATTTAAATTACCTCTTATACAGCTCATAAGCACGTTAATAGTAAAAGAAAAGTTAATAGGAAGGGATTCATCCGCCGTTAAGATTTAAAACACTAACTATAAAAAGATTTACGAAAACAGCACCAAAAAGTTTCTAGGATTTTTCCTATTTTTCTCCTCTTTAGAACCATCCGTCTTGTACTTCAGATAAAATCGTGAGCCGGTTATTCTACACTGCTTTAAATTTATCAAACGCAAACAACCAAGAAAATGTGGGAAATAGAACTAACGTGATATTTGTAAGAGAACAGAATTTTACAAGGATTTTATTTATATCGCAGCCAATTATGATTTTGGCAAATTTCTTAACCAACTTTGGAGATCCTTTTTCAATTCAAACAATATTTTGCCGTTCGCCAAATGTGCAAACGAGAAATAAAATGCCATGCCCGGCCAGACATAATTTTCTCAATTAAACCTATTCTCTTCACGTTTGAAAATACATTAAGCTCCCCTAAGCATCTTTAGTACCATGATTATTAGCTTATTAGCCAGCGTAAAATAGATACGCTCCTGGGGTCGGTTTGTTAATTTTGGAATATGTAGTGTTGAAACGTGTGTCTAAGCTAGGGCGTATGTTAGCCCTACTTTAACATTATGTAGATCTATAAAAGTTACGAGATAACAGCATAAAACAAACAACTTTCTTTTGCTTCAGTAACATGGATCTATTTTTGTTAGTGCCCTGTGTTAAATTTGTAAAATGTGTTAATATGTCATCTTTAGAGAGTTACACTGTTCGGTGGACGGTTTATTGTCAAAGCTTTTATTATTGAATTCTGTCAGTTGCTTCAGTTCCCACGAGTATGTATATATAATGTAGCACTATTGAGTGCTGAAGATACTAATTCGCGAGAGAAGAAGGACGTACCACACGATAATTTAATTGTATAAAATATTTTATAATAAAGTTTCGATATAACGCGCGCTCTGATTGGTTGAAACAGCGTGCCTTATCAGAGTACAGATGCACGGAGTAGCCCGTGACGCCATTCTGCGCGCGCTGGCAAGCTGAAATCCTTTCTTGCGCGCGCTTGCAAGCTGTGAAAAAAACTTGATTTCTTGCAATTAAAAGCCAGTTTCTTTACAAATGTGAGCAAAGCTTTATTATAAAACAAATAAAAAAGCCAAAACCGTGCTTTGTTCTGTGATAAAGCACTCAAGGAAGTGACGAGAGCACTCAAGAAGTAGGGAGAAGCACTCGCCTGCGGCTCGTGTTCACCCTACACTTCTTTCGTGCTGTCGTCACTTCCTTGCGTGCTTTATCACAGAACAAAGCACGGTTTTGGCTTTTTTATTTGTTAATTCACTTTTGTCACAATTAGTTCGTGCAGTTCCTGGTAGTATTGGCAACAATATGTAGACAAAAATATGATGGGTTGATCACATATATCACGTACAAAATTTCCGGGCCACCCACTAGTGCCGATAGCGTTTTCAGTTTTTGGACGGTTGTGATCAGTTCAATGTGACTTTTTTAAACTTGGGCTGTTATCTCTGCAGTATCGTTTGGATTAGTTTGGAATAATGACGCTCTGTGTTGTTTTATGGCCGCCATAGATCTTCAGTTCAAAGGGAAAACCACTATTTCTTGATTTAACTAAAGAAAAGGAACTTTTATCTTTTGTGGTCTCGCATTTTCTCTTTATTTCTCCTTTGTTGTCCTTGCTACCTATAAGTTGTAATCGAGGAAGGATACATAGAGATAAATACAGATAAATTCAGAGAAATTGATGTTAAGCAGGGAAGAAAACAACGGGAAAGTTCTAGGTGACATTTTTTTGTGGAATTGTTCAACTTTTTACTTAATCGCAAGAAATATTTGTGCATGGTTTTTAAAAACCTTGTTAGTAAAGTTAAATAAATCCTGTACCGAAAAAAAATTATACTGTTTATTTAGTTTCCTTTGAGACTCTCCTGGCGGCCTGGGAATGCGTGCTTCGAGCGCGCTCAATTTCAGCACACGGGCTTGAATCACTACACGCGTGGTTAGTACACGTGCTTTAATAAAGAAAGAGAGAGCGCTTCGAAATAAGTAGAATGAAGTTGAAAAATTACGTCTTCTTGTGACGTCGTTGGGCCGGTAGTAGAGTATACTTGTAATAAGCTGTTATTCCTAGTGTTCACTTTAATTAAGCTCGAACTCACCAGAAGGTTTACGGGAGTTTTTCAACGTATAGCCACTCAACTCAATTTGAAGCAAATTTGGCTCTGTCAGTGTTCTTTTAGTGCGAGTACGCGGAGGATGCTGAAGTTGAATTTTCTTTTTCAACTTGGGTCGAACTTGCGTTTTCTAACGATTACCTTCGCCTACACATAACAAGCTTATCTATGCATGTTCTTGTTTTCAAGACGCGTTGAGTTGCGTCCTTATTTGGGCAGGGATATTTTAAACGCGCCTTCTAATACCCAGTACGCGAAGAAAGTGCTAGCTAATAATATAGGCACATAACGATGTGTTTTGATGGTTTGCGAATGATGTGCAAGATTCTGGTTTACTATTAATTTCTTCAAGAAATGTAACAGTATAATATGAGTTTTTGTTAGCATTTTTCTCTTTTTCATGGTAACGCTTGTAGATAATGTCTGCAATTTGACCCAAAGGAATTTTTGGAAATTTCAAATTCTCTAAGTTTAAGATGAAAACTCCACATTGAGTTGAGACACTACCACTGGGTTAATAATTCTCAGAAAGAGAAACTGAAGGCCTCGACATTATGCTAAAAGAATGACTCTTGCAACATGTAAGCTGTCCTTATACAATTTCCTTCGTGCCAATTTTCTCTCGCGGTTAAGTTTCGTGATGTATAATGTACGTTGACATTTTGTTTCGTCCAGAATATTGATTCACGCACAATGTCAGCAATTACCAGCAGGAAAATTAATGAAATGTGTTTATTCCTGTTCCCCTTACCAAACGTTCATTGTTTGCGAATATTGAAAAAGGCCACATTTTCAGTCTCAAACGTTTTTTGAAATAATTATTCTGCTCTGTTGCGTTTTCTTCAGCGAATAAAACTCCATGGTTCTTCTTGAATAATTAACTGGCTGCTTTTGTAAGTGTAAGATGAAGATCCGTCACTTTGGTTTCTGACAACTCTTCAGCACAAAATTATAATTAGTGGCGAAAATATCGGTTTCAAAGAAAACAATACAATTTATGGTACGAGCACGACAGGTTTTCACTGGAACTAAATCCGAATATCTCAGGCGATTAAAGGGTGAACAGATATTCCGCCGAAAAGAACCGTTTGGTGCCCCTGCAAAATAAAACGCAGATTTTGTTGAAAACTTGGCCTACTGCTTTTGAGGTATTGCAAAGAGAAATTGATGACTGGTAAATCTTCGGTTCGCTTGGTTGTGCTGAGGTGATCATGAGACTACAAAGATTTTAAATCAACGAATGAATCATGATTTAGCCGGTCAACCGAAACGTGCAATATAAGTTCGATTCAAATATTATTTCAAAAGATAAATTAAATTTATTTCAGGTTGTTTACCTGCTAGACTAAATTTACAGGCGTGTACAAAGGACGCAACCATTCGTTGACCCTAAGGATGTTAAAACCTCTGATTAGAGAAAGTTACGTGAAAACGTAACTCATAAAAGTCACATTCTCCTTGAGTTAAAAAAGTTGGCCGGAAAAAGATAAAAGATAAATGAAATAACTTTACAGATACTTTCATCTTAAAACAAGTTTTCGCTCAGTTCCGACTGAAATTAGCAATAATATCTAGAATTCTGAGACTAAAGGGCAAAGATGTAAAATATAACACAGGTATGACACAAATTATAATGGTTTATCGCATAAATCACGTACAAAATGTTCCCCATCAAACACGAGTGCCGATAGTTTTTTCTTTAATATCATGGGTGACAAATTACTCCTTAATTTTGGCGCGAAATTTCAGCGTTAATTTATAATTTCACATGTGAAATTACAAAATTGCTATGGCAACGGTTCTCTAGCTCAGCGCCAAGATGGCGTCGAGGTTAATGGTGAGGACGTTTTGTCCAGAACTAAAGCTATTCTGGAAATATTCATTGAGGACTCAATCGGTAATCTGTAAATTTTGACTTTTAATTGACTGAACTTCTCAGAAATCAACTGCAAGTCAAAACGAAGAGATTATTTGTGATAGTGTGACAGCGAAAATGTTTGAACGGCGAGCCAGTTGCTGATCGAGTGATTGATCGCGAATTCAGAGAAGTAATTCAGTGGATTTGGGCACTTCTTCGAATGAAATAAAGGTCAGGTTTAAATACAAATTTGCTTCCGAATTTTACTTTCGTTAAAACAACTTTGCTGTGCGTATTTTGAATGCATTTGTGAAGCCTTCTGAGCCTCGCTCAATGGAGCAACGTGGTGCTCGCTTCAGTGAATTTGCCGGATAAAACGCGGATAACCTTTGCCAAGCGATTTGCTTTGGTAATTTTCAAGTAAAAATTCAGAGACTGGTGTATTTTGCTGTCGGTTAGAAATACACGAAATCGTCAAAGCGTGGTAAAAACTTTCCACAAGATTTTTTCATTATTTCACTCAGAAAA
The DNA here is from genome assembly GCA_964030785.1 of Siderastrea siderea. Taxonomy (NCBI): domain Eukaryota; kingdom Metazoa; phylum Cnidaria; class Anthozoa; order Scleractinia; family Rhizangiidae; genus Siderastrea; species Siderastrea siderea. Next base: position 24,213,216 of record OZ034974.1, on the reverse strand, counting down.
ATGTGAACTTTAGCCAAACTGTGTGCTTTAAACTTTGCTTCGGGTTCTCGATGCCATAAACAAGTCAAACACCACGATTGTGAGCGTAATTTGTCACCCATGATATTAATAGGTAATCAAATGGTATACTCGTGAAATTAGGAAATAATTTCACTTGCGTTTTGTTAAAATTCTAATAATTTCCCTCGCCTAAAGGCTCGGGAAATTATTAGAATTTTGACAAAACGCGCGTGAAATTATTTCCTAATTTCACTCGTCACCATTTGATTACACATACTAATTAATGTTTGGGCGTTGTGTTCTTTTTTAAACTTGGGCTGCTATTCCTGCAGTATATTGTTTGGTTTAGTGTGGAGCAATGGCGCCCTGTAAGAAAGGAAGCACGATCTTCTACTCCAAGGAAAAACCAATAGTGCCAAGTCAATGTATTTGTTCTGGTAAAGAAATTTCTAAAGAATTGTTCATCGACCGCTATTCTCTTGTGGATGAATGAACGGATAGTTACCGAGCCATATCAGACGATCGGTAAGCAAAGGATGATTTTCAAATAGAAAAAAGTTATAAAATCATGGTAAACAAAGCCGCAAATGACGGAAAGGTCATGCAGGGAGCCAAAGAAAAAAGGATACATATATTTAGAGTGTCATGGTTTAAGAAAACTTTGGCGCAGAGCATCTTATCATCTTATATTTCTTCTTTCTTGTCCTTACTACGATATGATGTACTGTAAAAATAACTTTGTCTTAATATAATTGTTTTCTTCTATAGTATCGTTCAACATTTCACTTTTCTCACTTTGTTTGGCCACTACTTGCGCGTACTTGTGATAAGCTCTCATGCCTTGACTTGACTTATTCCTTTTCCCGGGTTGGGAAATAGGTAACCGAAGTTATAGTGATTGCTTAAATGATATATTTGTCTTTGTGCTAATTTTCCCTCCTGCTTTATTTTCGTGATCTGCAATGTATGTTGACATGTCGATGTGCTCACAATATCGGCAAAGGCGAGCGAGAAAATTCTTGTAAGTCTCTTTATTCTTGTTCAAGATTAAAAATGTGATATTTCCCGGCCTAGCACAATATGTTTTAGTTTTTCAGTTTTCTAGGACACTGTTATGGTATGATTTGATTCAGTTTGATTTCAACAAACGTCTTACAAATATAACCATTCTATGACCAATATTTGAAACAAATTAAAAACTTATTCAGCTTGTTTGAAAGCTTTTAACAGCTTTCAGAAAGTGTTTCCGTCTATTGTTGCAATATCGTCCTTAATTATTCCTTAAATCCTTTGATCGCATTGAACAGGAAAGGTGATCGCGTGATTACAATATATGAATAATTTAATTAGGCCACGCAGAATAGGCATGGTCAAGCTATCTTTTTCTCGAACAATAAGACATCGTTGGTTTGAAAAAGAAAGAATAAACACACCGTGCAAAATCTGTTAAAGCGATAAGTCGCTTTTCTATAGCTGTGAAAGGTCCTTCTTTTAATCACATTTATCTGCCTGAGCAACACATTTAAAGAAACGTTTTACGCGGATTCACTGAGTAAGCCATTTAGAGTTTATCTTGACCATGCGAATGGTCGCTGAATAAAATGTTTCTCTGATATGTCATAGAAATAACCTTAATCTATTTTGCACTGGATATACTACTGATTGTTTTTTGACGGTAAATAACAAGAAACAAACACATCAAGGACAAATCAAACTAAGTTGACTACTTTAAAGTTTTCCTGGAGGGAACATAAAACAAACATTTGTCATATTTTTATCAAAACCAGTACTTCGTACGTTTGTATAAATAATTGATCAAAAGTAGTATTTGATCCTTAACTACATTTTTGGAGAAAAACAAATAATAAATGATACCTCTCACAAAAGTCGGAAAGTGATACTTAGCAAACAAAAGAGAAGGATGATAGGCTGAATGATTCGACGCCAGAGACAGGACTAATAAGACTGATAGTAAGACTACATTTGATCACATGTTGTAAAATTTTACAAGTACATACCTCAGAGTTTACCGATCGTTACGTGTATCCTTTGGGGATACACTCTTAGTTAATAGCTCCTTCAGTTTAGTTTGTCGCCCCACTAAGAGGACATTGTTGGAGAACTCGTCGAAGGATTTTACGGCACTACTTTGTTCGAAAACGCACGCAAACAAGGGGCACATAAATATGTACATAACAAAACATATGTAAATGAAATGTAAATAAGATAAGAACGTTAAGAGATGGAATGGGACTGCTACTCTACCCGACTTCACACCCACTACCCCCTCCCCTCCCTTCCCTCACCCACCCCGTGTAACCTCAATTACCAACTCCTGTGTTTGTTTTTGCTCGTTATCTCACATTGCCTCATCGTTTTCGCGTGCTCTCCTTAAGAGGAAAGATACGTTCAGTTCGCTTTCATCGCAGTGAATTTAGCCAACAATTGACCCTAACCAAAATTGCATTAAAAACAAAACAAACAAAGAAACAAACAACTATCTATTTTCGGGTTGTGTTGGGAGTAGTACGCTGTTGGTAGTATGACATTCATACTACGCTCACCACTCTAGGCGCAGTCTTTCTTTACACTGACTCTCCTGATGGTGAATAACCTGTTCATTTGTTTTGCTTTGCTATCGAAAACTTAATATGGTTTGTTGGACTGTCTTCGTAAACGACAGTGTTGTACGAACAGTTGACAAAGTAAACTTGTCTTTTTTAAAATGCTTTTCAAAAAAATTTTGAGTTTCCCCAAGATAGATCTAAAATAACTGGCAAAACTACAAAAAAAGGCGATTTCGGCGTAAGGGACTGGTCGTCATTTATCGCCTGAAGGCGGGGAAAAAGGATTTTGGAGGGGTTCACTTGTTATCGCCTTTGTCCTTCAGTTCTCATGCACTCTAGCTTTCGTAGCCGTGTTCCAGACTATTCTTGGCCCTTCAAAAAGAACCAAAGAATCCGCGGATTTCCGCGGGAAAATTCTTCAGTTGCCTATCGGCGTTTTTTTGCACACAAGGAAAAGCCAGGAAAGCCCGGAGTCTCTTGGATTTTCAGGAAAGCTCGAAGTCTCTTGGCTTTCCACGCTTTTCAGGAAATCCTATAGCGCGTGGAAAGCCAAGTAACTCAACGCTTTTCGAGCTTTCCAAGATTACATTGTTTCCTGGAAAACCGGGAATTTTACCCTCCCCCCCCCCCCAAAAAAAAAACCTGGAAACTTAGGAAGAAATGTTCTACGCTGTCATGGTTTTCCCAGGTGTGAAAAGAGCGCGGAATACCAGGAATCAGGCTTTCCAGCATTCTGCAGTTTCTTTGAAAGCTAAGGATACCAACCTGAAAAGCCCGGAAAAGCATAGAAAGCCCGGAATAATATTCTACGTTTTCCTGGCTTTTCCTTATGTGCAAAAAAGCGTGGAAAGCCTAAATGATTCCCAGCTTTCCAGGGTTTCCAGGATTTCGCGGTTTCTTGGAAAGTAAAACAATTTATACCCGAAAAGCCTGCAAAAGGCTGGAAAGCCAGGGGAAAATATTCCACACATTTCTGGCTTTTCCCTGTATGCAAAGAACGGAAATTTTAAGCAAAAGTAGTTATATAGTTGGGGGTTTCAGCGCATTCTCAATGCGCTCAAAACCAAACCCAACTATAACTACTTTTCCATCTGATGGAAATTATTTTATGGTTTCTTCTGGGTGGTACCAGAGCATTTTACACATATTGGTTTTATTTCATGGAAATCTATATGTTTTTTATTTCATACAAAACCTAACGCATTTTCCATTGCGTGACTTCAACAGGAAGTCTTAAAACCACAGGGACTTTCCCGAGGAAATGAGTCATCAGATTTCTATTGTTTTTTGGGGTCATACGATTATCATGTGATATCAGATGAACTTGTATTTAAAGTAAAGTTTGTCAGTAAAGTTTGTCAGTGAAGTTTGTAGCCGAGATTTAAGGCACTTGTGATTTCGCCACAGCTGTGGCGTGACGTCATGTTTGTAAGTACATAAAATATAATCTCATATACAAACAATTCAACCACAGAACGCCACAGCTGTGGCGTGACGTCATTACTAATAGCTATTGTGTCAATGTCATGAGACGATCGTATGATCTCGGTCAACCACAAAACGCCACAGCTGTGGCGTGACGTCATGTTTGTAAGTACATAAAAATATAATATCTCATATTATTATATAGAATGAATTGTAATAAAGATATACACGATGAACTGAAAGAATCAGGAGAAATTTCCTGTCCTTTTTGTGACCAAAAATTGGAATATTCCAATGAAAAACCGAAAAAAGATTTATGCTGTGATGATCAGTATATTATTAACGATGATGGGATGTTAGCATGTCTAAGTTGTGGTGTCGTACAAGGATATAATTATGTTAAAGAATATGTTGATTTTTATAAGAATCGACATCGATTTATCAGAAAACCGGTTTATCACAGAGAGTATCATGTCAATAACATATTACTCAATTTTGAAGAAAAATACGACATTAAAATATCAACCTGTCAGAAACAAAAGATTGATGCTATATTTTGTGAGATTGGTAAGGTTCTTAATGAAGTTAATGGAACTCGGAAAAGAATGATAAGCGTTAATTTTATAATGAGAAAGATATTCAAGATGATGGGAATACCTTACAAAAATATTCCAATTAGTAAATCGAAAAAAACTTTAGCTTTCTGCGATAAATATTGGAGGCACATCATGTTGTTGATAGGGGATGAAATAAAATCTATTATTGGATGAATACCTTATTATATTTCTTTTCAAATTTGTCAGTGATAGGACACATATCAATGATTATATCATCGAGAACTTTAACATAATCAATAAATTCTTTGTCATTATACTCCAGTCCTCTCATAAAGCACCGTAAATGAATTAAAACCTTTTCATACGTAGTGTACGCGAATTTACACATCTCAATCTTTCTTTTGTAATTTTTAGCCTCTGAATATGTTTTAAGCAAAAGCCCGGCACCAGATACTATTCCGAGAACAATAGGGTTTAGTGTTACACCACCGACAACTGTCCCTGTTACTACAAAAAAAACAGATCCAATATTACATGCAAGTTCTGCCTTTTTGAAATATTTGTAAGTCATTTTGAAAAGCCAATATTTTTTATGATAGAATTTATACAATGCTTTCAACTCATATATTTGATCGTCAGTTAATTTTTCTGACACATGGTTCCAATTAAATATATTCTTTGTCATATTATATGGTCACATTTTTTTTTCTTTTTGAAAGATTTTTAACATGGGTGCATAATGTTCTGATGTTTTTGATCAATCTTTCTATGCTTTCCAGAATTTCATTGATTAAAATAGCTGTTCTCATTATATTATAAAGTTAGATTATTCATTATCTTCTTCTTCGGAATCCTCATTATTTCTTTTGGGATAATAATATATTCTAAAAAGCATTCCATGCTCCAATCAGATGGATATCCTGCATTGTGTTATATAATAAATGTAAATTTTTTTGTGGAAAGTAATCACGCACTTGTTTGATACTCGATACGAAGTATAATTGCGTTGTAACTTTTCCAAATATCATCATTCATATTTAGTTCAAAAGCCAAAATCCCGGACGAAGGCATTTGGAAAGAATTTGGGTTTATCGTTTGATACCACCCACTTTTTTCTGAGGTAAAATTTCTTGAAGAGCTTAGAGTTCCAGTAAAAAAATTCCGTAAAGATGTTTTGAGTTTCAAAGATATTTTTTTGTGTCTATGTACAGTGACATGAGAATCCGAAGAAGTGATTGGACGCGTACAATATATATCAATATTTTTCAAAATCGCTTCACCCGGCAATGAAATTATTTCGGCACCATTTAAAACAAAATTTTTGTCCCCTTTTGTTGAATTTAAAAAACCGTTTATGTGGTGAATGGAAGAGCGTAGTTGGTGTCCGTTTAAAGACAAATTTGTTTGCATTACCATTTGTCCATTTTCAATAACAAAAGCTGTGTCATAGACACTTGGGTCAACGTTTGAAAGTGTTTCTTTAACACCATAGACAATTAAATGCCCAATTGTTAAAAACGATTGTTTACTGACTGTACCGTGCAAATCAAGATAAAGGAATTGTGGAGGTGAGCTACCCCATCTGTGAAAATGGATAACTGTTTTGGTGTAATTCTCGAATGTTTTGGTTGTTTCATCAGAAATTGAAATCGTTGTTCCTTGAGCTGTTACAGTTATCTCATTCATTTCCGGCGGAAACCATTCAACGACCATTGTGTAATACCCGACTGGAAGTTTATATAAGTTAAAACCGAGGCGTGACCGGTACTGGTTGGGTGAGCTTTTTTCAAACAAGAGTTTAAGTTGGTAAGCTTTTTTATTAATTTGATGTGGAGAATTGGGAAAATCAACAATACCCAAAACCTCGATATTGTTTTCACTCGAAGATTCATCAGTGTCTTCCATCAAGTATCTGAAGGCGTCCCTTTTTTGACCTGAGTTATTGATCTGAGATTCACGAATTTTTTGAGTGACAAGATTTCTCAAATCTTTTATTTCCTCTTGCACAAAATCAACATTAACTGCGGATTTCGAGTCTCTGTAATCGGTTTGTAAGTTAATAATTTTATTGTTATTTAAATTCAAGTTTCCAGTCATATTGTTGGTGCCATCAACTTTGAGAAACTTTTTTTGTGTCATGTCATCAATTCTGTTGTTAACAAACTCGACACATGCGGCGTCTCTTTGGTTTGATGGAAGATCAAGATTGATAATTGAATTATTTTTCATATCAATATCAGATCCTTTATCCAGTTTTTTTTCAAGCTGATTTTCGACATACTTTTTGTTTGTGGCTTGATCTGCCTGTGTTGGGTCTTTCACATTGAAAATTGTATTATTATTCATATCAATATTTGCTTCCATTTGTCCACCCTCTTTTCTCGAAAGAAAGATATTTCTCGTGTCCTGATAGTTTATTACCTTTGACAGATCACCGTGGATAGGATAAGGGTTGCTTTTTAATCTTAAAATATTATATTTACCTTGCATGTCGATATCACCAGAAATACTTGCACTTCCCTGAGGTCCACGATCACCTTTGTCACCTTTGTCGCCTTTGTTGCCTTTTAGACCCTGGGGTCCTTGTGGCCCTTTATCACCTTTTGAACCCTTATCGCCTTTATCACCTTTATCGCCTTTATCGCCTTTAGGACCAGGTAACCCAGGCAACCCTCTAGGGCCTATCTGACCTTGTCCTTGAGAATCAACATGATTAAGAATACCGTTTGTATAACTCATATAATATTAGTTTAGATTTTTTCGTCGAAATTTCGGGCTACCTTTTTTTTTACCTTATCAACATACAAAAAACTATATGGATCCTTAGTAGCTTTCTGATAATCTGATTTATTTATGTTCAGTTCTCGGCAAATCATCGATTGCTCGTTTATAGAAGGAAAATCAAAAACACAAAAATGTGAACTATTCAGTCTTATTGTTTTATCGGTTCCGTAATAGCTTTGACTCAAATATATACAACAACAATTTTTATTTCTTGAATTGGTGAAGTAGTCTCGTATCCGTTCGTCATTTTTCTTACCTGTATTCAAATAGTCATCAAATATGATTAATTTTTGGTTTTCATCAGACAAATCTGTTAGAGGGATGATTTCATCGTTACTTGCTTCTATCACGTCATAACCAACCTCTTTTGATTTTGATATTGGTTCGAGTGATTTCAACAGATGCTTATATTTGCTTTGTTGGAGATTGCGAGCATAAAGGTATATCTTATCAAAATAGAGAAGCCTATATATCATATCAAGCAAAAGGTTAGTCTTGCCACCACCAGAGGGAGCACAAATAAGCATCCTGAAACATCGGTTTGGCATGAAACTCTTTAATTGAACAAAATCGTTGTTTTCATCATCTTGAATGTCGTAATTTTGAACCTTCATATGATAATATGTTATACAATTTTATCGCATGGCAACACGCTATGCGACACGCTATGCGAGCGTTTTTATATATGATAACCCTAATTTTTCCGAACAATATACGAAATTTTATGTAAACAAATGATATAATGAGTTTACTCAAATGGAAAGAAATGGCTGAGAAACGATCTGAGCTTGGTAAAAAGATTAACACAGTAAGAGAGACAATAAAACAAAAAACGATATCTGATCAAATGGGTGAAGTTGAGGCAGAGAAACTTTTCAAACCTATAACATCAGGATTAAAGGAACTCACATCTCCAAAAATGCCATTGAGAAGATTACCAAAGAAAAAGCGACCTGTTCCAGATTATGGAATAGCTATTGATGATGAAGTGCCTGATTATGGATTGGAAGATCTATTTGGTGATCAAGTTCTACCACAAAATGACAAACAATTGGTTCCAAAACCTCTAAGTTATGAAGATGTCCTTAAGGATTTAGCATCAGGTGAAGAACAAATGTATATAGATCCAGCATTTATGTATGAACCTGAAGATCTTCCACCTGAATACGAAGAAGAAGGACCTGATTATAACATTCTCGAGGAGGATGCGATTAACCAAGTTTTGGATGAACTTCAAATTCCTAACTATGATGATATAGAATCACGACTTCAAGAAGAAGAAATGAATGACCAAAAAAGGAAATCTTATCTTACCAAGACCCTGAAGAAAGCTAAAGATAAACGGAAAAAACTCCCTGGGTTTTTGTCTGATATCAGTAAAAAATTAAAAAGTGGTTTAATGACTGAAGCTGAGGCTCAATATCGAAGAAAAATTATTCAAGATACAAGAAAGGTTCTTACTGATTATATCGATTACAACAATCAAAGATTAAAAAATATTAAAGGATCTGGTTTGAAGAAAAAAATAAAAAGAGGTGGACAAGTCCAGTTTTTCAACAATCCGACAGAAATGATTAAAAAACTTGAACTGATTATCGGATCAATGGTTACAGGTAATAATAGCATAGAGCTAAGAAACACAGGTGTTGCACTTCTCGACATCTTGTTGAAAAACTCTATTTTAAACAGGCCGCAATATAACAAAATATACAAAAACTATTTTATCTAAACTAATCATATAATGGATAGACAACTTATCTTATCATCCCATTCAGTCAGAGACAAGAATGGTAATAAACCGAGTGATTTCATAATCAAATACATCAATCCGATAATTCTCGATCCGAATCGACAATATGAGATAGGCCTAGACCGAATCATTTCGATGTCATTTACTTGGTTTAATGTGACAAAAGAACTCAATAATCAGAAAATAAGATATTCGTCTGATAGTGGTACTAATTGGACGGAAATTATATTTAACCCTGGAGTCTGGAATTACGTTGATTTTGACAATTTAATCAAAGAAAAAACAAAAACAGGGACCTCATCAAACCCCCAATATCCTATCACTCTCGAGTTTGACGACACAATATTTCGCACAATAATAACACTTGCCTCAAATTACAGATTAGATTTGACTCAAAGTGATTTTAATGATCTTATTGGTTTCAAAAAAGGCATTCTAACAGGTAGTGAAAATGTTGGTGATTACATACCGAATTTGAGTCAAGACAGAGAAATTCTCAATATTCATAGTGACCTCATATCCGAAAGTCTAGTTGATGGTGATGAAACGGATATTATATATAGTTTCAGTACCTCGACTCTCACCCCGAGTTATAGTTTCACACAAGAGCCGAGACGAGTACAGTTCAATCCTGTCAATAAAAATACGATTAATAAAATTCGGATATACATAACAGATGGCAAACGAAGAATTATAGATCTTAATCATAATGACACTTCATTCAGTTTGATTTTAAGAGAGAAGAGAGATTAATCTAACTAATAGTTATATATGTCGTCGTATGAATACAAGCGTATTTATCATCCAAAACTTGGACGATTTGTTTATGAACATAAAGGATCTGGGATCATTGTTGACAACATTTTCAAACCGGTTGGAAGGGTGTTAAGTAAAGTTCCAGAAATGGTTTTAAAACCTTTTGCCAAAAAAGCGCTTGAATCTGGTATTTCACATGCTGGAGACAAACTGGGAAAAAAAGCAGCTGAAAAAAGCGGAGAGCTTATTATGAGAAAATTACATGGTTCAACTAAACAATCAATGAATAAAACCATGAAACCAACCAAACCTACTAAACCAAAACAAGAAGAAGATTACAACACATTTCTGAATAGACTTATATCTGGTACTGGATTAAGACGATAAAATGTTATTAAAAAGTGAATTTTATCCAATTATAAATAGACTAGCAAGTGGGAAATGGTTTATATAAAAAGTGAATTTTATCTAAACTATCAATATATAATGAGTTTCAGAACAAGTGATAATTTACAAAGATATGAATACGTTCGTTTCCATTTGGACAATGTCATTGAGCAACCTGCTAACAATCAATCACAGAAAAAGACGGGTTACAGATTCACAATCAACGATAGGTCGACTATGTTCGATTTTTTTAATGGGTATTTCGAAGTAACTAAAGAGCTTCAAAAAAGGGCAGATGGTACTGGATATGCTCAAGCAGATCGAATCACTATGATCAACGGATCTCAGTCACTTATTAGGCATATGGTTATTAAATCTTCAGGCAAAATCGTGTACGAGAGTGATAATTTGCATCGAATAACAAATGTCAAAAATCTTCTTGAATACAGCGAGGACTTCAGTCGATCCGTTGGAAAGAATTCATTCTGGTATCTTGATACTGATGGAACTACAACAAATACAAATACTGGATTCGAGGCCCGTCGTATTTTAACCCAGGCTCATCAGAATAACGGCGGCGGAGGAGCTAAATCGATTAACGAGATGATACCGTTGAACCGATACAGTTTTTTCCAAGAATTAGAAAAAAAAATGTTGCCCCCAATGCAGCTCACATTTGAACTTACACTTAACGAAGACAGTGAAATGATTCACATGGCAAATGGCACAGACGGTAGTCGTGTTGTAGTAAAGAGATTGTATCTTTGGCTCCCTAGATTAATCCCAAAAGACAGCATGTATAGTAATTTCGTTTCAGAGTTTCTTAAGCCAACAACCTGGACATATATGCGAGATCTCTACAATCAGTCAGCAAATACCAGAGCTATTCAGAATATGTTTCAAATCAGTCCAGCTATCGACAACGTTAAACACGTTTTTATATATCTCCAGCGGACAGACGGACCAAATAATGATGAAGCTGAAAGGTCTCCGTATGTATTCGACACTTTCAAGTTGAATGCTGCTGACGCTAATAGCTCTCTATCAAGCTGTCGTTTAGAGTATGGTAACAATACATTTTACCCAGAGCTGGAATATGATGCGGATAGTAAAGTAAGAGTATTTAACGATTTAATGTCATATGCATATAGAAAAAATGATTTTAATTCAGGGACACAATTGAATATAGCCAATTTCACCAGTTTGTATGGATTAATATATTTCGATTTGACATATCAAAAAGAGGTAGTGACAAGAGATCCTAAACAGTTGATTCTCCATTATCGTCTCAATGTAGCCCCAGCCGCAAAAGTCCGAGCTCATAGCATCGTATTTTACGAGAGTGAGGTTGTTGTTAAGACAGTTGGAAACGAATTGATGATAGTTTAAATGAATAAGATTTTTAACATCGATAAAATTTTAATTGAATATGTTTTTTTAAAACAGAATTTATCTAACATATAATATATGACACAACTATACGAAATAACAGTTAGATTATCGCCAAACCAGAAAAAGAATCTTAGTAACGCGTATCATAAAAGAGAAACAATAGTTCTAAGGCTCACGAAGGACTCTCTATCTGGGAATGACACACTTTATGTTCCATTAAACATTGTAAAAAGATTGGAAAAAAATCGGAAACTTAAGAAAGGGATGGACATTAAACTTTCTAAAACAAACATTCGAAAGCAAGTAGGTGGATCTCTACTGTCTACAGTTCTGACGCTTGGAAGAACTTTTGGTCCAACATTAGCAAAAACTATCGGTTTGTCAGCTTTAGCTGGAGCAGCTAGTGAAGGAGCATCTCAGATTGTTAAGAAGATATCCGGAAAAGGTGTTCAAACCGGTGGGTTCCTCATACCACAAAATAAAATCGATCAGTTGATAACATATAAACATCTTTTGACAACCAAACAAAAGAAGGATATATTAAATGCTCTACAAACCGGTTCTGGTGTTCATATAAAACCAACAAAAGTACAAACAGGTGGGTTCTTAGGTACTCTTCTCGCATCAATTGGAGTCCCTTTAGCTATTGAGGCAATAAAGAAGATGACTGGTAAAGGTGCCCCTCAGATGGGACAGCCTAAACAAAGACCACCCAGATCTATACCAAAACCAACTACTGTTAACAATCAAGATGGTGGTTTGTTAGTCCCAATGTATAGAACTCCACCTTTTTATGGAAATTGGTCTGATCAAACATTAGGTATGGGGACTAAAAAAAAAGCTCCCAAAAAAAAAGCTCAGAAAAAGGGCAAAGGTCTACTATTAGGCAAAAACTCACCATTCAAAAACGTCCTTCTCTTAAACATTCTATTATAAAACCCAAATTTCATAAAAACATTCCTTTGTCAAATTATGATTTAATAAAATGGTGTAAATATCTGAATATCCCAATTAATGATGTATTGTCAAGAGATGAAAATGTTCCTCACAATCATCAACAAGCATTATTCATTTACAATCTTGAACCGAGTTATATGTCAGGGAGCCATTGGGTTGCTACATATGTAAAGGACGAAGTCATTAATTACTTTGATAGCTTTGGTTTACCTCCCTTCCAAGAAATGGTCAATCATGCGAGAAAAAAGAATTTAACATTGCTTCATCAGAACAATCAAATACAAAATTTACTAACGACAACATGTGGATACTTCTGTTTATACTTTTTGAATGAGATGAATAAGGGCAAATCATATTTTGATCTGCTTCAGGTATTTGATATATATGATACAATGAAGAATGAGAGGTTTCTAGAACGGTATTTCAAAAATATCTAATCATATTATATATGAAATCTTATTGCGTGAAACAAAAGAAGGTCACAGAATGTGTACCTGGGAGTGAACGATATGAAAAGGCTAAAAATGGGAGGCTTATGCTTAAATGCACTTGTGCTGAATGTGGTATTACAAAGACGAAATTCGTTAAACAGGCGGGAAACGGGCTGGCCCGTCGAAAGGGGCGGGCTTACTAGATACAGTAGCATCGACTGGTACTGATTTATTGATTCACCACGGTATTCCTTGGCTTGGAAAAAAAGCAGTTGAAATGGGAAGATATTATGGATCAGAAACCTTGAGAAACCCAAAACTGCAGAAAAAGGCTATCGATTATGCTCTGGATAAGTTGAATCCAATGATTCAAAATGTCGGAAGTCAAGCTCTTGATCAATTATCAACCAAAATCAGACCAAATAGAAAGTATAAAACCGACAGAAAAGATTTGGATGGTGGAAGTTTAGATATCCATAAAGCCATTGGAAGGCTACCCAAACCAAAATCAGGCTGGACTTTGCCTGGTCATAAATACACTGGGCCATACAACCCTCTCGATAAGCAGTTAGAGTATGATCCAGTGACTGGAGAGATATTGGAAATCTATGACCAACCGACTGGTAAAACGGATGCAATAGCAATGCAACACGACGTCGATTATTCGGTTTGTAAGGATGACAAAAAATGCAAGAATAAAGCTGATAGAAAAATGGTTAAGGCTCTAGACAGTGTGCCTTACAATGAAAGACAATGGGGACATTGGCTGGCTAGAAATATGATTAACACAAAACAAAAACTAGGTCTTGGTGTAAAACAAAGGAAGACAAAAAACGGAAAAGGCCGTCGAGTGAAGAAATGAGCTGGCAAGAAAAATTAGCTGATGAGCTTCATAAACCTATAAAACATAACTTTACTCGGCGGCGTGTAATTGTAAACGGCATTGACGAGGCATGGTGTTCAGATCTTATTGAGATGCAAAAGTTCAGTCGATGGAACGCTGGCTACAGATATCTTCTTATGGTTTTAGATGTATTCTCTAAATACGGTTGGATCGTTCCATTAAAAGATAAAAAGGGTGAAACCGTTATGAATGCTTTTAAAACAATATTCAAAGAGGGGCGTAAACCACAATATCTTTGGACAGACAAAGGCAATGAGTATTACAACAAACATGTTAAGGAACTACTTGATAAGAATAAAATAACCTTGTACTCAACTGAGAATGAGGAAAAGTCGTCAGTTTGTGAAAGATGGAACAGAACAATTAAAACCAAGATGTGGAAGCAGTTTACTGTTCAAGGTAATACACAGTATTTAGACATGCTACCCAAATTAGTGAAAGAATACAATAATACAAAACATTCAAGCATAAAGATGACGCCTACAGAAGCAAGTAAAAAGAAGAATGAGTCGACTGTTTACTTTAATCTATACGGTGATATGGAAACATCAAAACAGAAACCGAAATTTAAAGTTGGTGATAAGGTCAGAATAAGTAAGTATAAACGAAATGTGTTTGATAAGGGCTATACACCAAATTGGTCTGAGGAAGTTTTTACAGTTGATGAAATCCAATCCACTGTTCCTGTCACTTACAGACTGAAGGATCTCAGAGGTGAAGACATTCAAGGGAGTTTTTATGAACCTGAATTATTAAGAGCAAAACAGGAGGTATTCAGAATTGATAAAGTCATTCGGAGGGATTATAAGAAGAAACAGGCTCTTGTCAAATGGAAGGGATACAGTGATGAATTTAACAGTTGGATGCCGTTCAAGGACTTGAAGGATATATAAAAGCAGATTAAGGAGAATTATCTAACATATATTATATCAATCGATACAGTATATGCTGTTATTGCTGCTAATGGTAGCCAAAAAGATAATTGTTTCTGACTATCTTATTTAAACAGAAAATAATATATAGATTATATATATGGAAATTTTCACTTATGAAGGACAAAAACTGAATATTATCAAAAAGGATGATGATGTATGGTTCCGTGCTAAAACTGTTTCAAGCATTTTGGGATATTCAAACAAACGAAAAGCTATTATAAAACATGTTGATGAAGAAGACAAATGTTCACTTAATGAGCTTAAAAATAGGGGTCCCAAATTGGGACCCCTAAAATGGAACGCCGGAAACACGATTTATATAAATGAATCCGGACTGTACAGCCTTATCTTGAGATCAGATATGGATAAAGCCAAAGAATTCAAACGTTGGATTACTAAAGAGGTTTTACCATCAATCAGATGAAAAACCGGTAAGTATGAATTCAACAACAGGCCATACAAAATGCTGACATTCAATATCAACACAGAATATGATTTACATAAAAAGGTAGTCAACGTTATTAGAAACAATTATCCTAAAGCAATCCTACTCCCAACATTAGGTGAAAACCAAATTAATGGTAACATGAGAATAAAATCATACAACATGGGTTATCAGAAGGGAGCTTGTGATCTATTCTTGGAAATATGCATTTGAAGTACTCAGGTTTTGCAATCGAATTTAAAACACCAACTGGTTATGGAAAGCTTTCAGAAGAACAGGAGATGATGCTACAAGAGTACGAAAACAACAATTACAAAATATTAGTCAGCAACGATTATGATGAAATCATTAAAGAAATCATACTTTATTTCCAGGGTGTAAGAATCAAATGCAGACATTGTTCCAGAAAATTCAAGTCAACAGAAACCTTATGCAAACATTTGAAATTCATACACAAACACTTATAAAGAGAAAAATAATATATAGATTATATATATGGAAAATCAAAATGTAAAGAGAGGTCCTGGAAGACCAAAAAAGTACTCAACTGAAGAAGAGAGGAAGGAGGCTATAAAACAACAAAAATCGAAGTACATGCTAAATAAGGAATGGTATTGTGACGTTTGTAAAAATGGACTAAATTATACTCTAGCTGGCAAGCATTGTCATTTGAAGACGATAAAGCACCGAAAAAATAGCATTGCATCAATATCATGGAGAAAAATAATTGACATAATACACAAAAAATAAATTCTTTCAATATAGTTCAAAGGATCCAATCACGGATCATTTGAATTCTCGACCATATAAAACGCAGCAAAAACTACTTAAAAGAATATCAATACTATAGTATATATATATATGGAAATAAAAGAATATAATTATATAGAAATGAACAAAGCTAGTTTGAAGAAACTTAGCAAATCGGAACTTATCAAATTGCTATTCAAGCAAGAGAAGAAGAAGCCTGAAATCATAGTGGTTGACGATACCAAGCCAGTTCCAGCATCAAGAACATACAAACCAAGACCACCAGTCCCAACACCTCGCAAGAGTGTTAAGCAGATGGCTAAAGAATATGAAGAAAACATTATTCTTCCACCTCCAGAATTCAGGGATGATTACAAACCGATTCCAGCACCAAGAACCAAAAAACCAATGGATAAACCGGTTCCAGCACCAAGAACCAAAATAGAACAAACAGACAAAGCCTTAAAAGGTTACACTAAGTCATTTGAAATAAATATCAAAAACAATAAGGACCCTTTAGCTCAAATGCAAAACACTAGAAAAGCTATAGAATATCGTGTAATAACTTTGTTGAATGAAATGAAAGGCTTGAAATACGTTGAAACATTGAAAGTCACATTCGAAAAAATATCAGCTGATGAAATAGTTGAAAAGTCAGCATATTTCAATAGTACACCTCAAACAATAATCAACCAAATGGAAATCGCTGATTCATTACAATCATCAAAACAACAGATACTGAATAAGATAGCTCAATGGATATCAGAAGGATCTGGTTGGACAATTAAATCAGTTGATAGTCATTACCTCAACATAGTTAAATACAAGCCATTGAAAGGATCCTCATATATCCAACTACCTTCCGAACTGCGAATGAAGGGATTAATCAACATAAAAAACGAAGATAACGAATGTTTCCGTTGGTGTCATATCCGACATTTGAATCCACAAGATAAAGACCCACAAAGAATTAAAAAAGTTGATAAACCATATATTGAGAAGTTAGACTACTCAGGAATTGAATTTCCAGTAACTATTAAGCAGTTCAACAAAATCGAGAAGCAAAACAGTATCAATATAAATGTATTCGGATATGAAGACAAACAACCATATCCCATCTATGTTTCTAAAGAAAAGTATGAAGATCATATGGAACTACTACTAGTAACGAAAGATGAAAACAAGCATTATGTTCTCATAAAGGATTTCAATAAATTCATGTACAATCAAACAAAACACAAAGAGAGGAAACACTTTTGTATGCACTGTCTGCAATGTTTCAGTTCTGAAAGAGTATTAAACAATCATAAAGATAATTGCATTCAAGTAAATGGAACACAAGCAGTAAATATGCCAACTAAAGATAATAACATACTGAAATTCAATAATTTTCATAAGCAGCAACCAGTACCATTTGTCATTTATGCTGATTTTGAGGCTATAACAGAGAAGATTCAAGGATGTCAACAGAATAATGAGTCATCATATACTGAAGCATACCAAAGACATACAGACTGTGGATATGGTTATAAAGTGGTTTGTTGTTATGACGACAAATATACAAAACCAATACAACTATATAGAGATGAAAAGGCTGTTTACAAATTCATGGAAAAGATGTTGAAAGAAGTTAAATATTGTAAGAATATAATGAAAAAGCATTTCGATAAGCCATTAAAAATGACGAAAGAGGATGAAGAGAAATTTGAAAAAGCAAAAGAATGCCACATCTGCGATAAAAAATACACAGAAAAAGACATACGCGTCAGAGATCATTGTCATATAACTGGTAAATATAGAGGCTCTGCTCACCAAGAATGCAATCTGAAACTCAGAATAAATCCAGAAGAAATCAAAATTCCTGTTATATTCCATAATCTAAGAGGTTATGACAGCCATTTTATAATGCAAGAAATCGGAGCTATTGTTAAGAATAATACATACACCAAAAACGGAAAAGAGATTAAAATGGACATAAATGCCATACCAAACAATATGGAAAAATATATGGCGTTCATGCTTGGTAACCATCTAACATTCATTGACAGTTTCCAGTTTATGAGTTCTAGTCTTGATAAATTAGTTAGCAACTTACCAACAGAAGCAGTAAAATATACAAACAAAAGATTCCAAAAAGAAAAATTCAAGCTTATGACGCGAAAAGGTGTTTATCCGTATGATTACATGGACAGTTTTGAGAAATTCAATAAAACAGAATTACCAACTAAAGAAGAATTTTACAGCATATTGAATAATGAACATATAACAGATGAGGATTATAGTCATGCTCAAAAAGTGTGGAATACATTTCAATTACAAACGATGGGTGAATACCATAATCTATATCTTAAGTCTGATATACGTCTATTAGCCGACGTGTTTGAAAACTTCCGTAAGACCTGTCTTCAGTATTACAAACTTGACCCCTGTCACTACTTCACATCTCCTGGTTTGTCATGGGATGCTATGTTAAAGATGACCAATATTAAACTAGAACTAATGACAGACATAGACATGTTTCAATTCATTGAAAAAGGCATGCGTGGTGGTATATCTTATATTGCCAATCGATATGGAAAAGCAAATAATAAGTACATGAGAGAATACGACGAGAAGGCGCCCTCAAAGTATATCATGTACCTTGATGCTAATAATTTATACGGTTGGGCTATGAGTCAATATCTCCCTACTGGTGGTTTTAGATGGATGACAGAAAAGCAGATTAATAAAATCAATTTAGCTCAGTATAATGAAGACAGCAATAAAGGGTTAATACTAGAAGTTGATCTAGAATACCCCAAAGAGTTGCATGACCTTCATAACGACTACCCTCTAGGACCGGAAAAGGTTAAAGTAACTGATGACATGTTGTCAGGATATTGCAAGAAGATACAAAACAAGTTCAAAATATCGACGGGACTAGTTCACAAACTGATCCCTACTTTATGTGACAAAGAAAAATATGTTCTACACTATAGAAATCTACAGTTGTATCTTGATCTTGGATTGAAAATAAAGAAAGTGCATAGAGTATTAGAATTCAATCAGTCACCTTGGCTTAAACAATACATTGACTTCAATACACAAAAACGTACTCAAGCGAAAAATTCATTCGAAAAAGATTTCTTCAAGCTAATGAATAACTCAGTGTTTGGAAAGACAATGGAGAACATAAGAAAACGTGTCGATGTCAGACTTATTACAGATGAGAAGAAACTATTGAAGATGGCTTCTAAACCAACTTATGTAAGTAGTAAGATATTCAATGAAAATCTGGTAGCAGTGCATAAGATCAAAGAAACGCTAACTCTAAACAGGCCGGCATATGTGGGTATGTGTATTCTTGATCTGAGTAAAACTCTAATGTATGATTTTCATTATAACTACATAAAAGAAAAGTATGGAGACAAAGCCAAGCTGCTCTTCACTGACACAGACAGTCTAACATATGAGATTGAAGCTGAAGATGTGTACCGAGACTTTTGGAATGATAAAGATCGATTTGACAACAGCGACTATCCAGAAAACTCTCTGTATTTTGATAAGACAAACAAGAAGGTAATCGGCAAATTCAAAGATGAAGCAGCTGGAATACCAATCACAGAATTTGTCGGTTTGCGATCAAAAATGTACAGTTACATAAAAGACAACCAAAAAGGAGGAAAAACAGCCAAAGGAATCAAAAAGAACATCATAAAAAACAAAATCAAACATAAAGACTACAAAAATGTTTTATTAGAAAATAAACAAATACATCATACTATGAAAACAATAAGAAGTAGCAACCATCAACTAGGTAGTTACGAGCTTAATAAGGTGTCACTCAGCTGTTTCGATGATAAACGATATATAGCCAACAATGGAGTCAATAGTTTCGCTTACGGACATTATGCAATCAAAAACTAAAATAATATTTCTTTCTTAAACTCATCATTCTATACTATTATATGAGACATTATTTTCATGATACTACAACATGACGTCACGCCACAGCTGTGGCGAAATCACAAGTGCCTTAAATCTCGGCTACAAACTTCACTGACAAACTTTACTGACAAACTTTACTGACAAACTTTACTGACAAACTTTACTGACAAACTTTACTGACAAACTTTACTGACAAACTTTACTTTAAATACAAGTTCATCTGATATCACATGATAATCGTATGACCCCAAAAAACAATAGAAATCTGATGACTCATTTCCTCGGGAAAGTCCCTGTGGTTTTAAGACTTCCTGTTGAAGTCACGCAATGGAAAATGCGTTCGGTTTTGTATGAAATAAAAAACATATAGATTTCCATGAAATAAAACCAATATGTGTAAAATGCTCTGGTACCACCCAGAAGAAACCATAAAATAATTTCCATCAGATGGAAAAGTAGTTATAGTTGGGTTTGGTTTTGAGCGCATTGAGAATGCGCTGAAACCCCCAACTATATAACTACTAGCAAACATACCCTAAAAGCCTGGAAAAGGAATTAGAAGTTTTGTGGCAGCGATCTTGTCTGTAAATTTTTGTCACTTCGTGTGAAAATTCTGCTGTTCTGATTGCAAGAAAAAGCGCCTTTCTTTATAATGTCAAAGAAATCGAATAAGTATAAAAGTTTTATGAAATTATGCTGTTATTCCCAGTGGGAGATGAGAATTTTGAACTGTAAATGAATACTTGTCTCGGAGCACGTGTTTGTTTTTTTCTGACTGCTTTGCAGATTTTTCTTCCAAGATAGACTTCCTTGTTTTCGCTCTGGTGTAGAAAAAAGTTTCAATGAACAACAATTGTTTATTTTATCATGAATAAACACGGTTTTTTGTATGACAAAGATAATTGAGGAGATTGCTGCCCGGGGATTGCTGTCTCAGGCCCAGATCGCACTTGCGGCCAACTTTTGATTTGTACGCAACAACACTTTGGACAGAAATTGATATCTAAAGTTGTCCGGTACAACCCGTCTTAATCTTAATCATTTTCCACACTCCGACACGCTTAACGGCTTGTTGATGATTATATTTGTAACTCTCTATTTTTCCAAACCATTAATTCCTATTTACATTGTTTTAAACAGATAAAATTAGTCTTGATCTGTCCCGTCTAATGAATATACTGTTGCCTCATTATAGTTAATATTATTGGTTCTTTCCTCGCCCATTTTTACTTTGCCTTAATTAAACTGCACAGGAGGCCGCAACTTCATTAGTAATAGAACACTGTTTAGTCGAGTGCCATAAAGCATGATTAGTTGAGTGCCACTCTCTACAGTCACAACAGAAGGAAAAACAACAATGAACCAATCCGGCTCCAAATGCGAAAGTAAGCTTGGTTTTGGGTTGGTTTTTAATACACAAAAACTGAGCAAGAGTTTTTTAACCAATCACACTAAGATCGTAGTCAAGCAAAACCGAACCAAATATAAAGTACTACTTTAACCGACGCTCAACTAAGAACTCCTCGAGCTACATTAAGGCTCCTTAAAAAATTTACAAGATAAGCCTTTGCATGTCATTGCACCCGAATTCGAGCAAACGTGTCTCCTTTATATCAGCCTTTGAGCGATGGAATTTAGCATCGCTTATCATCACTTATCATATGCTATGACTAACACATCAACTGCTGGTTATCGGATGCACTAAGATTGCAAGATCAACGTATGGTGCCTTAACTCAAACACTAGCCATGTGCGGTAATATTTTTGGTCAGTGAAGGCACTTCGAACAGTTCCAAGTTCTTTCTTGGCAAAAAGATGCCTATCTCCTTGGCGTTGTCTTTCAGATTAATGTTAAAGTTAGCTCAAAACGAGTCAAGCGGAGTTAGTCTGATCTGTTACGTAAGGAAGAGGAGGCCTGGAAACTCATGGTGTCAATGTGAGGCCACACTTCAAAAAGGACTTCCTGAAATACCTGTCTAGCAACAGTGACCTCTCCATAGAATCCTTCTAATTTCACCAGACCTGTCACACTATAATGACTGTCACGCAAATGTCACGCTATTCTCGGGACAAAAGCAATATTTAGAAGTACTTCTCTGTCTCGTTTGTAGTTTGAACTCTATCTCCCAGGTATGTTAAAAGTGTTGTTTACAGTTATTTAAACACAACCAGTTATAATATTGCAACACAATTTTAAGCCTGTTTAGGGCGATGTTTAACAGTCCGCAAAACCTATGAGCAACAATCTTTCTAACTCGCAAATATTCATCTGAAAAAAAAAACAGAAAAGAAAGAAAAGAAACGCTTCCGGCACCAATCCACTAAATAAAAAATTCCCGCAGAAGTATTTTTTCCGTATTGTAGGTTTCTTACACAATGAGTTACAGTTTTTGAAAGAAAGCTTATTTTTTAAAGAGCTTGTTATTCGGTTAATGGTACATCATACTTTTACTTAAGTTTGGTTTTTGTGCCCCAGACTACGTCATCTTGACATAACAATCGAAACTGTTACACTGATCAGAGTCTTGAAACTCGATACCGGCTTTTCTTTTTTTTTTAACTTGTTTCGTAAAATGTTTCTATTTCATCTGGATGAAAATTTCGGCTTCGCTTGGCGGGCCGTAATACCAGCCAAGGTTGGAGTACAAGTATATATTTGATGACGCTTTGTCGGATATGTAAATATCAAATCCTCCTCCAAATGTTGCCCATAACATTCGCAACTATATATGGAAAAGGCGCTGTATAACTGGCTGTTGAATCCAGTTTGGGTTAGCTTCACTGGCGCCCATCCTGGCTTGTATACCAACGAAAACAAGAAGGCCTTGGAATCGAAGCGTTCCCCACATCCACTAGCAAAATGAAAAATGCACATATCACAGTGAAGAACCGCTTGTCATTGCTCACAAAGATCCATTTCAAATAATCAACGATGTAAAACTGAAAGCCTTAAAACTGAAGAAACTGTTAAGTTTAAATAATCACTTAACTCAGTTGCTGTCTAAGTAGATGTTGGATAATACAACAAATGACTTCTCGATAAAATACATTGTACCCTAGTCCAGTTCCTATACATACTAAATGTTACACCTTCCTTAATTTCCTGATTCATAGAATTCAACTTGATTTGTAGGCTGAAGCGAATTATTTCTAAAATAGACAGTAATAAACTGTCACCATCTGGTATTTTTTAAACATTTTTTCAAAGACGGAACCCCAAATTTATCTTTTTTACCCTAAAGAATTTCGCCCACGTACTCAAAAGTAAGAACCACTTTACAAATATTAACCTTATTTAGACTGTGTGAGGAGGGGGAGTGGTTATAAACTAGTGCCAGCGCTGACTTGAAGCGTGCATAACTTTTCTGATTATCAATTAAAAGGCTCCGAGTTTTGTGACTTTTCTTAAAATTTACCTGCCAACAATTAGGTAAGACATGCAATTGTTTATAAAACTTGATGTCGCCATGGCAAACATGTCTTCATCAGGTCGTGTCGTGCACCTCAAAGAAAACATCCTTGGACGTACTATGTACCCCCTCTCAAAAATTCGTTGTCATAGCTTAATTGAATTTTCATTATTCTCGGAGTTAAGGAGGAAGGCCATTTGTCCCTCCTCCCTCAGGATACAAAAAAGCACAGGCTAAATAGGATTCAAGTTTTCCTTTTTTTAACAACCATATGATCTCAATGTAAGCATGCCTAATAAAAATTAAATGGAAACAAAATGAAATGAC
This sequence comes from Siderastrea siderea, assembly GCA_964030785.1. Taxonomy (NCBI): domain Eukaryota; kingdom Metazoa; phylum Cnidaria; class Anthozoa; order Scleractinia; family Rhizangiidae; genus Siderastrea; species Siderastrea siderea. Next base: position 24,189,512 of record OZ034974.1, on the reverse strand, counting down.
TTACTGTTCCATGAGTTGCTGGTGTAGCCCCAAATATGTAGCTATTAACCTTAATGATTGTTAAAGTGGGACCTTTCCCATCGCACAAAGAATGGAACTGAGAGACAGCCCAGCTATCCCTTGCTGCTCGCCAGCAGAGTTTTCAGTGATGTCAGCACTACGAGACGGGTCTAGAAATGTCGTTAAATTTCCCAAGTGTTCGTTGTTCTTTCCCAAATTGGCAGACTGTTCTAAGCCCATTGCATTGAAACATGGGGAAAACAAAAAGATAGAAATGGTGATGAACATTATGAATTCTGAAAAGCTTTAACGTAGGTTGTTATGACCAGCACATTAACCGTATTCAGACCGGGGTTTTTTCGATCTTCTGGGACGGGGGGGGCGGGGGGCTTCACAAGGCCCCCTATGTAACTTTAAAACCGCTTACGCTATGGCCACCAAATTTGCACAGGATAGTGTACGCGCTAATTCTAATCACTACAGATACTGCAATGTCATTGTCACGTAATATGACGTCATTATGACGCCATTTGTTTCTCAATGTTTTACTTAGAAGCTCTGAAACAATAAATTTACTGAGTACTGTACCTGAAGGAGTAAAAATACTTTTGTTCGGTATAAAGGGCATCTATAATATCTTTTCTGAATGTATACTTTTGGAAGACATGAAATTATGCAGATACATTTCATATTTATAGAGATAAAATGGCCATTTGGTGTCCGCCATCTTGAATTTCTTTAAGTTGATCTGCTTCATTTAATAAGCAAGAAAACAAAGCCAGTTGATTGTAAAAAGTTTATTTCATTGATTAACAATGTCATAAACTTCAAATGTATGGCGAATAGTGAATTTAAAGCGAGAAATTACCTTTTTTCACCAGTTAAGTCCTCCATCTTGGATTTTCACTTTTTAAATTTCACGTTTTCCTCAAATTAGTACTAAATTCCTTTCTTTAGTGAGCGCTTATTCCTAAATAATAAATTATTGCTACAATTAATGTAAGAATTTAAATTCGATTAGAAAACATTAAAATAGTAGCGATTAAAGCGAGAATATAATCGTGATTCTTTTAAAAACATGCCTGCCACAAGTGGTTGCCATGGCAACATCAAGTTTGTTGGACACAAGACACTCATGCCAAAATGTTCCCAGTTAAATTTTAGGAAAATTAACAAAATTTAGTGGCAATAGTATAAACGGTTACGAAATTACACAACTTCAAGGTTGAGGCAGGCCTCAAAAGCCACCACCCCCCCCCCCTCCGGTCTGAATAGGGTAAAGCCTTTTAAAAAAAAAATTAGTGCATCTTTGGACGAAGTGTCGCTAGATTTATAGTTACACAGGTGTAATCGTTACCACAGTGCAACGGGGCCATAAAACAAGTGAAGTGACAGGATATTTGATGAGGAACAAGAACGCTCATTGGTCGGCAGGAAACACTGGTCTTTAGAAAACCTTATTTCAGTTGGTGATCAATAATTGAATGTTATGAGGCACAGAGAAAGACCATATCTTCATACTAAGTTACAGATAACACTTTAAGACCACCGTTCTTTATTCATTCAATTGTTTGTTCAAAAATTGGTTTGTTGCATGTTTTATATTGATTTTAATTTTTTGTGATAAACTTTATATAATGTCTTTGGCATCTCCTGAAGGCTGAGAACCAGTAGTTTCCTTCGTCCTTGGAACATCCTTTGTAACTTTCGTAGCCAAGGCGGGTTGAATGTTCCTGCACATTAACCTTATTCAGATGAGGCTTTTCATGGTCTTGTGGGATCCGGGTAGGCGCTCCCCGGTTTGAATACGGTTAATATTGGGCACACTGAAGTTTTCATCAGTTCACCTTGCACGAAGTTTTGCTTTAATTTTAGTTAAGGTAAATCGATGTTAATTCCTTGATTTTGTGTCGAATTAATCCTCGGTTTGTACCGCTAGTTCTAATCAGTTTGCATCCTGGAACCCGTGATCGGCCCAGAATCGAAAAACAGCGATTTTTTTCAAAGTCTGTGGCGTTCCAACGATAAAGCCCAAATAAACCAGATCGATGACTTGCCCTTTTGTTGGTTAATTTAATAAATCATCCAACGGTAACACTAGCCAAAATTGGAAATTACATAACATCCCACCATAATGTAGAATCACGTAGTCACACTGGACGTTGCTCTGTTTACATGTTATGCTAACATGGAATACGTGAGGGGTGGGGGTAGGAGGCGGAGTGAGGGCTTAGATTGGTACCGAACGGTGATTGTAAGGCCCATAGACTTCTTGCTACAAACCATGTTGTATTAACTTGAAACAAAATTCTAAGACAAAAACATCATTGCTTCTGCGCGTTCTGTGCCTATATTGTTCTTGATATATTTTTCAATTCCTTATGCTTCTTCTTTTTACTTTAATAACTGAAAATTGACGTTGACATTAACTTTTTTGTAGTTCATACTTATTGCTTATTTATCGCTCTCGAGTGTATGGGGAGAGGGATTTTCGAGCAACAGAAAAAGCAGCACAACACATGGGAGAACAAAACTGACTTATATACGGAAAATATTATTGGAATGGACGTTTCGAAAGTCTAGGTTATGTTGATGCTGGAGGAAAAACAGAGATATGTAGATATGTGGTGGTGGATACAAGTGAAAATGCCGTTGTGTTTGTGGTAGCAGCTAATAGAATTGCGATGGTAATGGTTGTGCTAAGAAATGGAATAATTGTTAAAGCTTCAGAAGCCGTGGAACAATCAACTAACAAATTTGATTCCTGCTGCATGCATAAAGGCCGAACAAAACTCTTCTCAGCTTAATCTCCATTCACTTTTTTTTTCTATCCACTACCTTCACAAGTCTCAGCCAGAGTGGAAACATCATCAAGTATTTCCTTGATGGCTGTTATCTTCTCTTTATCCGAGGTGGAAACATCATCGATTAATTTCTGGACGGCGGCTATCTTCTCCCTCATCTCTTCCTTGAGACTTTCTCCACTAGCTGTATCATCATCTTCAGGAGTTACTGCCGACACTGTAAGAAACGACAAGACGATTATTATTTTTGTCATCAGTTTTCATTAAAATCCAAATTCTTGAGTTGAATTTGTCTCCACAAGAGGTCCAAATAACTTTTCGCTTGTTGACCGCTTACCCATTAGATTGAACAGTCATAAAGGCCATAAAGCGAGATCAATGCTAAAGCGGAAACGTTGCACCTCATGGAGTGATCTTACGATAATAAGAAGGCTCAAACTGAACTACTTTAGTTCAGTAGATGATTGGTCCTAATTGTAGGAAAGAGAAGTCAACTAAACAACAAAAAATAAAATCATTATCACGACTCACTGCACTGTAACACATAATTTAGCTTTCGACTTTACGACCGTCTTTGATCGCAACCCACGACTCGTGCATTTTTCAAATATTGCACTTACCCGCCGTGTTTATTAACAACGGGGGGAGGACTGAATATATTGAACAACGAATTTTTCTCATTGGTTTACAACTAAATTGTTAATTACCTTTCGGTTTTACGGGCGTCTTTAATCCCAGTGCCAATGGGGATAGGATAATTAGGAGAAAGAGTGCTCCTTCCCTTGCAACCATCTTTGGTTCTATCAAGGTAAAAAAAAAAGTTCGCAAGTTGTTAGTGTTCAAAATGTCGCTGTTATATATGACGCTGTTATATATGTCGCTGTTATATATAAAACAATAATGGTGATTATTTATCTTAGTTTTTTCCTCCACGGAGGAATAAATGGACGAACGAACAGACGGAAGGACTGACGGATGGGTGGATGAATAAATAAATAAATAAATGAAGGAACGGAAGGAAGCGGGAAGGAATATGGACGAGAGAGTGAATAGATGAATTTATCATTCTATTGTTGTGTCATTTTATCGTACACGGTAAGGGCATGAAAACACGCAAAATATGCCAGCGTTTTGCACTGTAAAATCCCAGTTTGACCGGCTTTTTCCTGAAGGAGGACGAAGCAAAAATATAATGCAATAGAATAACAACTGCCCTCTTATTTGGTGTTTTGGTTAATAATTCACGCGACATTTTTAATTACTCATTACTCGCATTTTTCCTCACCCCTGCGGGGCTCAGGAAAACACTTCGCAACTCGTAAAATGTCCGCGCATATTATCTACCAAAGCACCGAATAAGATGTATAAATGGAGGAAGGGAGGAAAGGAAAAAGACAGAGAACAAACGAGCGGACAAACGTATTTGCTTATTCCGTTATTGCGTTGTCGGAGACCAAAAGCCTCTAAAGGTGATTAAGACTACTAGTCTTTGAGAAATGTTAAATAGAGACTGTGCTTCAGGCGCGGAAAGGGGAAAAATTATTCTCGAGCGCAGAGCGCGATGCGCGTCGCGCTTGTGGATAATTACCCCTTTTCCCTCCTTTTTCGGCGCCCGCCACGCAGGCTATGTAAAACTATCCCTTCTTACACGGATCCTGTATATCAAGTGACGATTCTACAAAATTATTCAATAAATTTTAAAAAGCAAAACACCTCAATTGTAGCACGAATAAAAAGGATTCAAACAGGTTTCGAATTTTTTTTAGTTAACAGTTATAAAACGCCAAGGAAAATACAACACAAAAAAGGCATGTAATTTTGTTTAAAAAAACTATAGGTACTTTTTATGACCAGGCAATTTAAACTACAAATACCGTTTCCTACATTGATATCTGTTTAAACTAAGGCGCCTAGTTAGGAAAAGAAAATTGAGCGCTCAGTCCAGACAAAATCCATTCCATAAGTCAAATTATTTTCCCATAAAACTGTTGTGAAAAATTCACAAAAAATTGAACCTCAGAAAAGTGTGGGAGGAGAAAACTTAAGAACACGATCAAACGGATCGAAGCGGATTGCGAACATCTATTTTAATTAAGGTAAGGCATGCAATTGACTTTGATGACAGATCGATTTTAGCTAAGAGTAGCTTTTATCTCTCTCAACTTACCAGTTTGTCGAGGAGGTAACAGAAAAGAAGAACGTTAGTCCTCATGGCTGTCGCTGTTACCACTTCTGGTCAGCTTTACATGTACAGTAGAGCTCACATAGGTATAACGATGGGGAGAATTCGCATTTTAAACTTATGATGACTGTTCAAGAACTGTCAATTAGCTGTCAGTTTCGCGTCAAATGTTTAGTTAAGCTGATGAAAGATCTTGCGCAGTAAACCAGCTTGGACTGCGCCTGTCGACTAGGTCAGTTACCATATAGATCTTCGTCTAATTACCTTATGTCGAAATTTTGTACCTCGTCAAATATCGTTGTCTTTCTCCGAACACCCAGGCAAAATAAAACAACAGGAACAATGTAAAAATCACAAACAACATTTCTGATGAAAACAATAATGGATACGAGTAAAGTAAATGTCAGATATCGTGGCTTGACGCTACTACAAATAAGTAAGGTAAACCGGCTGCAGGCGATATTTAGGTACTTCCTATTTTCATCGTTTCCACAAATTATTTATTTTCTACATTGCAAGTTTCATGGGAGCTGGCCGAAGGTTGAAAGAATGTTGATGAGAAGTCCCTAAGGCTTAGGGCAAGAGAATTAAATGTTGTAATTTTTTAAAATGTTGTTCAGAGTAGAGTTGGCTACACGAATTCAACACCTCTATTTGACATGCATCGTTCAACATTATTCAATTATGCTGGAACTCATTTGGCGGCTCTATGGAATAGTGTTAAAAATTGGTGAACGAATTCAATCTTGTTGTTGACACCTCAGAACAAAAGAAAATTTGAATGGTGTTGGATAGAAAGTTTGATGGCAACACCATTTAGTGTGTTCCAACATAATTCAACAAGGAGGCAAAACATGTGTAACAGGTTGAAGTTAACAGTGTTGAACGATGGTGAATGCAAATGTTGAACCCGTTTAACTTAAGCCTAGTGAAACCTTTAATCTATTCTCCTAGATAAGGTTGGTTTCCTGGAAACAAAGTCAGACGATAATTATTGTAGGACGGTTGCTCACTAACGGAAGTATATTATTTGATCATTATTGTATCAACACTCAGCGTTGAGACTAAAAATAACGAGTGATAGAAACTAAATTCCGTAGAAACTAAATTCGATTTTGAGACGACTCTACGGCTTTATAATGACGGCTAGATGGGAAAAAAAATATTTTATCCTAACGCCGTCATTATAAAGCCGTAATGCCGTCTCAAAATCGAATTTAGTTTTTTTTTTTTTAATCGCGATCCACGTCTCTTTTTTGGCGAAAAAAACAAAAAGCCAGAGCAATAATTTTTGTTGATCAAAATAGAAATTTTTACTTGTCATGAAGATCTGCACGCGCGATACTTGCTTACGAAACGACGGGGAGCGACAAAATAATAGAATAACGTGACAATCAATTTCTTTTCCAGGCTAAAACTGGAACACAAATGATAACGCAATACAGAGCGCGCATCGCGAAATAAAAGCTGAAAAACAAACTGTTTTAAAGAAACAAACACAGTTTCAAAACTTTAGCACTCACATTTTTGGCAATCTGTCAAGGTAGGGTGCTTGTAGGGATGAATCACATTGTAATAAAGGTTTTCCAACTATATTACTGAGCAGAAACTAAACTTTTGCCGGTGGGTTTGTGAAGAAAAGTTTTGAAGTTTTATCTTGACCGCGTTGTCATGACAGTTTTTGAACCAATCACAAGCCAGCATTTTAAGACAACATTATCGCAAAATAACGCCGTCTCAAACGCAATCAAAAGAGACCACTGGATCGCGATAACATTTTGTAATTTTCACACCAAAAAGGATGGAAGATTCCCTTTAAATCTAAAGACAAGATAAATACAATCTTCACGGTTTTCAGCCTCAGCACTTTAATAACGTTAGCTGTTATGTACGATTTAAAGCAGATCGTAAAATGCTCACTTTTTTGTACTGAAGTAAGCATAAGAAATGCCAAAAGTCTGTTATGAAATACACATTTGTAACACATGCCGGGTAAACAGATTCAATTGTGCACTTGGGTAATACATGAGTCGTTTTGGTAAGGGCGCAACCATCACTTGATTTTTGGGGCATTTCAAATGGCTAAAATTAAACAGATCGATCATTCAATGGATTTGATGGCACCTGTAGTTTGCTCTCTGTAAGCCATGACTAACAGAGAAACAATTACCTGACAAAAGTTTGGCCTAATAATCGTCAGGAGCAAAACCTGCAAGCGTCTGTTCAATGATTCTTGAGCCCTTCAGGCATTGCTGATCGACTCATTCCAGTATGTGGCTCGACTTATTCTATTATTTGGCAAATTGTAAGCTTATCTTTTACACACGAGCTCGAGACTAACGGAGAGTTGATTCAAACGATTTTTAGACTTGGGGAGAATACTAGAGTGGACCGGAGAGTGTTTTACAGTGATTTGCTCACACAAAAATAGGTACTGTTATTCTTAGTTACTTCTGTGATCTAAGAAAAATTGAACTTCAATATGCACGTGTTTCAGTTTAATGAGCTGCGAAACAACAGTAAAAAGCGTCTTGAACTTATAGCTCCGAATCATAGTTGATAAAAGAATCTGGTTATGAAGCTCAGCAAAGTCCTTTGTCTTATGTCTTTGTTATCGTTTTTAGCCTTGACCGTGCACAAACAACAATAGGCTTTGAATTTTACATGAGCAACTAACCAATAAAAATGTCACAGCTAAGTTATTCAGCTATAGTGTGCTAACGTAAAACATAAGATTGTGCACGGTCGTAGTACTTTCAACATAAATTGCAGCACCTTTATTATGGCCTTTGAAACTTGCAAGCTTTCATAACCAGTCCCTCGAGTAACTATGCTCGAATGCAGTGTAACCATGTGGAGAAATCGCCATCTTGAAAATGTGTGAAAATAATGCACCGCGGCCGTTGGCCGCACACCACCCGGTTTGAAACTCAGTGAGTGCGAGTGAGGATGGTTCTGAAGTCAATCCAAGAGTTACACGGGACAGAGAGGGCTACTTCCCTTACAGCCTTTGGAATATCTTAAGTTCAAAAATTCTGCAGTCGAACTTCCCTGCGCGAACACTTCTCATTAGCAACCACCTGCCGTCAACGACACTTTTCCAAAATACCAAAATGTTCTCAGTCAAATCACAACAGATAAGCGGCCACCTGACTCGTGATCTCGTCTCACCGGGTGCAAATTCTGTGAACAGTCCAGAGCATTTCCACTTTTGAAAATGTTTTGATCGGCGGACCAAAACAAAAACTTATCCAATCAGAGCGCGACTTTGGAGTCACCTGATGCTAGGCCTGTTTTCATGAGATTTCATAATAGTTGATGAAGTTCTCAGATTTGAATGGAACAATCAAGCAATATTTACAGTCAATGTCTACGTTTATTACTACCTGGGATTGGCTGCTTGCAGATACATGGTTTAAACATCTTTTAGCCAGGAATAAGTTGCGATGAGCGCTTGTCAAGCGCTTGTATGAAGCTTATTTTTCTTCTGGTTGCGCAGCGGGCTGCAGTTTGTAACAGATCGGGTCGTCTGTTTCAGATGAATAAAAGGAAACTATGAGAAGGCAAATCTATTTACGTTTATTTCTGGCCTGGATAAGTTGCGTGCAAAAAGAGAACCATGGATTCGATATTCTTTAGCCAGGAATGAATTGCGAATAGCGCTTGAATTTCGCGTCAGTCACTGGTCGCGCAATAGTACAATATTAGGACACATTTGCCGCCATATGAAATGATTAACACCAGTGAAACCGAGTAAGCTTATCTTTTTATTAACTCATGAACAGCTTTACAGATCCATTTTTCGCAGCTCACTTCTCTGTCTCAAACAGATTCATCGATTTGCCCTCAACCGAAGGTAGATATAAACACAAAATAAAGCATAACACTGAAGGTCATATCAAGGTCATATCTGATCGTTTTCTGGATTCCTGCGGCTTTGGTGTGATTGTTCCGATTGTGTCTGCTGAGCGACTCAAAGTTTTTTTTTTTTTGCCGTTCGTGGTATATTAGGTAAGTTAGGACCTTGATAGGTTTTTCAGCTTGTCGTGAACGAATTTCCGACGATAAAGGATAAAAATATTATCTGCACCGCTAGATTATTGTTTGAAACGCCGGGCCCAGCTTGTCGTGATACTGCTGCAAGATGGTGTGTTTCACGTGACGGAGTTTGATCCATACAACCCTTTAGTCAAGAAATTGAAATTGTAGCTTCTTTACAGCTATGCAACCTGCCACACAAAGGGCTGAACGCTGCTTTAGTCAAACATGTATTAGTAAGCCTCTCTAGAAGATTCATATGTTTCCTTCTGTCGTTAGCAAGTCTTAGCAAATCTATAGACTGGCTGGATTTCGGCCGAGTCTTTTCCGATATCAACGTTCCATACTGCCTTGGACTCTGACTCAAACAAAGAAACCTCACGTGTTCTCTTATCAATATATACCAGTCCAGCACATATCCTGCAACGATCTCTGATATACATCCTGAAACGAAGGAAAAGACTCGGCGTCCAAATAGACTAGTTCAGAGCAATGGCATTTGGTCGCACAAATTGATTCACAAGACAAAGCGCGGCCGGCCCACCAAAAGCGCGGCCCATCGCCAGGTTTCGCACTAAACAACTAGAATACCTATAGAATGTCTCTGAATTTTTTTCAAAGCCTAAAAAAATTTTCACGAGAGATATAGTAAATTGGAGATGAACAAGCGCTCGAGAAAACAAGCAAAATTGACGTGTGTATCGAAAGTAAAACCTCACCTAAGCACATATTTCGCAACCATTTACCACAATATCCTGCACAACACTTCTTCAATGCTGTCTTGGTCGTTGTGTTACTAATAGACGGGCAAAGCAGGCTGGGAAGGCTCGAAAAAATGCAAATTAAAACTTTCAGTTGAATCTACTCGGTGATATTTCAAAGCCGCCATGTTGTGACGTCACACTATTGCTTCGCACATTTCCAAAAGTGGAAATGCTCTGCACTGGTGAAGTGGCGCCGTACGTACTTGAGACACCTGGTCTCCGCTTATGTCGAGCACACTGAAATATCAATTTTTGACACTAAAAAAATGATATTACATTTCATCTGGTGTACTGTCAGTCTTTGCATGCATTATTAAAAGTCAACCCCTGAAAGTAGCTAAACTAAGGGCGCGTTTTTTATCCACAATTCTGGAATAAGAATGGTTGGTACGGAATGCTAGGAATAATTCGGATTGTCTGCATAAAAAAACGCCCATCGAGATGCGTGGTCCTGGTCCTGCCTTTTTCTTGTACGAAACATCACTGAAAAAATCCTCGTACTTTTGGTACAATGAAATTAGAAGCAGTGTTTCATTGTGTCCAAAAGTGTAACCTGATTTTTTCTCCGGTAGAGACGTATTTGAATCCGCAGCGCTCATCTCGCCGTCCGCCATCTTGGATTTTCATTCGCAGCATTCTGTTCATTCTGCCCCTGGGAGCAGAAGGGATGGAACGGCGTTCTGTCCATTCCGGAATAGGAATGCGGAATAGAAAAACGCGCGTATTTTACATTCTGGCCATTCTCAATCCAGAATTGTGAATAAAAAAAACGCGTCCTAAGAAATCAAACACAGACCCTGTGGTCCGTCCTCTCGTAAGCGACCAACCCCTGTTAGAGACCACTTAGGCTCAACGTCTTGGGTGGTCGCTTGCGGGAGGTTTAACTGCATTTTCAAAAATAAATGATAACGTAAAAGAAACCTACTCTTCCCTAACCCGCTGACAGCTCAGAGCTGAGCTTCTAAACATGATAGCAATTCAAGATAAAAAAAATCTCACAATTTCATCATAATAAGTCGGACAGTGTTCAAAATAGTGTGAAAGTCAGTGTATTTTCGATTTCAAAGCTTATAGATTCATAACAGGCGAACTACAGGCAAACAATCGCAAGGAATCTGATTATTTTCGTTTACATAAGGGACAGAATTGAAGTAGATAAGCCGACTGATTATGTGTGGATACAGAAATATCTCGAACACTGAACTGGTAGCAAAACAAAATTTTCTCTCTAGGAAGAACAATAAACTCACCCAACAAGGACGCTTCTTGGTACTGGGGTGTGGCATTCTGGCATTGGATCCGTGCGTTATCATAGACTTAAATGCATGAGTTAAGGAAAGAATGGTCATCTCACCAAGCCTTGTGCCACAAACTTATATAAGCAGATCACTCTGTGGGCATTGTGTGGCATTCTGATAACGGTTTCTCTCGCGTGTTTTCGCGGAGCAATCATCGGCCAGAGGAAGATCAACGAGCGGTGTATTTAAAAGAAAATGTGACACTTCAAAGTTCGCGCGTGTTCGAGAGCTCGACAGATTCCTCTTCCTCTCAGATTCCTCCCAAGGTAGAATTTCGCCTGAACTATTCAATATAAAAGACTACAATAACCATAAAGGACTTTGATTTAAGAACTGTACCTCTGAAAGAAATAAAAGGGCACCATAAACACCCAAGCACCTCTAGAATATATATACTAAATGCCAACCGCTCAACTTGTTGTGTTTTTATTTAAAAAAGTAGTTTCAGAACGTTTTTACTAACTCAAAATTAACCTATTTACATCAATACAATTTATGCGAAAATTAAAACCCAAAACACCAGGATACTGGAAAATGTCCCTTTTCCGCGTGAAGCAAAGACAATGGGAAGCGTCTGCACGCAGATGGGGTCCAGAGGAGTTCAGTTTGGTCGTTCGAAACACTCTTTGGGTATCTGGCCTTGCCAAAAAAACAAACATTCTTAGCTTTGCACAATAAAATTGGATCCTAATGCGAGCCCAAATCTAACTGTTTTAGCTTGCATACCCTTCAGTTCTTGTCGTTATGAATCTTATATGAATAGAAGTTCATTGCAGTAAAATCAATACGCAGCGACAGGCGGTACATATATTACAGTTACAAGACGCATCTTCGACTAGAACAGTCGGATACTTTTCTCTTGTACCGTTTCTGACCCAACGCATGGAGATCCTTGCAGCAGACTCTTCTCTTTCTTTCCCCCCGATAAAAAAAAATTGTAATGTCTTTGCAACGTCTTTAGGGTATTCGTCATTGTCCAAATGGAATCAAATAATCTCTGCATCATCCAGACACTGCAGAAGCTTCTCCTAAGAAAATCCAAGCATCTCTGGCAATTCTTCCAACTCATCCTACGAAGGTTTACTTTCTTTTGAAGCTAAAATTCCAAAAATGAAAAAAAAAAAAGGAAAAAATTGAGAAATAAATTATAGTTTTCTGTGTACAAGAATATGTCATTAATTTGAAACGCGTTGCAAAAGTGGCAATCTGAATGGAATATGGATAAATTTTCCATTTATCACAAGAACAGGGGGGATTTTTTGCACCCCGTAGAGTTGGCAAAAAAGGTGCCGTTTTAAATACTTGAGTCTAGAATTTGTATGGCAAAAACATATATGAGAAGATATATTCAGGGAAGTGGTCTAAACTACATTACATGCTAAGGACCCACAAAACACTTCGAGGCTACTGCCTCTCTCTATAGCCCCTTCCCCTTAACCAGAAACCAATGGCATCTTCCATAGCGCCCTCCCCTCTTTTACCAATAGACCCACTTCCGTGAACGAAAGACCCATGGCATCTTCTATGATCCCACCACCCTTGACAGCAATCCTAAAACGTATAATAATGATCGACTCTAACAACTTCTTGAGCTTCAAAAACAATCAGCAGAGGATTTTACTTGCCGATACGTTGCTTTGTGGCATTGTTTTTAGCCCTAGCTAAGATGTTTAAGTGCCCTTCATTGATTTTACCCCATTGTAATGATTGCTATGATCGGGATGACTGTTTTTCATTTCACACTTTGAAGTTCATGTTCTCCTCTTCCAGGGTAGATTTATTTGCAGCACATTCATATAGCTGTCGCAGGTGACGTGACTTAAAAAGGGAAAAAAAAGCCTAAATCTCAAATGGCATAGAGGTCTAGTTATTGAAGCAGTGCCAATATTTAACGATCAACAAGATGCAAAAAGTGACTTAATGATTTCTTGACATTCGCATTATTGAAGAAGTTATGACGTCATAAGTATGTATATTTAAACATTTTCTTCTGTAGGTTTCTTATTCTTTGTAATGATAGTAATTTCTTATATTCAGATTATAAAAAAGGCTGGATTATCTCCGATTTGCGAAAAAAAATTGGAAACTTGCCAACTTTTCTCCATGTTTTAGGGATTTTTCTTTTTAATATAATGCGCGGTTGGGGACTGGCAACAAATAACCACGTGCACTGTCGCTTGTTATACTTCAGACGTTCATCCTCATACATTTCACAAATCTAGCGGCAAAAAACGATCCGAAATAGCGTGTGACAAGGTACCATCCAGAAAAAATCCCTTAGCAACCACGCCAGGTCTACCTAACCTCACTACTTCTCGTGTCCAAGCAAGCATAAACTGATGGAAGGTCAAAAGTAAGTGACTTTACCTTGTGGCTAACAAGTGTTGAAAACGTTGGTCGCAACAAAGATTATCTGCTAAATCTTTGCGCTGAACGAGATTATGAGACAAAGAGTCATATAAGACACTGTAAGTTGCATCACGTCCTTCTCTTTTTTTCCACTGAAATAACATTTTCAGTGCCTTTTTAGAGTATTCTTCATTGTTTTTACAGAACCCAGTTATCTCTGCATCATCGAATCCGAGACGCCAAGCAAGCTTCTCCCAGGAAAGCCCAAGCTTCTCTGACAATTTCTCCAACTCATCCTACGAAGGTTCACCTTCTCTTAGGACTGAAATGCCAAAAGAACAAACAAACAAGCAAACAAACAAACAAACAAAAAACAAAACAAGTAATCAAAAAAGTTACAAAGCGGAATTCAGTTAAATCATTCAGATCATTATCCCCCAAACAGAAATTATGTGGTTAATTAAGCTTCCCAAAAACAGTGTTGTTTTAATAGCCATCTCCCTATACTTTCCATGGCATGCAAGTGTATAGACTCATTAGACACAAAATGGCGACCCTTACTTCTCGCCGAATTTGGAAAATATCCAGCAGGAGGTTTCAACTGCAGTTGGAAGAGACTTGTATATCGTCTTACCACCATTTTCACTACTACGCGACTTTTCTTTTCAAAACACCTCTGAGCCCTTTGCAATACGCTTCCGTCAATCATACCTTATATGGGAAGTGTGTGATGTAACCGCAATTGAATTGAGCTCGAAGGAATAAGGATGGCGACAAATTATCCCGTAAATTTGCGCTGGCGAGTCATATATTGACTAGTAAGAGGCTATAGAGTCGTTGATGTTGCAAGAATACTTCACGTTTGGTAGATATTTGTAAAGAAATTTCGACATTTCTTCAGAATTAAATACCCGCTCGGTGGATTATCCTATGCGGTGGATGGTAAGCTTGCGTTTAAACTCGCGAATAAGCTAAACCAAAGTGTGAAGTAATAATTGTAGCTTTTCTGACCTGAAGATAGCACACGACATGTTATTCACCACGAGTATAAATCTGGCAATATCCCGAAGTGTATGAGGACGAAATTCAGGAGTGGATAGAGTATGCAACGGGAAAACGAATCGTGATCGGCGTGCGATCAACCGATTCGTGAAAAAAATGGGTTTTACAAGAAGAAAGGTACGTATGACTAGCTGCATTTTTTTGGAAGGAACACTGCTAATTCTAATCACCTATCACCTCCGGAATGAATTGAAAAAACAAAATAAAGCATAAGCTTATAATGCGCTTGTAACGTTTGTTGTTCTACGTTTCGAGAATGTAAACATATAGCGCTGTGACATGATAGGGAAATTGTTATTTCTACAAGCGGGAACGGGGAATCGAGGAAAATATTTAAGCTTACTTTCAAGTTTACTTCTTCGTTATAACTCAAGACGATTGCCAAAGAACGTGATGAGGGAAACAGGACGATGTATTGTCGTAGGATCGCTGAATTTCACCGAGAACGGTTGCTATTTAAAGATGAATCTGAGAAGTTCTGATTCATCTATAAATAGCAACTGTTCTCGGTGAAATTTTGCGATGACCCACGACGATACATCGCCCTATTTCGCTTATCACGTTCTTTGGTAATCACAGTGAGCTATAACGAAGAAGTTAACATGAGACTGTGCTAAAATATTTTCCTTGATATTTCCCCGTTCCCGCTTTAATTTTATAAATAACGATTTTTCAGGTTTTTCTTGCTAGCATGTCACAGCGTTAACATTCACGTAGAACAATAAACGTTATAAAGCGCTTATGCTTTGTTTTTCATTCCATTCCTCGGGTGATCCATTCCTTGGGTGATAGGTGACTAGAACTGGCATCGTTTCTTGCAAAAACAATCCAACAAGTCCTACGTACGTTCAGCTTTCTTCTTGTCAAACCCATTTTCTTCACGAATCGGTTGATCGCACGCCGATAATGATTCGTTTTCCCGTTGCATACTCTATCCACTCCTGAATTTCGTCCTCGTACACTTCGGGATATTGCCAGATTTATACTCGTGGTGAATAACATGTCGTATGCTATTTTCAGGTCAGAAAAGCTAGAATTTTTACTTCACACTTCGGTTTAACTTATTCACGAGATGAAACGCAAGCTTACCATCCACCGCATAGGATACTGATCCACCGAGCGGGTATTTAATTCTGAAGAAATGTCGAAATTTCTTTACAAATATCTACCAAACGTGAAGTATTCTTGCAACATCAACGACTCTAAAGCCTCTTACTAGTCAATATATGACTCGCCAGCGCAAATTTATGGGATAATTTGGCGCTATCTTTATTCCTTCGAGCTCAATTCATTTGCTGTAACATCACACACTTTCCATATAAGGTATGATTGACGGAAGCGTATTGCAAAGTGCTCAGTAGGCTCGATTTCCGCCGCTCTCTCGAGTCCGGTCTTTGTTCCTCCCCGAACAGTGGCTGGTAATCGAGCCTAAGTGCTCAGAGGTGTTTTGAAAAGAAAAGTCGCGTAGTAGTGAAAATGGTGGTAAAGAAATCAAATTCATGACACCGGAATTCCTACAACGCTACTCCTGAGTCTGTTTAACTGTCTGACCGGTAGTCTTCACCAACGCACTTAGCTTCATCAGTGTTTCATATCAGTTTTCAAATATCTTGCTCTTACTTTCTGTAAGTTGGATTTCTAGATATCACTGGAGAGTGGAAATAACAACAAAAGCAGCACATGAAACACTGAGGAACCGATTTATTCCTTGAAACATTAACATTGAAACAAAAGCTAAATAGACCTGAGTCGCGTTCCAGTGTTCATGGAATCGAAGACAAATTACCACTGATAAGCCGCAGTGACACCCGGGCAGTGACATGTATTACACGTCAAGTTAAAAACATTTTAGAAGAAGCCAAAACTACAATACCTTAAATACTATTTCATAAACGGGTTTTCGTAATTTCTGTATACAATGTATTACCGTAGTTCATTAAAGCGATCGCTTAAACGTGCTTACGTTTCATATTATTTTGAGCACATTAGCACGCATCTAAATTGCTTACCTTAATACTAAACACCTGAATGTCTTCCCCGGTATGTAGATAAGTTAGAGCAGTAGTTGCAGATCACTTCAAAGACACCTGAAGAGGCTAACAACGAGGACATGAAGGGGTGATGTCTTCCTGAAACACAACTGATTGGAAAACTTTCCGCGTGAAAAGTACATAAACCGTAAACGATGTGACCCAAACGATTTATGGGTAGATGGTTCTCAATGAATATTGCATATTTTAAATTCAATGTTGTTCTCCTGCGACTGATTAGATTGACTTCCACGCCATGATGGACACTGTGCAAGCCTTTCAAAAAGTGTTCAAACTGACGTTATCTTTAGTAACAAATGGTGGGAAATTCAAATTTCAAATAACTTATTGAGTTTTAAGGCAATTACCCCGAATTTTGTGATTTTTAATTTTTCCAATTTTGACATTTTTTGCCGGCAAAATGACGTCACAAAGATAGGGCCATCTTATGTCTGTCTAGGGATATCTTATGTCTGTTTCTGAATGACTTTGTTACACAGATCTCAAAACTGAAAAAATAATGAAATATGTTTATCCACTCAAAAGACATAACGTTTAGAAATTTGAATTTTGTTACTAAAAATAACTTTAGAGGGATTAGGATGGGAATAGGGCCTATATGGGAGATTAACTCTCTTGCCCCTTCATCCTCTCTTCAAACTGACTAACAAGGGCCACTTTGAACAATATTCTGTACGAAACTTACCCAAGTTTGCATCCGAATGAAACGAAGATGTGATCATTGCAGCTGAAATCGCAATTTGAGCTATTGCGAATTAAGCCCGAAACTTCGGAGCTTCAACGGGCAGTCTGACCCGTGGCCTCTGCATTCGCACTGCACTTCTCTACCAACTGAGCTGTGAAGACCCATACATTGGGAGCAGGCCAATCTATTGAGTTCATCTTAACCCGTGAAAGGAATGAAACATAGAATGAAAATGATGTGAACTGCAATACAGATGCAATACATATGAACTCAATAAATTGGCCTGCTCCCAATGTGTAGCTAAAGCACTTCAGTACGGTGGCCCATAAGGGTCAAACGTGGTGATTTTTACAGTCGGCACATAAAAGTTGACTTTCCGGCTAAAAAGTAAGCCCATAACTTTTTCATGTTCGTTTCTCTGTTTTTCGTTTATTTTGGATGTTACGATTACTTGCACTGCATTTGAAACTTGGGAAAATAGTGTGCTACTTGTTTTTGTTGTTGCTGTTGTTGTTTTCCTTTTTTCAAAATAGAGAATACTCCGTCTCTTTTTACTCTTTCACCTTGAATGGATTTTTTAACCATTTCTTGCAAGCCACTGCAGTTTTGCTACTCTCTTCGCCCATCCATACAAATGCTGGAGTCCTACGAAATTTGACCCAGACTTCGCTTTTTCCCAGGCGATTTACCACACGCTCAGGTGATTTACTAGAAACTTCAGTATCTCCTCACAGACAAGTTGTTGACCTTAGAAACAGGATTCAAGCGAAAGTCGTTAGCACAAAAACGTGAAAGACGGCGGCTTGTCAAGTTTGGCAAATATAATCCCCGCCGAAAAACGACACGGGAAGAAGAAGGAGGGAAGGCTTCAAAGGAAACAAGTAAGACGTTCATATTGAGAGTTTGGCTTTCAAAGCATTCTTTTTTCTTTCTTTCTTTTTTGACGTAGGGAATTTACTTTATGTAGCAAGCTGCTGTTGTTGAGCGAAAATCTCACTCGAGAACAAAGAGACGGCAAAGGTAAGAGAAAACCCTTGTGCATCTCCAGTGAACGACTTATGTCCTCCTGTGACTGCAGCTGGAAAAAGCAATTTTGTGTGGCTTTTGGCTCGGCAATAACTTTATCAGTTCGACATTCTAGCATCACCATCCTGTTATCGTGCGATTTATCTTTTCACTTAGGGACGGAACATTATTTAGAGGGGGAGGGGGGCTGGTGCAAATGGAGGGAAGCCATGTTCAAATTCTCCTGACCTTCCCCTTTGTGAAGCACATTTTTGCTGACCTCCCCCCCCCCCCCCCCTTTAACCACCCTTTGCATAACAAAGCTCCCTAATATGCATGCATAAATTTTCCCCCTTTTTCCTGCATAAAAATCATTGATCCTCTCCCTATTTGCACCAGCCCTCCACCACCTCTAAATAATGGCCGGTTCCTTAGCGTCGATACACACGGCGCAGAGTTTCTCGTCTGCACCAAACCCTCAATAGAAATGTCGCGAGTAGCCTGCGAAGCAGGTGAAAACGAGGAGGGGGTAAGGGGGTCAGAAAATGGCCATTTTCCTCCCATTTTCTCGCTCCCCACTCCCTACCCGACATGCTTTGCTGACTACGTTGCGAAGAAATGTCGTTAACTATAATATTGACAAAAAAATTCAAGTGTTCATTGATTAAAAAACGTTGCATTTAAGATTACTCTTATAGTAATAGCTTGCATACATACGTTTAGTTACGGCCCATTTTATTTTTACCAGCGTTCTTCAAAAACAAAATCCCTTAATTCTACAACCACCATTTTAAAACTATCAACAGAGGTTAATTTTTTCTCGAAGCTTGGAAAAATATTTTGTATTACATCTACTTATCGATTTGTCGCATCACGTCCATACTAATTAATAGCGTCTCCACTTGCCATCAATAATGGGCTTAATCAAAAACAATTTTACCGGTAAGTATTGGTTTACTGTGTCGGTAACGATATTAAAATCAACAAATTAGATAAATCTCTCTCAGCGAATGTTTGAAAAAACTGTACGAATCTCTTGTGAGCGACCATCTCCCTTCTGACTACTTTTGTAAAATCCCAATTGAATCAGTTCTTATTCAAACACTGTATTTACCGTGGTTTTCATCTAAGCATGGACACATGACGGAAAAACATGTTCTAATTGGGTGCAAACGTGACATGTTTAACCGCCAAACTTTGAAGTTTGAAGGCTGTTAGAGCATGTTTCGCTAACATGGCAGGTGTCAAAAAAACGAAGAAAACCTAGAAAATGTAGATTTTAGATTTTTTTTCTTCGAGATTCGGGAATATTAAGCGGCACATAAGAAAACAGTTGACCTTGTCGAATATTTATACAAATTTTGGCATTGAAACCCGATCACGCACGTAGGAATGCAAGTTTAACGGCCGTCAAACTTCGAATGTTTGGCGGCCAAACATGCCACGTTTGATATCCAGTGAAAACATGTTTTTTCTTCACGTGTCCACACTTAGATGAAAACGACGGTAGAAAAATCCTGTATAAATCCATTCTCGGACAAACACTGTGTACAGAATCTCTAAGAAGAGACCAAACATATCCCTTTTGTAACTACCATCTCGCGTGAAATCCCGATTGAACAGGATGTCAGACAATTACTAGTGTAGGAAGAATTCCAGTCCCGAAAGCGACCACTATTTATGATCCCGAGGGTGGTCCCGTACAAGAGATTCAACTGTGCGACTAAGATTATCCGTAACCACTACATGAAAAGTCAGTTCTTAAATTAGCTATTTTGGCGCAGCGAAACCCTAGTACAACACCATGTATTTAGTCAGCGGGAATTAGTAAATCACAAGAACAATTTTAACACAACCAGTCTCCTTAACTTTAGACTTCTAGTATTCCCTGCTTTGTCTCAAGGATTGTCAAGCAAGAACTGAAACACACACCTCTCGAAAAAGATACTTGGCGCCAGCAAACACGTCACGAGGTCACGTATTTTGCCTTCGTCTTTTGCTTCTTTATCAACCTCAGGTGTTTTCGCACAACAAATTTAAGTTTGTAAGCTTGGGTTAGCTCACTCCAAAACGTCGGCAAACTGTCATTTCCACAAAAAAATCAAACATGAAATTAATACTTTTATACTCCCTAATTGGACATTTTTGGTGCAGTTCGGGGACACATCAGTTTGCATGTGTCGTACAGCCTTGTCAACCTTGGCGAGACCAAACGAGAAGAATCGAACAAAGAAAGGCCTTCTGCGTAGATAATTTTCGGTTTTGGGTTAGTCTGGTCCTCAAGGTACCCACCAGGCCCTTCGACTGGCTACGTCTCATTCGCAAATAGACAACTTACGAAAGGTGTGGCCATTGTAAGAGCCTGGGTTGTAGAAGAAGATGGGGTCACAGTGTATATTTGGGTACCTTAAGGTTCCAAGCCCTTCTGTTTGGTTTTCTTATTCTTAAATTCTTGTTTGATAGAGATCTACACATCAATTGCAACTTTGCCAACATAACGCTGGCTGAAGTACAGTCCAGTCCTGTTTTGCGATAACACAATGATAAAATGTTTGCCAACTGCTTTTCTAATGTTCACACACGTCAGCACACACACTCCCCAAAAGTCTACGCACCACAAACTTAAAAGTTAGCGAACTCGTGTTGGCAAGTACAACTTGGTCTGTCGCTAATAGCCTGCCATCATGTTTTTAAGCCATTTTTGCGACGTTCAACGACCAAAGTGGTGTCTGCCAACACGAGTATGCAAATTTAAAATTGTCGTATGAAGGCGCCTAGTTGTGGTAAGGTGCTATTGGACAACAAGAAGGGCTCTTATTTTCCCACGAAACAGATTTTAAAACTCAAGCACTTGAGGGCGCACGAATTTGCCTGCCGCGCACAAAATGGACGCGCTGTGTGGAGAATAAATGTTCCCGCGCGCTCTCTAATTTCACCCGATCGAAAAACCCTCACAGAATTACCCTCACAAAGTTTCCTGCTCGACTACCCTTAAGAGAAAATAGAGAATACTTGGAGTCTATCTCCCACTGAGTTGCCTAATAAATGTCAGGAATTTCAATATCTTGGTTATCTCCGTCATCCACGCGGTTCTTGAACAGGATATTCCTCAGACTTCCTTTCTTTCCCTTGTGGTGCCGTCCAGATCTTCTCTTACCAAACTTTCTTCCGTGCCATTGTTGCATCTTTTCCACAAGTGTTTTCTTTAACAAATCTTTGAAACGATTCACCAAAGATGGAGGCGTAGGCTTGTCAGTAATCCTCTTGTTAATCTAAAACAGGCAAGTGCGTTGTTATTATCTTAACCCTTTTAATGTAGTTCTAACGTTTGAGTCTGTGGACGAAATCCCATGGTATTACCATTCAAATGAAATCTCTCTTAAAGTTCTTTCGCATTGTTCTATTTGTACTAGTACTATCAGGATTTGAAACACTGAAAATTGTGATTTTTTTTTCTGGGAATTTTTACTTTGGCCACTACTAAGAGCGAAACGGTTAAATCCCATGCCTCAAGTAATTCAGTTTAATGCAAAGCATTGTATAAAGCTATTCTTTTCAAGGCGATGTTTCACTAAAAACAACTTGTCTTGCAAACTAAAACGCATAAGAAAATGATACCTTGTGTAATATACCCTGCATTGCACATAACTCACACCTTTATCCTCGCTTTGAGAAGCAGAACTCGATTCTCCAAGGTTGTAGCAAGGCAAAAAATGTGATCGGAGGCTTAACGAAAAAGGCTTTGCAAGATAGATAATACTTACAAAATTGTTAACGGTTGTAGGTTATGAAAGGAAACAATTTGTTTTCTAACATAACCTACAGACTGTGAACAAAAAATCAAAGAAATCGCATACTTTGCATCGCTCATCGTCTAAAGTAAGACGACCTACACAAAAAGGGATACTTACGTCAGGCCTCTGTTGATAGCAACTTATTTCAGGTAAATTAGCTGAAGGTAGTACCCAATAGGCGAATCTTTGCTGACGTCATTGATTAAGTTTTGCTTAGCGTTAAAATTTGTTTTGAAAAGGCAGAATTGACTTCAATAGCTGAAAGGGCTTGTTAAACTCAATAACCTGTGCAGAAATTAGCTCTTTGCATGTAATACTTAAGGACGGTTGCGCTAATTGTTTGTGTGCATCCTCACTGCGCACGTAATTCACGTCGCAATGTCATGGTGAGCTGAAAAAGAAAAAGAAATACAGACAAATGCAGTGGTGGTGGGTATTTTTGTACCTATAAACGTGCTTAACTCTCTTAAATGCACGGTGACCCCATTCTTTTTTTTCGATAAATCACTTTCTTTACTGGTTCTCAGGATTTTATCCAAAAACAAAGAAATTCTGAACGTGAGAAGGTTTAATTTTTTTGCTATTTCTACTCAAATGCGATGGAGTTTTCCTGTGAATGAGGGTATGCATGACTTGCCAATTATCCTTCTGTGAGGCTAGTTTTACCTGAAACAATGGTATTAACTGCAAAAATTTACTAAATAGGCCTATTTGCGGTGAAATCAATAAATCGGCATTATCTAGAGTTCTCCACTTAACTTATTTTATTTGCTGGTAGTAATGTAGCCGATTTAGCCTTATGCGACCAAAGCTTCTAAACGTTTTCGATACGCTTTTTCTCCGAAACGAGCACGGTGACCGCCCACTTTTTTGGTTTTCTGACATTAGTTGGTCGTTATCTAACTGCAGCAAAAGTTTTGGAAAAATCTCACCGTGGGAAGATTCGGGCGCGAACGTCCTTAAGGAAATATCAGCCAGCAGAAAATGCAAAATTTCTGGGTGGCAAAAGTGTAAATGGGCCCATGCGATCGTTTAAAAATTTCAAGTTTTTAACATCGCGTATTTCAAATAACATTTGGGATTTCGGACTGAAATTTTCGGAGAAATGTAATTGTGGTATGTCTTTTAATATTCAGAAACGACATTTTTATAACTTAGTTAGAAAACAAGAAACGTATATGCATGCAAATAAGGGAAAAACTGTAAACAAAGATTCGCCTATTGAATAAACAGCATCTTGTCTTTGATTTAAAAAAGCATTTTGGTGCACTTTCGCCTATCTTCCAAAGTAAGGTGGCCTAAAACAGTAGGGATCCTTACACCATAGGGCCTCTACTAATAGCAACTTAATTAAGGCTAATTAGCTGTAGGTGACCCAACTGGATAACCGTATCTTATCTTATTTTCACCTCTTGTGTGTCGACGGGCAAATAAAAGCAGCCAAATTTCACATCAAGGATCTGAACGACCACACCACCGTAAATCTCCAGGCAGCCTCCCCACTTTTTGTCGTCACCGTAAGACATGTTGGAGTACTTCTCACAAATGTAGGCAAATGGCTTAATTCCCTGGCAAAATGGAGGTGGATTTTTTGCTGCGTGGAAAAGAGGAGGAAACTAAAACTGTTTATCAGTATACATTGCTTTTGCACTGTTGACTTTCTTATTGAATGTTCTTATTTTGAGTTAGTGCGTGAGATTCTAATGACGGCTGTGTGGCTATTAAGGGGGGGGGGGACTCTTAACTACCATATTGTTGCTATGAAGAGTTCCTAAACCATCATATCTTACTTCCGCAAGCTGCTTACCGACCTTTGTTCCATGAAAAAAGTTTTAAAGTTTTTTTAGTCACAACCATATTTGGCAGGTCACATGACCTGTACAGGAAAAAGGGCTA
Organism: Siderastrea siderea; assembly: GCA_964030785.1. Taxonomy (NCBI): domain Eukaryota; kingdom Metazoa; phylum Cnidaria; class Anthozoa; order Scleractinia; family Rhizangiidae; genus Siderastrea; species Siderastrea siderea. The sequence continues at coordinate 24,165,584 of OZ034974.1, read as the reverse complement.
AGGTACAAACAGCGAACAGTTTTGGAAACAGTGCAAATGTTTAATAACCTTCAAGATGCAAAATTTGACGCATCGATTTCTTGAAATTCGTATTATTATAGAAGTTATGACGTCATCAGGACGTAAATTTAGATATTTCCTTCTACAAACACTTACTTTTACTTACTCTAAAATTACTGTTAACAGTAATTGTTTACGTCAGATTGTAAAGAAGGCTAATTATGTCCGATTGGTTACAAAAAAATCGGAACTCTACCTCCTTTCCTCGAGTTTTAGAGATTTTTCCGCTTCTAATGTATTGTTGGGGAATGGCACTAGCTACGCACGCACAATGTTGACTTTTAAAATGAAGACATATCGATATCCTCATGCATTTCACAAATGAAGCGGCATGAAACGCTGCAAATCAGCGCACGACCGAAAACCGCAAAAATCCCCGAGAAACAACGCAAGACTTTTAGACTGTTAAAATTAGATCATAAAATGAGAGCTGTCAAGCAGTCCTTTAAGGTGGACTGTACGGAAATCCAATAAGGCGACCACTCATACAGTCCTTTCCTGTGGTACTTTTGGTCATGTTTGGTACAAGGTAGTACTTTGGAGTCTTTGAAACCTGGTTTTAATTTATTGGCCTGTACACGAAATCCTAAACTGTGACTATTCAAATAAAAAGTACCTTCCATTGATCCGGTTTTTTGCGCTGAACAACTATAGATCTTACTTTTGACTATAAACTTTTTTTAATCCTTCTCTTCCTATATTTCTAATAGTTAGTTTGGTCTTACCAGAGAGGGTCTTATTGACAAGCACCTTTCCGTCCATAATCACCGTGAGTCGTAGTCCCTGTAACAACCCAAATATTAATAATTTTCAGAGTTTAATTTCAATACTTATTCAATGGTTTCTCTACAAGTTCACCATTAAAGGGCGTATACTGGTCTCTAAAGGGGCATTCTAGGCAAAAGCCACCGTTTTAAGGAAGTTTCAGCTTTTAAACTTGTTATCCCAAAGATATTAAACTCGGTCCACTGTCGTATTGAATGTTTGAGAATTTTTCGTCGAATTTTAAACTGTCTTAAAGGAAGAAAAAACGGTGGGAGAGATTTCAGGAAATTTCGGTGGAAGGAGAAAATTAAAGATTTGAAAATGATTGAAATTTAAAAATAAAAAGACGGATACCAGTCAGTTCGCTACTAATCCAAGGTGCTCATAATTGTGTTATCTCAGTAAGCGGACTAACTGGTTTTGCGTTCATCCCTTTTTTGTGTATTTTTTTTTCTTTCATAAATCACTCCCTATTTCACAGGCGAGGCTGTTTTGAGAAACTATCGTAATTCCCTCTTAAAAGGGTGATAAGGCAGATAAGGAATCTTTAGGCCTCGCTCATATGAATTCAGCATCTTTAAAGCCTTTAAGCTTCTTTGAGATTCAGTGGTTTGTTTGTAAATGGTGTTCAGCAACGTGATTGTTGATATCACCACTTCTAGTCGCTCGTCTGTGTTCGGTTAGTCGGATGTTCAAATTTCTGCCGGTTTCACCAATATAAGTGGCCTGGCAGTCGCAGCATTTGATCAGCGTTACCTACAGTACGGACTACTACCAACGAATCGCTCTGGAAAGCTGGTTTACTAACTTACATAAACACCACTGAACCACTGCCAACAACTACCTTAACCTTACAAACGACTTATTGACGACAACAACAAGACACATATACACTTATACATAATCTTTATAAACGTGTCTAGTCGTTCTAGCGCCAATGGCACTATATTGGGGACAGAAACTACGATAAAAAATAATAGACAAACAATAGACAAACCGACTAATTTTACTAGCAATAGACCAACGGGCATTTGACTAACAATAGACGGATCGAAACGCACCAATCACGTTTTACAGTCTTCGCAGCCAATAACATCACGGCTTAGCTGAAAGACGACCAATAACATCACGAGTTCGTCGACCAATCAGAACAACGACCAGAGACTCTTAACATCTACTGACGATTTACAAATCACTCGACTGTGATGGTGACTTCCGCTCAGGTTGTCGAAACAACAATAAAAACAAGCAGTCCTTCTTAGGACAACACTCACCCAGACGGTCATACTTTACCGACCTATAATATGACTCCTTGGTTTAAACCATTTACAGTATTCTTGCACGTGCAAGGCTAACGAATACAGCGTGTGTTTCCACCCCTGAGAATCGAACTTCGTTCCATATCCTTAGTCAGCATCATTAAAAATCATTCAACAGGGTGGCCGAACGCGTTCAACATGTTGCATTCAACTGTGTGGAACTTTGTCGAGTGAAACTGATGAATCCGTTAAGCCGACGACTTGGGTCATTATTCTTAACTGGACTGAATACGGCTCTCACTTTTCAAACTTTGTGTGAATAAATGTTACGCGTCACGCAAACCTTATTTCCAGAGCCTGAGGCAAAGGGCTTGAAATTGAAACGTCACACTTGTATATCACTTTGACAGTGCAAGTGTGACCGAGTGTGAGTGAGGAACATTAAAGGAAAAAACGAGCAACTTACTTTCACATCTTTTATGTAGGTCATGTTTACACAAACTAGAAAACAACAGAAAAACAATGTCAGTGGCTGATTTAACAAGAAAAAATAATTTCCTGTTAGCTAAGTAAACAGCTTTGTCATACTAACTTTAACAATAGTACGAAAATTGGTAGATAACTGATTTAAAACTCGAGTAGATATAGAGCCAATAAAGAACTTTGAATTTCAAGATTGAATTGAATGCATGCCACACTCCATAAATATTTCATTTCTTTAAAAAATCACACAATTCAAGTGGTACTTTTATATTTCCTATAGCTTTTTGAACAACGTCGGGATTGGCCGCCCATATCTTGATACATTAACTGAAATAGGATAAAGACATTAATACACTTTGGTCTGAAATAGAGTTAAACTCTGTTACACTCTAGACTTAGGGCCTCTACAGACTAGAGAAATAGTTGTCGAGAATTTATGTACTCCCGGCTTGCCCAATCGATGAAAATCGATCATCAGAAAGCAATCAATATAATCAATATAATCGAGAAAATTAATCGATTATTATTGATTGGTTCCATTAATCGATGAAAATCGATACTCACAATTCTCCTCCTCTTGATTGTATCGATTTTGATCGATTTTATTGATTATTATCGGTTTTAATAAATAAGTAACTTATGATTTCTTGCACGTCTTGTAAGCGGATGCGTTGAAACTCAACCCCTCAACGCATCCGTTATTCGCGTGGAACGCGTGGACATAACACAGTCTTAACGGGTAAAATGACTGTTATATTAATAGAGGGTGTAGTGAAGGGCCGACCACGAGTGCCCATTTACAGTAAGGACAGGAGAATCTTTTGTCCTCGAGAAAAAAATTGGCGACAGAGGAAAGGCATTCCTTCCTTGAAATTATTTTGCTGATACCATTTGATTGGAACCTGCGAAGAGGTGAATTTTTCTCTGCGCTATAATTAAGTCTGTGCACGGAGGACCTCTTGTTATTTTGTGCAGTAATAGCAGTACTTTAAAGAACGTCGTTCAACGAGACCGCGTCTGTTCATAGAGATTAGAGAGGGTTATTGACAGAACATTGTCCCGTATCACACCTTTCAACTAACGAGACTTTTTGACAAGAAATGGTTTTTATGACACGCTTTCAATCACGTTCCCCAGGGTAAAGTTCCTCTTATTTTTTAAAAAGTTTAGAGGAAAAGCAGGAATTAAACTATGGATCTCTTTTTACTAAGGGAGAAATTTAGGTACAAGTACTTGAGCGCAGCGCAAAAGTACCTGAAATAATTAAGACGACGACCGATGACAATCGATAACATAGGCACGCAGTGCGTGCTTGACCTATGTTGAAATGACAAGTCTTATCCTCGCTTATTTGCGATTTGTAAGACATACTCTGAGGACAAAACAACACACGCGATTATTCTTGCAAATACTTCCCCCTCCACTATAGCACCTGAGTGCAGACGCCGCACCTCCCATGTGCCGTACCAAGTAGTACGTAGTTTTTTGGTAGTTGTACGGTGTCCAAATGAGTTTTTTCGACAGATTTCAATTAGGCAAGCCAAAATCTCAGGGTACGGCAAAGTTTGCCACTTAAATACGACCTAGGAGCGAAATGTATTTGGTACGGCCCATGAGAGGTACGGCGTCTGAACTGGGCCTAAAACAGCTTTTTCGTTTACTCAGCAATACCCTTGGAATGCAAAACAACATCCCGCTAAAAACCCAGTTGGACCAAAATTGCAGATAGAGCAACCATCGGGCTAGTAGGCTACAGGCTAAAAAGTCAAACTAACACTAGAACAAAACGACAGCATAGAAATTTCAAATTAAATCTAAAACTGAAACCTCAGTTAAGGTCAACTAATGATTGTCTGCATATTACTGAAGAATATAAATCGAGGTCACAACAAGATGTGAAAGAAACAAGTGTAGTAGATAATAATTTGAGGAGAGGACAGTCATTGCAGTCATGTTAAAACGCAGACTGCAGACTGTGCAGACTGCAGACCACGCAGACTATGCAGACTGGTATTTTGTTTTCTTTAAGTAAACTGTGATTTGTTGTACTTTTTAGGACTTTTCACTTTTTGTCGCGCTAAGATGACAAGGCCAGCAGCTTGGCATCGAGTTCTCCAAAAAATGCCCCGCAGCATTAAAGGAATTCTCGAACAATTTCGATTCGCACCTTCTGGGAGTATTTCATAATCTTTTGCCAGACGATTCAAAAGTACATTTTGGTTTTGCAGTTAACAAAGTTTCCGAGCTTGAGCGTACCGTGAATTCGCTATGTTACCGTATACATTACAGGTTTAAAAACCTACAGACACGCTTGAACAAGCTAATTTATGCAAATTGCTATCTTAAACACATCGCTAAAAAATTTCAAAAGCCATATGTTCGCGTATATGATAAAACCAAGAAAGAAATCATTTCTATGTCGGCTGGAAAATCTGTGGATATAAATCATGGACACAACATCGTAAACTAAAATTAAACCGCATTACGGGAAGAGAAAACAGTATTCTATTTACACCGGTCTTACCCGCACTCCTTTAAGTTATGGGAAAATCTGGCGGCCACATGAGTGAAATATACATGACCAGGCAACTACAGAAAACACCACCCCAAAACTCAAAAGCACCCAAACTCAAAACACACCAAACCCAAAAGCACCCAAACTGCGAGATACCCAAACTAAAACATAGGCACGCATTGCGTGCTTGACCTATGTTGAAATGACAAGTCTTATCCTCGCTTATTTGCGATTTTTAAGACATACTCTGAGGACAAAACAACACGCGATTATTCTTGCAAATACTTCCCCCCTCCACTATAGCACCTGAGTGCATGAAGCCCAGTTCAGACGCCGCACCTCCCATGTGTCGTACCAAGAAGTACGTAGTTTTTTGGCAGTTGTACGGTGTCCAAATGAGTTTTTTCGACAGATTTCAATTAGGCAAGCCAAAATCTCAGGGTACGGCAAAGTTTGCCACTTAAATACGACCTAGGAGCGAAAATGTATTTGGTACGGCCCATGAGAGGTACGGCGTCTGAACTGGGCCTAAAACAGCTTTTTCGTTTACTCAGCAATACCCTTGGAATGCAAAACAACATCCCGCTAAAAACCCAGTTGGACCAAAATTGCAGATAGAGCAACCATCGGGCTAGTAGGCTACAGGCTAAAAAGTCAAACTGACACTAGAACAAAACGACTGCATAAAAACTGAAACCTCAGTTAAGGTCAACTAATGATTGTCTGCATATTACTGAAGAATACAAATCGAGCTCACAACAAGATGTGAAAGAAACAAGTGCAGTAGATATTAATTTGAGGAGAGGATAGTCATTGCGGTCATGTTAAAACGTAGCCTGCAGACTGTGCACACTGCAGACCATGCAGACTACGCAGACTGGTATTTTGTTTTCTTTAAGTAGATTGTGATTTGCTGTACTTTTTAGGACTTTTCACTTTTTGTCGTGTTAAGATGACATGGCCAGCAGCTTGCCGAGTTCTCCAAAAAATGCCCCGCTGTAAGGAATTCTCGAACAATTTCGACAGAAAGATTCACACCTTCTGGGAGTATTTCATATTCCTTTGCCAGACGATTCAAAAGTACATTTTGGTTTTGCAGTTAACGAAGTTTCCGAGCTTGAGCGTACCGTGAACTCGCTATGTTACCGTATACATTACAGGTTTAAAGACCTACAGACACGCTTGAACAAGCTAATCCATGCAAATTGCTATCTTAAACACGTCGCTAAAAAATTTCAAAAACCATATGTTCCCGTATATGATAAAACCAAGAAAGAAATAATTTCTATGTCGGCTGGAAAATCTGTGGATATGACTGATATAAATCATGGACACAACATCGTAAACTAAAACTAAACCGCATTTTGGGAAGAGAAAACAGGTTTAAAAACCTACTGACACGCTTGAATAAACAAGCTAATTTATGCAAATTGCAATCTTATAAACACGTCGCAATAAATTTCAAATTACCAAACAAAGCTGTTTCAAACACCTTGCAAAGTACAGTCAAAATTATCCTTATCAAGCACAGATACAATCTTTTCAACCAACATCTTGCTAAAAGATACATAACCAAAACAGCTGTTTCATAACACAAATCATAAAAGAACAAATTAAATTACAGTTTCTCGTCAACAACTCTATTTTTGGAACGATGTTAATTGTTTTTGTCAAGTGCTCACGTTCCACCGTTGGCCACGACAAAGTTCAATTTTACCTGCCCTTACAATAGCTTTAGGAAATTACCATCAATTCCACCACACCAAGCCTTTACTGAAAATACATTTGCGCTGATCGTTTCCGTCCCATATGTACATTCGACATGGCCGGTAAGCTTAACCTTGTCTGACCTTCAACTTCAGTAAGCGGATTCTAACCAGCTCTTTCATTGGTAGAATGTACTCTTAGCTTAGTAGCCTCAAGCTGATTGGTGCCACATAGTGCCACATAAATTCCCCCGGGGGGTGTACTCCCATGTGAAAGGTGCCTGGATGCACGTCGTCTCGCGTTCTCCGTCTGTTTTAGCATAGCTTTAGTTTAACTTTTCCGACGAGCATTCCCGCCCGTCTCACATGAGATTTCCCCCCGGATCATACATACATACATACATACATACATACATACATACATACATACATACATACATACATACATACATACATACATACATACATACATACATACATACATACATACATACATACATACATACATACATACATACATACATACATACATACATACATACATACATACATACATACATACATACATACATACATACATACATACATACATACATACATACATACATACATACATACATACATACATACATACATACATACATACATACATACATACATACATACATACATACATACATACATACATACATACATACATACATACATACATACATACATACATACATACATACATACATACATACATACATACATACATACATACATACATACATACATACATACATACATACATACATACATACATACATACATACATACATACATACATACATACATACATACATACATACATACATACATACATACATACATACATACATACATACATACATACATACATACATACATACATACATACATACATACATACATACATACATACATACATACATACATACATACATACATACATACATACATACATACATACATACATACATACATACATACATACATACATACATACATACATACATACATACATACATACATACATACATACATACATACATACATACATACATACATACATACATACATACATACATACATACATACATACATACATACATACATACATACATACATACATACATACATACATACATACATACATACATACATACATACATACATACATACATACATACATACATACATACATACATACATACATACATACATACATACATACATACATACATACATACATACATACATACATACATACATACATACATACATACATACATACATACATACATACATACATACATACATACATACATACATACATACATACATACATACATACATACATACATACATACATACATACATACATACATACATACATACATACATACATACATACATACATACATACATACATACATACATACATACATACATACATACATACATACATACATACATACATACATACATACATACATACATACATACATACATACATACATACATACATACATACATACATACATACATACATACATACATACATACATACATACATACATACATACATACATACATACATACATACAAACAAACAAACATAGAAAGCGAAAAACTTCACGCTGGCTAAGACCCTATGTTTTCAACATAGGTCAAAAATGAATCCAAGCTCAAAAACAAGGCACGCGGGACCTAGCACAAAGGCCCAAAATTAGAAACAAAAAATTAATTCCGTAAAACGAAGAGATGGCACAAGACCAAGAAAAAAGCCGAAAAAATCTTGAAACAAAGGGTGAAGCCATTAGGGCCTTGTAAACAGGCAATGACGATAGCAAGTGCAAAGTGAAACGCCACGAGGAACAGACTGATAAATTTAAAAATTTGTCTGCGTACCGGAAAAGAAGCGCTGTAATAGTTAATTAAGCGAAGCCTAAGGAAACAACAAACAAGACACTACGAGAACCAAAATAAAACCCGATAAATCCTGTGAAAGAGCAGAAGCCTTTAGGGCCTGCTCAAAATAAAAACAATGAAAGGAATATAAAAATATGTAAAAGGAACAAAATAAAAGCAAAGTACAAACTCGTAAGAGAACAGAAACCTTTTGGGCCTGCTCAAATAGAAAACAAATTAAAGTATATGCAAACAACCAACGAGTACGCAACGAGGAACAAAATCCTTTTGGGCCAGCCCTGCTGAAATAAAAGCAAACTAAGGCCTATGCAAACTACAAACAAATACGTAACGCGGAACAAAATAAAAGCCAATTTCATATCGAAAGAGAGCCTGTTCAAGTAAAAACAAACGAAGGCACATGCAAACAACAAATCGTAACGAGGAACAAAACAAAAGCCAATTAATCTCGTGACAAAGCAGAAACCCTTTGGGCTTGCAACAGCATAAGTAAATAACATCTCATGCCTGAAAGTATGTGAAATAATCAAAAAATTATAAAACTTCTAATGCTGGAAATATTAAACTAAACACCGGCCATGAGGCAACAATTTATAAAAAATTATAAAACATGGAGCCACTGCCACTAGTACAAGTTCGACAGAGTCAGGAAACAAAAATTACCGTGAAACAACTTCTGCTCTGGAACCACACAACATACTGACAAGGCTAGCGAGGAACAATAAATTTAGCGAAATTGAGCCCCTGTTGCTAGCATACGCTCGACAGAGCCAGGAAACAAAAATTGCCGTGAAACAACTACTGCTCTGGAGCCACACAACATACTGACAAGGCTTCCCTGCTAGCAGAGGCCCCTTTTCCTTTGGATTCGCTGAGCTGACGGACGGGACGAAAAGGGACCTCTGCCATGGGTCGAAATGAACTGTGTTGAGCATGCGCCACGGTTACTTAGCGACCGAAACGGCACGTGATGCTTTTAGCACGTGATCAGCTGACGACTGCCACCTTTCTCAACTAGCGCGCCAAAAGACACCTGCACAGTTTTGTTGTCGTGAATGGCGAGTTCACCAAAATCAAAAAAGTTGTTGTCGAATCTAAGCTTTTTTAACATGACCACAACTCCAGGAATCAAAGAGAATTTAACCCATTGAAGGCTGCATGTTTTATGATCGCTTCACTAAATTAGCAGTTGGTAATAAACAACCCATATGCAGTACGAAAGGACAATTTATAGGTTCGAAAAAACAGCACTCACTTGATCTAGAATAGTTAAAATTTCTTACTTTTAAATAAAATACACCAGTTGTCGATTAAGAATTAGCCAAAAATACAAACTCAAAGTCAAAATATTGAAAATTTCCGGAAGAGATTTCTCATGTTGTCTCGCGCGTGAAATCAAACCACAACAGAGCATTTGTGTCTGTTTAGGTCAGATTACTACTTTCCGAAATTTTATGGATGAAGGTACACAGAAGAAGAGACAGTAAGCTTTTCTAAATAATACATTTATTAAAACACGCCTTTACTTGTTTCTGAAGACCAAACGCGTTCAATTCTTTCTTCGAGGGAAGCTACGCGCAAGCGATTTCGCTCGATGTACGTTTTTCAAAACTTTTACGAGAACTGAAAGGAATATGAAGAATCCCTCAATTAAAAAGCGATTTCGATACAAATTTACAATCAAATGTGTAATTTACTCTACCGTAGACTCGTAGAAGTGCTGGAGCATTTCACAGAAAGTCCGCAGCTCGAAAAATCTTTGGAGGTGGAAGGTTGTCCTTCGCCTTGACAGATGTTTTCTTCGCTCTAAATCCCATTGCTTAACTTGTCGAGTGTTTCTTAGAGCTTCTTCTTTCGATTGTTTATCTTTCCGTCGTCCATGTTAACAAAAACGAGAGAAAGTAAACGTTGTAACTCTTCACGAGTTTAGTTCTCTTTCCAGGACGGCATGCTACTATGCGGGCTCACTAAATGACAGCGGAATAACTGTAAAGGAATGCGCGAGATACAGTGGGCTCAAGTCACGGTCAGCAAACAATACAGGGAGCATGCGTTTCGGAAACCACCGTCCACGACCATGGACGGCGGTTGAATCAAAGGGAGTTTCGACCCATGGCAGAGGTCCCTTTTCGTCCCGCCCATCAGCTCAGCGAATACAAAGGAAAAGGGGCCTCTGCTAGCAGGGAATGACAAGGCTAGCGAGGAGCAATAAATTTAGCGAAGTTAAGCTCCTGTTGCTAGCATACGCTCGACAGAGTCAGGAAACAAAAATTACCGTGAAACAACTTCTGCTCTGGAGCCACACAACATACTGACAAGCTAGCGAGGAGCAATAAATTTAGCAAAATTGAGCCCCTGTTGCTAGCATACGCTCGACAGAGTCAGGAAACAAAAATTGCCGTGAAACAACTCCTGCTCTGGAGCCACACAACATACCGACAAGGCTAGCGAGGAGCAATAAATTTAGCGAAGTTAAGCTCCTGTTGCTAGCATACGCTCGACAGAGTCAGGAAACAAAAATTGCCGTGAAACAACTTCTGCTCTGGAGCCACACAACATACTGACAAGCTAGCGAGGAGCAATAAATTTAGCAAAATTGAGCCCCTGTTGCTAGCATACGCTCGACAGAGTCAGGAAACAAAAAATTGCCGTGAAACAACTTCTGCTCTGGAGGCACATAACATACTGACAAGGCCGGGGAACAATAGATTTAGCGAAATAAAGCCCCTGCCACTAGTACACGCTCGACAGAGTCAGGAAACCAAAAATTTCCCTGAAACAACTTCTGCTCTGGGGCCACGTAACATACTGACACGACTAGCGAGGAGCAATAAATTTAGCGAAATTGAACCCCTGTTGCTAGCGCACGCTCGACAGAGTCAGGAAACAAAACTTGCCGTAAAAGAACTAACAAAACAGCATAATGAACGAACTGTATGCGAGTAGTAGGAAATGCGGGCACGCGGTATGTGACAAAATATTAAAAGAAAGGATATTTACCTGACCAGGTGTAAAAACATTGAAAAACATGCAAAACAGTAGCCTCCCACGCAGTCGTTTTTAGGGGAGTCGTATTACTCTTCTCCGAGGAAGGTAATACGACTCCCCTAAAAACGACTGCGTGGGAGGCTAGCAAAACAGGAGCGGAAAGAAATTTTAAAAATGCCCACGGACTTGTACTCATGAAGAACAAATTCCTGTCATCCCCCGAGCCGGGAATGGGAAAAAATAGAGGCTGATTTGCTGCACTTGAAATGCAAAACGGCAAAACCCTGTCGAGAAGATTATAACCTGAAAGACAAAAAACACGGCATAAGAACAACAACAGGAAAACGCGGCTCAGGGGATGACAGATTTGCGCGTCAGTAATCCGACAGGGAATTAGACTCCCTTGCAAAACTATCATCCCAGGAGTGGCAGCAGAGAACGAAAAGAGAGATGAACAAAAACGGAATGGTAACGCCAGCAAAATAAAGTAAAAGCCAAAAGCACAGAACACAAAGTAGAAGGCAAATACTAACCTCAAAGTAGGGAAAAGTTGAACGAGGCGTCGACCACGTGGAAACAGCTTAGGCAGCTGCGACAAACATACTTACCGACTGGATAGCTGAAAAGAAATGTCTGGAAATTTGGAGATAAATATAATAATAAGCTAATAAACAAAGAATCGAAGCTAGAACGAAAATGCAAACGGGTGGAGGGGAGAAGAGGGGTTGGTAAGTGCGTTTATTAAATAAAGCCAAGAAGAACCGGACGTGTCTTCTATCGAAATGATAATGAATTCTATGCGTATGTCTCTCTTATACTCGCTTGGGTAAGACCGCTGTAAATAGGTTTAAAAACCTACTGACACGCTTGAATGAACAAGCTAATTTATGCAAATTGCAATCTTATCAACACGTCGCTACAAATTTCAAATTACCAAACAAAGTTGTTTCAAAAACCTTGCAAAGTACGGTCAAAATTATCCGTATCAAGCACGGATACAATCTTTCAACCAACATCTTGCTCAAAGGGACATAACCAAAACAGCTGTTTCATAACACAAATCATAAAAGAACAAATTAAATTACAGTTTCTCGTCAACAAGTCTATTTTTAAACAAATGGAACGAGGTTAATTGTTTTTGTCACGTACTCACGTTCCACCGTTTGCCACGACAAAATTCAATTTTACCTGCCCTTACAATAGCTTTAGAAAATTACCATCAATTCCACCACACCAAGCCTTTACTGAAAATACAATATTCGAGAGGAAAAAGTAGAAAAGCACATTTGCGCTGATCGTTTCCGTCCCCAGAAGTGCATTCAACATGGCCGGTAAGCTTAACCTTGTCAGACCTTCAGCTTCAGTAAGCGGATTCTAACCAGCTCTTTCATTGGTAGAATGTACTCTTAGCTTAGTAGCCTCAATCTGATTGGTGCCACATAGTGCCACATAAATTCCCCGGGGGGTGTACTCCCATGTGAAAGGTGCATGGACGCTCGTCGTCTCGCGTTCTCCTTCTGTTTTAGAATAGCTTTAATTCAAATTTTCCGACGAGCATTCCCCCCCCCCCCCCAGATCAAAAATACATACATACATACAAACAAACAAACATAGAAAGCGACAAACTGCAGTCTGGCTAAGACCCTATGTTTTCAACATAGGTCAATAATCGATGAAAATTGATGAAAATCGATGGAAATCGATACTCACAACGTTTACGATCTTCGATTTTCATCGATTTCCGATATCAATCGATTAATTGCTATTGATTAATATCGATTACGATCGATTTTATCGATTATCGGATTTCATCGATTGGACAGGCCGGGATGTACTCGACAACTAAAATGTTTCGACAACTATCAGTACTCGATAGGGCTTCTCCACACACTAGAGGCCAAAATTATAAATATTTTGTTATTGTATTTTTATGCGAGAGCTTGGTAACTAACGTTCCTGTGCATGTCAAGAACGATAGTTACCTGGCAACGAACACCGATAACGTCATAGTTGTCGACAACATAGTTGTCTCACAGACAAGGAAAAGCAAGTTGTCGACGATAAGCCTCTACCTCGTCCCCAGGCGTCCCTCCTTATTGTATGATGGTGCGCGTGGCGTTGTGGGATAGGTGCACTGCAGCCGGTGGACACCGCTCCGCGTTTTGCATCCTTCCCACGACGCCCCGAGCTCCCTGTTTGCCCGCGCTAAACCGGCACCTGGGGACGAGGCAGGATAAACCTACCGCGTTTGTTATCGACAACTAAATTATTTATTTTTATTTATTTTAATTAATTAAATCAATATTTATACAGGAGCATCCAGTTTAGCATAGCTAGTTTAACTGGAGTCCTGATCCATATACCACAAATATACAAACAACATAAATGTACTAGACATAATCATTTATATTAAATTAAAATAAACGTATGAGTTATAACTACAAATAAAATGTCAATGATAGTCTTGGTATTTTTGCTTTAATAAGATGGCGTTTAAGCTTAGTCATAAATTCGTTAAACTCCTTTATTTGCCTCCTCTTATTTGCCTCCCTTGTTTCCGTTTTGAAAAGGAAAACTGTTTTGTTTTCGACAACTACTTCTTTTTAGAGGTTGTTGTGGATAACTTGCTTTACACACTTTTTTATCGACAGCTTTACACGATCAGCAACTAAATATAAATTGCACCCCTTTCTTATACCCAAGGATAAGCCAAAACAATAGAATTCCCTATGATCGCCACATTTTTCCCGGGCTTTCAGTTGCTCAAAGGCTTCAAACCTTTATTTGGCACCATTTTATACACTTAGCTTTAATCGCCATCTCCTCCACTTTGTAGCGGATTTTGTGCTACATATACTAAAATGACGATTTTCGCAAACCTTTAGTATACTGAGAGGTTAAAAAAGGCATCCATATTGGGCGGAGCCTCCCCGTATAGCCTAGCATGGGGAGTACCCACCGGTCAGGGTTGAGGTAACCTATAGACTTACTGTTGTGCTTCTTTTCTTCAAATTCAAAATCATAACAGCAGCCACACTGTGGAAGCGGTTCTTTAGAGCATCCGCAAAGGTCGTCAGCAACAAACTTCGTCTCTACAGGCTCTGTTTACAATAAAACAAAAATATAATCGCTATCAAAATTAACTTACTAACGTTATGAATTCTTTGCATGCTTAATCAGATGGCGCAACGCAAACGATCTAAAAAAAAAAACACGTCTTTGAAATCCCGTCCGGAGTGAAATCGAGATTTTCTTTGTAGTGGACGGATGGATGGACACCAATTTAGCCTCCCCCCCCCCCCCCCCCCGAAGATTTTTTGCGGGGGCATAACCTCGGCCGGGAACTGGTACATACTATGACTCGCTTTCATGGAACCAAATGACCTCGCTTTCACATCCAAAGGCGTCTTTGTTGCGAAGAAGCTTGTTTCGAACGAGGGAAGCTCCAGGCTCGAAAATGCAACCTTTCGCCCAAGGAGTTATTGTAAATCCTTGATCGAAGTCTTAGAGAAGTATGAACGACTCCTTGGTACATATGTCAACCTGCAGTTCGCCGTTCAGTTGACATTCTAACCTTCTCGCCTTCGATGAAGAACCACTCGGCATACAACATTCAAATTTATATGTCCGTGAAAGAAACACGCTATTTAAATTTACTTGATACTTAAATCATTTCTCTCTCGAACAATGCCTTGGCGAGTCACTCTCGAAGTTTTGGGTATTGTCCATGCTGCCACTTTTAAAAGAGGTTGAGAGGACCATTGCGCGAATATTTTAGGAGGTTATCCAAGGTAAAGAGTTCAACGGTACTTGTAACATTTCAGTTTAATTCTGTATTTACATGTGAAACTTTCGATGAGTACATACAAGCGGTCATGTAACTAAATATGTCCGCCTGAAAAATAACATATGTCACGCAACTTTGTTATTTTAAGATTTACATGTATTTCATATCTGACAATGTTCGATTTTCTATTGAAAATATATCAACCGATAACAACCCAGGGGAAGGGTCGAAAAAGATCAGAAAGCTGAGGAGACTCCGGTGTCGACAAGGGTTGCAGTCGAACGCACTCCACTAATCTGCGATTACTACTAGTAATATTATTTACCTTGACTTTTAGCCGGTATGGGCCCATAAAACACCGCAAGTTTCTCTGTATAAAACATTTAATGTCACTTCTATAAAATACCGTATCTGTTGAATTACAAAAGAATTTTGATAGATCACTCAAGGTCACCGCTAACTGATTAATCGATTCTGGTGAATGAATCACTCAACTCCAAGCACAGGCGGCCAACCGCAAGATGAGAGAATACGATCGAGTTGCGAAATATGACCTTTGCTATCAGGTGTATTGTGTTACAAGTCTCTAGGTTAGGGTTACACTTTCTATGGGAAGTTCACTTTGGTTCTCAAAATGCTATTTAATTAAGTTGTGAATGTGAAAAATAATCTTCGAATACCTCGACATGGGGTTGTCTTCGTGTTGGACTTCGAGTTGCACTTCGAGTTGATCTTTGAATTGTACTTACTTTCCTTTCTTTCATCTGTTTCACTTTTTTCGTAGATCGTCACGCATCGATTCTCGAGGGAGGGTGGGGAGCGGTGTTGTGAGATGTGGAAATTATAGGACTTTATGAATAAAGTTTTTTTGTTTGTTTGTTTGTTTGTTTTTTTTGGTGATTCTCTGCGTTGCTTTGTAATACGAGAGTGATTCGTGGGACTCAGGAGCAACAACACCGCGAACAACACCGAGCCAAATTGAGCTCAAATTACACAAGACACAAAGACGATCAATTCCATGTCATGTCAAGGTAAGTGAAGTTTATTTCCACAAATTGAGAACCAAAGCCGTAAATTTTCCATATCATGCCTGATAGCAAAACTCGATCGTATTCTCTCATCTTGAGCTTGGGCCGCCTTGTGCTCCAGGAGTCGTGCATGTTCGAGTTGGACTTCGAGTTCGAGTTTGAGTTAGACTTCGAGTTAGACTTCGAGTTGGATTTCGAACCATTTTTATAAGAACGTCGAGGCTGAGATTTGCCCCAAAATTTAAGAAAATGTATGGGCTAAAATAAGAACATCCTCAGGCTCAGCCAAAATTTACGCCTTCTTATAAAAAAAAAAGTGTAACTAAGTAAAGTATACACTTAGCTCAGGGCACCGCAAGCCACGTGAGTTTGCCATTTTGAATTAGCCACAGAAAGCTAATAAGTCAGCACTGCATTGCAGTTTTACAACAAGTCAAATTTAAATTCGTTCATTTATTTTCCTTGAGGAGTTAGTTCTACAGTTCGTTCAGGTTGTTGAAGGTTTTCGGAAGCTACGGACAATTACTAATAAAAGTAGCACATTTTAGTGGAGTAGGGGGCAACAAGTCTCTACCAAATCAATTAATTAATTAATTAAATCGGTCGTAATTTCATAGCGAACGGTATATAAAATGGGGTTGGAAGGCCTGCGCGACTCCTACTTCACGTCTTTGTTCGCCGCGCCTTATCTTGGTCGTTTGACCAATTTTGCTTTTTTTGTTTTTGTATTGGGTTTAGTTTGGAGGATTTTTATCTAGTGACTGAATTGAGCCGTTACAACTTAGGCGTTGCATTTTTTAAGACTTTGATCTCGAGGTCATATCTCATCAATTTTCTGATAACCGGTGGATTCTTGTGGCTCGCACTGTTTGTTATTCTCAGTTAAATTTGACCTCTGATCGTTTGTACGACTTAGTGAGGTTTCTATGCCGCTTGTAGTGGCATATTAGGTTCGTTGAATTTGGCTCGTTTAGGAACTTGATGGGGTTTTCAGCCTCTCATCTTATATTTGTGACAATAAAGGATCTGAAATATTATCTTCAACCGGGCCCGGCTTATTTGTTTAATTCTGTTGCAGGGTGTTGTCAGTTTCGCAACACGGAGTGTGATCTATAGCCATATAAATGACAAATGTTGCGCTTGGAACCATCTTCAGCATTCCGTGATTTCAAGCGATATTTCGTGACAAAAAGAATCAAGATTCCAGGTTATAGATGTGTCTAGATACTTTAAGGGGTCCATTTTGATTCTGCAAGGGAAGAGGTTGGAGAATGAGCTCTTTTCGCCTTCTTATTCAGCAAGTATTTCTCGTGGGTTTTGGAGTCTTCGAATTGTTTTTTTTCTCTTCGTGGGCAGACTGTTTTTTTTGTGGTAATTGACCCCTCCCCGCCCTCCCTCGAGAATCGATGCGTGACGATCTACGAAAAAAATGAAACAGATCAAAGTAAGGAAAGTAAGTACAATTCAAAGATCAACTCGAAGTGCAACTCGAAGTCCAACTCAAAGTCTAACTCGAACTCGAACTCGATGTCCTCCAAGTACTGTGTGGCGAAAGTAGTATTCGCAACATTGCAAATCATGGCAAATGTCTTGAGCGATTTCTTATGCAAGAAAGAAAATTTTTGCTTGACTTTTTCCTCTCTCCTTTAATTAATTTCTTCATACAGCATTCAAAAGCTAACTTTAAAGCATGAACACGGCTTCTTCTTATTGTTTTCTAACCCTCTACGTGAAACGATTTACTGGACCAGTGAAAGGCGGTTTGTGGTTTCCCTTTGTAGGGGATTTTTTTGACATTATTTTGTAAATTGAGTCGTTTGGCATAATGACAGCCTCCCCACGAAGTTCAGTACAGGAGGGGAAACTATTGTGGCAGAATTGAAATAGGGGAGGGGACGGTGAGGAAATCGCTAGGAAATGGGAGAGGTCAGGAGGGGTATAACTTACCAGTGGATGTCATATTGCTCCCTTCTAAACTTAACACGCATGCGCATAACAGGTAAACTAAGCCCTGTAGAAAAGCCCTTATTTTTTCTTATTCTCCATCACATCAACAACATTACAGCAAAAAACATACTACAATCTAAACAAGTTGTCAGGTGGGAGGACCAAGCTTTTGTTTTGCTACTTGAAAGAATTTGCTAAAACATCAAGACGTTTTATCTTGTAGTCATTTCCTTTATTCTCGCGGCCTGAAGGTTTGAGCAAGTAGTAATACTCTAAAGAGAAAGTACATTGTACATATTTGTCGCTCGCTTGATAGCCTCCTACGCAGACGTTTAGCTCGTGACGAGCCAAAAGAACGTCTGCGTAGGAGGCTACTCGTTTGACGAAGGAGTGCAAAGGGAAACTTGTATTTACTTGCTTCTCCGTTTGAGCACTTTTGGCATTGGTACGGGAAGCGACATGCTGAGACCTGCCCTGTCCCTAACCCCAGATTATCACCTCTCCCAACTCTTCCCCTAGGGATTTTTCTATACTGGTCCATTCATACCTTTGTAGCCCCCCCCCCCCCTCACTTTTACCCGTCCCCTTCCATTTCGCCCTTTGCACTCCTCCTGAAGTGCGACGCACTGTTTTACAACAGTATAAAATGCTTTACGTACTCGCAACAGAAACATTCTCTTTCATCCGAAAGACGAATATCAAAACTCTGCGATCAGCGGTAAGATTACAAAAACAAATTTGTGTAAAACACTGTTTGCGTTTCACCAAAACGCTTCTGCCGTTCTTGAAAATGTCGTGAAAATTTATCACCGGACTTCAAGTATACATGTTCGCTTACCTGAAGGTTGAATCTCGTTTACGTGAATTGACGTCGCAAGACCGATGCAAAAAGCTAAGAACACGGGCAATAACATATCGAGAAATTTTCCCCAAAACGTTCACTAACTTATGATCAGCTTATAACGCGGAGCAGTGAATACTCAAGTGCAAGGAGATTACGCGGAGATCACGGAATGCAAAAATAATCTTTTTCATGTGACCTTTAATGGCTTGGTATCATGTTGTCACCCCGGGAGGAGGAGGGGTACTTATTGAAAAATTTGGGTAGGGAGGTTCCGCTTACCCTTGTAAAACCCGGTTCTGTTTTTGTTTGTTTGTTTGTTTGCTTGCTTGTTTGTTTGTTTTTGGGAGTATAAGCTATTTTTGAGGAGCCCCTTTCGAGTTTTAAAGCCAGAGTACCCTGAAAACCCGATACCCTAATAAGCGACACGTCAGAACGGTACCCCCGGTGTTAACTGGTTATAAAATTTCAATTAATCATGAAAATCAAGTTTGTTTAAAAATGTTATGTAATTTCAACCATCGCAGACCATGGATCGGTATTTGCCGGAAATCTTACTGCGCTTCAGTAAATATTTTTTTTGACCACAACTACATTGCCTTTGATCTTTCACAGCATCCATCCGATAGCTTACCCGGGGAGGGGGGGGGCTACTCAATAAAGTTTTATTCGGGGAGGCTCCGCCTGGAAGTTCAAACCCTTACCCTGAAATATAATAATTGTTACCAAAATGGCACTCCTTTCATATACCTAGAGCAAAATTGTACCCCTTTCTTTCACCTCAAGGATAAGCCAAAACAATAGAATTTCCTATAATCGCCACGTTTTTCCCTGGTTTTCAGTCGTTCTGATTCAGTTGCGTAGTCCTTTCTGCCAAAATGTGGCACCCTTTGATATACTTCGCATTAGCCACCATTTCGCCCACTTTGCAGCTGATTTTGTGACCCTTTCGTACACTAAAATGGCATTTCTCTCTACTCTTTAACCCTTTAAGCCCTGGCATCAGTATACAAATTCTCCTTACTGGTCTCCATACATTTCATTGAGTACTAATTGGGAGAACTTATTTAAACATCAAGACAATTCATCTTTGGTGATCACTTCCCCAATTCTCATGACCCTTATGTGTTATAATGCACTGATATGATGAGGAGAAATTTGATGCTGATCACTATTGGGGCTAAAAGAGTTAATATACTGCGAGCCCGGGGAAGGCACTTCCTTATTTGGCCTAAATGGGTATGTGCCTCTCAACAGGGTATGGTTTTCAGGGTCATACGCCTTAAAACAGGGTATACGATTTCACTGTTTAGCGTCTTGAACAGGGTGTCTTTCTCGACTGGAAGCCTTGAACCCTACATGTGGGTACCAGCATTATTTTGAAATCTAATTCTATGATGTCATTTATATAAAAAAGAAATACTTTCTGAATGGGAAATGAAAAACAAGGAAGACAGAAAAACGCAGAACACAGGCAAAATATAGAGGTCTCTTGTCTTAAACAGGGTAGAGAATTCTTAGTTTTTCTGTCAAAAATGTGCTGTGCTAAATTCATACGTAAGTAACTTGCTTATACATGCACTGCTTCGTGACCACCAAGGGAGCGATGTAAAGTGGCTTTTGAAAGCGAAAGAACGAGCCACCAACAGTTTTGACCATTATAAAGAGGACGCAAGGGATCAAAGAACTTAAAAGCGTTGGCCGGAAACGGTCAAGTTGCACTGGATTCCTTTTCCATCCGGATCAACAAAATGCACTGGAGCTGGACAAGAATAGCCATTAGTAAATAACAAAACTGGGCCAATTTTTTGTACGCTTTTAAAAGCTTTAATGAATGAAGCAATAATTTGATTTTTATGGAAAGGGTATCTATGAGCCGAACTACCCCAAGAACCACACATTGTGATCACTGACCTGCCACTCATATCACCCTTTTTTTCACATTGAAACAATATACATTTAGACCTTAACCACTTAACCCCTAGAACAACTGCCGGAAGTTCACAAACCAAACAAAAGGGCCGATAAAGCCATAAAAATTTACCAAAATCGTGAATTTCACACCCAAACAAATCTTTCGCACCTTCCCTTTCTTAAAAACCCTCATTACCGCCTCATCCTTTCCACAGGTTATAAAGTGCCCTTCTCCCAATTACAATCGGTGCCGGTAAGCTGTTCGGGGAAGGGACAATATTACACTACTGCATCAACACGCAAACATTTATTAGCGTTACTCACGCGAGAAAGCGCGAGGTCGCAACACTCGCGCGGTGCCCTGTCTTTCTCCTCTGACGAATCGCATGGGACAATATCTCACCTATTTTTCCCTTGAGCAATAGGCTCGGTTGTTCACTATTAACAGGGTAGAATTTGCATTCCTTTAGCTTTGTAAATGTAAATAAAAATGTAAATTGATGATTTTTGTGCCGTCAGCTTGCTTAGCTTCAGTACTGCCATGCGACAGACCAGCTAGTTTACAGGCGCGCCACTCAAACAACTGAAACAAATATTGCAAATGAAACATAACATGGTTAAGAATCCTAGCAGAAGGGAGACAATTCAGTTGGCTATTTACTAGCGCAGCCAAACGGTTTATAACTCGGAACCGCCGTGAAACAAATCCATGAAGTGCTCAGAGTGGGATTTGAACCCGGGACCTACGGACTCAAAGTCCAACACCTAACCACTCGGCCACGCTGCCTCCCAAGACCTTCCAATTTTTACGGCTTAGAAAATGTAGGCTCCAGAAATAACGTTTATCCTATGTTTTCAGTCTGGCTTCTTTCAGAAATCGGACTAAAAATAAGCAATCAATCGGCAGTTGAGCAAAAAACCTGACGAGGACATTAGCTAACGTTAGGTCCTGGACTAGCCTAACCGCCTCAAGAACAACTGGGCTCTGATGCAAGTTCCAAATCTCCTTACTTCTCTCTGTACTTTGTTCTGTGCCACTTGGGAGGTCCTCTTTACAGATCAATTTCATTGGTGATTAGTTACTGCACGTGGGGATCTATCACCTACAGTTTCTGTCGGCTGTAGTTTTCATCCCGGGAAGGGACGGGGTACTCCCTTATATGGCTTATACGAGGGTCTCAAAGAGGTTAACCCTTAGCTGTAAAAGGGCCAAAAATGTAGTCGTTAACCTAAACAATTGAAAAATTGTAACCGTAAGTCGTAAACAAAAGTTAACCTCAAAAAATTTTCTAGCTAGGATTTGTCATTTTGAAAGTGTTAAGATCTTCAGTTCAGACTGTGTCTGTTCTGCCCTGTTACCGAAAAAAAAAGCAGTTGCCCCAGGCCTCTTGGACACGCGACCTGAGAGTCTTCTGTATGACTTGTTTTTTCATCCCGCAATGACACTATGTTATAGCAATGGTAATTTATGTTTAACTTTCAAAACAATGAAAATTTTTAAGTTTTCCGTTAACCGTAACGGAAAGAAATTAACCGTTAGCCGTAAAAAAGCCAAAAATGTAACCGTTAACCGTAAAGGGCACCACCCCATATTCAGACCGCCTCACATGGGGACGTGCCGCTGGACAGAAACAGGGTATATAATTCTTATGTGTCTGTCCTAAACAGGGTGTGTATTTTGTCCTTTGTCCTAAACAGGCACCTAAAATGGAAAGTGTTCCTAAAAAAGAGTAAATAAGGGTCTGGGTTTCAAACCCTCAGCGGCAGCCCTACTACCCAAACATGGGTCAAGTGCTCCCACTCGGGGGGAGATGTTTTCACATCTGCGAAAGCAGAATACACGTTGAAACAATCGACAGTTGAAGAAATGCTAAGCTCGGGAAAACATTGCATTGTTGCAAAGGTGGGTAAGGATGCAATCAGTGTCAAGCGCGGGAAAGCATACGACAGCAAAGTGTGCAATATTGCAAGTCACAAGAGTATTGAATAATTAGTTCCACTCCTGACTGTTGCAAAGCGTGCATTATTGCAAGTCACAAGAGTATTGAATAATTAGTTCCACTCCTGACTGTTGCAAAGCGTGCATTATTGCAAGTCACAAGAGTATTGAATAATTAGTTCCACTCCTGACTGTTGCAAAGCGTGCAATATTGCAAGTCACAAAAGTATTGAATAACTAGTTCCACTCCTGACTGTTGCAAAGCGTGCATTATTGCAAATCACAAGAGTATTAAATAGTTAGTTCCACTCCTGATTGTTGCAAAGCGTGCATTATTGCAAGTCACAAGAGTATTGAATAATTAGTTTCACTCCTGGCTGTTGCAAAGCGTGAAATATTGCAAGTCACAAGAGTATTGAATAATTAGTTCCACTCCTGACTGTTGCAAAGCGTGCAATATTGCAAGTCACAAGAGTATTGAATAATGAGTTCCACTCCTGACTGTTGCAAAGCGTGCATTATTGCAAGACACAAGAGTATTGAATAATACTTAGTTCCACTTCTGACTGTTGCTTTTTTAATAACAAAAGGATCACTTCACTATCAATTTTTTGCTTCTGCAATAAGAAATTCACCCAACGACTTTTTTCACAATCCACGTTTCTCCCCACATATTTTTCACACTGAATGGATGTCAATTTTTTAAAAAACCTACCTTATCGTTTATTTTATTTTCTATTATCATGGCAAGCCGATGCTAGTGAGAAATTGCCTTAAGAGCCACTCAAGCAACTAATGAAACTATCCGCGAAAGAAAACGTCATCCGGTCAAATGAACTGAATGAAAGCTTTTTCTGCAGTGTGAACTCAGAAACTGTCATTCAACTCGTCATGCTCGTATTCCTCCACCAAAGGCTCCATGGGAAGGTTGTTTTTGTTGAGGTCTCTTGTCACGCCGAGATCCCCATCTTTGTAGGACCACTTGTGCATCTCGTCCAGAATATGATCCTTTGCGCTGTTGCTGATTTGGAAAAGCGAATGGAGTCGGGCTTTTTCATTAATGGGGGCCTCGTAAACCTCTTTCGCAGACACAGGCGTACCACTAACTCCCCCCATATAGTAGCAGCCAAGCTTCAGATCCAGGACCCGCTCCACAAAATCTGCGTAGATCTCCAAGCAGCCACCAAACTTGTCCTGTTCATACGACATGTTGTAAACTTTAACACAGAAGTCGGCGACGCCGATAACACCGCGACAAAGGGGAGGGGGGTTTTTGCCTGCATGAAAGAAGTAAACGCCGTTTTTAGTGACACCTTAATAACGATATCGCAGGGACCTAAAGGTCTAATGAGTACTAATTTTAAAAGTTATGATTTCTTTTTCTCAACGATTGTTCACAATTTTCATCGCATTTTTTAACAAAATGAACATGGTGAACAAAGCCAATTTAAAAGTAATAAATTCGTTTTGGGCTCATCTGCAGGGTTTTCAGTGCATCGGATCACATTTTTTTGTCGGCTTGTGATTACAAGAAGACTGATATTTTCTGAAGATAAAATTGTTTTAGTAAGTGGTCGGCATCTTAGCTCTATTTTATCGGAATTCAAAATAAAGAAAGAAAAGAAAAAGAATGAAAAAAAAACTTCCTCCACTTACGGAATTGAACTCCGAATCGCCCGAAATCTAGGGAATCGTTCTAACCAGTCGACCAACCTGCCACTACGTATAAACTTGTGTTCATTACTATACTTAAACCGCTGTTTATTGATTACAGTTCGGTCGACTAAACAGGCCGGTGTTTTTCAGGAAAAATGTGTTCGGACCGCCGCAAAAACCATGGTTGTGGACAGAAAAAACCAGAAGGCACTAGCTCTGCTATATTTGCGGTCGGGACCGCTGCGAAATACTGCGAAATCAAGCGTTGAGCCGACCGAATTCGCAGCAGAACCAACAACAAAGATGAAGTCATCGAAGGTAAATTTAGTAACTTGAAGTTTTTGCCTTCCACCAAAAAGACAACTGAGTATTCTTTTGAACTTTTTCTTTCCATTTATAGATATTTGATATTTTTTCTCAAGTTCTAAACCTCAGGTCTGTCGAACTGAATAGTTTTGCTAAACAAGCTAAACTTTTAAAAAAACTCCTTTTCAAAAGCGACGGTGGTCATGCGATTTCCCGCCAACAAAAACACCAGTTGCCCAATTCCAAAGGCACCGGGCGGTTTCCCGCCAAGAAAAGATGGCATCCCCCCCCCCCTGTCGGGTTGTCTTGGAACTCCCCTCCATCTCCCCCAGAGTCTGTACGGGCGGGGCATGTACTCTGACGTCACAACCAAAATTTCTCGGGTCGATAGGTTACCAAATTTAATTAGCAATGGTGCTCCGCTGGCGCGCTAGCACGCAGGCTCCACAATAAATCGCTTGTTATAGAAGCAAAATGTTGTAAACATTAATATATCCACATAACAGCTTTTTCAACAGATAATTACGCCATACCGTTAAAGCGTCGACGAATTTATACGAATGCATGAAAAAAGATGGGCAATAAGAGTTGCAGAGAAGGGAAAAGATCACAAGAGACGACTAAGGTGATTCACTTCAATTGCATTGCGCATCTTTTCTGCGCGTCATTTTTCATTTTTTTGCGTGATTAGCGCGCGCACGAGCGTGTGCACCTTCGGAACTTGATAGGTTTTCTATGAAGGCTGAGCAGTTAAGAGAAAAACAGGTCGTTTTCTCCTAAACGAGCTCGGTGACCCCCTTTTTATACATAAATTCAAATGGCACAAGGTCGAGTACAATATATCGCGATTTCAAGAAAAGTTAAAAATTCTGCTTTGAGATATTTTTATTTAAATGCCGAAAAGAACACGTCTTTAGGTATAGCAGGGTATATACCCACGCAGCAAATTCTTCAATTTTTTCATATCCTTAATTCCTGTTCAACTAAAATAGTATACAGTGCAAGATAAATGTCTATTCTGTTGAACTGCTCCAATATTTCAATACAAGCAATGACTTTTTAAAGCAATTATAGTGTTCTCATTTCTGATTACTACGGTTTCTCAGGAAGTCCTTGCGGGTCGTATAGTTGCTATAAATGGCTATCCATGTTGTGCCAAAACAAGCTCGGTGACCCCAATTTTTTATTGCATTTTTGAAATGCTCTTAACGTAATTACCACTTGGACCAAGTCTTAGAAAATTTTAAATATTCCTTCTATTTCGATGGAATCACCTTAAGGGCAAAGTTGAAGGATAGGCCAGACTAGCTTGGGTAAGAATAGCAGAGGATGCGTAGAAAGGTTTGGCATTGCCGAGGGCTTCGTTCTGTAGTAACTGCATAATGGATAACGATGCTTAATTATCTTGATTATTATTTTAATACGGTTTATTTCACTTACCAGAGAGAGTTTCGTTAAAAAGAACTTCATCGTTAACGGTTAGCGTGAAACGTACTCCCTAAAACAACATAAAAGTGAGAGTCAAAATGGGCAATTTTAGTAGGCACGGTCATCTATTCGATTCAAGAAAACTGAAGTTGAGAGATGAAAAACTAGAAGATACTAAAATTTCGTTTTTAAAAATTTTGCAAAACATTGCTACATAAACGTAATTCTCTGTAGCTTTCATCTGAATGGTTACACTGTAAACATTCACACACAAACAAAATTAAGTTAAAACCACCCTGACCAACTACCTCAGATGTACAGCATAACGAAGTTAACATATTTATGGTTCCATTCAAAGCCTCAAAAGGTTTCTTGTACCTTGTACAGCAGAATTCATATGAGGCACCACAGGAAAGACTACTCAGTAGCTTTCATTTGAATGGTCACACTTTAGGATTTCATACACAGACTCAAAAGTTAGAACCACCTTGTACAGCATAATAAACAGCACCACAGGAACGTACTGCTTAGTAGCTTTCATTTGAATGGTCACGCTAAAGGATTTCATCAACAGACTCAAAAGTTAGAACCACCTTGCACAGCATAATAACCAGCACCATAGGAAAGTACTGCTCAGTAGCTTTCATTTGAACAGTCGCGCTTTAGGATTTCATCGACAGGCTCAAAAGTTATAATCACCTTGTACAGCACAATAAACAGCACCACAGGAAAGTATTGCTTAGTAGCTTTCATTTGAACAGTCACACTAAAGGATCTCATCAACAGACTCAAAAGTTAGAACCACCTTGCACAGCATAATAAACAGCACCATACGAAAGTACTGCTCAGTAGCTTTCATTTGAACAGTCACGCTTAAGGATTTCATCGACAGACTCAAAAGTTATAGAACCACCTTGTACAGCACAATAAACAGCACCACATGAAAGTAATGGTTAATAGCTTTCATTTGAATAATCACACTCTCTTCAAGTTTAAAATGATTTTTAAAAAAGTCATTCTGTACCTGAGAAGGAAAATACTGCACAGGAAAATACTACCCGGAAGTTTTCATTTAAATGGCCACGCTTTCGTTTACAGACCCCAAAGTTAGAACCGTCTTGACAGCATCATAAACAGCCCTACATTCAGTTAAAGTAATACTCAATAGCTTTCAGCTGAATGGTTACACGTAAGGCTTTATCCACACAACCCAAAATTAGAACAACCTTGTACAACACAATAAACAGCACCACAGGAAAGTACGGCTGTTGCTTTTAGTTGAATGATCACACTTTAGGATTTCTTCTACAGACTCAAACGTTAGAACCACCTTACGCAGCATGATAAACAGCACCGTAAGAAAGTACTGCTCAGCAGCTGTGAATGGTCACACTTTAGGATTTCCTCTACAGGCAGCTTATCTTAAAGCATGAGACAGGTCCAGCTTACAGGTATAAACGAGGCGAAGGTAAAGACGAACAAGAAAACCATAAAACCAAAAACAATAATAACAAATATAGTTACTATAATTAAAACAGTCCACTATCGATTAGATAACAAATGAAAAGGCCACATCTGAGGTGATGTATCGTAATTTTTTATTGTAACTTTATACTGTTATGTTATATTTACGATCCTCGCTAATGCCACATTGATACATTCTCACTCAAATGCTCAAATTTGTCTGGTCAAGTATACTTTGAGCCTGGCCGAAGTTGATTCCTATAGCTTACAATGAAAATAATGAAAATGGAAAAAAAAACCTTTGTGTTCAAAAGAAAGAAAACTTATCTCTTCCATTTAACTCGAAATCTGGATTTGAAATAACTACAATCCAGGCGGTTAGTTGTTGAACTGAGGTTAATTTTAGTCATCATGTAGGTAAGAGGCCACAGGAGTAAACAACCCTTTAGTGGAAGTTATAATCGCTTTCGTGTAACTCCGTCGCAAGGAGATTTTTAGCCACTGTTGTCTTATATCTCGTCGCTAGTAAAGCCCGTGTAAAAAGACAAAAAAGCCGTCGATAATAGAGTTCTTTTGGCACGAAAACAAGCATTGCTAATTATTATCCAAAGAAATGGAAAGATTAAGCCCGTTTTGATTAAAACAAACTTGTCGTGATCTTTTAGTGTCGAGGCTTATTTGAGAGGTTTCAACTGCGTGACAAGAGTATTTTGTGCGTGTCTTGGTTTCACTCGACGCTCCGTGATTGTTAGAAAAGAACTCGCGCTACTTTCTCAGCCAATCAGGAAAAATCCTTAAACGATTGTGACTTATCCTTATCCGTACGTAAACATTTCCGCGCGCTTGTTGCATGTACTTGTATCACCTTCTGATTGGTTGACTCTGTAGTTTGCGTCCTTTGTAATTGATGGAAATAGCTATTTCGGTTTTGGGTTTACGGTACTCAATTAAAAACTCAATGAAAAGCACTCAACTAGAAAGTTTTTTTTTTTTCCCGTTTGCATAAACAAAAGGCAGTATTGAGCTAATAATTTTTCAATTGAACTTCATGAAAGGTCTGATCCGAAATTTGGCAAAGCCAAGAGCCAAAAGGCAAAGCCAAAAGTCAAAAGCCAAAAGCCAAAAGGCAAAGCCAAAAGTCAAAAACCAAAAGTCAAAAGCCAAAAGCCAAAAGGAAAAGCCAAAAGGCAAAAGGCAAAGCCAAAAGCTAAAAGCCAAAAGGCAAAGCCAAAAGTCAAAAACCAAAAGCCAAAAACTAGACGCCAGAGTCAGAGTAGCTACTTCAGTTCTGGGTTGACGACACTCAATTGAAAACTCAATGAAAAGCACTCAGCTAGAAAACTTTTTTCCCGTTTGCATAAACAGAAGGCAATATTGAGCTAAGGATTTTTCAATTGAACTTCATGAAAGGTCTGGTCCCAGTTGTTCAAAGGTTGGATAACTTTATCCACTGGAAAAATCACTATCCAGCGGATAAAATGTATTGGTTGGAGTGCATTTTATGCGCTGGATAGTGATTTATCCAGGGGATAAAGTTATTCAACCTTTGAACAACTGGGGCCTGGTTTAAAATTTGGCAAAGGCAGTATACTTTAATTTTAATCTTAATAGAAAACTTCCTGAGATTATAACAAACGACATTCCAATATCTCTATTTACTTGAAGCCTGACCCTCCTAAATGATTGTGGTTCTGTGAACGAAATCCTGAAGTGTGACCAATCAAGTGAAAGCTATTTTAAAAGCAGTTCTTTCTTAGGATGCTGTTTTTTAAACTCTGCTAAGAACTGTGGTAGCTCCTTATTATTAATTCCGACCTTAGGCACCTCTGGAAGTTATTCAAACTCACAATACATAGCAAAGAGCAAAATGTTCTTAGCGCTTTGTGCGTGTATTTTCGCAATTTCGCCATGAAGACGTTTTGTTTTCTTGCCACTTTTTCCCTCGCCGTGCTCATGGTGAATGCTTTCAACACCAAAGAACATGTGAGACGTTTCTTCCGTTCCGAGCACAGGGCTTATCTGCCAGCCAGCTCACTGCTCCAAGAAGATAAGTCCGCCATGATGAACGCTGAACAGAACGACGATTCTACAAAGTGTTTGTTCGCCTGCGAGCCAAAGTGTGAAAATCTGGATGTGCCAGGTTATTTAACGGTAAATCAAATATCACTTTTTGTAAAAGGTTATATTGAATTTGTAAGATAAACAAATAGTTTTGCCAGTTGGCTGAATGGAAATGTGTAAACACATCATAAGTTTACGTTGCCACACCTGTTGTGCCCGGGTCAAACATTATAGCAAGAGACAAAGACAGTTGATGACACTTCAAACTGCTGACCCTGTTAACTTCAAACTGCTGAGAGGTAAATCTTAAAATGGCTATGATGGACTTTTTAGTCAGAGGCTAAAATCCTTAAGTGTGACTATTCTAATGAAAGCTATCGAGCAGTAAATTCCTGTGGAGTTTCAGTTGTAATTTTTGATTCCGTGAATGAAATCCTAAAGTGTGATCATTCAAATGAAAGGTACTGAGCAGTACTTTCCTGTGGTGCTGTTTATTATGCTGTACAAGGTGGTTCTAACTTTTGAGTCTGTGGATGAAATCCCAAAGTGTTACCATTCAAATGAAAGCTACTGAGCAATACTTTCCTGTGGTGCTGTTTATTATGCTGTACAAGGTGGTTCTAACTTTTGAGTCTGTGGATGAAATCCCAAAGTGTTACCATTCAAATGAAAGCTACTGAGCAGTACTTTCCTGTGGTGCTGTTTATTATGCTGTACACGGTGGTTCTAACGTTTGATTCTGTGGATGAAATCCTAAAGTGTGACCATTCAAATGAAAGGTACTGGAGAGTACCGTCCTGTGGCGGTTTTTATCAGTTTATTATGCTGTACGAGGTGGTTCTGTCTTTTGAGTATGTGGATGAAATCCTAAGTTGTGACCATTCAAATGAAAGTCTTGAACACTGCGTACTCTTGTGTAGTACCGCTTGTTTGTCAATATGATACAAAATGATACAAAGTTCCATTTTAAGCTTGATCACTCGTCATGTGCACTTCAAAAGTGCACATGACATTCTGTAAAAAGGGCAAGAAGACAGAGGTCAAACGAAAGCGCAAGGTCTTATCTATCATGATTACGAAAATTCAATGAGATTCAAATAACCTCATTGAGAGAGGACGAGACATGAAAATTGACAGCCAAACAGAGAGCGAAAATTTGAACTCTCGATGATTTCAGGATTAGAGTAATATTCGAGCAAATTCAAACTCATTGACAGTGCATGAGGGACAGCGATGCGAGTGCGCGAGAGTTGAACTGAGGCGGAACGACGGCGAGATTTTCAAATCTTTACTATTTTAGTAAAACGATAAGCCAATTGAAATGCGCTGAGAGTACACGAGACCTCTCTAATTTACCAGTAATTTGAGACTCGGCATTTGCTCTAAGAGCACCAGCTGCTTATCGAGTCAATTCAAAATAATTATTGAATTTATTCTATTTTTTACACAATTGAGAAAAAGATACTGAAGATAGTTAAAGGGAACGAACGTTAATGAGAGCGGATCAGAGTAGTGTTTTAACATTTAAACTTAACCCTCGGACGCACAAGTAAAGTCACACCCCCCACCTTGGTACAAAGGGGGTGATAGAACTACACCCTCTTGGGTTTTCGCCTTGGTTTTCGTTATGACGCTTACAATATTTTGTAAAGATTTCACCTTTGGTAGAAAGCCTGTGATGTGCTGTGCCGCGCTGCTTGGGGCCTGTGACGTCATTCAAGATGGCCGCCATTTTGGGCGTGTTCTTGGATTTTACAGAAAATTAGAAATTGTCAAAAAAAACGTTAAAAACTGGAAATTTGTGATGCTGGGCATGTAGAATATAACATAATTAAACATTTTGCTGCTTTTTGTTGACATTTTTTTACATTTTTCACCTAAAAAGGGCAAAAAAGGATTTTTCTTAAAAAATGGCTTGACCACCTACTACTTATGACGTCATATCTCGTAACCATAGTAACTGGTTCTCACCAAACTTGTGTCAAAATGTGTCTAAGGGATATGCGCACAGCTACTGAAAACGGCAGGTCTAGATAATAATTCATCTTGGAAAAATTGAAGAAAAACCTTATGGGGGGGGGGGGGCATCCAACCCCCCTTGTACGCCCGAGGGTTAAACGTTGTATTGAAAGACGGCTCTCATTCTGATGAAAGTGTCAAAAATAGGAACGTCTTGTGTAACAATGATATCTTCGTAATCTTGAACAATGATGCTCTTAAACTACATAACTGTAAATGTATTCAACAGAGAAACTCAAGTTTCCTCCAGTTTCAAAGCAACCCAATCAACTGCGTGCTGGCATCTATAGTCGTGTTCAGCAGAAACCACAAGTACAAGTGGCTGTGCTCGTATTTCTTCGACTGCTGTCGCTCCTGCAATGCCAAACACTGGAGATGTCTAACACAACTGCGAGGATTTTTTGGAGGAAAGGAATTCTGTTACCGAGATAACTTCAGGTGTATGCATGGTTGTCTGGTCAAGCACAACCTTCCAGAGAATTTCAGACTTTTTCCGCCTCAATAAAACCATCGCGATACATCTCGCCTTATGATTCAAGGAGGTACATTACCTCCCGCCATTTTTACTTTGACATTGCACAAAGCATCGCCAGCTGCACCCATATGTTAAAAGAATTTTTCGGTCTTCAAAGATTAAGTATTAGATACTCACGTATTCCGCCTCGACATAGGTCAGATTCGCACAGACTGCAAGATATAAAACATGATGCCCATTGATTTCTTAAGAATTAAAACACATGCGCAGCCTTCAGCGTTTTCGACGGGCATAACAGAAGCTGGGAGGTGGAAGGTACTTGGGCTGTAGATAAGGTGTGATAATTACGTGAATGAACTCTGGCTTTCTTGACAGCTTATTCCTGGCTCAACTATTGTTCAAAACGAAAGTTCAGTTTCTGTAACATGAAGGAGTATTACTACTCCGTCCCGCAGGATTACCCCGGGCTCTAAACTCAACGCGAAAGATTCTGGGGCTCCAAAGACATCAGCTCGCGTTGGGGCGTTGAGGGGACACATTCCGTTGTATTGTGGTCTAGCCTCTTTACACTATGCAGCTAGTTGACATTCAGGGTTTGCTTGGGGTGTGACCTCGTAATGAAGCCTGGCTTTATTCTGGCTCTGCAAGGCTTTCTTGGCGTTAACCGATGCAACTTAACAAATAAATATTCCCGAGTTGATGGTTTTTGTGCTGAATAAGGCATAGGTAGTTGAGGAACTGTGCCGGGTTATGATTTCTTCCAAGTTTCAAGGGTCTTAACAAAGGCGCCGCAATTTCTGTTGAAAGCTTAGCACGGCAACTGTTCACACATTCGGGCTAAATTTAATAACTTAAGAGTATCATTACTAGAAGATATTTCTTATACACAGTTCAAAACCCATTGTTGTTTGTTCACACACAGTCAAGGGCAAAAACGGCAACAAAAACATAAAACAAAGGAATTTGTCCAACTTCAAAACCCGTTTTTTTATAACTTTGAATTGGTATTGAATTCGTACCTGTGTAGTTCTGTTCAATGATTTCTTCCAAATCCACACAGCAACCGCATTGTGGAAGGTCTTCCTCGCTGCAGGCGCAGTATTTGCTCGAATCAATATCAGCTAAGAAAAAACAACACTAATTTACCCTCCATTTCTTTCCAATGATCCTATAGGTGTCAATCCTCATGCTCTATACAGAGAAATTATTTTTAGTTCCTGTTTGGAGTGCCTCGTTTGTCTTTCTGTATTCAAATGGGCTTACTCATGGCTCGTTAGCAATTATTTATTAATAAATATTCTTAAGCTCCTGCCTTAAATTTCGTAGACAGCAGCACGGGAAAGTAGCCGTTCAATTTCTTTTTTGAATGGCCACTATTTAGGATACACGTCCACGCACTCAAAGACTCAAAAGTATTTTGCACCTTGTACAGCATAATTTTCAGTACCACAGGAAAGTACTGCTCAATAGCTTTCATTTGAATGGTCACACTTTAGGATTTCATCCACAGACTCAAAAGTTAGAACCACCTTGTACAGCATAATTTTCAGTACCACAGGAAAGTACTGCTCAGTAGCTTTCATTTGAATTGTCTCAGTTAAAGATTTCATCCGCGGGCTCAAAAGTTAGAACCACCTTTCACAGAATAAGAAAAACAGCACCACAAGAAAGAACTGCGCACATTCGAAACTGAGGAAGACAACTTTGTACAGCACTAAAACAACATCTCATGAATGCAAAATCGCTTTCATTTGAGTTATTTTTAAACTTCAGAATTTGAACGCGTTGACTCTAGGAGTACACCAAAGAAGGGTAACCCTAAATCCGCTTGATGTCGCGTTATTACCGCAGCCTAACTGTGATTTCTCCCCGATCTTCTGAGACAAGTAAACCGGAATGTGAGCTCTCTTGTACTTTTCCCCAATTCACTTTTCTATGCAGCTGATTTGCACAATTAATACATTTCCTCTCGCTTTTCGGATCTCAAGGAAAAAGGATGTCACCTCGCATTCTGAGTTAAAACGGGCCACCGTGCGCGTACCTCTCATCATCCAAAACTTCAAACCTCGCTTGGGACACAAAACAAGTCGAGTGTAAATTGTGTAAGACTCTGCCACTTGATAGCGGAAATCGCTGGAGTAGCTTATTGACCTTATTTCAAACGACTGCGAGTAGTCTCTTTGTGCTCAGGATAGACGAGAAATTAAAAAGAACACGCTCGGGCAATCATGAAAATTTCCGTGCATGTGCAAACGTGACTAGCAGCTCGATCACGCACGCGTTGCGTTTCCACGCGGCAGGCGATTCCGCGCTTACTCGCGTGTTATTTTCAGTTGACTACACTTGACCGAAAGAGAGACTGCTCCGTAGTCTAGAACAGAGTAAAACTCCATCGCTTTGTCCTAATAACCGTCTCTCGTGAGAAAACTTTTTATCCCCCTACACAATCTTAAAGCTTGCAACAGCCTAGTCCTAAGGGTAAACGATTGTTTATACTCGCACATCTTAAAATCCTGTTAATGCCCTTACCGATTGCTTTATCTTTTGACTCGTTTGGCCGTGAACTTGCCAGTCCGACAAATAACACGATGGCAAAAACAAACAACATCTTCGTGCAAAAAACCGACGGTATAAACGTACACGGGGAACCGAGCGGATCTCAATCTCTTCTGCACTCAAAACGCAGAGCGATTAGAGTTCAGATACTTGATACCTTGTGTGACGTGTTTATGAAAACAGGAAATGGCACAGTGGAAACTGTAATACGATTATTTCTCAAGCAAGGTCAAATTAATTGACCGGGGGGGGGGTGCTTCCATCTAGAATTGATGCCAATCTCATTTAAAACTGACTGACGCCCATTGCAGTTCAATTATAATTCAATTATACTCGGATTATAATTGAACAGGTGAGTTTCGTCCCCTGATTTCAGTGCTGTATTTACTCGAACTGAAACACAGTACTTCGAACCCACTCTCATTTAACTGCAATAAACACCCCATGAGCCACCTCCAGCGAAGAACTAAACCGGCACCAGGAGTTAAACAGATTTGGCATTTATTTGGAACGTTTGAGTACAACGGAATTTTTTGACTTTGAAGTTAAAACATGAACTCAGTGTACCCTATGCACAGCCTTCTTAAAAAGGAATAGGGAAACGAATGAAACCTTACAGCGGAGAGTCACCGGGTGGGTGAGGTGTGGGAGTCTTGTGGAGGGAGAGGGGGGTCGGGAACCCAGGAGAAAAACGGCGGAAACGTGCTGGGAAGCGGAAAAGAGAGAATGGGAAACGGGAGAGGTCTGTACAGCGCCGCAAATGATGGATCTCCAAAAAATACACAACATTTTAATAATTTGCAATAGAAAAAGGGCAACAAGTGCCGACAGAAATGGTGCGGAAACTGGGATTGAAGATCTACATCTACATTTATTAAGTTGATAACATCGTTTAAGACATCACATCAACTATATAAAAAATAGATACAAAATAAAAATGTAAATAAGATATAAAAATACTTAGTTACTATTTACTTGTTTACAAGCTTCCCTAAATATAATTTAAAATTCGATAATGACTTGCAGTTCACTAAGTCAGCGGGCAGTAAGTTCCACTCTGTTATTGATCTAGGAAAAAAAGAAAACTTAAAAACGTCCTTAGATACTTGGTGGATTGTGGACAGCGGGAAGTTTAACCCCCTAACCCCCCTTCCCCCACCCCCAACTGTCTAGAGGAGAATCCCCTTCCCAGTCGGTGCTCGGCTGGATCAGCTCGCCAATTTTGTTGATGTCTACAACTTACAGAATTCCATATATTTGATAACGAATTTAGACTTAGTCGTATTATCTAAACCATTGGACGCTCCCTGCCTGAGTACAAGTTGATCTTTGGACTTATTAATGAGTTATACTGAAGTGAAAATAGTGGTTTCAATTCCACAATTAATGCAGGCCTAGGCTTCGGGTCAAGTAAAAGTAATTTCTGTCACAAACTGCAAAGCCCGGGGGGTACTCCCTATAATGGCCTATACGGCCGGGAGGCTCCGCCCGAAAGGGGTACCTTTTTCAGGCTTCAGGTATATGAAAGGGTAGGGGTTTCACGAGCTGAAGTATATAAAAGGGTAGGGAAATCGGTCATTTAGGTATTTAAAAGGGCCTTTAATTAAAAAATATTTCGAGTAGACGCACCTTATGACTGTATCATTTACATTTATTACACGCTACATGAAAACGTCAAGAAGACTCCCTTCCAAGGGTTTAGAAAAGGGTTGCAGCGTTTTTTAGTAGGTATGTGAAAGGGGTACCATTTTTCAATGGAAAGTATACGAAAGGGGTAACTTTTCTGTCAAAAATGGTATATAAAAGGGTAAGGGGTTGGACCTCGGGGCGGAGCCTCCCCGTATAAAACTTTGTTGAGTGCCCCCCCCCCCCCCCCCGGGCTGCAAAGAGCACTACGATACTAAGAAACGTTCCAAAAAATAATTCCAGACAACAATCATGTAAATTTCTCAATTATCCATCTCAACATAAGGAGCATAGTTAATAAGTTAGATGATGCTTTAACTTATCTTGATTCCTTAAAGCAAAGATTTTCAGTTATAGTATTAACTGAAACATGGCTAAGAACTGAAGTAAACCAAAATACAAGTGATTTTTTAGATCGAATGTTCTCGTCATCATTTTATCCCCTCATATCAAGACCTACAAGAATAACAACTACTAATGCAACACTTATTGACAATATATTTGTAAACAAATTGGAAGAGAACTACAAAAGTGGTTTACTCTTTACAGATCTCTCTGATCATTTACCGATATTTCAATTAACAAGTAACATAACAAAAAGGAATACTGCTCGCAAAGGGAGCAAATATAGACAAATAAATGACAAAACTCTCAATGAGTTATGTCAACAGTTAGAAAATGAAGATTGGAATGACATATGCAAAAAAACTGACCCACAAGGTGCCTATAGTTTGTTTTACATCTTTCCAAAGCATTTGACACAGTAAATCATGAAATACTGCTGTGTAAACTTGATCATTGTGGAATAAGAGGTGCCGGTAGCCCCAAACTGGTTCAAATTAAAAGCTATCTAACAAATAGAAAACAAATTGTGAAGTATAAGCCGACTTTTTCAGAAAGTTTAACAATTAAGTGTGGAGTGCCACAACTGAGGTTCAGTCCTAGGACCGCTTTTGTTTCTGATTTATGTGAATGATATTTGCAAATGCTCTCAGACTTTAGCAGTTATTTTATTTGCGGATGACACAAATTTGTTTTTAAGTCATCAAGGCATCCTGACATTGTCCAAAAACATGAATCAAGAGCTGCAAAAGGTTACATTTTGGCTATTTGCAAACAAACTACAGTCAAAGCTCTCCTTGCGACCACTCTCGTAAGCGACCAGCTTAGTTACGACCAGCATTGTGAACCCCCGTTTGACTTGTCACTTAAACCCTGTAATGAAAAGCTCTCGTAAGCGGTCGCTCCAGTAAGCGACTGCGACCACTTTTGTGAATTACCAACGGGCTTTTTCCTTTGTTTTTAAATTCCCGTAAGCGACCACTCGGTTAACACTTTAATAAAAGCACTTGGATCTTCTTCAAATTTAGAGTGATACATAACACAAGTGCTTATAATTTCTTTGACTTGTACCTTCGTGGACTTCTTCTGTGATAGGCAATAAAAAAATAATTAAATATTATTACACAAAACTATTAGTAACCATTAACACATGCCAAACTTTCTGCTAAAAGCTCTTGTAAGCGACCACTCTCTATTGTTTCATCATGTGCATGGTCGCTTACGAGAGTCCATTCTCGACCAGCTCTAGTTGCGACCACTTTTCTGAATTCCAGAGGTGGTCGCCTACGAGAGCTTCGACTGTATCCACTGTTAAAGGTAAATTCTGACAAGCGACATGGCCTTGAAACAGCGACATAAGACAGATGAAATGGCAACAAATGACACAAAGATGGGTTGAAACTGCGACAGCGACGGAGACAAGCGCAAATACAATAGTAAAATACCGACCGGGACATGGCTTCCTCTTCAATACGTGAAATGAAGAGTTTTGAAATTCAGACTAGGGACATACGTACCCCCACCCCCCCCCCCAAAAAAAGGGCCTCAATAGTGAGGAGGCAAGTTGCAATTCATTTTCATCCCAACCATGCGCAGTCAAACACACTGAATTACAGTTTCAGAAACTGGTAGAGCAATTTTACACAAAATTGAACCTTATTTTTTGGTTTCCTTCGATTGCAATATGTCTGTTAGCTTTTTTAGCGGAGCCAGCGCGCTAGCGCGTCAGCGGAGCTCCATTGCTAAGGAAATTTGGTAACCTATCAAGCCAAAAAATTTTGGTAGTGACGTAATAGTCACGTGACCGTCCGTCCGTACGTCCGTACATCCGTACGTCCGTCCGTCCGCACCAGAGGGCTACCAATACACTTCATACACTGGATATAACCCTGTGCTGAATCCCGTGTGTTTTTGGCGCGAAATCGCATGTTGACCCGCGTTGTAGCAAAACAAGCAAAGACAACAAAAGTCAAAAACAAATTTGTTAATGGAAAAAAAAGTTCAAAAGAGCACTCAGTTGTCTTTTTGGTGGAAGGGGAAAAGTTCAATTTAGGCGAAAGAAATTAGGCGATAAAGTTCAGGCAAAAAGTTCAAATTTGCCTCGTCGGTTCTGTTCAAACTCGGTCGGCACACCGCTTGAGTTCGCAGCTTTTCGCAGCGGTTTCGACGCCAAATATAGCAGAGCAAGTGCTTTTTGGTTTTTCTGTCCACAACCATGGTTTTTACGGCGTTTCGAACACATTTTTCCAGGAAAAACACCAGCATTTTCATGCTGATAGGCAGCTTGTCACGAAGAAAGAAATAAGTATTAAACTTAACTTCTAAAATAAAGTTAAACGCCCATGGCCTAGTGGACTGGTCACCGGCATCTCACGCCGACGAGCCGGGTTCGACACTCAGGGGGAGCAGGGATCTTTTTTTTTTCTTTGTTTTTTTTTCTTAATTTAACGACTTGAATGAGAGTATTTTCACAAATTAATAACTGCCCGCAAAAACAAAACAAAAAAACAAAACAAAACAAAAAAAACAAACAAAAAACAGACAAAACAAAAAGGGGGGCTCCGCTTTTAGGCTTGGCTAAATTTATATGTTACGTTATCCTAAAAATAGGTGACAGAGAGCCTTTTACGAGAGGGCACAAGAGTTGACGCCAAGTACACATGAGAGCCAAAACGAGAGCGGATGAACTTTGACGAGAGCAAAATTCACCAGAGCGCATGAGAGTTGACGACCACCCAGAGCTGACAAGAACAGGTGCGAGTTGACGAAGACAACGAAAGTTTGAAGTCTATTTATTTTTTATTTACCCCAAGGTCGAGTGTAGGAAATTTGCTGTTTAGCAATGGCTGCTTCAATGTTGTCCTTGTCTATCATAGAAACAATAATACAACAACACCAGAAATCACCAAATATCCAGAAGTAAGGAAAATACATCTTAGATTTTCTGGAAGGGAATAATGTTAAAGAGGTCCTTTGTCTCAATGTTTTTTCTGTCAGTCTTGAAATCACATTTTATTTGACTTGAGCTTCAGAATGAAAGTAACGTTTCTACAATTAATCTTCTTCTCTCAAGAAAGATAACACACTTTTTTTTGTCATTTGTCCCGGTGTTATAATTTTAAAAATCAGATACCTGCATAGTTTTGATTTCCGCCGCTTACTCGGGTACGGCTTTCCTCCCCCGTGAAGTCCAGCCTCCCTTTCCGGGGGCGAGAACGATCTCAAAGACTTTTGTTCCTGGGCCATCGTAGCTTGATCAAAAATAAAACACAAACAGCGGTAATAAACATTATAAACTTACGCATTTTTATATAAACTTGACGTTTCGTATGCTAGTCAACATACATTTTCAAAAGTGATCGTTACAATTTTGACAAACCTTTTATACAATAGTGATAAGGGGTCTGGAACCAAGATTAAGAAAACAATCTTAACAGTGACTCTATAAAAAGCTACAGCTAATTAATAAAGTATCAGCTTCTCACTGCTGACGTTGACATTAAAAGCTGGCTTCAGTTCTTGGATCAACAATGTTTCTTTATTACCGCTGTTTGTGTTTTATTTTTGAGAACGATCTCACTTACCGGAACGTGGCTGGTAATCGAGCCTAACACGTTGATAAAATTAGGTAACAGATAATCAGGCGTTTGACCGTTAATGCACTTGAAACCTAATATAGTGAGCTCACGGCGAACTCTTGTACATACGTTTTTGCCTTTCTCAGGTCAACAAAATACAAACACAATAACAAGATATTGAAACTAAAATTAAAACTTAAAATAAGTTGGGTTTTCAATTCTAACTGCCTTTTATGAGGCTATGCCTACAGCAATTTCGTTTGCTTTTAACAAATTATGCAACTGTCTGCTTTGGAATATCAGCGTCATAAAGCACCATGGGTGGCTTGAGAAGTAAGTACACCCCCGGATTCCCCCTGTAATTAAGCACTATAAGGGGGAGATGGTTCATTTTCTTGCATTGTCTCGGGGCAGTATGGTACAGTTATCAGCTTCCGAGGCTCATCACACTGAGGTGGGGGGTAGTCAAATTGGTACTACAGTGGTGTCTCACCCTGGTAGGGTTGGCCTTCCTTAGGGCTATTCGCAGTTTCGGTTTGTTTCGCAGGCGATTGTTAAAATCACAATATTACCGATAACAAAAAATATAAACAGAGAACCGCCAATTAAACTTTTAGAGATCGCAGTTTCTCTGACGCAACCATCCATGTAGTAATAAAGGCATTTCTTGCCACAGCAGATTTCATATTGGCTACAATCGGAGTCAGACTGGCAGGTTTGTCCGACACAGCTTGGCCCTTCCACACACTTATTGCTGCAGCAACTTTGACCGCCTGTACTGGCACAATCAGTGAAATTCTTACAGTACAGTCCTAAACAACTCCATCTGTCCATGCATGTGTTACCACAACAACTTTCCTGGTGGCTATACCGACAATCGAAATAATCATTACAGCGGCATCCTAAACGACCGCTCATGCATGTACCCGTGCAACAATTCTCATCGCTGGAGCAATCATCAGATATATTGCAATAACGTCCCAAACAGTTTGATTCATTCACGCATGTATTGCTGCAACAAGTCTCACCGATAGAACAATCCATGTTGGTTCGACATGAGCATCCAAAATGACTTAGCACATTCACGCATTCATTACAGCAACAACTTTCACCTCTGGCACAATCCCTCTGGCGTCGAATGTGTACCAAAGACGTGATGTCTAGTTGTTCTTCCCGTTAAAATTGCGACGCAATTTGCGAAAAGTGGAATAGAATTTACACTGCAAGCATAGGTGTCTTGGTCGTCCTATGTTCCGGCGGGCGAATGACAAAATGTCCGTGCAAAACTGTCCTATATCCTACGGAGCATGTGCATGTATAAATGCAACAAACTTCACCGCTAGGGCATTGCGAATCGTGCTCACAAGATCTTCCAAAACAGTCACCCACCCAGAATAACAACAAAACTACAACACCCTGAACTACAAGGGATAGCATGCGTTGAGAGGAAAGTGGGAAGGCAGTATAAACTGAGGCATTGGCCGTGATTTAACAGCCTTACAGTAGTCTGGCGACAGCTAACTTATCAGTGATATACGTTCTATTCAAACCTCACACTATTGTTGCTGCGCAATGGAAGTTCAATATCAAGTTTTAGTACGACATCATCAATTTTTAAAACATTTTTGTGGTTTCTATACTGGTTCCCAGGTTTCTCTCTCTATCCTCTCTCGGCTCAAGGAGAGAAGACAAGAAGAACAAGGTTGTTGTTATTTTCACTTTTTTTATCCACCAAAAAATTAATTAAGGGATAAAGAAAACCGATATGGTGCAAAACAGAATTGCCTGCGCGTAAAAGTGTTTTTTACTAAATACCTTGACTTTACTTTCAATGAAGCGAAACAACCGCAGACGCATTGTTTTTTATCGACGTTACAGTTTCGACTTCCGCTTCGCATTGGTTGCTGGTTGTAAACAAGTAGTCAAAGATAAAGAAAATTAAACAAATAAAAATTGAAACTATCTCTGTCATTCTTGTCGCTATCCCGTTGATTGTGATGTAAAACAAAATTCTAAAATACGGTGTAGCCTGTTGATAACAACTCGGACAGACGAATATAACATTACCATTCATTTCCATTTCCATTTCACCGTTCTTGCCCCCCTTCCCCCCCCCCCCCTTCCACCCCTTTCTGATCGTGCTACATTGCAAGGCGAGACACCTTATGAAGTTAACATAATGTAGTATTTCGTCATCGTTTGGAATCCTACCAACCTGAGAACAGAACCCGATTTATTAGGCAGAGAACTGAGATAACAGAGCTCTAATTAGGGAAAAGGTACCATTTGGGGTTTAGCACTGATCTCTCGTGGTTGGGGTTAAGCATGATTTGAATGATTAGCTTTCTGTTATTGTTATGGCAACGCTCCACATAAATATATATGTAAAAAATTACGGTTTTCAGCAACTATTTCTTGCTGGTGCAGCGGATATAGTTCGATTCCGCACTACGCTGATTTTTGTCATTCTTTTCCTTTAAACTGTGAAATAAGTTTAAGGAGATAATCGCATTCTGAGCTATACATTCTAGTCATAACCGTTTGATTCTCTGCTGTGAGCAAAGTTCAGTGAATTCATTTGGCCGGCACGAGCAACAGTTTAGAACATGTGCACGTGCGACACGATCTTTAGAGTTCATACGCCGATATCCCGAATCCCCCGCTATCCCAAATCCCTCGCTATCCCGATTCCCAACCGATACTCCGCTATCTCGAAGCCCTCGCTATCCCGAATCCTCCGCTTATCTCAAATCCCTCGCTATCCCAAAAACCCCGCTATCCCGAATCCCCAGCTATCCCGAATCCTCCGATATCCCGAATCCCCCGCTATATCTTGAACTAAATCTCGTTTCTCTTAACTGATGTTGCTCCGGGAGGTACTCCCGTATATAAGCTTTATAGGTATGTCCCGAGGGATAGGGTATGGTTTTTGAGCTTCTCCTCCTTAACTCATTTGCTTGCCAAGTTTTTTGGTAGAGTAGAACCATCATGCCTTCTAGCCTTTATTGCACAGTTCTCACGACTTTAACTAAGCAGACCCGCACATATTCTTAACCGTTGATGAGTTGCCTTTTATCTCAAGTTCATAATTAACTTATCGACCTAAATCAAGCATGTTAACACTATTTTTCATAATTTCTCAAATTGAAAGACCTGAAATTACTTTTTCTCAAGTGGATAACATTTCTACAACTGAAATAGATCACACAAATGCTTAAAATATGCTACTTAAGGCATATGAGCGATGCTTTGACCTCCTTTGTAGATCGACAATTAATGCATAATTCTGCAGTGTTCACCAAAATCACACCAAACCACCGTTCGACATCGTACCGTGATCACGTCAACAATATCTTATTATTATATCTTTCAAGTCGGCGAACGTCTCAATAGTCGCTCGGACCGGGAGACGGGGGAGTGGGTATAACTGTGTGCCGCGGAACTGGGTATGGTTTTTGAGCTTCTCATTCCTTAAATATGGTGTCCATTTTGCCCCTTTTTGGTATTGCGATTCCCGTGTGATCCTTAGATAAGGTCTCTTTTTTGTATCAGTTCAAATTGCTCCCGCGCAAAACCCACTAAACAATAAAAGATAAAGTCTATTAAAACTGAACTGTCCGTTACGTTAAATAAAGGGATTTTATAAAAGACAAGAAATCTGAAACAACCTGTTCACACAGCTCTTAGTTATCGTTATTCCCTTACATAGGGTGTAATTTTTGGGGTTGGAGCCTTAAAAAGGATATCAGTTTTGACGGTAATTATAACGGTGGTGTATTGTAGTTACCGTTTCTGTGCTTTAAGCATTGAT
This sequence comes from Siderastrea siderea, assembly GCA_964030785.1. NCBI lineage: Eukaryota > Metazoa > Cnidaria > Anthozoa > Scleractinia > Rhizangiidae > Siderastrea > Siderastrea siderea. The sequence continues at coordinate 24,121,014 of OZ034974.1, read as the reverse complement.
ACAGGAGAAATAGTTTGCATACTCTAGAAGTGTAAGTAACACGGAAATGCCTCGCAACCATCCGTGCCATATTTGCATTTCTTGTTGCAGCAGCCTTCATCTGGTCCACAGTCGACGTCAGATTCACAGCTTTGTCCGAGACAGTTTGTTCCGTTCATACAGTGATTGCTGCAGCAACTTTCGTTACCAGAAAAATCCCTGTCGAACCCACAATAGTGTCCTAAACAACTTGATCCGTTTTCGGAAACAGCTATTAGTTTATTCGACTGAATTAAATTCAACGTCTGAAACCAAGTTGTATATTAACAATCGTGCTACCGTCGACTGAACCAGCTTAGCACGGCAGTAGCACTGACGTTGCAGTGACGCTTGAAACGGGCCTAATTTTTCTGATTGGAGCCTTAAAAAGGTATCGGTTTTGACGGTAATTATAGCGGTGGTGTAATGAAATTACCGTTTCATGCTTTAAGCATTGATTTAGGAGAAATAGTTTGCATACTTTAGAAGTGTAAGTAACACGGAAGTGATCTCGAATTTCGCTATTTCGAACAATTTTTGGTTTCCCTAGCGCATGACCAATAATATAGCTGTGGTATACTGTAATTACCTTTTGATTCTTCAAGCATTGATATAGGAGATATAGTTTGCATACTTTAGAGGTGTCAGTAACACGGATTGCAGTTTCTAATTACCTTATGCTCCAGCAGGGCGCCTTGATGTATTGCGTGCTGCTTCAGCAGAGCGCCTTGACGTAGTGCGTGTTGTTAACCCGTTGTGCCTTCGTCTTTTTCGAAAATGGCAAAAAGCGAGTAGAGTAATGGCAATGAAGATCACTGCACCAACACTTGAACAGAGTGGGATAATGAGTGAACGAAAACAAAAATAGCCACCAGTGCATTTACCGCCACAACAGTTTTCAGTTTTGAAAGTTCCGCAGTCAGAGTGGGCTGTACAACGGAAGCCAATGCAACCATCCGTGCCATATTTGCATTTCTTGTTGCAGCAGCCTTCATCTGGTCCACAGTCGACGTCAGATTTACAGCTTTGTCCGAGACAGTTTGTTTCGTTCATACAGTGATTGCTGCAGCAACTTTCGTTACCAGAACAATCCCCGTCGAACCCGCAATAGTGTCCTAAACAACTTGACCCGTTACGGCAGATGCTCTGACAGCAGACTTGATTCGTACCACAGCTGATGCATTGCCAACTTCCTGTTTCACTTACTGCAAATAACGACGAAGCAACAGTCCGGGCCACAACCAGAACTGGATATATGGTGACGTCATCGAACTTTCCAAGATGGCGCCCACACGAAGGGACACGAGGTTGGGTCACTTCTCAGCTCTTTTCTAGGCCTTGAAGTGCCCTTTTCCCACAGTACTTTGGGAACCTTGCGTTTGAACAATAAAGAAACAGACCAGTGTGAAAAAAATGGCGTCAGTTGAAGTTTCCCATGTGATTTAGACGTGAAACGATTGAAATTGGGGTTGAATAAGCGCACAAATTTGCCTGACCAGGTGCCAAACATCTAAAGAAAGAAGGTACGTAACAATTTTTCTGGTCTTTCAAAAAAATTTTTTTGAAATCTACATCAAATTTGCTTGCATTTGGTAGTATTTTCGTTGTAGTGCAAGACTTCTTCACATAGTGCTGTGCTTTTGAAGATGCAACAATGAGTTGCGCTATAAGCTTATGTGTTGTTTGTAAAGTGATACATCGACTGGACTGCTCACGCCATGTTCATTTTATATTGTAAGCAATTGAAGATGATCTGTGTTCTGGGAAAGGGCACAGATTGGGATGGGAGCAAGAGTCCATCTTCAAAATATCAATTTTTGACAACAGAAATAATACAGTCGAAGCTCTCGTAAACGACCACCTTGGCAATTCAGACAAGTGGTTACAACTACAGCTGTTCGCTTACGAGAATGGCTTTTATCATAAAGCTTGTACTTAACTAGCTTACTACCAGTGTTGTTGTAATAATACTAAATAAGCCTAGTTTTTTTATTGCCTATCACAGAAGCAGCTCACTAATGTATGAACCATTGCCATTTATGTCATGCATTAGTCTAAATTTGCAATTTACATTTTAGAAAATGAAAACACAGATGTATTAATAAGTGCACTGGCTATCCCTTCATGATATCCCTTTCATTTCTGTGATTAGAAGAATATAGACTACTGTATACCCTAGTGATTCTGTATTGTATTTTCTGTGATATCAAATGCATTAACTTTCTTACTGGCATGTTTTAATTTATTCTTCCTTTTACTTTAGGTTATGACCTGCAAGATGGAAAGTGTGAAACATGGCTGAAGGAAATAAACCATAACTCATATTTTCATGGTTTCGGAAACTTTGTATTTATGCTCTAAATGAAACAGTTAAACACTGGGACACTGAATGAGCTCATTAAAACTTATAAATTGGTGAAAATGTTCACAGTTAATTGAGGAAAAATATGAAATGAATTAATGAAACCGCTTCCTTCTTTCCACCTGATAAAATCTCAAATTTACTTTGAATATGAACTTTCAACTCACGACATCCATATTTTTCAAAACTTCAGTTTGAGGCAGATTTTTTGTGGCTTTTTCTAGTAAAATAAATTATATTTTCCCCAACCATCTGTCAGTACAGGTGAATGAAAATGGTCTGAATTCCAAAAATGACTCATGAAAACCATATTAATATTGATCTAGGAAATTGAATATGGAATGATTGCAGTTCAATTTGCATCAAATTCTTATTTTGTGTTCTGGATTTGAATGCTAGACCCCAAATAACTATATGCTGGCTTTGTTGATTACTATAATGTTGGTTGGATGAGGCCATTTTAAAATAATAGTTCTTTTGGTGTCCCGGTGTTTGAGGTCCCTTTGAAAACAACAAGTGCCCCCAGCCTTATCGTAAATTTGAAATGAGCGCCTACCCTTGAGTAGGCACCCACCTCCCCTGGCCTGCTTTTTGTAGACGACTAATGAGACAACAAAGGTTGAGTGTAGTGTTCGTCATGTTTATCTCTCGTCATTTTTTAGTCATTGGTAATCCTAATTGAATGTTTAACTGCTCTTTAAAAAAAAACTGCAAACTGCAGCAAACGACTTGAAATTAATGCTGAGTAGGTTAATAGCCACTCTGTGAGTAGCCACTCTGTTATGTAGATAAGATTGGTCACAAGCCAATTATACAAATAATTACTATCCAACTGGTCATGATTTGTGAAAAATTAAATAAGTGCCTCCCCTCAAATAAATGCCTCCTTTGAATAAGTGCTCACCGGCTTATCCTATAAATATTGAAATAAGTGCCCCAGGTGCTTATTCAAGGATTTAAAATAAGAGACAGCACATACAAAAAGCTTCCGAGAGCAATCCAATCCAAGACAAAATGAAAATTGCTGAGACCCTTGTTTTCCAGAGGACCATTCACCACCCCCTTATAGTGCATGCCAGTCTTGAGGAAAACTTCTGCACATGGAATTTTCCCAATAAGAATTCATTTCTCCTGAATTATGTTTGCTGTCCATTTGACATAGTTACAGCTAAATAATGTTTTCCAGTTTGCTTTTGTTTGTGTATTTAGTACATATGAGGAAAAGGAATGGGGCTGTCAAATATGCCTAAAAATACACCTCAAATAAAGGTTTCCTTCAAAATAATGTCAGTTGGACACATGCATCTATTAAATAAAAACTGGGGATGCTTTACTGGTATAAATATGCTCTCATATTTTATATGGAATATTCGCATACCATCTAATCAAGCATGCACTGCCAACACTCTGGAGGCTTCATGTGCCTATCACAAATTTTAGTTTATCTGGATCACCTATTTGACAGACCATTTTCACATTACAAGATGTAAGTAATAAGCGAAGGGACAAATAAAAATAAACTTCTTTTCTTGTCTCCTGTGAAAACCAATTTATTTATTTATATGTTTACATATTTATTTATTATTAGTATTATTATTTGCAACATACAATGCACTTGGCACATCCATTTCATTTTTGAAAGGTAAAGGATTCAGTTTCTCAGGGTTGTTTCAAAATCTCAATTTCTGCCATGTGAAATGCCTTTGCCAAATTTTGTTCATGTCTACACGGTATCTAAACACCAGCTGGCCATTACTGCCAATTACATTGGGGTTTACAATGAACGAACGACAGAAACTCGTAAGCGTTGCATGCATGTGTCCTGGAAAGCGCAATTCGTGTGTTCGTACCAGTTACCATGTGTCCAAGATGCTTCATCACACAGGTTCAGCTATTCGAACTCTGATAAATTAATGTCTAGCAAGAGATCTAGAATACTTCGGGAGTCTTGTTCGATCAAGGTTGTATTCAAGCGAGTAGCGTAAGGCGTCCGGTGCAGAATAGAATGAACCACTCCAGGCCGACTTATCTTCGCTCACAACACACATATAGACTAGTGCTCGACTTTTAAAAGCTCGTCGAGTGCGTATGTATCGGTACTTAAGCCGTTTTCACTGCAAAACATGCATTCTATCGGTGTTTTCTTCTCGGCTTATTGCTTCGGTCTCTTGAAATATTCACGCAAGTCCAAACGTTTAACTGCACTGGTCGCCTGTGTACCGCTTGTACAAAAAGATTCCTGGGCCCCCAGCATCTTGATATCTGTGAATCGAATCCTTGGACGAATAAAATCGTCTAGATTTATCCGTACTAAGGTTGATTTTCACCGTAACCTACAAGCATTCTGTATTTCCTGCACGAGAAATTTAACTGGAACTTAGTCCTTTCGCGGTCAAGCCAATGTTTTTGGTTCAGCAGCTGAACCAATCAAATTGCAGGAAACTAGATATCCAGTTCTGGTTGTGGCCCGGACTGAGCAACAACTGCTAGCGATACCACGAGTTTCGCGGAAAGAGGAAAGGTTTTGGAAAGTGTGACCTCAGTCATAACGCTGCTTTGTACTATCTTGCTTATTCCCTGATCCGACTCCAAAATTGTTATTATAATCATAAATTTTATTGGGTCTCAAAATTATGATAATCATGATTTCATGACACCTCGAGCCCAGAGCCGTGGGTTTTTTCTTCGCACGGCCAAGAGAATGAATTATCCCACAATGGCGGACGGAGTCGAGGGCAGCAGCGTGTTGATTTGGTGGCTATTCGACACTTTTTCGGATCTCTTCATGGACAAATAGACAAAGTAGTTTCATAAACCCTATAGTTTTCGCCCAGTTTCGTTCAGGTTAAACATGATTTTAACTTAACAGCAGGATCATCGTCGTGGTGCTTGCACGATGTTTGAACCCAATTTTTCATAATTCTGATGTCGAAAGGCATATACATGTTGACATAATAAGCAACTATTGGATGAAACTGGGCAAAATATTATTATTATTATTATTATTATTATTATTATTATAATCAATAATGATTTGCTTAAAGATAGACCAGCAAAAATAAACGATAAAAACTAACGTTTCGGTGTCTTCATGACGCCGTTGCCAAGGTAAGTTAGGTAAATTACAAGTATTTTAAAGCAGCGTTTGCGCTAAATTAACACAATAGAGGGTGCGAAAATAAAAATTACACAAATACTTTCGCACGAATGGAGTCCGTTTGCACGTTAAGATTGGGTTTTAGCTGTCCTATAAACAGCATCTCGTGCACTATACAGTCAAACTTATTTCTGCATTTCTTAAGAACTACGAAACGCCTTAGTAGGTCTTCAGGCACCTTCCCGTGTATGCTATTATCAGATTATAGTGCGTGAAAATAGAGGATGACTGGTGTTTATGTCCCTCTACACGCTCGTGTAAATATCTGCGTGTGTAACCCACAAATACCGCGTCACACAGGTGACATTGGAATCTACAAACGGCATATTGTTGGTTTACAAACAATGGCCCTGTCTATTGCACTTTGAGTTCTTGGTCAATTTTACGGCTCACAAACGCCCGCTGGATAGTGGTCTACACTTTTAGGCTGAGGTCCTTAAGCTGTTTCTTGACTATATTCGCTGGAACTTGATCTATAAATGGTAAGACCACTCGAACATTGTCTCCTGTTTCTTTAGGCGGTGGAAAAGGTTGCTGGTCGCAAGCCCATGATTCAACAAAACGTTTAATTCTAAACGTTCAGCAAACATTAAAAATAAAAACGTCAATTTCTCGCCAAAAAGCTTCAGACCAGCCTAGGAAGCCCTCAAATAATTATGACCAATGCAATCGAATTCTTCTTGTTTCTTATTTGTGGCAATTTAAGATGTTTTATAGCATTTCCATACAAACTCTTTAATGGTGCCGATGTCATTATTATACATAGCGTGGAAGAAACAGGCTTATTTGGGCAGCCCTCCACTGATCCAAAGCGGCTCTGTGATTGGCTAGTTAGCGAGAACAGTGAATATTTTTTCATAGAATTGTGTGATATATGTGTCGCTGATTATTTCAAATTTGCTTTCAAGTCAACTTGTTTGCTTTAATAGTAAACCAACTGTTACCTATTCTTTGAGAACGAGAAGACCTGAACAACAACAAAGGATCGTGCCAGTTGAACCTCTTACAATTGGTTCTACCGGTTACACCGAGTGTGCCGAGTGTACCAGCCGTACCTAGTGTACCGGCTTCATGTACCGATTATACCGAATGAATCGAATGTACCGAGTGTACCAAATGTAACAAATGTACCGAGGGTACCGAATGTACCGGCTGTACCGAGTGTACCGAGTGTACCTAGTGTACCGGCCGTACCGAGTGTACCGAGTGTACCGAGTATACCGAGTGTACCGGGTGTACTGAGTGTACCAAGTGTACCGAGTGTACCTAGTGTACCGGCCGTACCGAGTGTACCGAGTGTGCCGAGTGTACCGAGTGTACTGAGTTTACCGAGTGTTGCGAGTGTCCCAAGTGTACCGAGAGTACCGAGTGTCCGGCCGTACCGAGTGTATCGCCTGTACCGAGTGTACCGCGCATTCTGGTAATGAGCGAAGTGTGTGGCTGGGTCCAGAGCATTCTGTTGTAGCTGTACAAAATTTGGTGGTTCAAATGGTCATGGAGGTCCAGTGGCTGATGCAGAAAACGCAGGCCGTAAAAAACGTTTTCTTACTGCGAAGCCGATAAGGAAATCTCCCCAGTTTGATAATTCCTCTAAAATGGAATTTTTTTTACTTTTGCCAAGAAAGAGTTAATACGAAGATAAGTTTGGGAGGGAATAAATGTTTTCAGGAGTATTGAAAATCGCAATCTAGATGTCCATATAACTTAGAGAGAACTATAGCCTGAACTATATTTTTACGGATATTCAATGTTAGAAAATTCTTCAATTTCCAAAGTTGCAAAAGTGTGATACCAAGAGGCTTGCTGATACTTTGGAAAAGAATTTTAAAGGGTTCAAAAGCTCTGTGGAAGCTGAACTTTTGGTGTCTATGTTACTTTGTTATACCAACTGTCATAAAAATGACAGTTCTAATTGGCAATTTGAGGTGAGAAGCAGTTTTATGGCTTAGATAAGTAATGCTGTTTCAACGCCAGTATTTCACCACCGCTCATCGATGACACTTTCTGGTATCTCATTCCCAAGCTAAGATTCTTTACTGACTGATTAATACACTGTTCCATTTTTCGGTACACTCGGTACACGTTACCAGCCGGTACACTCGGTACACTCGGTACACTCGTTACCAGCCGGTACACTCGGTACACTCGGTACTCTTGGTACACTCGGTACACTCGGTACAGCCCTTACACTCGGCACACTTGGTACATTCGGTACACTCGGTACACTCGGGGCACTCGGTACACTCGGTACACTCGGTACACTCGGTACACTCGGTACACTCGGTACACTCGGTACACTCGGTACACTCGGTACACTCGGTACACTCGGTACACTCGGTACACTCGGTACACTCGGTACACTCGGTACACTCGGTACACTCGGTACACTCGGTACACTCGGTACACTCGGTACACTCGGTACGCTCGGTACGCTCGGTACGCTCGGTACACTAGGCATTTTCGGTACACTCCGTGCACTCAGTGCACTCGGCACTTTCGGTACATTTGGTACACTCGGTACACTCGTTACACTCAGTACACTCGGTACATTCGGTACACTCGGTACACTCAGTACATCCGGTACACTCGATACACTCGGTACATTCGGTACACTCGGTACAGCCGCTACATTCGGTACACTCGATACACTCGGTACATTCGGTACACTCGATACACTCGGTACATTCGGTACACTCGATACACTCGGTACATTCGGTACACTCGGTACACTCAGTACATGATTGGTACACTCGGTACACTCGGTACACTCGGTACACTCGGTACACTCGGTACACTCGGTACACTCGGTGCACTCAGTACACTCGGTGCACTCGGTACACTCGGTACACTCAGTACATTCGGTACACTCGATACACTCGGTACACTCGGTACATTCGGTACACTTGGTGCACTCAGTACACTCGGTACACTCGTTACACTCAGTACACTCGCTACATTCGGTACACTCAGTACACTCTGACACTCCGTACACTCGGTACACTCGGTACATTCGGTGCACTCGGTACACTCAGTACACTCGGTACACTTGATACACTCGGTACAGTCGGTACATTCGGTACACTTGGTGCACTCAGTACACTCGGTACACTCGTTACACTCAGTACACTCGGTACATTTGGTACACTCGGTACACTCTGACACTCGGTACACTCGGTAAACTCGGTACACTCGGTACACTCGGTCGCTCGGTACATTCGGTACACTCGGTGCACTCAGTACAGTCGGTACACTCGATACACTCGGTACACTTGGTACACTCGTTACACTCAGTACACTCGATACTCTCGGTACACTCGGTGCAATCAGTACACTCAGTATACTCGGTGCACTCGTTACACTCAGTACGCTCGGTACATTCGGTACACTTGGTGCACTCAGTACACTCGGTACACTCGTTACACTCAGTACACTCGGTGCACTCGTTACACTCAGTACACTCGGTACACTCGGTACACTCAGTACACTCGGTACACTCTGACACTCGGTACACTCGGTACACTCGGTACACTCGATACACTCGGTACACTCGGTACATTCGGTACACTCGGTACATTCGGTACACCCGGTACACTCGGTACACTCGGTGCACTCAGTACACTCGGTACACTCGGTACACTCGATACACTCGATACACTCGGTACACTCGGTACACTCGGTACACTCGATACACTCGGTACTCTCGGTACACTCGGTCACTCGGTACACTCGGTACACTCTGACGCTCGGTACACTCGGTACACTCGGTACACTCGGTACACTCGATACACTCGGTACACTCGGTACATTCGGTACACTCGGTACACTCGGTGCACTCGGTACACTCGGTACACTCGGTACACTCGGTACACTCGGTACACTCGGTACACTCGGTACACTCGGTACACTCGGTACTCTCGGTACACTCGGTACACTCGGTACATTTGGTACACTCGGTACACTCAGTACACTCGGTGCACTCAGTACACTCGGTACTCTCGGTACACTCAGTACACTCGATACACTCGATACACTGGGTACACTCGGTACACTCGATACACTGGGTACACTCGGTACACTCGATACACTCGGTACACTCGATACACTCGGTACACTCGATACACTCGGTACACTCGGTACACTCGGTACACTCGATACACTCGGTACACTCGGTACACTCGGTACACTCGGTACACTCGGTACACTCGGTACACTCGGTACACTCGGTACACTCGGTACACTCGGTACACTCGGTACACTCGGTACACTCGGTACACTCGGTACACTCGGTACACTCGGTACACTCGGTACACTCGGTACACTCGGTACACTCGATACACTCGGTACACTCGATACACTCGATACACTCGGTACTCTCGGTACACTCGGTACACTCGGTACTCTCGGTACACTCGGTATAGCCAAAGGAGGTAGGCTAATCACTATTTTTCCCGTTGATAAGAACGCACAGCATTATATTAGACGTCTACTTGCTCTAAATTTGAAGAACCACTTGGTGGAAATATTGCAATAAAAGCCATTATTATTGCTTAACCCAGGACACCGAGAAACCACCAGCTCAATAGAGAGTAGCTGGAAAAGGGGGGTGGGATGGACGTCTATTTGATATATTAAACACAAGTGGTTAAACATGAGCTTTCGAAATGACGAAGACGCGAAGACCAAAAATCTTGGTTAAACCTGTGATGTGATTGGCTCGGTACGAATCTGTGGACTTACAATTAAAGGATCAAAGGTTTACCTATTTAAGGGCATCAAACTCTTCGACAAACCAGTTCGCAGTTACCACTAATGTCATTACTTAGGGCGTATTTCGGGGGCTAAATTCATGAAAAAAAAATTGACAGTTGTTGCTTTTTCCTCAGTTTCCTGAATGAAAAGAACAGTAAATATCCCACGATAACAAACTGAACGGAATGCGGTCGGAATTTTTACTTTACTTGGTAACAAAAACTTTTTCTTTGATTTTCTACAGGCAAACACGTAAAATATGCTATCGGTACGAAATTTTCATAATGCCAAATGAGACAATTAACTGAACTGAGTGTCATGAACTTTGCGTATTTTACAAAAGTCCGGAAGTCAACGAGAGCCATTGCGTCTTTCGGGATGACCTGTTTGCTGAACGCGTTATTTGTGATAGGGGCGAAAGAGATCTTCCAAAAACTGTTCTCTTCACAAGCCGAGAACCTCGTAGAATTAACGTTGATTTTCGATAAATTCACAGCACATTATTGCCGATAATCCTATCGGGAGACAGACAACAGTCCATAATTGCGTACCCAGGAGAGCAGCAGAGGTCGACAAAAGTTCAAACTCATTGAAAGCAGAAGAGAGTTAATTAGAGTTCACGAGAATTAGAGACCAAAGGAGAGCAAGAGTTCCAACTTTCATTTATTCTGATTAACATTTAAACAAATTCAAGTCCCCAAGAGCGAAAATGGGTTTCAAGCCAAACGAAAGCGAGGTGATCTGAACTTTGGAGACTATTCCTTTCCCGTTTGTTTCAAGTTTAAACGCGTTCATGAAAATTAGATCTTACTGGGGAAAACTAAGCACTGGTTAAGCCTTAACCTATCCAACCCAAAAAAAATGGATTTTTGACAAAAAGTTGGGTTTTGAGAGAAAAAGCTGTGTTTATGAGAGGAAAAAATGTTGAGTTTTGAGGAAAAAAGCTGGGTTTTTGAGAAGAAAAAATGTTGGGTTTTGAGAAAAAAAAGCTGGGTTTTTGAGAAGAAAAAAAGTTCGGTAAAAATTTTAATTAAAACCAGGTTTAAAACAAAATTAATGAAGTTCCTCCGGTTTTCATGAACTAAAGAACTTGTGATGAAAAATAATAAATCTATGTATTGTAAAAAAAATGCGCCAAAACCTAAATAAACCTAAATTTACCTCCAAAAATACAGTTAGGGTTCTTATGTCCCTTATGTACCGTGGCCCATAAGGGACATAAGTCTTTTTGTTTTGTTTTGAAAACCCACATTTTAATTTTTTTAAAAAAGGTAAGTTTTTCTTCGTCTTTTTTATAAAACCACCCTTATCTTGCAAAACTCAAGTTTTTCTTTGCTTTGAAAATCAGGTATTTTTTGGAAAAACTCAGATTCTTTTAAAATAAAAACTCAAGTTTTTCTTTGTTTTGAAAACCCAGGATTTTTAACAAAACCCCAGGTTTTTTTCCCAAAACCCAAGTTTTTCTTTGAAACTCAGGTTTCTTTGAGAAAAACTCAGGTTTTTTGTTTTATAAAAACCCAAGTTTTCTTTTCTCAGCTGAAAACCCAGCTTTTTTCGCGGGGGACTGTCTTCGCGGGGCAAATCCAAACTGTGCCTTTGATGCACCGCTGACCCTGAATTCCTGACTGATGTATTAAAACAAGATGGCGGTCGTGATGAAAGTGGCTTTATCTGTTGTCTGGCTCATTTTATGCCTTCCAAGCGGTATGAGCATAGTTAAAAAGGGTGACTTGCCTGCGCGGCTCCCACGCGCGTGTTTTAGCCTTTTAAAATGGCTTTAAGATTTAAGCCAGAAGTTGTAACTGCAGTTTTGATTTGTGATCCTCTTTTTAGTGTCTAAAAGAGTAACAGGCGTGCCTCCTGCGTGCGTGTTTTAGCCTTTCTAGAGTTTTGCTCTCACGAGTATATCTTTGAGGGAACGTCCTCTTTGCGGATGATGATTTCATAACAGACATTAAACGTATTCGCAAAATTGCGCAACAGGAATTCGTTAAAGCTCTTACGCGTTTTCACTACAGAGAGATCGATCGTTTGAGAATTCAAATCAAACAAGGCAAGAGGCCAAAAGTTCCTAGAAAGAACTCAAGCACTGTTGTAAATAAGAAACCACATTTCAAGAAGTTAATGCACTCGGCGCCTAGTGAAAACAATGTATCGCTTGAGCGTGTACATAAGGTAGCCGAGAGCATCACCAAGAAAATTTCAGAGTTAGGCGAAAAGATGTCAAAACTAGATGACATTCAGAATAAACATGTTGAACAGTATACATGTCTCTTTCCTGAGTCCCAATACGAATACGGGTCCACTAAGAAACCATTCAAAGCAAACTCAATTAAAGGAAAATCAGCAAAAGCAACAAAAATCAGTTTACTCAAAGAGGCGACAAAAGCCAACACAAATCAATCCACTTTAAGAAAAGGCAAAAACGCCGCCCAAGGTCAGCTCAACAAAAAGGCGAAAAGAACGGAGAAAAACCAAACACAAAAAAGAGTAAAAAACATGTTTAGACGCAAACAAAAAACATCAAAAACCTCTCGGATAAAAAGCTTATAAATGACCAGATTAACTTACTGGCGAAAGGGCTGAAATACATTCCCACACCGGTGACAAACGAGATGCAAATTAAAAGACAACTCTTGCGTGACTTCGATCATTTCGCGAGAAGAATGCGTCTCCAATACATTTTTTCACGGGGAAAACACAAAACCTCATCCTTTCCACGTTAAATCTACATGGAAACCACCAGTACAACCATCTGTAGTCCTTGAAAGCTACTTAGAAGAGGTCAAAATTCAACTCGCAGAACTAGAACTCAAAATTCCAAAGGATAATCTTAATCCCGCTGAACGCGAGGCACTTAAAGCCTTAAAGCGTGACACCAACATTAACCTTAAAAAAGCTGACAAAGGAACTACAACTGTAGTTCTAAACATTGAGGACAAAATTAAAGAAGGTCGAACCCAGCTAGATAACAGAGAACACTACAGACCTCTTGTGAATCCTATGGTAGAGGAAACGAACCTAAGAGCTCAACAGCTTATTAGCGACCTCTATCTTGGAAACCACATAGATGAAATGACCAAAACATGGCTTTGGCAAACACCACAACCGCCCCGTATTCCAATATTCTACACCCTAACAAAAATACACAAACCGACCCCAGTCGGGAGACCTATTATATCAGGGTGTGACGGCCCAACAGAGAGACTATCCTCATTCGTCGATAAACTCCTTCAGCCTATAGCACAACAACAAAAGTCATATCTGAAAGATACGACTCACTTCATCAACTTCTTAAATAAAACTAAGGTACCAGAAAACACAATCCTTGTTTCAATGGACGTTACGAGCTTATATACAAATATACCACAAGAGGAGGGAATAAACATAGTATGCAACGCATACGAAGCACACGACTACTGCAAAGAGCGCTCAAACTTATCCTAGCGGAGAACTCCTTTCAATTTAATGGAAAAAACTACCTACAAATAAATGGGAATGCCATGGGCACCAAAATGGCAGTTGCTTTCGCCCATATTTTCATGGCTAAGGTAGAAACAGAGATTGTAAATCAAAGCACTTTAAAACCGCTCGTCTGGAAACGATTCCGCATTGACGACATCTTCTCCCTCTGGACTGCAACCAGAGAGGAGATCACACAGTTCATTGAACAAGCTAACAAACACCATCAAACTATCAAGTTTACGGCTGAAGTATCCGAAACAGAAACAAACTTCTTGGACACTACTGTTTACAAAGGTGAAAGATTTAGAAATGAGTCGGTGCTAGATGTACGCACCCATTTTAAGCCCACTGAGACATTTCAGTACACCCATTTTTCAACCTGCCATCCATCAGGAGTGAAAAGAGGCTTCATCAAAGGAGAGGCTCTAAGACTACTCAGAACTAACTCTTCTAAAACATTATTTAAAGAGAGAGTCACAAACTTCAAAACACATCTTCTTGGGAGAGGATACCCAGAAAACTTTATTCAAACAACCCCCTCGGAAGTTACTTTTAAAGACAGGAATCAAGCCCTCCGACAAAAACAAAAACAAAAAAAAGAAAATCTTGCCCATTGTAACGCAATATCACCCAGCAGTGCCTAATTTAAAACCAATACTCATGAACTAGCTGGCATTTCATAACACAGCAACCATTGCTAAACGACATTTTCAAGGAACCGCCCCTAACATCGTATAAAAGAGGGCGTTCCCTCAAAGATATACTCGTGAGAGCAAAACTCTAGAAAGGCTGAAACACGCACGCAGGAGGCACGCCTCTTTTAGAAACTAAAAAGAGGATCACAAATCAAACTGCAGTTACAACTTCTGGCTTAAATTTTTAAGCCATTTTAAAAGGCTAAAACACGGCATGGGAGCTGCGCAGGCAAGTCACTCTTTTTAACTATGCTCATACCGCTTGGAAGGCATAAAATGAGCCAGACAACAGATAAAGCCACTTTCATCACGACCGCCATCTTGTTTTAATACATCAATCAGGGATTCAGGGTCAGCGGTGCATCAAAGGCACAGTTTGGATTTGTCCCGCGAAGACAGTCCCCCGCGAAAAAAAAGCTGGGTTTTCAACTGAGAAAAGAAAACTTGGGAACTGAGTTTTTCTCAAAGAAACCTGAATTTCAAAGAAAAACGTGGGTTTTTGACAAAAAAACCTGGGGTTTTGTTAAAAATCCTGAGTTTTCAAAACAAAGAAAGATTTGAGTTTTTATTTAAAAAATCTGAGTTTTTCCAAAAAATACCCTAGTTTTCAAAGCAAAGAAAAACTTGGGTTTTGCAAGATAAGGGTGGTTTTATAAGAAAGACGAAGAAAAACTTACTTTTTTTAAAAAAATTAAAATGTGGGTTTTCAAAACAAAACAAAAAGACTTATGTCCCTTATGGGCCACGGTACTTATGGGCCACGGTACAACAGACATTCTTACACACCCTAAATCACGAATGTTATTAATCCTTCAAATCTGCCTGGTTAGCGGGTGCACGATTGAACTGAATTTGCTGACTGGTGCAAAAATAACACTGTTTAATTTTAAGCCAGCCAAATCCCGATATAACGAAGATTTTGGTCATTTTTCCACAATATCGCTTTAACAGGGCTTCTTTTATAACTCCCGTCACATATAACGGAAAAGTTCTCCCCTTCCCATGGCCCTGCTTTAGATGTAGGTTCGACTGTATTGACTATCGTACTGTTAATACTTTTGTCTTGTATTTTATCATTCAACGAACTCTTTAACCAACACACGGCAGGCAAACATTATTACTCAAGGATCAAGCCTTTTTCACGAAAGACAAGATTTACCGTACAGGTTTTACAAGGTGCAACGTTGTTTCCTATATTCAGTCAATATATCGTACTTATTGCAGTTCAAGATATCGGAGTATGAATTTAGGCCCTGGGAAGTCAAGCTTTCGGTCGAGATAGTGAGGGACTCGGGATAACGGAATCGAGATAGTCGCACCCCCTCCCCACCCCCCCTCCCCTTCCCACGGGCAGCAGAGGTTCGTCTATTCGGGACCGGCTGTTCGAAAGAAACCTGGAAGAAAGCAAGACATTATGAAAGGTAACTGTTCTTGACTCCTGATTGGCCATCTCTGTCTCCTGCAGAGGCTTCATCTTTCCCCGCGCTCCCGTTTTCTCTCCCCAGCTCTCCCGCTTCCGGTTTTTCTTTCCCTGGTGTTTACTAATTAAATAGGAACCTCTGCGGAGAAGACAGAAATTGCCATGACGTCTCTTTCAGCACACAGTTATTTCACAGCCGTCTCTTATACTGTCTTTAGGTTCGATTTAACGCTTTACTGAACGCTTTATCGATGCTCTCTTCTATGAAGGCTGAAATTTTTGAGCGAAGTTTTTCCTTGGGAGAAATCCGAGGGAACATCTAACAGTTAATTGACGTATTCACAGCTCTCAACCAATCCGAACTTAGTGCACGGGAATACGCAAAAGTTTAGTTTTACCGGTGTGCGGATTCCAAATCTCTTCTCCCCATTCCCTTCGCGGCTTGGCCGCTCAAACTTCGCGCAAACAATCCCTCCAGCCACGCAGGCTAAGGCCTGACTCGGCATGCAAATTGGATGAGCAGCGAGCCGTACAACGGCACAGCGTGGCAACAATATAGACCCTCACTAAATAGAATACACCGCTAACTGAATTTGTTTCCTTGATGATATTCAGTTATTCAGTTTATACTAAGTGAGCCTGCTCGCAGGCTACCTTCCTCTTCGTGAGCGGTTAACTACTTTTTAATTGGCCCGACAGCTGCAATTTTACATTCTTCATTTTGTAAAATATTCTTTTCACACATTTTGTTCTATGCACTTCAATTGTTATATAAGTTCTGGTTGGATAGTTTTCAATGACGGCTTCTCACAAACCCAAAGTTAAGGGGTTGTAAATGTCTAAAATAAACTTGTTTGTCAGTATATATGAATATTAAATTATCCCCTGCAGGAAAATCCGCACTGCACGATATTGGTCGATATTGTTTGGGATGTGTGGGAATGTGCACAAATTCGATTTTCACTTCCAAAAGATTAGTCGTTTCACTTGCCACTTTTTAGTTAAAAGACAAATTTATTTCGTGCAGGCGACCTTTGTTTGACAGCAAAAAAGAACAGTTCAAGAGCACAAGCAAGATTAGAACAATCTATACACCACAATACACCATGCTCGCTGCAGTTGTCGCGTTGTTAGTCTTTCTAGCAACTGTTTACGTTGCGTCTACAATCTGGGAAAACCGCCATCTTCCCCCGGGTCCATTTCCACTTCCAGTGCTTGGGAATCTGTTGTCGATTGGACAAAAGATGCCTTATCGAGATCTTGCCAACTTGGCGAAAAAGTACGGCAAAGTCTTCCGCTTCCACATGGGAAGCAGAAAAGTAATTGTTCTCAGCAGCTATGAACTCGCCAGAGAAGCGCTCGTGGCAAAAGCAAAGGATTTCGCGGGGAGGCCACCTCATCGAATTTTCGGCAGGTATTTTGGAAGGAACTATACTAACATCTCTTCTCAAACGTTCTCTCAGCGATGGAAAGTATTGCACAAACTGGCAGTCACAGCTCTGCGCTCGACTGAAGACAAAGTCAACTTTTCATTGCATATTGAAGAGCTGTGCACAAAATTCCGTTCTTATGATGGAAAACCATTTTATGCTCACGATGACGTCTTCAAATCTCTCGGCACCTGCATTTCGTCCATGATTTTTGCACAGGAACATAAACTTGATGAAAGTGAGGTCGATATGCTCGTGGAAGCTGTGCATGGTTTTCGAATGTCGCTTGGAGCAGCTAATCTAATTGATGCGTTTCCTATTTTCGAGTACATTCCTTTTGAAGTTATTAAAAAAGCACAACACGCTGGAGAAGTTCGAGATGAAATTTTTGAAAGAAAATTTCGAGAACATGTTGCCACCTTCCAAAAGGATAATATTAGATCCGTGCTTGACGCCATGTTGAGGGAATTTCAGGAAAATTGCGGCGATTCACTGATCGAGGAAAATCTAATTTCAAGGTGAGAGACCTTTCTATATACCGTTTCTTCAAAGAACTTGGTCTCAAAATCTTTCCACCGACCCTTTCCTTTATTATTTTTTCTCTATTATCAGGGGCACCCAACAGTTCGTTTCGGGGAATATCTGTTCGGAAGGCCTAAAATCGCCTGAGATTTTTGGATTTAATTGCAGCGAAAGCTAGAGATTTCTTTGAGAAAAACATCACGTCGGACTTTCGTAACAAGAGGACTCGTAAGTTCCTTTTGCTGTCAGAGGGACAAATATGTCGTTTAGAGTGCAAAATAAGGTCAGCTAACAACTTCGGAGAGCCGTCAGTAGCTCGGAAATTCGACAGATCGGATGGGATTCTCTTTCCTAAAATTTTCTGCGGCCCCAATTTTAAGCTAAAAATTCCGAACAGTTCAATCTGTCTTAGCTTACACAAGTATAACTTTAAAAGGCTCTGAAACAATCTAAGAAAGCAGAAAATC